>CM077079.1:78603056-79803056 GCA_039513925.1 Platanthera zijinensis
CAGCTAGCACAACACTATCGGTACAGACAAACATACTCCATATGACTTCAATTACTACTTGCTCTTAGAGTTTTTTTTTGAATGTTGATGTGTACGCCTAACTTAGGATGATTCACCATCATCACACTAACTCATGTGCCTAGACCATTAATGCATGAATTTATTTTCCTTCTGACTCAAACCATGTGTGTACATGTGTCATCATGTAAATCTTTAGCGTGGAACATTGTGCTTATACTATGTTATGCTATGCATGTTGTGTTTTGCAGTCTAAAAAAGCCTTAATGCATGTTATGAGCGGCATACACATGCAATGTTATGCATCCCATACTACATAACATTTCATGCAATGAAAAGAGAAAATGTGCTAATGGGCATTCATGTGGTAAGGTTATGCATCCCATACTACATAACCCTAACATGTTGCCACCTATGGTGGATCCATATACAAACCATATTATGTATCCCATACTATATAATATGCCCCGTATACTTCTTGTCATACTAATAAGTAGTGCTCATGCTTCAGCCAAGACGTACTGATGATACATCGGTGTGTGTATGATATGACACTAAACAACCAACACTAACAAGGAAGAGTTGCCAGACCAATTATGAAGAAACCTGCCTCTGATACTAACTGTCACAACCCGCATTTTCTCAACAATTAAATCATATCAGAGCAAGAGAAAATACGTGTCGTGATTCCTTGTCGTGCAGGGGATAACTGCACATGCTCAGGCAAAACCCCAGACTCTACACCTTTGGAGAAATTAGTTTTAATATGAAAGAAAATCATTTAGGTTTGCTGGTCATATCCCTCGACATAGTGGATCAACTAGTCCACAATTAAAAGTATGTGCATACGCAGCGGAAAATACTTTAGTTAGCTTGATTTGACATCCTACATGAGTATAAACGTCCCCAAAGGAGAACTCATGTAATACAGGACTCTAGATTTATCATAGTATAAGAAAATAGCTTTTACGTTTTTTGGAAAGTAATGCTTTAGGTTTTATAAATATGAGATGCATGAGATACATATAGTAATACTTTTAGGTTTCAAAATACCTAACATGCAACCTAGCATAAACCATTCCCAGCAGCAAGTAAACAACCTCCAAAATAGGCAAAATAGCAGTTATTAGTTCATATATAGCATCACAAGTAAACCACCAGTGGGTGTCAACAACCTGACACGAACCAACTAGTGCGTATGTATGTCTGTACAGAATAAGAAAACTACCTCACTAGGTCGAGGTACAACCCTCTCAGCAATTCCGAAGGCCACAAGTAAGCTCCACCACCAGAACACTAGCCGCTCAACCGGCTACAACCTAAACTTAAGGCATTCAAAGAAAGAATGCCTCAAAAAACATATAATCAAAAGAAAACTGGAGCATTAGATTCATAAGTAATGAAAGAAGGGCATACCAACCCTACAACAAGTTCTATCAAAGAGCAAAAGGAAACTGAACAATACAGTAAGGGTAAAAGACTGCCCAAGACAACCACCCAACGCATCAAGTGCGAGAAATAAACAACATGCCCTGCCAAAACTGCAGAAGCACAAGGCAAGCATATGCCAAAATAACCACTTTACAGAAAGGAACTAACAGTCCTAACTTGTGAATCATTAGCAGTTGCAGGGCCATGGGTCTGGGTTGGTGACCAAAAATAGTCCTCGTCCAAACACCCAGACCCATAAATACTCAAGGGTATAATGGTGGCAGCCTAAAGGTCCAACACACCAACAAAACTATCCCAAACCAAGGCCAAAATGGTACCAACACACCAACAATACTAGCCCAAACCAGGGCCAAAATGGCGGGACCACGGCTCTACACCCAAACCACCCTTTATAGAGTCAACAAGCAAACCACTTGTTATAATTCACGACTCGGCCTATAAAACCAGCTGAAAATATCAACAAATTGACATAAACCCACCCTAACCAAACTCAGGAGAAAACCCAGCAAAAAGACTTAGAAAAGTCCACTCAGCAAAGAAGGCGTCGAGTCTACTCGACGCCAAACACAGAAGGTGTCGAGTCCACTCGACGCCAAAGGACTTAGCCGCAAAAAGACTAACTGGACGATGGCGTTTAGTGAGTTCAGCTCACTAAATTCCAAAAGACTTAGAGAAAAGTCTTCTGGATAGATGGCGTTTGTTCAGCTCACTCAACGCCAAAATACTTAGAAAATATGACTGAACAAATGGCAATGAGTGAGTGCACCTCACCCATGCCAAAAGCAGACGGCGTTGAGTGAGCTTCACTCACTCAACGCCAAAAGAATTGGCAAAACCATCTCTGGGCAATGGCGTTGAGTGAGTGCACCTCACTCAATGCCAAAAGCAGAAGGTGTTGAGTGAGCTCATCTCACTCAAAGCCCTTTCTCTGGACAATGGCGTTGAGTGAGTGCACCTCACTCAACGCCAAACGCAGACGGCGTTGAGTGACCTCCACTCACTCAATGCCAAAAGACTTGGCAAAACTTTTTCGGCAATGGCGTTGAGTGAGTGCACCCCACTCAACGCCAAAGGCAGACGGCGTTGAGTGAGCTCCACTCACTCAATGCCAAAAGACTTAGAAAAATCTCTCTTGCAAGATGGCGTTGAGTGAGTGCAACTCACTCAACGCCAAAGGCCGACGGCGTTGAGTGAGCTCCACTCACTCAACGCTTATGGACTTAGCTTCCAGAGCAAACAGCCAGGCGTTGAGTGAGATCCACTCACTCAATGCTTTTGGACTTAGACGCAAAACCAAACAACCAAGGCATTGAGTGTGTCCACCACACTCAACGCTTTATGACTTAGCCTAAAATTCACTCAAAGCCCGCAACCCGAGAGCTCTTCCTTAGCTTAAAAAAATCCTTCCTAACCCTTCTACCCAGCTACAGCTATCACCCAAGCTAGAAAACACTTGGTAAACTCCATCCTACCTCCAGCCACTATATGGACACACAACAAGCAACTAGGAGAGAGAAAATATTGAAATCTGGGAAAAATATATAGTTATTTGGCTCGGGTCAAAGGATGGAACAGCCCTAGCTTCTAGGATAGCAAAATAACCTACTTCACACTAACAACCAGGAAAAAATAACATGAAAATAAACAGTTTTGCAAGGGCAAAGAGCACCACTTCCCTCAACCTTCAGGACAGTAGATGCTCTTCCAATTCCAGCACAGCTAGGCACAAACCGGCCACAAAACAGCAACCTAAAGCTAAAACAGGGGAAAACACTAAGCTGCCTGACAATCTCTAGCTTCTAAAACAGCACTAGAGCAAGGAAAACTTAACTAGGATGGAAGATCTGAGTGAGAGCAGTCCAAATCTTCCCTTACCCGAGAAAACCGAGCTCTACACCTCCAAAAATCGCCGGCCAAAGCACCAAAATTTCCGCCGCCCAAAACCCTCTGCTGGAAGCGTTTTGCCCTCTCTGTTGGGGAAGATGAAGGAGATAAGACTAAGATATGCTATATTTTATTATATCCAGCCACCCAGCTAATAAAATATTGCTTTACATGCAATATTTTAAGCTCAGCCACTATTCTTATAGTCGGCCACGTATAGCCATTACCACCACCAGTTATAAAATATTAATGGCAATCAGCCACTATGCTATTACTCTACTAAATAAAACAACCACTCTTAATAATATCTTAAGATATAAACTCCTGCCACTAAAAGATGAATATAATATTATAATACTATATTAATTAATCAAATAACACGTCAAAACGACGCGAAACCGAACTATCTCGGAAGTTAACGAAATTCACACCGTAGCTAAATACCCATGCTACAAATCTAGTGGCGAAGTCGAAATCATCATCAGACAAACAAAACTCGGGCTAATATTTCTCGAAGCCAAAACTCAAGCATTCCCAAAGAGGCCCACCGAGTCACCAAAATAGACTCCGGCTTGCTAGGGAATCTTGCCAACAGGCTACAAAATAAGTCACTCGAAGGCCTAAAGAGCTAAGACCATGCTCTAACAACAGTAAAGGCCGGAAAATGCGTCAACGTAATGCCAAACAAAGATTTAACAGTCGCAGAAAAACCGGGGCATTATAGTGTCGACTCACTTAAACGTTGGAGGATGGAAGCTTAAGAAATACTTTATTTGTTGATCTTTGTGCCCAACAACCACTCTTTCAGCCAAAGGCTCTGCTTGCCTGGCTCCTCCACCCGGTACGGCTGTTGTTGCATTCGGGGTAGCAGGAGTTGCTACCTGCACAACAGGGGACACAACCTATGCTACCGCTATAACTTGGGCCGCTACCATTGCTTCTACAAGCATGTGACAGAAATCGGTCGGGGTTACCCCCATGCCCAACTGACCTGGAGCTGTAGCACTGCTCGCCGAAGGCTCTTTTCGTGGCCTTGACATCCCTGCCTCGCTGCTTACACCCTTAACAAAAGCAAAGTAAACACGAATCAGTCTCTATTTGCAAGACTCAGACACAATGACTGTCACAACCCGTATTTTCTCCAAATTTAAGAAGCATCAGAGTATGAGAAAACACGCATCGTGATGACACGTCGAGCAGGGATAACTGTCGATGCTCAGGCAAACACCATCTAACTGGACTATGAAAATTCATAAGTTTAATGATTAAAAAATCAGTTATATTTTAAAGGTCGTATCCCTCGGCTCAGTGGATCATATAGTCCACAATTTAAAAACTATACTTATACGTTGCAGAAAAATACTTTGGGTTTGACATCCTAAAAGAGTGTATAAGTACCCCCTAGAGGACAACTTATACTATGCAGGACCCTACATTTAATTTATACTATATATAGGGAAACGATCTTTTTACATTATTTGGAAAATAGTGGTTGAGTTTTATAAAACATGATGATCATGAGATATACTTATAATAGTGTTTTTAGGTTTAAAAGTAACTAGCAACCTAGCATAAATCATCCCAAGAGCAAGTAGACTATCTCCAGAAAAGATAGCAGCAAAAAGATAACATATCTAGTATCAAGGTAAAACTACCAGTGGGCGCCAACAAACTGACACGAACCCACTAGCAAGTATGTATGTCTGTAAGAAAGAAGCACAAAACTACCTCACAAGACCAAGGAACTGATCTCCACAGTACAAGAGACCACCAGCAACAGCACATCACAACTAGTCGCCTAATCGGCTACTAACCAGAACCTGAGGCATTCAAAGAAGAAAATAATACCTCAGCAAGCAAAAATAAATAAGTTGAACGAAAATGTTAAGCTAAAAGATAAGCAAGAAGAGTAAGTAAACCGTAACAAGCACCACTGTCCAAGGCAAGATAAAAAGGAAAAGCACTATGTGCGAGGAAATAGCAACAACCCTGCCAAAAATCTTGCAGAGTTTACAAGGCTACCATGAGCCCAAAATGTTGCACTCTACAAAGGAAGAAACGTCTAATACCCTAAGTTGTGAGAGATGGCAGTAGCAAAAACAACGCGGATCCGGGTTGGAGGCAAACTCAGTCCCCCAACCACCAATTCCAAGAAACAAGGCTCAAGGGTCTACATGTGAAAGCACTAGGGACCTCCCACCAACTTGCCCATCCCGTACCTAGAAAAAGATAAAAGTGTGGCCACAGATAAGTCACACAACTTCACCCCTATTAAGAGCTTCAAACCACCACTACTAACCACAACCCACGATTCGGCCTTTGGAAAAACATAGCCGACAAGGAACCTCAAAACCAAAGGAAATTCACTCGGGAGAGAAAATTAAAGTAAGGAAAAAGCATTGAGATGGCTTAACACGACATAGCGTTGAGTGAGCCCCACTCACTCAATGCCTAAACAGACGGTGGCATTGAGTGAGCTAACCTCACTCAATGCCAAAATAGCTATGGCATTGAGTGAGGTCCACTCCCTCAATGCCTTCAGCAACACAGGTTGTGGCGTTGAGTGAGCTAACCTCACTCAACGCCAAAATAGCTACGGCGTTGAGTGAGGTTCACTCACTCAACTCCTTAGCACTTAGCCGCAAAATCTAACTGTGGCGTTGAGTGAGTCCACCTCTCTCAACGCAAAAACATCTATGACGTTGAGTGAGGTTCTCTCACTCAACGCCTTAGCACAAAACCGCAAAAGCTAACTGTGGCGTTGAGTGAGTCCACCTCTCTCAATGCCAAAACAGCTTTGGCGTTGATTGAGGTCGACTAACTCAACGCCAAAATACTTAACCGCAAGAAAGGGTTACGGCGTTGAGTGAGCCCGTCTCACTCAATGCCTAAACCGCCATGGAGTTGAGTGAGGCCCACTCACTCAACGCCATCCGACATAATGGCGAGGATTGGCTGCGGCATTGAGTGAGTCCGCCTCACTCAACGCCAACCAACCTATCCGCCCGGATTGGCTGCGGTGTTGAGTGAGTCCGCCTCACTCAACGCCTAGACAACCATGGCGTTGAAGGAGGCCGACTCACTCAATGCCACCACACTTAGCCGCAAAAGAACAGACCAACAAGGCTATGGCTTTGAGTGTATGCACCACACTCAACGCCGCACCCGAATAGCCCAGGCGTTGAGTGTGTGCACCACACTCAACGCCGAGCCTAACAGCCCAGTCGCTGAGTGTGTGCACCACACTCAACGCCGAGCCTTAACTATACTCCAACATGATACCATTAAGCTTATTACTATAGCAATAATATTATTCTAACAACATAGAGCCCCAACTGTTTTAGGTAAAAACCGTACAGGAAAGCTTACAGTAGGAAGTTTATACCCAATTTCAAGCAAAGAATTGGGTTTCTAACCTAGGGCTAACAGGGCTTTACTAACATAGCAAAATATAGACAAGCTTTTCTACGGCCGCAAGAACAAAGAGAGAAAGAAAACAATACTAGGCAAGGGCAAGAACACCACTTTCCTCGATTTCCAGCGAAGCTTGGTCTGCCTCCCTTATTCTCACTCGGCACCAGCAGCAACAACACCTAAAGCAGAAATCTGGAGCTTTAATGGTGGAAGCGAACAACCCAAGAAATTCGAGACCCCTAGAAACACCACGAAAACTGAATTTATTACCGTAGGAATGAAGGTCTAGGCGAGAGCAATCCAAATCCGCTTTCGGAATCGAATTCCGTCCACAAATGCTCCCGAAATCGGCGTCCGAAGGGGAGCAGGTTCGGCGGTTTCTCCGCTTCTTTCCGCGAACAGCCGTAGACTGGTTCGTTTTTTCAGGAAGATGAACATGAGCGGTTTCCTCT
Organism: Platanthera zijinensis; assembly: GCA_039513925.1. Classification (NCBI taxonomy): domain Eukaryota; kingdom Viridiplantae; phylum Streptophyta; class Magnoliopsida; order Asparagales; family Orchidaceae; genus Platanthera; species Platanthera zijinensis. The sequence continues at coordinate 78,610,277 of CM077079.1, forward strand.
TAAGTCTAAACTATCCTATATATAGCACCCTTATTAATATTAATAGCTAATTAATCAAATAATGTAAAATAATACATAGTATAACCGCCAAGCACCCGCACCTTTCCAAAATAATAATTAATATAATATTTATTAAATAATTTTATTTTTCATAAAATACAAAATGACACGAAAACCGAACATCCTCGGAATTCGACGAAATTCACACCGTAGCTAAATATCCACGCTACGAACACAACGGCGAAGTCGAAATTAACTTTCGACGAACAGAACTTGAGTTATACCCACCCAAATTCAAAACATAAGCATCCCCTGAGAGGCCATACCGGGTCACCCAAAACGACCTGGCTTGCTAGGGAGATCTTGCCAATAGACTACAAAATAGGTCACTCAGTTCTGAGGAGTTAAGACCACACTCCACAGATGACGCAAGCCAAGAAAACGCGTCGACGTAACGCCAAACGAGAATTAATTAATCGTAGAAAAATCGAGAGCGTTACAGTCACTCCCCCTAAAAGAAAGTTTCGTCCCGAAACTTTACGCACAACACTTCTACTATAGAAGGAAAAGAAATAACAAGCCAAATATTACAAGAAGAAAACATACCAATCCAATCAGGGGAACAGTTGAGGGTGAGCCTCCCTCACAGCCGACTCTAACTCTCAAGTCGCGCTTTCCAAATCCTTATTCTTCCATAGAACTTTTACCATCGGGATGGACTTCCTCCGCAGCACCCAATTTTGAGTATCCAAAATGCGGGCTGACACTTAAACAAAAGAGAGATTTGGCTCCAACTGGGGCACAACATCCAAGACTTGCCCACTGCTACGCACACACTTCCACAATTGGCTTATATGAAATACATTATGAACACCTGGGAAGTTTGCTTGCAAATCTAACCTATAAGCTGACACGCCAATCTGTTCAATAATCTTAAACGGGCCCACATACCTCGAGTCCAATTTCCGATTCTTACCGAACCTCTTAACACCAACCATCGGGGAAACCTTAAGAAATACAAGGTCCCCTACAGAAAACTCCAAGTCAGACCTGCACCGGTTGGCGTTCTTCTCATATCTCTCCTGAGCTATACGAAGCTTTTCTCGAATAAGCTTCACTGCGACTTCCATCTCCTCGAGCGCATCCAGACCCAATAAGGGTCTCTCACCTGCCTCAACCCAAAACAGGGGAGTTCTTCCGTGCCTCCCATACAAAGCTTCAAACGGAGCCATTTGCAAGTTCTCTTGATAACTGTTATTGTATGCAAACTCCATAAGTCGGAACCGCTCATCCCACGCTCCACCGTGGTCTAGAATGTAGCATCTGATCATATCCTCAACTATCTGGTTCACCCGCTCCGTCTGCCTATTGGTCTATGGGTGGTAAGTAGTAGAATACCTCAGATCTGTACCCAAACCCTCCTGCAGACTCTTCCAAAAACGAGAAGTAAACCGGGAGTCTCGATCAGAAATGATGCTAACAGGCACACCGCGCAATCTGATGACCTCATTCAAGTATGGCTCTGCTATCTTATTCATCGGATAATCAATCTTATATGGCACGAAGTGAGCACACTTCGTCAGTCTATCCACTATAACCCAAACAGAATAAAATCCCTTGGAGATCTGGGTAAGCCCGTAATGAAGTCCATAGAAATACTTTCCCACTTCCAAGTCGGGATCTCTAATAGAGTCAACTTGCCACCAGGCCTTCCGTGATCGGCCTTCACACACTTGCAAGTGTGGTACTCAGCAAAAAATCGGGCTATATCACTCTTCATCCCATACCACCAGGCAATCTGCTTCAAATCATGATACATCTTTGTAGATCCTGGATGGTAGGCAACACTGGATCCATGAGCCTCTCTGCATATCATACCCCTGATGTCTCCAACAACGAGGATGCAAAATCTATCGCGATACTTCAAAGTAACCACATCATCGATAGAAAAATCCGGCAACTCCCCTCTCTCAGTCCTGGAGTATAAGTGCAGAATGTCCGGATCATCCTTCTGGTGCAACCTAGAAAGAGAAATCCAAGACGGCTCTGCCACTGCCAAACTGCTCTACATGTTACAGCATCCCACTAAGATATCCATAAGGAGGAACTCTTCCACTAAACGATCGGCGGAGAGATTAAAGATCTTACCCGTCTTCCGGCTCAGGGCGTCAGCCACCACATTGGCCTTGCCTGGATGATACTGGATCTCCACATCACAATCGGCCATATACTCTTGCCACCGACGTTGGCGCAGATTCAACTCCTTTTGCGTGAACACGTACTTCAGGCTCTTATGATCAGTGAAGATCTTGCACTGAGCCCTATAAAGTAGATACCTCCACAGCTTCAACGCATAAATTACCGCTGCAAACTCAAGGTAAGTCGTAGGGTAATTCCTCTCATGAGTCTTCAATTGCCTTGACCCATACGCAATCACTTTTCCAGCCTGCATCAACACGCAACCCATACCAACATGCGAAGCATCTACGTACACATCATACTCCACAACCTCAGTAGGTAGAGTATGAACGGGAGCAGTGCACAATCGGTTCTTTAGATCCAGGAAGGCTTCTTCGCACTTCTCGCTCCAAACAAAGGTCGCGTTCTTCTTAGTCGGCCTGGTTAAAGGTGAAGCCAGTGTATAGAAACCACCCACGAACCTTCTGTAGTAGCCGGCCAACCCTAGGAAGCTCCTGATCTCCTTGGGCGTGCCCGGCCTGCTCCAATCCATCACTGCTGTGATCTTTTCTGGGTCGACCAAGATCCCATCCTTGTTCACCAGGTGGCCCAAAAACGAGACCTGAGGAAACCAAAATTCACACTTACTCAGCTTGGCGAATAACTTGTGATTCCTCAACTTCATTAGAACCAAGCGCAGATGCTGCTCATGCTCCTCAGCGCTGCGAGAATAAACAAACACATCATCGATGAAAACCACAATGAACTTGTCTAGGAAATCCTTGAACAACCGGTTCATCATATCCATGAAGGCTGATGGTGTGTTGGTCAAACCAAACGACATCACCAAGAACTCAAAATGTCCATGCCTCGATCTAAACGCAGTCCGTGGAATATCTGCCTCACGGATCTTGAGCTGATGATAGCCCGAACGAAGATCGATCTTGGAGAACACCGTGCTACCGCGCAACTGATCAAATAAGTCATCGATCCTTGACAGAGGGTACCTATTCTTAATAGTGACTTTGTTCAACCCCCTGTAGTCGATGCAAAGCCGCATTGACCCATCCTTCTTCTTTACAAACAAAACAGGAGCACCCCAAGACGACAAACTCTGCCTGATAAATCCTTTTGCCAACAACTCATCCAACTGGACTCGCAACTCCTCTAACTCATGAGGGGTCATCCGGTACGGCGCCTTAGCAATAAGACGCATACTCGGTTCCAAATCAATCACAAATTCAACATCCCGATCAGGAGGAAGACCAGAAAGGTCATTAGGAAAAATATCAGCAAAACCACGAACAACGGGAATCTCCTCCAAACGCGGTACACTAACAGTAGTCCCGACCACTGAGACTAAACAAGCGAAACAATCAGGAAGAAACAACTTCTTAGCACATATCGCAGAAATGACAAGGGAATCGTGGCACGGATCAGCATACACGCTTCCAGGCTGACCATTGTCCTTGATGAAGTCCAAGCGCTTCCCTTTGCACTGAATAACAGCATCATACATAGACTAACAGGCCATGCCCAGAATAACATCGAAGTACTCCAGATCAATCATCTTTAAGTCTGCCTTTGCAAGAAAGTCCCCCAACAAAACAGGGCAATCTAGAATGCCCAAATCTGATAACACAGATTCACAAGAAGGAAACTTGACGCGGAAGGTATCAAGAATTCGATCTAGAGTCAACCGATGTCACTCCACAAAGGCTCTAGCCACAAATGAGTGGGTAGCACCGGAGTCAAACAGAACACGCGCCCAACGGTTCTTCACCTTAAATTTCCCTATAGGAGTATATACAACTAAGGAACTACCAAAATAAAACTATAACCATTCTAGTAAATAAAACTTTCAGGCTGGAAAAACAACTAACCTGAGATGACCTGAGTTGAAGCTTGAGCCTCCTCGGAAGAGATCACGTTCAGCTTTCCTTTGCCCTTGTCCACACGCTGAGGCGGAGGTAATGTCTGAAGTGGAACTGCATGAAGAGCAGGCTGGACCTGAGGACACCTAGACTTGATGTGACCCTTCTGCCTACACTGATAGAAGATTTTATCCTAGGACCAACACTGGGCAGCATGATGCCCGGGTCGCTTGCAAACAGAACAGGAAACATCCCTCCTAGGAGCACCCTAAATAGCATGAACTTGCTCCTTCTTCTGAGCTGCAGCCTTCTTGAAGCACCTCTCAATAGGGTGGTCTGACCGGCCACAAAAGCTACACACCACTTTGCTCTTCTTTCCCGAAGCAGCACCGGGTACCTAGGGTTTCTTCTCCTCAACAGACTTCCTCTTGTCCTTCCTCATTTGCTGGCCTCTGTTCTTTGCGGTCTCAATTGCCTCTACCTTCAGAGCAGCCTCCACTACCCCTTCATAAGTCTCTGATCCATATGCACTGGTCAACTGCTGAACCTCGCTCCTCAAGTCACCAAGAAATCGCTTGACTCGATCAGCCTCAACACTCACCAACCCAGGAGCAAACCAACTCAACTTGCTGAACTCTATCCCATACTCACCGACCGTGAGTTATCTTTGCTTCAGGTGGAGGAAGTCGTTCATAAGACGGTCACGCTCGACCGAAGGCAAGAACTTCCTCAGCAGATTTTCCTTGAATACTTCCCAAGAGCAACCAGCTACCAAGCTCTCCTTTTCTCTAAGCCACCAACTCTTAGCCAAACCCTTAAGCTGATAGGCGACTATCATCACTCTCTGATCATCTGTAATACCGGAGTACGAGAACATCTCCTCCATGGAGATCAGCCAATCATCTATGACCATAGAATCTGCCTTCCCATCATAAGTAGGATGGCTAAGTCTCTGAAACTGTGAGATAAATGCCATCTCTGCTGGCACCACCACTGGAGGTCTCAGGGGTGCAGGAGGAGGAGGAACAGCTAACCCCCCTGCACGGCCTTGCACTCCCTGAGTCTGCCCTGCAACAACTGCCACCAGAGACTTGATCTGGGCTTGTATCTCCACTATCTGCCTGCTCAAGGAATCACTACTCTATCCCAAGCTCTCGATCACCACATCATTCTACGCTCCAGATGACTCACCCTAAGACAGGGGGGTCGATCTAGTCAAAGGGCATCTCGCCATCCTATAATCATAATAATGTTAGTCAGATCCTAGTACAACAGCTACAACTAACTACAAGTACAGAAAATACATACATAAATATGAACTTAAAGCTGCTAAACTTGCTCTGGGAGTTTATTTTCTTACAAGAATTGATGTTATTCCTAACCTAGGATGGTTTACCACCACCTTTCTAACTCTTTTGCCTAGATCGGGAGTGCATGAACTTATATTATTTTTGACTCAAAACTTATGTGTGTACATATGTCATCCTGCCAGTCTTTAGCTTGGCACGTTGTGCTTATGCAATGTTATGCTATGCATGTTTGTGTTATGCATTCTAAAAAGGCCCTAATGCATGTTATGAGCGGCGTACACATGAAAATGTTATGCATCCCATACTACATAACATCCTCATGCAACGAAAAAGAAAACGAGCTAGTTGCAGCCATGTGGTGAGGTTATGCATCCCATACTACATAACCCTCACATGTTGCCCCTATGGTGGATCCATATACGAACACATATTATGCATCCCATACTACATAATATGCCCCCCGTATACTTCATGTTATGCTATGAGTGTAGTGTTCGTTCTTTTGCCAAGACGTGCTGATGACATATCGTTGTGTGAATGACATGATGCTAAACTACTAATGCAATTAAAAGGGAAGGTTGCCCGACTAACTTGCCAAGCAACCTCCCTCTGATACAAACTGTCACAACCCGCATTTTCTCCAAATTTAAGAAGCATCAGAGTATGAGAAAACATGCATCGTGATTCCACATCAAGCAGGGGATAACTATCGACGCTCAGGCGAACACCATCTAACTGGACTATGAAAATTCATAAGTTTAATGATTAGAAAATCAATTATGTTTTAAAGGTCGTATCCCTCGCCTCAGTGAATCATCTAGTCCACAATTTAAAAACTATACTTATACGCTGCGGAAAAATACTTTATTCAGGTTTGACATCCTAAAAGAGTGCATAAGTGCCTCCTAGAGGACAACTTATACTATGCAGGACCCTACATTTAATTTATACTATATATAGGAAAACGATCTTTTTACGTTATTTGGAAAATAGTTGTTGAGTTTTATTAAACATGATGATCATGAGATATACTTATAATAGTATTTTTAGGTTTAAAAGTAACTAGCAACCTAGCATAAATCATCCCAAGAGCAAGTAAATTATCTCAAGAAAAGGTAGAAGCAAAAAGATAACATATCTAGTATCAAGGTAAAACTACCAGTGGGTGCCAAAAAACTGACACGAACCCACTGGCAAGTATGTATGTTTGTAAGAGAGAAGCACAAAACTACCTCACAAGACTAAGGAACTGATCTCTATAGTACGAGAGACCACCAGCAACAACACAGCACAACTAGCTGCCTAATCGGCTACTAACCAGAACCTGAGGCATTCAAAGAAGAAAAGAATACCTCAGCAAGCAAAAACAAATAAGCTGAACGGAAATGTTAAGCTAAAAGTTAAGCAAGAAGAGTAAGTAAACCGTAACAAGCACCACTATCCAAGGCAAGACAAAAAGGAAAAGCACTATGTGCGAGGAAACAGCAACAACCCTGCCAAAAATCTTGCAGAGTTTACAAGGCTACCATGAGCCCAAAACGTTGCACTCTACAAAGGAAGAAACGTCTAACACTCTAAGTTGTGAGAGATGGCAGTAGCAAAGACAACGCGGATCCAGGTTGGAGGCAAACTCAGTCCCCCAACCACCAATTCCAAGAAACAAGGCTCAAGGGTCTACATGTGAAAGCACTAGGGACCTCCCACCAACTTGCCCATCCCGTACCTAGAAAAAGATAAAAGTGTGGTCACAGCTAGGTCACACAACTTCACCCCTATTAAGAGCTTCAAACCACCACTACAAACCACAACCCACGATTCGGCCTTTGGAAAAACATAGCCGACAAGGAACCTCAAAACCAAAGGAAATTCACTCGGGAGAGAAAATCAAAGTAAGGAAAAAGTGTTGAGATGGCTCAACACGACATGACGTTTAGTGAGCCCCACTCACTCAATGCCTAAATAGACGGTGGCGTTGAGTGAGCTAACCTCACTCAACTCCAAAACAGCTATGGCATTGAGTGAGGTCCACTCCCTCAACGCCTTCAGCAACACAGGCTGTGGCGTTGAGTGAGCTAACCTCACTGAACACCAAAACAGCTACGGCGTTGAGTGAGGTTCAATCACTCAACGCCTTAGCACTTAGCCGCAAAAGCTAATTGTGACGTTGAGTGAGTCCACCACTCTCAATGCCAAAACAGCTACGGCGTTGAGTGAGGTTGACTCACTCAACGCCTTAGCACATAACCGCAAAAGCTAATTGTGGCGTTGAGTGAGTCCACCTCTCTCAATGCCAAAAAAGCTTTGGGGTTGAGTGAGGTCGACTCACTCAACGCCAAAATACTTAATTGCAAGAAAGGGCTGCAGCGTTGAGTGAGCCCGCCTCACTCAACGCCTAAACCGCCATGGGGTTGAGTGAGGCCCACTCACTCAACGCCATCCGACATAATCGCGAGGATTGGCTGCGGCGTTGAGTGAGTCCTCCTCACTCAACGCCAACCAACCTATCCGCCCGGATTGGCAGCGGCGTTGAGTGAGTCCACCTCACTCAATGCCTAGACATCCATGGCGTTGAAAGAGGCCGACTCACTCAACGCAACCACACTTAGCCGCAAAAGAACAGACCAACAAGGCTATGGCTTTGAGTGTGTGCATCACACTCAACGCCACACCCGAACAGCCCAGGCGTTGAGTGTGTGCACCACACTCAATGCCGAGCCTAACAACCCAGGCGCTGAGTGTGTGCACCACACTCAACGCTGAGCCTTAACTTTACTCCAACATGATACCAGCAAGCTTATTACTATAGCAATAATATTATTCTAACAACATAGAGCCCCGGCTGTTTTAGGTAAAAACCGTACAGGAAAGCTTACAGTAGGAAGTTTATACCCGATTTCAAGCAAAGAATTGAGTTTCTAACCTAGGGCTAACATGACTTTACTAACATAGCAAAATCTAGACATGCTTTTCTACGACTGCAAGAATAAAGAGAGAAAGAAAACAATACTAGGCAAGGGCAAGAACACCAGTTGCCTCAATTTCAAGCGATGCTTGGTCGGCCTCCCTTATTCTCACTCGGCACCAGCAGCAACAACACCTAAAGCAGAAATCTGGAGCTTTAATGGCGGAAACGGACAACTCAAGAAATTCGAGACCCCTAGAAACACCACGAAAACTTAATTTCTTACCGTAGGAATGAAGTTCTAGGCGAGAGAATTCCAAATACGCTCTCGGAATCGAATTCCATCCACAAACGCTCTCGGAATTAGCGTCTGAAGGGGAGCAGATTCGGCGGTTTCTCCGCTTCTTTCCGCGAACAGCCACGGACTGGTTCGTTTTTTCGGGAAGATGAACAGGAGCGGTTTCCTCTTAAGTCTAAACTATCCTATATATAGCACCCTTATTAATCTTAATAGCTAATTAATTAAATAATGTAAAATAATACATAGTATAACCGCCAAGCACCTGCACCTTTCCAAAATAATAATTAATATAATATTTATTAAATAGTTTTATTTTTCATAAAATACAAAACGACGCGAAAACCGAACATCCTCGGAATTTGACGAAATTCGCACCGTAGCTAAATATCCATGGTACGAACACAACAGCGAAGTTGAAATTAACTTTCGACGAACAGAACTCGAGTTATACCCACCCGAATTCAAAGCACAAGCATCCCCCGAGAGGCCACACCGGGTCTTCCAAAACGACCCGGCTTGCTAGGGAGATCTTGCTAATAGACTACAAAATAGGCCACTCAGTTCTAAGGAGTTAAGACCACACTCCACAGATGACACAAGCCAAGAAAACGCGTCCACGTAACGCCAAACGAGAATTAATTAATCGTAGAAAAATTGGGGGCGTTACAATGACACTCATGGTCCCGCAATACTCCTATGTAGATAACTTCTCTACGCGGACCGATTACGTTAAATCGGCCGCTAAACCTGAACTTGGACATCAACCTGGCTATGATACAAAATTGTAACACCTCCGCTGTAATGACCGTATAATATGGGTCCGGTTGAGGCCCCACAACATGCCGATGCCACAGCTTAAGCATTATAAGATGATATAAGTCTACCCAACTCAAAACTCATCATAAACCAGCGGAAACATACAACTAAAAACTAGAAGTTATCCACCAAACCAGGAGTATAAAAACGGCCTTAAGTCCTTACACAATATAAGTCCAAGACTGAATAACAATCCTATCAACGTGCAAAAGCACTCCTAGGCTACCTCGGCATGTAAGCCGGATTACATCTCATGGATTATTGTTGGGTCCATTGCCCACAATTTCCTGTATTTAAGTGAAGTCAATATTATCAATGATATATACATGTCTATAGATGACTATGATAGGTCAGGTAGCCTAAGTGTCTAAGTCAGGTAAACACTTACCTAAGGTGTGGGATGACAGAAATCTGTCTAAGTCCACAGGCATTGAGTGAAGGAACATCATTGAACGTTATATGACTTATAGCGCTGAGTGTAGACTATACTGTCATAGCCTAAGTTGGAATGAGCTAAAATGTGGCTAAGTCCACAGGCATTGAGTGAAGTCAACTCACTCAACGCCATGCTACTAAATATAGAAAATTGGCTAAGGCAGAAAGCATTGAGTGAGGCGTGTTCACTCAACGCTCTCAATGCTTATGTACTGAATAAGCAGAAATATGGTTAAGGCAAAAAGCGTTGAGTGGAGGTTACTGACTCAATGTTGTCAACGCCTAGTGAAGACAGAATTTTTTCTAAGGGGTTTGGCGCTTAGTGATGCTTACTCACTCAATGTCAAGCAGCTGAAAGCTGATAAAGCAAGATTTGCGTTGAGTGGAGCTGAATCACTCAATGCCTAGAATCAGACTTAATATTCTAAGTAGTTTTTCGTTGAGTGAAGGTGACTCACTCAACGCCAAGAGATGGTGAATCTGTCTAAGTGTTTTGGCATTGAGTGATGCTTACTCACTCAATGCATATTCTCTGATGCTCGATTTTGGCTAAGTACATAGGTGCTGACGTCAGCAAAATTGACAAAGTCAACTAAGGTCATATCATACACGGGGAAGCTACACTACACGACAAAACTTGCAATGAAGCTACACTACACGACAAAACTTGCAGTGAAGCTACAGTACGTCTTCTTCCGTTAAAGCAAGGCGTAGCTGGAAGCTGCAGGTGGGGCCCACCGATCTCTAAGAGCCGTTGATCGGCAAACTACAAAAGGAAGAGATAGGGCCAAGACAAAATAACTTTTAAGGCATACATTATTCAAAAAGGAGTGCAGTCATCTTCATCTTCTTCATCATTACTGCATGTGAAAAGCTTGAAGCTATCTAACAAGAAAAGTTCAGTTAGTTGTGCAAGTCTCTATCTGCCACAGCAGATTCAGAATCTGTTCTGAAAAAATAAGAACCTTCATCTTTTTGCAGGTTCAGTGAGCTGTTTGAAGACTCAAGATCAAAAGATATTTAGCCTTCAGCAGCAAGTTTAGAAGTTATCTTCTGAGTTCCTCCAGCAAATTCTCTCCCTGCTGTGAGGAGAGTTAGAGCAGAAAGTTTTCTGCTCAAGTGGTTGACACAGAGAAATTTCTCTACGTCAAAGTTAATTAAACTATTTATTTTTATAGGATCCTTCTGGATCTAAGCTGTAGGACCTTTGGGTCTGAGGCAGGGAAAATTTGCCTGAGCTGTAGGAGAGTGCTGCTCTCTGAGGTAGGTGAGTTTTACTCAATGAGAAGTAGGGCAGTTTTTCCTGAACTATAGGAGAGTGTATCTCTCTGAGTTGTTGGAGCAAGCTTGCTTTGAGGTAGGGCTATCCTCCATAGCTTGAGTGGTAGGGCTTAAGTGTCTGAGGTAGGTGATACTTGTATCACTGAGTGTAGACCTTTGTGGCTGAGGTGTAAGTCTTGGAGGAGATTGAGAGATCCTGATGGATCTGAGGTATAAGATCCTTGGAGAATTGATTTGGAGAATTGCCTTGACTAATAGGAAGTTAGCAAGGTGGGAGGAGAGTGGATGTACCCATAATTTTGGGGAACCACTATAAAATACGTGTGTGCTTTTCTGTATTTGCTTTTATTTTCTTAATTGCAGGTGCTAAGGACAATTTCTAACTCACTATAAGCTAAAAGCTTAAAGCAACAATCAAGTGATTCAAAAAGACTCTCAAAAGACTTAAGCAGACCTATTCACCCCCCCTCTAGGTTGCTAGCTACCTTGAAAATAAGATCTTTCAATCATAGCATTCAATCAAAACATAAGCAAATATAAGAAAGTTTGCTTCATGAGGCTTAGGCCTTTTTGGTCGGAGAGCTTGCTCCTGCTTGCGATCCTTGCCCTGTAAAAATTTGTTGTAATGTAGGTCAGCAAAGGCTGACCTTAACTTTGTAACCAACTCATCTCCTCTCGGTCGTCCCTAATGGACCCTGGGGAACTCCATCACCCTGCAGGTCAGCACTTTGTATGCAATATACATCAACATGTAAAGCGATAAAACAAGTTTGGATGTCTCATACAACAAACATTTTTCTATGTTGAGCATATAGTAAAGGGGCCTACAATGCAGCATGTATGCAAACCTAGGTTTCACCCAAGTAACCCTATAGCGCATAATTCTAACACATCATCAAAGCACATCATCCGGGTACTTCAAATTTCCCCATCGGCATTCAAGCCGCACACAAAAAGGGTACTACAATTTTCCCCTAACGGCATACAAGCCACCACACGAAACTCTTGTCAAGGCCCCACCCACTCGTGGGTCTCAAACTCGAGCTTGCCTGCAAGCTCTGACTTCTCACGTCAGGATTCCATCTCACACGCAAACCGATTATAAGAACCATTGTTGTACCCCACCCATTCGTGGGCTTCATCGCTCGGGCTTGTCCTAAGCTTGGTGTTCTCGTCAGTTTCATAGAGAGGGACTAGTCTCGTCGGGACACTCTCCCTACATGACTTTCACGTCACGGGATAGCCAGCCAACCATGGAGACAAGACCACACCTTAGCACATCACAGACAGCATCCTGCCGCAACGGATTTCTAAGAAAATCCTTAAGTTTTGCCATGCAACATCACCGAGTCAGACTAACGGTCGCGATAATAGCTTCACCCAAAATACCTACTCCACTAGTGGAGCAGATTTCTAATGCAAAATCATGCTGGGGACGGACACAATTGACCCGGTGGTTCCTCTTGAACCATGACAACCCAAACCCCTCTCATTTGAGAGATCTGGTGCCTAAATACTTGAAATAAAATTAAGAAAAGGAAAAGATGCCATGCACACATCCTATAACCGAGAGGAGGAATGTCGTAACCTTATGACCCCTCTTCCTTGCCATGGAAACCTGATCTTCACGGATGAAAAGATGCGCCTCCACATCCTCTCCACAAATCTGGCCTCGGAACGATGATCGGAGCTCCGAAGCTTCGTCAATGGCAAACAAGGGCTACTTTTAAAAGCATTATAGGCAAAGATTCTAATAGGTGTCTACACCTGCTATATATGGACTTGTTCGGTCCTTTGCAAGTTAGAAGTTTAGGAGGTAAGGATTATAAGTTGGTTATTGTTGATTACTACTCGCGCTTTGCATGAGTGTTCTTTCTGAAACACAAGTAAGATACCTTCGATGTCCTTACAAATTTTGTTAGGCAGATCCAGATTGAATACAGTTGTTCTCTAGTCAAAATCAGAAGTGACAATGGAACTGAATTCAAGTCTTGGGCCATGACAGAATTTTGTGAAAGCCTAGGCATCTTTCATGATTTTTCCTCTCCCCGTACTCCGCAACAAAATGGAGTAGCTGAAAAAAGGAATAGAACACTCATAGAGGCTTGCAGAACTATGTTGAGTGATGCCTCACAATCGGAGTACTTCTGGGCTGAAGCCGTCAACACTGCTGCCACGTGCAAAATCGAGCACTCATAAACAAGAACCACAATAACATGCCTTATGAATTTCTAAAGGGCAGAATGCTGACTGTCTCCTTTTTTAGAATCTTTGGCTGCAAATGCTTTGTTCTTAATAATGGTAAGTATCATACTACTAAATTTAGTGAAAAGAGTTTTGAAGGTATTTTCGTCGGATATAGTAGCCATAGTAAGACATATAGGGTATTTAATAAGAAAACCCTTGTGGTTGAAGAATCTATACATATTGTATTTGATGAGACGAGCTTGCTGCAAAGCAAATATTCTAGTGTGTTTGATGAAGATGCAGGTTCAAAGTTGAAAGAACTTAACTTGGATTAGCCGACTGAAGAAAAGGGAGAAAAGATCATCAAGATCACCACTCCAACCCCTTTTGGAGAGGTTGATGATCAAGATGAAGAAATCACCCAAGTTGATGAAGTCACTCCTATAGTTGAAGAAGCTCCAGATGTAAGGAACCTAGAGCTCAGACATTTGAAGGATCACCCAATTGATCAAATTATAGGAGATCCCCGGGATGATGTCAGAACTCGTAGGGGTATAGCTAACGAGAATTTAAATTTGACTTTTCTCTCACAGGTTGAACCAAAGAAGTTTGAGGAAGCAAACTCGGACGCATCATGGATTATGTCCATGGAAGAAGAGTTGAATCAGTTCAAGCACTGTCAAGTCTAGAAACTTGTTCCAAGACCCCAAAGGTAAGAACATCATCGGGACAAAGTGGGTCTACAGGAACAAGATGGACGAAAATGGAACTATCATAAAGAACAAGGCCAGACTCATTGCCAAAGGATATCAACAAGAAGAAGGAATCAACTTTGACCAGACGTATGCTCCAGTGGCAAGGCTGGAGGCAATCAGGTTGTTCCTAGCATATGCTACACTTAGGTGCTTCACAATCTATCATATGGACGTGAAGTCTGCCTTCCTTAATGGTGACATAAAGGAAGAGGTGTATGCGGAACAACCTCCAGGTTTCGTTGATTCTAACTTTCCTGATTATGTTTATCTTCTATCTAAAGCTTTATATGGTTTGAAACAAGCTCCTCGAGCTTGGTATGAGACGCTGTCTACCTTTCTTCTTGAGAACAAGTTCACAACTGGAAATATAGATAAGACATTATTTCTTAGGGAAATAAAAGGCACGATTTTGCTAGTGCAAATATATGTCGATTACATTATTTTTGGCTCTACTGACAACAACCTCTACAAGAAGTTTTCTAAACTTATGCAAGGGAAGTTTGAAATGAGCAGTATGGGAGAGCAGAAGTATTTTTTAGGACTTCAGGTGAAACAATCTAAAGATGGAATTTTCATCTCGCAGACTAAGTTCACCAAGGAGTTGATTAAGAAATTCGGAATGGAGAATACAACCTCTATGAGGACTCCAATGGATTCAGCTATGTCTTTGGACAATGATAAGAAAGGGAAACCTTTTGATGAAACCAAGTACAGAAGCATAATTAGATTCTTGCTCTACCTTACTGCTAGTAGACCAGACATAATGTTCTCTACATGTGTTTGTGCTAGATTCCAAATGAATTGTAAGGAATCTCACTATGCTGCTGCAAAGCGGATTTTGAGATACTTAAAGGTACACCGAATCTTGCCTTATGGTACCCAAGAAGTAATGATAGCGATCTAATTGGTTTTTCAAATGCTGACTTTGCAGGTAGTAAAGATGATTGAAAGAGCAGTTCCGAGACTTGTCAATTCCTTGGAAGGAGACTCATATCATGGAGAAGTAAAAATCAAAACTGTGTCGCAATCTCAACGGCCGAGTTAGAATACATTTCTGCCGGCAGTTATTGTGCACAATTGCTTTGGATAAAGAATCAACTGGAAGACTACAATATGCAAGTCCAAGAGATCCCATTGTTTTGTGACTCCTCCAGTGAAATAGCAATAGCCAATAACACAGTCTCTCACAGTCGGACAAAGCACATAGAGCTGAGATACTATTTCATCCGAGAGCATGTGGAGCAAGGGGACATAAATATGCAGCATGTTCCTACTGATAGACAAATTGCAGATATTTTCACGAAGCTTCTGGACGAGACCAAGTTCAGTTTCTTCAAAACTTAACTGGGTATGCTCGACAAAGAGGAATAGACAAGGTGGACTATTTTCACTGCTCAGAAATCAAGGATAAGTCAAAAAGGTTAGAATTTCTATAAGTGGACTTCATCTCTCGAGAGAAGGAATGACTACTCGGGAACTCGAATGTGACTAACTCAAGTACTTCTCTGAATTCTCGAGAACTAAGTAAGTCACTCGTGTTCTATCACTCGAGTACTTAACTTCTTCTTGAGAAGTAGAATTGTACCACTCGATTACTGTCATACCGCCACTCGAGTACAACTATTCCATCACTCGAGTACTAAAGTTCCACTTGAGAAATGACCCGTCAGATTCTGAATTCTTTCGAATTTTTCATTTTCGGAACCCGCGTCCTATCCGCCGCTATCTAAGGTATGTTTAAGCTTAATTAGACTCCTAATCATCATTACTAGGTCATATAAATAGAAAATATCGGATTTCAAGAATTTACTCGAATTCAAATCCTCTATCTCTCGAAAAGACTCTTTGTCTTCCGCAGTTCACACAGAGCACGTCGCTGTCGCCATTATCTTCCAATCCATCACCCGTAATTCACTAAAGGACATGGTGCCGCCGTCGAAGATCGGAGTTGGCAGTGAGTTGGTTGCTGCTGGCATAGCAGGGATTTCCGATGATTTCAAGAACCTACTGATTCTACTCGATATAACAGGTTTGACGTTTGTTCTTCAGCAGCCGTGTAAAATACTCTTTCCAGAAGTTGAAGAATTTTTCAAGAACATTAAAGTCAAGGGGAATGGAAAAGTGTTGAAGTCCAAGGTCAAGGGAATCAAGGGAAAGCTTAACAAAATCTCTGTTTCAAAACTTCTTAAAATGCATGTAGTGGATGAAGAAGATGACATAACAGAAGAAGATTATGATAGAGCATATAGCTTTTGTGGTATATCTGAAGTTATCAAGAATATCCGTCGTCCAGACCTGAATGCAGAAGGAAAACTCCGAGTGGATATTTTGGGAAAAGTTTTACCGTGCAAAACCTCTTCTATTAGTTTCATTTCTACAGACCTTTTCTATATGATAACAGCTATTATTTCAAGGAAGAAATTTCAATTTGGTATGATGATCTTGGACAAGATCAGAGAGAAAATTATGGCTCCAAACTATGTAAGAATTTTCTCTTTATTATTGCATGAGATTAATCCTAAGGTGTTTGATTTATCTAATGGCACAACCATCCACCATATGAAGAAAGTGTTTATCTCCTCCATCCAAAGATGGGAGTTAAAATTGCAGAACCCATCCCAAGCTGCCCAAGACCATGGGCAAATTGTTGCAGAGGAAAGAACCCCATCTCCCTCTCTCCATAATATTGCTGGCACATCTGGTGCAGCAGCTGAGGGGGAGCCTGCCTCCTCTGTGCAGCAAGTTAGAGTTCCCTCTCCTCCCGCTCCTTCTTGTCAGCAAGATAGAGTACCTTCTCAACCTTCAGATACCTCTATCCATCCTTCCTCTCCAGAAGAAATACTGTCACATGCATAAGTGCAAGATACCATCCACTCCACCATTGAAGATATAAACAAGATGATTGAAGAACTTAGCTTAGATCAGCCTCTACCTCCCCTTTATAAAGAACATGCTGAAGGGCCATCCAAGGAACCCACTCCTGCATTATCTCCATCTCCGGCACCATCTCCAAAGTCACCTATTGATCACTCCCCTGCTGCAGAGAAAGAACAAGAGACAATTTTGCTTTAAGATGAGAATGAGCAGACTCCATAACTTGCTGAAGCTCCCTTGAGAAGATTAGATTTCACTCTTCCCACCTTTATTGGTGAGGAAGGAGATGTCTTGATTCATACTACAAGAGCTCAGAGCTCTGTAGTTTTTGAAGAAATTGCACCCTGGACTGCCCCTCCTGCTCTAGTGTCACAACCCGCATTTTCTCAGAATTTAGGAATTATCAGAGTATATGAAAACACGCATCATGTTGCCACATCGAGCAGGGGATAACTGCTGACGCTCAGGCAAAACCATCTACTTTATTTATGAAAGAAATTCATGAGTTTAATGATTAGAAAATCAGTTATATTTTAGAGGTCGTATCCCTCGGCTCAGTGGATCACCTAGTCCACAGTTTAAAACAATACTTATACGTTGTGGAAAAATACTTTATTCAGGTTTGGCATCCTAAGGAGTGCATAAGAGCCCCAAGAGGACCACTTATGTTATGCAAGACTCTACATTTAATTTATACTATATATAAGAAAATAATCTTTATACGTTGTTTGAAAAATAGTGATTGAGTTTTATAAAACATGCTGATCATGAGCTATACTTATAATAATAATTATAGTTTTAAAAGTAACTAGCAACCTAGCATAAATCCTCCCCAGAGCAAGTAGACTATCTCCATAAAATGATAGCAACCAAAGTAACATATCTAGTACAAAGGTAAAAACTACTAATGGGCGCCAACAACCTGACACGAACCCACTAGCAAATATATATGTCTGTAAGAAAAGTGCAGAAAAACTACCTCACTAAACAAATCAAGAAGGATCTCCCAAGTCCAAGAAACCACAAGCAACACCACAGCAACTTAGCCACCAAACTTGCTACTGCCCAGAACCTGAGGCATTCAAAAGAAGAAAGAATACCTCAGCAAGCAAAACAAGGAAAACTGCACGAAAGTGTCATTCGGATGAATAATGAAAGAGGAAAAAAAACAGCAGTAAATGTCACAACTGCCCAAGGCAAGACAAAAAGAAATGCACTAGGTGCGAGGAAACAACATCAACCCTGACCAGAAACTACATCCTACAGAGTCCACTAGGCTACCAAGAGCCCAAAATGCTGCAATATACCAAGGAAGAAACGTCTAACACCCTAAGCTGTGGGAGATTGTAGTAGCAAAATAAACAACGTGGATCCGGGTTGGAGGCAAACTCAGTCCCCCAACCACCATTTACAAACTAATAAAGCTCAAGGGTCTACATGTGAAAGCACTAGGGATTTTCCACCCCCTTGCCCAGCCCGTACCTAGAGCAAGATAGAAGAAAAGGGTGGCCACGACTAAATCACACAACACCTCCCCCATGAAGAGCTTCAAACAACCACTACTAACCACGACCCACGATTCGGCCTTTAGGAAAGTAAAACATAGCCGACAAGGAACCTCAAAAATCAAAATCAAGGAATTCACTCGGGAGCGAAAATCAAGGTAGGGAAAAAGTGTTGAAATGACTCAACACGGCTTGGCGTTGAGTGGGACCCACTCAACGCCTAACCAGACCTTGGCGTTGAGTGAGTTAGCCTCACTCTGCGCCAGAACAGCCATGGCGTTGAGTGAGGTTCACTCACTCAACGCCCTCCAGAAGAACAACTCTAGCGTTGAGTGAGCTAGCCTCACTCAATGCCAAAACAGGCATGGCATTAAGTGAGGTTCACTCACTCAATGCCTCCCGCAAGAATTCTCTGGCATTGAGTGAGCTAACCTCACTCAACGCCAAAACATCGATGGCGTTGAGTGAGGTACACTCACTCAATGCCCTGGTACTTAACCACAAGCAGAGATAGTGGCGTTGAGTGAGCTGGCCTCACTCAATGCCAAAACAGCAATGGCATTGAGTGAAGCTAACTCACTCAACGCCCTGCCACTTAGCCGCAAAAGAAGACTGCGGCATTGAGTGAGTCCACCTCACTCAATGCCAAAATAACAATGGCGTTGAGTGAGTTCACTCACTCAATGCCCTGGCACTTAGCCGTAAACAAGGCAAATCTACGGCGTTGAGTGAGCTGACCTCAATCAATGCCAAAATAGCAATGGCGTTGAGTGAGGTCATTTCACTCAATGCCAGAGGTTCTGGCAGCAAAGAAGCGTTGTGGCATTGAGTGAGTCTACCTCACTCAACGCCAAAGAAGAAATGGCGTTGAGTGAGGTTCTCTCACTCAACTCCACGGGAATTGGCCGCAAACTTGCCTACGACGTTTAGTGAAGTCACCTCACTCAACGCCAAACCAGAAATGGCATTGAGTGAGGTGAACTCACTCAACGCCAAAGTACTTAGCCTCAGAAAAGGCTGTGGCGTTGAGTGAACACACCTCACTCAACGTCAAAGTACTTGCTCACACAGAAAGCGATGGCGTTGAGTGAGTTCACCTCACTCAATGCCAAACCCGAAACGGTGTTGAGTGAGGTCAACTCACTCAACGCCAAAGTACTTAGCCTCAGAAAAGGCCATGGCGTTGAGTGAGCACACCTCCCTCTACGCCAAAGTACTTAGCGTCTAGGAAAACCGCGGCGTTGAGTGAGCTCGCCTCACTCAACTCCAAAATAGAAATGGCGTTGAGTGAGGTCGACTCACTCAACGCCAAAGTATTAGCCACTAGCAGGGGCTGCGGCGTTGAGTGACTCCACCTCACTCAACGCCCTGGTACTTAGCCAAAATCTCCAACTTACTACAGGCTTGGCGTTGAGTGTGTGCACCACACTCAATGCCAAACCCTTAAAGGCTTTGAGTGTGTGCACCACACTCAACGCCGGCAACCCGAGAGCCCAAATTTGGCTCTTACCAAGATACACAGCAGGCACCCCCTCCTACTCTCTCTCCCTCGGCTTCACCCGTAAGGCAACAACCAGACAGAAATCTGGAGTCTAAATTGGCGGTATTACGTCGGCGGGTTGAGCACCAACAACACAAAGAGGGGGGGGGGTCATTAGGAGAAACTAAACCCTAATTTCAGCAAGATAAAAGTACAAGCTTGGCTTCTACCCTAGGGCTAACTGGAATTTTTTTCCAATTCATCAAGAGAAAAAAATGGCAAGGGCAAGAATATCACTTGCCTCGATTTCCGACGAAGCTTGGTCGGCTTTCCCTCCTCTTCACTCGGCACTAGCAGCAGCAGCACCTAAAAGAACATTCCCGCGCTTTAATGGCGAAATCCACAAGAAATCGAATATTCAAGTCTCCTAAAACTCCATGAAAATCAAATCTCTTACCGTCGAAATGCAGATCTGAGTGAGAGCAAGCCAAAGCCGCTTTCAGAATCGAATTACATCCACGAAGGCTCCCGGAATCGCCGTCTGAAGGCTGGGGCAGTCCGCCGCTTCTGCCTCTGTTTTCCGCGAACAGGAGCAGGCAGTTTCGGTCTTGGGAAGAAGGAAGAGAGTGGGTCCGCCACTTCTAATTAAGGCTTTTAAATAAGCCTTAACACGTCGGTTCAGCCTAAATGCAGCCTAGCCGCCGGTTCTCTTATTAAATAAGAGGGTTCCTAGTTAGTCTTTACTAATGGCACACACAAAACGACATGAAAACCGAACTACCTCGGAATTCGACGAAATATGCACCGTAGCTAAATACTTATGCTACGAACGCAACGGCGAAGTCGAAATTAACTTTCGATGAACAGAACTCGAGTTATACCCACCTAAAACAAGAACACAAGCATCCCCAAAGAGGCCTAACTCTAAAGGGGGGTGAATAGAGTTATTTAAAATAATTTTGCAAATAAAAACTTGTGTGCAGATAAGATTTGTATTTACTTAGTGTATGGTGCTATAGCAAATAATCAGAGTAAAAGGAAATTCACAGCACAAAGCAAAACACAAAGAGACAAGCAATCCAGACGACACAAGGAGCTATAGTGGTTCCCCAAATCTGGGTACATCCACTCTTCTATCACCCTTGATAGGAATCCACTTCAAGATGAGTTGATCAGGTGTCTTGAGCACCAGAGAGTTTTTGACCAGGTTCTCACAAACCAAAGGAGCTGATGCCTCACTGGGTCACCCAAAATGACTCGGCTTGCTAGGGAGATCTTGCCCATAGGCTACAAAATAGGCCACTCAGTTCTAAAGAGCTAAACCACACTCCACAAATGGCACAAGCCACAAAAATGTGTCACCATAACGCCATACGATAATAAAATAATCGCAGAAAAAAATCGGGGGCGTTACTGTCACTCCCCCTAAAAGAAAGTTTCGTCCCGAAACTTTACGCACAACACTTCTACTATAGAAGGAAAAAGTAACAAATAGGAATTACAAGAAGGGAAACATACCGATCAAATCAGGGAAACAGGTGAGGGTAAGCCTGTCTCATGGCCGACTCTAGCTCCCCAGTCGCGCTCTCCAAATCCTGATTCTTCCATAGAACTTTCACCATTAGAATGGACTTCTTTTGCAGCACCCATTCCAGAGTATCCAAAATACGGACCGGCACTTCCACAAAAGAGAGATTTGGCTCCAACTGGGGCACAACGTCCAAGACTTGCCCACTGCTGCGCACACACTTCCGCAATTGGCTTACATGGAAAACATTATGAACACTTGGGAAGTTTGCTGGCAATTCCAACCTATAAGATGACACGCCAATCCGCTCCATAATCTTAAACGGGCCCACATACCTCGGGTCCAATTTCCGATTCTTACCAAACCTCTTTACACCCACCATCGGGGAAACCTTAAGAAATACAAGGTCCCCTACAGAAAACTCCAAGGCATACCTACGCCGATTGGCGTTCTTCTCGTATCTCTCCTGAGCCATACGAAGCTTTTCTCGAATAAGCTTCACTATGACTTCCATCTCCTCAAGTGCATCTGGACCCAACAAGGGGCTCTCACCCGCCTCAGCCCAAAACAGGGGAGTTCTGCAGTGCCTCCTATACAAGGCTTCGAACGGAGCCATTTGCAAACTTTCTTGATAACTATTGTTGTATGCAAATTTCATAAGTCGCAGCCGCTCATCCCATGCTCCACCATGGTCAAAAATGTAGCATCAGATCATATCCTCAATTATCTGGTTCACCCGCTCCGTCTGCCCATTGGTCTGTTGGTGGTAAGTAGTAGAATACCTCAGATCCGTACCCAAACCCTCCTGCAGACTCTGCCAAAATCGAGAAGTAAACCGGGAGTCTCGATCAGAAACGGTTCTAACAGGTACACCGTGCAGTCGGATGACTTCATTCAAGTACAACTCCGCTATCTTCTTCATCAAGTAATCAATCTTATACGGCACGAAGTGAGCACACTTCGTCAGTCTATCCACTATAACCCAGACAGAATCAAATCCCCTCAGGGATTTCGGTAAGCCCGTGATGAAGTCCATAGATATACTTTCCCACTTCTAAGTCGGGATCTCTAACGAAGTCAACTTGCCACCAGGCCTTCCATGATCGGCTTTCACACGCTTGCAAGTGTGGCACTCAGCAACAAATCGGGCTATATCACCTTTCATGCCATACCACCATGCAATTTGCTTTAGGTCACGATACATCTTCGTAGATCCTGGATGGTAGGCAACGCTGGATCCATGAGCCTCTCTGCAAATCATACCCCTGATGTCCCCTACAGCGGGGATGCAAAATCTGCCACAGTACTTCAACGTACCCGCCTCATCGATAGCAAAGTCTGTCAACTCCCCCTTCTCGGTCCTAGTGAATAAGTGCAGAAGATCCGGATCCTCCTTCTGGTGCAGTCTGGTTAAAGAAATCCAAGACAGCTCTGCTACTGACAAACTACTCTGCAAGCCACATCATCCCACTGATATATCCATAAGGAGGAACTCCTCCACTAAATGATCGGCGGAGAGATTAAAGCTCTTTCCCGTCTTTCGGCCCAGGGCATCGGCCACCACATTGGCCTTGCCTGGATGATACTGGATCTCTACGTCATAATCAGCCACATACTCTAGCCACTGTCGCTGGCGCAGATTCAACTCCTTCTGCGTGAACATGTACTTCAGGCTCTTATGGTTAGTGAAGATCTTGCACTGAGCCCCATAATGTAGATGCCTCCACAGCTTCAATGCATAAATCGCCGCTGCAAACTCAAGGTCATGCGTAGGATAATTCTTCTCATGAGTCTTCAATTTCCTTGACCCAAAGGCAATCACCTTTCCAACCTGCATTAATACGCAACCCAGACCTACATGTGAAGCATCCACGTAAACATCATAATCCACACCCTCAGTAGGAAGGGTCAGAACGGGAGCAGTGCACAATCGCTCCAAACAAAAGCCCCGTTCTTCTGAGTCAGCTTGGTCAAAGGTGCAGCTAGGGAAGAGAAACCCTCCACGAACCTCCTGTAGTAGCCGGCCAACCCTAGGAAGCTCCTAATCTCCTTAGGCGTGTTCAGCCTACTCCAATCCATCACTGCTGCGACCTTTTCTGGGTCGACCGAGATCCCATCCTTGTTAGCCATGTGGCCTAGAAATGAGACCTGGGGCAACCAAAATTCGCACTTGCTCAGCTTGGCGAATAACTAGTGATTCCTCAACTCCAATAGAACCAAGCGCAGATGATGCTCATACTCCTCAGCGCTGCGAGAATAAACCAACACGTCATCGATGAAGACCACCACGAACTTGTCTAGGAAATCCTTGAACACCCGATTCATCATATCCATGAAGGTTGATGGTGCGTTGGTCAAACCAAACGACATCACCAAGAACTCAAAATTTCCATTCCTCGATCTAAACACAGTCCGTGGAATATCTGCCTCACGGATCCTTAGCTGATGATAGCCAGAATGAAGGTCGATCTTGGAGAACACCGTGCTACCGCGCAACTGGTCAAATAAGTCATCGATCCTCGGTAAAGGATACCTGTTCTTAATAGTGACTTTGTTCAACTCCGTGTAGTCGATGCAAAGCCGCATCGACCCATCTTTCTTCTTCACAAGCAGCACAGGAGCACCCCAAGGTGACGAACTCTGCCTAATAAATCCTTTTGACAACAGCTCATCCAACTGGACTCACAACTCCTCTAACTCACGAGGGGCCATCCGGTACGGCTCCTTAGCAATAGGATGCGTACTCGGTTCCAAATCAATCACAAACTCAACATCCCGCTCGGGAGGAAGACCAGGAAGATCATCAGGAAAAACATCGGTGAAATCACGAACAACTAGAATCTCCTCCGAGCGCGGTACACTAACAGCGGTCCCAACCACCAAGACCAAACAAGCAAAACAATCCGAAAGAAATAGCTTCTGAGCACATACCGCAGATATGACAGGAGAATCCTGGCTCAGATCAGCATACACGCTTCCGGGCTGACCGTCGTCCCTGATGAAGTCATTGTGCTTTCCTTTGCACTAAATAACTACATCATACCTAGACAGCCAGTCCATGCACAGAATAACATCGAAGTCCTCCAGATCAATCATCTTCAGGTCTGCCTTCGCAAGGAAGTCCCCCAACAAAACAGGGCAATCTAACATGCCCAAATCTGACAACATAGATTCACCAGAGAGGAAATTGACACGGAAGGTATCCCGAACTCGATCTAAAGTCAACTGATGTCGCTCCACAAAGGCTCTAGCCACGAACGAGTGGGTAGCGCCGGAGTCAAACAGAACACACGCCCAGCGGTTTGTCACCTTAAATTTCCCTATAGGAGAATATAACTAAGGAACTATCACAAAAATACTGCAAACATTCTTTTAAAACAAGAACAAAACCTTCATGCTAGAAAGACAACTAACCTAAGATGACCTGAGTCGAAGCTTGAGCCTCCTCAGAAGAGATCACATTCAGCTTTCCCTTGCCCTTATCCACACGCTGAGGTGGAGGTAGAGCCTAATGTGGAACTGCATGAAGAGCAGGCTCGACCTGAGGACACCTAGTCTTGATGTGTCCCTTCTGCCCATACTGATAATAAACCTTATCCTTGGACCAGCACCGGGCAGCATCATGCCCGGGTCGCTTGCAAACAAAATAGGAGACATCCCTCCTAGGAGCACCCTGAGCCGCATGAACATGCTCCTTCCTCTGAGCTGCTGCCTTCTTAAAACATCTCTCGATAGGGTGGCCTGACCGACCACATAAGCTACACACCACTTTGCTCTTCTTTCCCGGAGCAGCACCGGGTACCTGGGGTTTCTTCTCCTCCACAGACTTCCTCTTGTCTTTCCTCATTTGCTGGCCTCTGCTCTTTGCGGTCTCAATAGCCTCCACCTTCAGAGCAGCCTCCACTACTCCTGTATAAGTCTCTGACCCATAAGCACTCGTCAACTGCTGCACCTCGCACCTCAAGCCACCGAGAAATCGCTTAACTCGATCAGCCTCAATGCTGACCAATCCAGGGGCAAAACGGCTCAACTTGCTGAACTCTATCTCATACTCACCCACCGTGAGTTGCCTTTGCTTCAGATGGAGGAAGTCGTTCATGAGGCGGTCACGCTCGACCGAGGGTAAGAACTTCCTCAACAACATCTCCTTGAACACTTCCCAAGAGCATCCAGCTACTAAGCTCTCCTTTTCTCTCAGCCACCAACTCTAAGCCAAACCTTTAAGCTTATAGGCGGCTATCATCACCCTATGGTCATCTATAATCCCGGAGTACGAGAACATCTCCTCCATGGAGATCAGCCAATCGTCTATGACCATGAAATCTGCCTTCCCGTCATAAATGGGAGGGCTCAACCTCTGAAACTGCGTGATGAAGGCCATCTCTGCTGGCACCACCACTAGAGGTCTTAAGGGTGCAAGAGGAGGAGGGACAGCTAGCCCCCCTACAGGGCCTTGCACTCCTTGAGTCTGACCTGCCACAACCGCCACCAGGGACTGAATCTGGGCCTACATCTCTACCATCTGCCTGCTCATGGCATCGCTACTCTACCACAGGATCTCGATCACCGTGTCATTCTGCGCTCAAGATGACTCACCCTTAGATAGGGGAGTCGATCGAGTCGAAGGACGTCTCGCCATCCTAAAATCATAACAACACTAGTTAGATCCTAGTACAATGGCTAGAACAAACTACAAGTACAGACAATACATATATAGATATGAACTTAAAGCTGCTAAACTTGCTCTGGGAGTTTATCTTTTTTTTACAAAAATTGATTTTATGACCTAACCTAGGATGGTTAACCACCACCATAATAATTCATGTGCCTAGATCGGGAATGCATGACTTTATATTACTTTTGACTTTAAAGCTTATGTGTGTACATATGTCATCCTGCCAGTCTTTAGCTTGGCACGTTGTGCTTATGCTGTGTTATGCTATGCATGTTTGTGTTATGCATTTTAAAAAGGCCCTAATGCATGTTATTAGAGGCGTACGCATGAAAATGTTATGCATCCCATACTACATAACATTCTCATGCAACAAAAAAGAAAATGAGCTAGTCGCAGTCATGTTGTGAGGTTATGCATCCCATACTACATAACTCTCATATGTTTCCCCTATGGTGGATCCATATACGAACACATATTATGCATCCCATACTACATAATATGCCACGTATACTTCATGTTATGCTATGAGTGTAGTGTTCTTGCTTTTACCAAGACGTTCTGATGACATATCGGTGTGTGAATGACATGATGCTGAACTATTAATGCAATCAAAGGAAGGTTGCCTGATAGACTTGTCAAGCAACCTCCTTCTGATACCAACTATCATAACCCACATTTTCTCCGAATTTAGGAATAATCAGAGTATGAGAAAATACGCGTCATGATGCTACGTCGAGCAGGGGATAACTGCTGACGCTCAGGCAAAACCATCTACTTTACTTTATGAAAGAAATTCATGAGTTTAATGATTAGAAAATCAGTTATATTTTAGAGGCTGTATCCCTCGGCTCGGTGGATCACCTAGTCAACAGTTTAAAACTATACTTATACGCTGCGGAAAAATACTTTATTCAGGTTTGACATCCTAAGGAGTGCATAAGAGCCCCAAGAGGACCACTTATGCTATGCAAGACTTTACATTTAATTTATACTATATATAAGAAAACGATCTTTTTACGTTGTTTGGAAAATAGTGATTGAGTTTTATAAAACATGCTTACCATGAGCTATACTTATAATAATAATTGTAGTTTTAAAAGTAACTAGCAACCTAGCATAAATCCTCCCCAGAGCAAGTAGACTATCTCCAGAAAATGGTAGCAACAAAAGTAATATATCTAGTACAAAGGTAAAAACTACCAGTGGGCACCAACAACCTGACACGAACCCACTGGAAAATATAAAAGTCTGTAATAAAAGTGCAGAAAAACTACCTCACTAAACAAATCAAGAAGGATCTCCAAAGTCCAAGAAACCACCAGCAACACCACAGCAACTTAGCCACCAAACTGGCTACTGCTCAGAACCTGAGGCATTCAAAAGAAGAAAGAATACCTCAGCAAGCAAAACAAGGAAAACTACACGAAAGTGTCAATCAGATGAATAATGAAAGAGGGAAAAAAATAGCAGTAAATGTCACAACTACCCAAGGCAAGACAAAAAGAAATGCACTAGGTGCGAGGAAACAACATCAACCCTGACCAGAAACTACATCCTGCAGAGTCCACTAGGCTATCAAGAGCCCAAAATGTTGCAATCTACCAAGGAAGAAATGTCTAACACCCTAAGCTGTGGGAGATGGTAGTAGCAAAATAAATAACGTGGATCCGGGTTGGAGGAAAACTCAGTCCCCCAAACACCATTTCCAAACCAACAAAGCTCAAGGGTCTACATGTGAAAGCACTAGGGATCTTCCACCCCCTTGCCCAGCCCGTACCTGGAGCAAGATAGAAGAAAAGGGTGGCCACGACTAAATTACACAACACCTCCCCCATGAAGAGCTTCAAACCACCACTACTAACCACGACCCACGATTCGGCCTTTAGGAAAGTAAAACATAGCCGACAAGGAACCTCAAAAATCAAAATCAAGGAATTCACTTGGGAGCGAAAATCAAGGTAGGGAAAAAGTGTTGAAATGACTCAACACAGCTTGGCGTTGAGTGGGAACCACTCAACGCCTAACCAGACCTTGGTGTTGAGTGAGTTAGCCTCACTCAGCGCCAGAACAGCCAAGGCGTTGAGTGAGGTTCACTCACTCAACGCCCTCCAGAAGAACAACTCTTGCGTTGAGTAAGCTAGCCTCACTCAACGCCAAAACAGGCATGGCGGTTAGTGAGGTTCACTCACTCAATGCCTCCCGCAAGAATTCTCTGGCGTTGAGTGAGCTAACCTCACTCAATGCCAAAACAGCGATGGCGTTGAGTGAGGTACACTCACTCAACGCCCTGGTACTTAACCATAAGTAGAGAAAGTGGCGTTGAGTGAGTGTACCTCACTCAATGCCAAAGCAGAAATGGCATTTAGTGAGGTTCTCTCACTCAACGCCACGGGACTTGGCTGCAAACTTTCCTACGGTGTTGAGTGAAGTCACCTCACTCAACACCAAACAAGAAATGGCATTGAGTGAGGTGAACTCACTCAACGCCAAAGTACTTAGCCTCAGAAAAGGCTGTGGCGTTGAGTGAGCATACCTCACTCAATGCCAAAGTACTTGGCCGCACAGAAAGCGACGGCATTGAGTGAGTTCACCTCACTCAACGCCAAACCTGAAACGGCATTGAGTGAGGTCGACTCACTCAACGCCAAAGTACTTAGCCTAAGAAAAGGCCGTGGCGTTGAGTGAGCACACCTCCCTCAACGCCAAAGTACTTAGCGTCTCAGAAAACTGCGGCGTTGAGTGAGCTCGCCTCACTCAATGCCAAAATAGAAATGGTGTTGAGTAAGGTCGACTCACTCAATGCCAAAGTACTTAGCCGCTAGCAGGGGCTGCGGCGTTGAGTGAGTCCACCTCATTCAACGCCCTAGTACTTAGCCAAAATCTCAAACTAACTATAGCTGTGGCATTGAGTGTGTGCACCACACTCAACGCCAAACCCGCAAAGGCTTTGAGTGTGTGCACCACACTAAACGTCGGCAACCCGAGAGCCCAAATTTGGCTCTTACCAAAATACACAGTAGGCACCCCCTCCTACTCTCTCTCCCTCGGCTTCACCAGCAAGGCAACAACCAGACAGAAATCTGGAGTCTAAATTTGCGGTATTACGCCGGCGGGTTGAGCACCAAGAGCACAAAGAGGGGGGCTCATTAGGAGAAACTAAACCCTAATTTCAGCAAGATAAAAGGACAAGCTTGGCTTCTACCCTAGGGCTAACCGAGATTTTTTTCCAATTCATCAAGAGAACAAAACGGCAAGGGAAAGAATACCACTTGCCTCGATTTCTGGCGAAGCTTGGTCGGCTTTCCCTCCTCTTCACTCGGCACTAGCAGCAGCAGCACCTAAAAGCACATTCCCGTGCTTTAATGGCGAAATGCACAAGAAACCGAAAATTCAAGTCTCCTAAAACTCCACGAAAATCAAATCTCTTACCGTCGAAATGCAGATCTGAGCGAGAGCAATCCAAAGCCGCTTTCCGAATCAAATTCCGTCCACGAAGGCTCCCAGAATTGCCGTCCGAAGGCTAGGGCAGTCCGCCGCTTCCGCCTCTGTTTTCCGCAAACAGGAGCAGGCGGTTTCGGTCTTGGGAAGAAGGAAGAGATTGGGCCCGCCACTTCTAATTAAGGCTTTTAAATAAGCCTTAACATGTCGGTTCAGCCTAACTGCAGCCTAGCCGCCGGTTCTCTTATTAAATAAGAGGGTTCCTAGTTAGTCTTTACTAATGGCACACCCAAAATGACACGAAAACCGAACTACCTTGTATTCGACGAAATTCGCACTGTAGCTAAATACCTATGCTACAAACGCAACAACAAAGTCGAAATTAACTTTCGACGAACAGAACTCGATTTATACCCACCTAAATCCAGAACACAAGCATCCCCCAAGAGGCCTCACCGGGTCACCCAAAACGACTCGGCTTGCTAGGGAGATCTTTCCCATAGGATACAAAATAGGCCACTCAGTTCTAAGGAGCTAAACCACACTTCACAAATGGCACAAGCCACAAAAACGCGTCACCGTAATGCCATACGAGAATAAAATAATCGCAGAAAAAAAAATCGGGGGCATTACATCCAGCTTCTGTTACTCCTCCTGTTACTGTTACACCTGTTACATCTGATATACTTGAAAAAAATGAAGAGATGCTGCTAGATCAAAGAAAGTAGTTTGATGATTCTCTGAAAGCTGTTCAAGATAAAGTTTCTAATCTAGAAAAAGAAATGAGCCTAGGATTTGCTGAGATTCAACATAATACAGATCAGCTGAAGCATCTCTTCAAGATAGGTGGACAAGCTTGGATTACACTATTACCAATGTTGGACATATAATGGATCATTTAGTCACTTTGGCTAATAATTAAATTCAATTAGAAAAGAAGGCCCAAGAGCACCTCATGAAGATATGTGAATAAGTGGGCACCTTCAAAGATGAAGCTATGAAGAATCTATATGTAGAAATCAGAAAGGGGGAGGGAATAGTGAAAGAACAAGTTGAAAAGTATGATACAAATATCAAGACCCTCTGGACTGAGAAGATGACTGAAATTAATAAAGATGTGCTAGCCCAGATTCAGTTTGTGAAGATTTATACTTATTATACTACAGTATGGATGCATAGTCAGATCTTCCCTGAATTCCAAGCTGATCCAAACATTATCCCTCACCATCTGAATCCTTTTAATGAAGTCCAGCCTGCTCAGATACCTGCTCAGATGCCTACATTTTCTCCTAGGCCTCAAGGGAAGCTCAACCTCCAGAATCTTACTCTCAGGTATGGGAATCTAACATTCCTCAAGATCTACCAGAAATTTAGATTCCTAAAAGAAGGAAATATAGAGATGGAGCTTCAGCCAATAGATCTTTTCCAAACCCAGAGGCAGAGAAAAGGAAAGCTCAGGAATTTGCTGAAATCTGGAGTCCAACTTCCAAACCCCTGATTCTAGATACACTGAAGCTTGTTATGGACTATAACGAAAGAAGAAATCTTCATTACAGCTCAACTGAATGGGAATTATATGAGAAGTCTATGACTAAGAGAAGGATCTATGACAGAGAATATGGGAGGAATAATCCAAATGCACCACCAAGACCTCCTAAGTACTATCCCAAGCCCTTCAGTTATCAAAGGAGACAACAGGAAAAGCAAGACATGCAGCATAACCAACATCAAAGCTAGGAATGGTTATATATTATGAGATTGAGGATTGAATCTATGTAGAGATGAAATCTTGAAACATTTCTAATTATATAATTCTTTGTTTTGATGATTATCTTTTTTATTTCTAAATTTAATGCATTTTGTTATGTGCTTACTTTTCAAATATCTAGTTCTTTTTATTTTGGTATAATTCACCTTAGTGTAGAGGGTAATGACTTCTACAAATAGGAGAAGATTATTGGATATTGTATCCACAATAACCTAATTTTGTTATGTGCTTCAGGGTGTAGGAACTCTTCTGAACTTGAGACAAAGAACTGTCTTGGAGTTCTGAAGGAGAAGCTTGAAGAAGACTCTTGATTTGTAATGAGTTGTTCTTCTTTAATCAACTTCCTTTCTTCTTCTTCTTCTTTTAGGCACTGAGTAAATGTTCCTGTAAGCAGGATGGACTCAGGATTGAAGAAGAATGTTGAAGAGGGATGATCTTCTCTGTTGAATGAATCAAAATGACTGAGAGCTGTATCTCTTCTTGCTTTTTAATCTGTATATCTTGTGTCTCTTGTTGTTGTATATTTTCTTCTTTCAAAAGAAGCTCTTTATATATGGGCCTTTGCAACGACTCTAAACTTGGTTTGAATTTTGTCTTCTTCTGAGATCTGCAATCTGGGCTGCAAAAAGCATAAAGCAAAAACATATCCTGCAGGCAGACATGCTATAAGGGGATAAAGCTTTCTAAGAAGCTGCATATCCAATCTGATAACAGGAGTACTAAAGAAAGTCACATCAGACTAAACTCTTTACGGCCAAAGAAGACTTTCTGAGTCTAACGGCTATAAAGGACAGCATGACAGATAAAGCAAAAAGATATTTCAACTAATAAGACAAAGAACTTTGTCAGATAAAGCTTGACTTATGCACAAAGGATGGGGCAAAGATTGCCTTAAGATGTATGCACAAAATCAATGAAATAAACTTAAATAAAATATGCTAAATAAACAGGAATTAAATCATAGAACAGAAGGAGTACAAAATTACTAAAGACAGACAGAAGAACGTCGAACGACCCTCGGAGATCGTCGACCGAAGCACAGAGATCGTCGACCTATCAGAACAGATAGTCGAACGACACAAATAGTCGAACTATCAAAGAAGATAGTCGAACTACCTCAGCAGATAGTCGACCTATCAGAGTAGATAGTCGAGCTATCAGATAGTCGACCTATCAAAACAGATAGTCGAGCTATCGAGCAAAACAGATAGTCGACCTATCAAGCAGATAGTCAAACTATCAAAGAAGACAGATAGTCGACCTATCAAACAGATAGTCGAGCTATCAGATAGTTGAACTATCCAAGCAGATAGTCAATCTATCAAGAAAAACAGATAGTCGACCTATCAAACAGATAGTCGAACTATCAAACACAACAGATAGTCGACCTATCAAACAGATAGTCGAACTATCCGATAGTTGAACTATCCAAGCAGATAGTTGAACTATCAAGAAATCTATCTGGTGAAAAGAAGTCGAGCGGGGTTCGACGATCGACGAGAAAGATTCCACAGAACGTCGAGCTAACAAGAGTTGAACTAAATCAGAGATAGACGATCTGCTGACTGACGATAGTCCAGCAACTGATAGACGATCGTCGAACAGTTGATCGACGATAGTCGAGCGGCGTTCGACCATAGTCGAACCAAAAACAACTTAACCAAATTTTCATCTGGATAAGTGACAACTCTACAACTAGACAACTAACCTTTGACCATAGATAAATCTTGGGTGAAGAGACTAAAAGAGAAGACTAAACTCAAATCCAAACTAGGGTACCAACAATCTCCCCCAATTTGAGTTAAGTCTCTCAAAATAAAACAAAACAAACAAACTACTGAAAATAAATATAATACAGGAAAGGAAATATCTAAGCAGCAGATAGCATCAATCAAACAGACAAATAAATAACTGGCAATCAATGAAATTTAAGAAGCATCAAAATCTGGTTTAGATACAGAGGAACCAGGAAGAAAAGAAATTTTTCTAAAAGGGTCTAAAGCTTCTTTCTTTGATAACTTTAGATCTTGCTCTCCAATAATTCTAGATTCTTCTGTTCTTGAAACTACTGCTTCAGGATGCTTTTCCATATATTTTGAAGGATCAAAGACCTCGGGTCTAACCTGGAATTTATCTAGCTCCTTCTTTCTGAATTTAGACATAGTCGTTAATCCTGTAATATCTTTTCCTTCTGCTTTGGCTTTTCTGATTTGGGCTGATCCAACTAGTTCAAGAAATCTAGCCATCCTGAAATCAGGATTGAGCTCTTGACTTTCATATTCATTTTCACAAGTTGGATCTAAAGATTTTACAGCTTTAAATTTAGTAGAAAGTTCTAACAAGCTAGCAGCTGGCTCTCTATTTTCTTGAATAATCAATGAAGAAGGAGGAGCAAACTCAGCATATTTCTTATTTGATTTTTCAGAGAAAATAATCCTTATACCTTTTGAGTCAGTTTCCTTTGCTAGAGCTGGCTTTGAAGAAGATATGCTTTTGATTTCTTTGAAAGGTGAAGCTCTTCTCTTGGGAGAAGGAGGAGGAGGAGAAAAATTTGGTTTCTGATAAACTACCTCCTTTACTTATTCTCTTGTATCAGCATCTTGCTTTTTATATCCAGATTGGGATCTGCTTTGAAATCCTGGATTGCTTTTCCTTTGATGAGATTGAGATTGAGTATATCTGGCAGAAGGGGCTGAAGGATTTGCAGATGTATTACCAAAAGCTCCTGCACTGGGAGGTGGAGGAGGAGGACCTCTAGGGGTCCACTTAGGTGCAGGACTATCATATCTTTTAGATTTCTTCCTTTGCTTTTGCTGATTCTTGGAGAATCCCATCCAGTGCTGATATTCCTTGGACTTGGGATCTATTCCTTTCAAGATATAATAAGGAATATCATGGTCAGGGTTAGATGGAGGAGGAGCAGTAGCTTTTCTTTTCCTTTTAGCGGATTTCTTTTTCTTAGATTCTTCGGAGTCATCAGAGTCATCCTCATCCTTAGAATTAGATGATGGAGGATGATCATAAGGATCAACAACTTCTTGCACAGCTTTTTCTCTATCCTTTAAAGCAGCTTTTTCTATCTCTTCTTCCAAGGCATCCTGTGCCAGAAGAGTGTCTAGATCCAGTCCTGGGGTATCATCCCAGACTGTAGAATTTTCTTCTTGAATATCTGAAACTTTCTCTATCTCAGCTGCAACTGTCATGAGGACCAGTTCATTATTCACCGCTACCTGAGCTGGAGGAGAGGGTACAGGCTTTTGATTAGCAGATTCTTGCACTGGTTCTTGAGCAGGTTGTTGAACAAGTTCTTGGACAGCTAGAACTTCTTCCACTATATCTGTAGTATCAGGAACACAGATTTGCTAAATGAAATTGAAACATCCCTTCTAGGTATTCATAGACTAGCATGTCAGTTAACATGTCAAGAAAATGAGTAAATGAATTACCTTCAGGATTTTCCTCAGAATTTCCTAACTCCCATAAGTCATCTAGAAAGGAAGTAATGACTCCTTCTAGGAAAAGGGCAACTAAGGGAGTGGAGGCTTCTTCGAGGCATACTTTAACAGCAAATTCCGCATGCAATACAACATCAGATGCTATGGGATCTAGAGCTGGGACTGCTATCTCTTTAGGAACAGTTTCTGTCTCTGCTTGAGTAATTTCTGCTGGAGGAGAGGCCAGGGGCAGTTCAGAGGCATCTTCATGAAACATCTCCCCCTGCCTGATTTCAGTGGAAACTGAAACCAGGCCCCTATATGAAGAGGGCTCAGCAGATTTTGAGAGAGCTTGGATGGAGGCAGTCAGGGAAGAAATGGAAGAGATGAGTGGGGAAATTGCTTCTTCAATCATGGTTTTGATTGAAGAAGTAATTAACTCCAATATGCTTGAAATGAAGGCTGGGGTTATTGCAAAAGATGGAGGGGGAATCACACTAGATGGATGATCATCAAGAATGGTGTTCTCCTGATGAGATGGAGAGTGAATGGGTGATTGATGGGTGGATGCAAGAAGATCAATATGATCAGAATGAGGAATTGGTGACTGAGGAGGAGTGGATAACTCAGAAACCAATAAATCAAAAATAGGAGGAGAAATCCTAGTAAGATGAGAAGGGAGAGGAGATGCTGGTGATGATGCATGGAGAATTATGGAGGACTCAAGAAGAAGAGAGACAGAAGATGGTACTTCAATTGAAGTAGATGGAACTTCAATTTGAGTAGATGGTAAGGCAGATGTGGATGGCACTTCAGTAGAAGTTGATGGTAATACAGAAGAAGTGGATGGAAATGCAGATGAAGTGGATGGAATGGAGAGAATGGATGAGCCTGCTTCAGGTAGGTGGGGAGTGACTGAAACAGTCCTTGTGCTCTCAGACACAACTGGAGCTACCCCTGCTGGAGAAGGCTTCTGAAAACTTCCTTTCCACTTAACAAACAATGTTGGATCCATCTTCTTGCTGGCATTGATGGATGTAGAGACTGTAACCAACAGCTGGGGGTATTTCTCTCTTAGAAATATCCCAAGCACCCTACCCAGGGTGACTTCCTTCTTGCTATTCTTCTTTCTTATCAAATCAAACATAACTCCTGCCCAATTAATCTGTTTCTTGTTTACTATTGCACACATCAGGGCAAACTGTTGCCTTGTTATGTTATCATGAGCAGAGTGCGTGCCCAGAAGCACTTTTCCGACTAGTTCAGCCAAGAACGTTATACTCAACGGAAAATTAACCTTTAGCAGCTTAGAAGGAATGCCTTCTGCATGTCCTAATTCAATCAACATCCTCCCAAACTCTGGAGTATCTTGTTCATATTCTTCTTCACCGTTCAGTAATCCAAAAATATCAGTTAAAACGGCGGGAGTCAGAATTACCTCTTCGCCGCCAATCGTTCCAGTCATAGATTCGTCATTGAAAGACGAAGTGAAGGCCCACTCTTTAATCTCTTGGATGTTTATCTTGATCCTTGTGGACATAAGCCTTTCCAATCCTTGTTCCTTGCAGAGCTGGAGGATTTCTACTATCTCAGAATCACATGCGCTGAAAGAGTCAAAATCTACGCTGAATCTGGCGTCGAACTTCATTACTGACAGAAGGGCTAGAGCAATCGCCATTGATAGGGTTGGAGAAGACGAGAGAGACGACGAAAGCGAAATGGCAAAGAGCGCGAGGCAGGGCTCAAGCAGAAAGACGGAATACGAAAAGACGATCTCCGTCGACGACAAAAAGAACGATCTCTTAACCTAGGTCGACCATCAGTTTTATATTAAAACAACAATCGTCGATCTATTTTAACAGATATTGGAGACGATAGTTGAACGGTCGTTCGACGATCGTTTCTTGAAGCAAGTAGTCGATCAATCGTTCGACTATTTCTGTCTTCACAAACAAATAAGCTGTCGTCGCCCGTAGGTCGACGATAGGCTCAACCTGTTCGACCATCGTCGAACATCGTTCGACAATCTTCAAACAGATTTCAACAAAGGCAGACGTCACACTTAGTCTTTTCCATTAATCATGCCTAGTTGAACCAAAAAGAACAGATGCTTCTGTTCATCTAAGGGCTTGGTGAAAATATCACCTCTCTGAAGGTCAGTGGATATGAACTCAAGGCTGATCTTGTTCTTTTCCACACAATCTCTCAGGAAATGGTGTCTAATCTCAATGTGCTTGGTTCTAGAGTGGTGCACAGGATTTTGTGCAATGGAGATAGCACTGGTATTGTCACACATGATTTTTGTGTTCTTGTGTGTGTACCCATAATCCAAAAGCTGGTTTTGAATCCACAGGATCTGTGAACAACAACTAGCAGCTGCTATATATTAAGCCTCTACAGTTGAAGTTGAGACAGAAGCCTGCTTCTTACAGAACCAAGAGACCAATCTCTCTCCAAGGAACTGACAAGTTCCTGAGGTACTTTTCCTTTCAACTCTACAACCAGCATAGTCAAAATCAGAGTATCCAATTAACTCAAATTCTGATTCTGTTGGGTACCATAGTCCTAGATTTGGACATCCCTTCAGGTATCTCAAAATTCTCTTGAGAAGAATCAAATGAGATTCCTTGGGGTTGACCTGGAATCTAGCACATAGGCATGTAGCAAACATTATATCTGGTCTACTTGCAGTTAAATACAACAGGGAACCAACAATGGCCCTATAGTTTTTCTGATCAACTGGCTTGCCCTGATCATCAGAATCTATAACTACATTAGTAGCCATAGGTGTATGCATTGTTGAAGCATCAGCCATCCCAAACATCTTTACCAATTCCTTGGCATATTTGGATTGGGAGATGAAAATACTATCAGCATCTTGCTTTACTTGGAGACCAAGAAAGTAAGACAGCTCACCCATACTACTCATCTCAAACTTAGAATGCATCAAGTCAGAGAACTTTTTGCACAGTTTGGGATCAGTGGAACCAAAAATAATATCATCTACATACACTTGAACTAACAGGATTGTGTCCTTGTGGTGCTTAACGAAAAGGGTTCTATCAACTACTCCCTTAACAAAGTTGTGCTCTAACAGGAAACTAGCTAGAGTCTCATACCAGGCTCTGGGTGCTTGTTTAAGTCCATAAAGAGCTTTTTGCAATTTGTACACAAATGAGGGCTGAGTTGAAGAAACAAACCCAGGAGATTGTTCAACAAATACCTCTTCCTTTAGCTCACCATTTAGGAAGGCACTCTTGACATCCATCTGAAAGACCTTAAACTTCATATAGGCTGCATAGGCTAGAAAGATCCTTATTGCCTCTAGCCTTGCAACAGGAGCAAAGGTTTGGTCATAATCTATACCTTCCTCCTATCTGTAGCCCTGAGCTACAAGCCTAGCTTTGTTCCTTACAATAATTCCATTTGCATCCAACTTGTTTCTAAACACCCACTTGGTGCCTATGATAAGTTGGCCTTTAGGTCTTGGAACCAAAGTCCATACTTTACATCTTTCAAACTGATTGAGTTCCTCTTGCATAGCAATGATCCAGTGGGGATCTAGCTCAGCATATCTTATGGTGAGGGGCTCAATCTGTGAAAGGAAACAAGCATGCATCACATCCTGTCTTAACTGATGTCTTATTTGTACACCAGCTGATATGTCTCCAATCACTTGAGATGTAGGATGATCTCTAAGTGTGACAAGATCAGCAGGTGGGATGTGATCTTCAGCAACAGTTGGGATTAATTCCTCAGGTGGAATTGGATCAACTGTTGGTGGTACAACAACTGCTTCTGCAAAGTCTTCATCACTGCCTGAATCAGTGATATGAAGAGTTGATAGATGGAGAATCTCTTGAGTGACATCTTTATTAGATTTTGGTACCTGCAATGAACTTGAGGAAGGGTAAGTTTCCTTCTCCTTATAAAACATCTGATATTCATCAAAAGAAACATGTACAGATTCCTCAATTTTAGAAGTTGATTTATTAAATACCCTATAAGCTTTGCTTACTTGGGAATATCCAAGAAAAATTCCCATTGAAGTTTTTGCTTCAAACTTTCTAAGTTATTCTTTGTTATTGTTATGAATGTATACTACACAACCAAATACTCTAAAATAATTAATTTTAGGTTTCTTTCCTTTAAGCAACTCATAAGGAGTTTTACTCTTAAGCTTGTGTATAAGACTTCTGTTCAAGACATAATTAGCTGTGCTTACAGCTTCTTCCCAATAAGAAAGAGGCATGTTAGCATCTGCCAATAATGTACCAGTAGCTTCAATCAGGGTTCTATTCTTCCTTTCTACTACCCCATTTTGTTGGGGAGTTTTAGGAGCAGAGAAGCTATGTTTGATACCTTCTTTCTCACAAAATTCTTGCATGAGAAGAGAATCAAACTCAGTACCATGATCACTTCTGATCAAGGCAACATGAGTAGAATACTCAGTCTGCACACAAAGTAGAAAATCTGTAAGAACTTTGAAGTTATCAGCCTTAGTTCTCAAGAAGAACACCCAAGTGAACCTAGAGAAGTCGTCTACAATTACTAAAGTGTAATACTTCCCTCCTAGACTCTATACATTTATTGGGACAAAAAGGTCCAAATGTAATAAATACAGGATTCTAGGTGAATCCCTTTTATTTACAGATTTAAAGGAGTTTTTGGTTTGCTTGCCTAATTGACAATCCTTGCATAGGCTCTCCTACTTGTAGGGGCAAGAAGGTAAACCTCTAACAAGGT
Source organism: Platanthera zijinensis (assembly GCA_039513925.1). NCBI lineage: Eukaryota > Viridiplantae > Streptophyta > Magnoliopsida > Asparagales > Orchidaceae > Platanthera > Platanthera zijinensis. Next base: position 78,649,764 of record CM077079.1, read on the forward strand.
TGTATTTAGATAACCTAGATATGTTCTTGAGGTTAACATGGCTAAGCCTCCTATGCCATAAGGTGTTGTTATTATTTGTTACTTCATTAAATAAGTAGATTTCAGAATGGGTTGAATTAAAATCTTCTAAATAAATATTACCTTGTCTAATACCTACTAATACAACATTACTATTTAAAGTAATATTATAGAGAGTGTTAGTGAAAGATACCTGATATCCTGCATCACATAACTGACTTACTGAGATAAGGTTGTGCTTCAGTCCAGTTACATATGCAACCCTTTTGAAAGTTACTGCTCCAATGGTAATCATACCATATCCTTCAGTTTGACTACAGCTAGAATCCCCAAAGATCACCTTTGGTCCAAGCTTGGCCTTGAATCTTGACAGATTTTCTTTGTTTCCTGTCATGTGTTTGGAACAGCCACTATCCAAATACCATTTGTCTTTAGTAATTAGATAGGTCTTCACCTGCAGAATAGACAATTAGACATTGTGGACCCAGGTAACCTTGGGTCCATTATTCTTCACATAATGAAAACTAGAAATAAAAGAATAAGCAGGTTGGGGTTTATATCCTAAAGGGTAAGATCTCCTAGGTGGGAAGCTCCATGCAGTTAATGGGTCCACAAACCTAGGGTTTCTATTTATATTAGGGTTTCTAAGGTTCTGGTTGTAATTTTGAAAATCAAATTGAAATCGTCGATCAGCGTTCGACGATGGATGCTCAGATCGTTGAGCTTCGTTCGACCATTGAGCCTTCGATCGTCGAGCAGCGTTCGATGCTTTTTGTAGCTCTTTAAATTTTTGCTTTCTCTTTTCTCTCTTAGCTTTATTTAAGGCTTGATTAACTTGTTTTACTTGCTCAGTGTTCTTTATTCCATCAGCTGAAATAAAGTTCACTGGAGTTGAAAGATGATTTTTAAGAACCAATGGGGGTTCACTTGATGAGGCTCCTAAGCCTAGCTTATTATTGCCTGACGTAGTGTTTGTCATGCTGGTGATTTCTAGCAGCTTAAGGCTTCTACCATTTAAGGATTCTTCTAATCTCTTGGACTTTGCTAGTTCATTTTTAAGAAACTTTATTTCTTCACTAGACTTAGTGAGTTCTGCTTCTAACCTAGCATTTTCAATGGAAATAGATTCTGATTCAGCTAACTTATTTCTAAGTTCCTTAATTTCCTTTTCTTAACTAATTAGATCTAAGCAAAGGGATTTAAATTCAGATTTAAATTCAGAAGAAGAAAAATCATATGAAGATAATACCTGATCTTCTGTAGGCATTTCTTCATCATCATCAGAACTCTCTGCAGCTGAGTGATTGCTGCATGTATCAATTGCCATAACGCAGATTTCCTTTGCCTTCTTCTCTTCCTCATCCTCACTAGAGCTTGAGGAGGAAGATTCCTCATCTGAATCACTCCAGGTCTCAGCAACAAATCCTTTCTCCTTCTTCTTATTTTTGTAGGAGGAGGACTTGGAGTGTTTCTTGTGATGTTCTTTTTCCTTTCTCTTTTCTTTGCTCTTTTCCTCTGGACACTTTGGTAGAATGTGTCCAGGTTTCCTGCAACCATAACAAATAATTTCTTTAGCATGAGATCTGTTATACCTTGGTTTATCTTCATATCTTGAAGATTTCTTTCTGGAGTCTTTTCTTCCCATCTTGAGAAACCTTTTGGCAAAGAGTGCCATCAGCTCCTCATTTGATTGGCTTCCTTCAGAAGCATCAGCAGTTTTGAGAGCAAGAGTTTGCTCTTTTCTTGCTGGAGTTGGAGTCTTTGCTTCAGCCTCAGCTTCCCTGGTCTTCAGCACTTGCTCAAAAGACTTGAGCTTGCCAAGAAGAGCTTCAGTTGAGATTTCATTTGTACTTCTGGCCTCCTTGATAGGCCACATCCTAAGATCTCATGTGTTGGGGAAGCACATCAGTATCTTATCATTGACCTCTGTCAATGTAATCTCCTTATCAAGAGTTCTCAGCTCATTGATGATTGAGCTGAGCCTGGTGTACATGGCTTCAACTGATTCAGCTTCAATCTTCTTGAAGTTTTCATACTGGGATATAAGGTTGGACCTTCTGTCCTTCCTTTCATCAGCTGAACCAGCTACAATCTTGTTCAGTGAGTCCCACATGGCTTTTATAGAGGTGCAATCAGCCACTTTTTGGAAGATTTCATCAGACATAGTCTGAGCCAGAATGTTCATAGCTTTGGCATCAGCTATATTTGCCTTCTTGTAGGCATCGTTGTAATCTGGAGGAGGCACTGCACTTAGATTTGTAGATGTTGTAGCAGTGGCTACAGTAGGAGGTGTTGGAGGTCCTGTCAAAATAGAAGAGAAAATGTATTCATCAATAGAGTTCATATATAATTTTATTCTTGCCTTCCAGATGCTAAACTTAGCTAAGTTGCAAGCTGGAGGTCTGGTGCTAGATTAATCCTTGGACTGGGCCATGAAGTGAATATCTATAAGCTTGGTATCTATCAAGATCTTGTGACTCAGGTGTTAGCCTGTACAGTCAGTCAGCCTCCCTCTGATACCAATTGAAGGTGAGGATAAATACAACTCTAGAGGGGGGGGGGGGTGAATAGAGTATTTAAAAATTATGACACCCTACTCAACTCCCTTAGAGTTAATTTTTGAAAAGAGTTTATAGATATTTTAAACCCTAGAGCCTAACACAAAGTGAAGTGCACTAGAGAAGGGAAACTATAATTACAGTTGAGCTTTGATCCTTTCACATCAACTAGCAATCCTAGTTATTTCTACTCACAGCCACAGTGCAATAAATTAAATAAGCAACACAGACAATACGAGAAGTTTATAGTGGTTCCCTCTAAATAGGTACGTCCACTCTTCTACCACCCTGGTAGGAATCCACTACAAGTTTTTGTTCAGGTGCCCTGCCGCCAACTGATCTGCTTCAGGTAGATCAAGTAAACCCTTTGAGCTTTTGATCAGGAGCTCAAAATCCAACACAGGTTTTTGATCAGGTGCCCTGCCACCAAGGTTCACTTTTGAAGGGAGTAATAACCCTTTATACAGGAGGTTGAGAGAGTTAAAGTTTCTTCTCTATTATTAAAATAGATTAGAGAAGCTAGTGGATTGCACAGAGCTAGAAAGCTCTAAAGAATCAAGGCTCCCCCTGGCTTAGAGAATATCCAGGAAGGAGTCTTGCTTCAGGGTACAGGAACTTTTCAGAACTTGAGATAAAGAACTGTCTTGGAGTTCTGAAGGAGAAGCTTGAAGAAGACTCTTGATTTGTAATGAGTTGTTCTTCTTTAATCAGCTTCCTTTCTCCTTCTTCTTCTTTTAGGCACTGAGTAAATGTTCCTGTAAGCAGGATGGACTCAGGATTGAAGAAGAATGTTGAAGAGGGATGATCTTCTCAGTTGAATGAATCAAAATGACTGAGAGCTGTATCTCTTCTTGCTTTTTAATCTGTATATCTTGTGTCTCTTGTTGTTGTATATTTTCTTCTTTCAAAAGAAGCTCTTTATATATGGGCCTTTGCAACGGCTCTAAACTTGGTTTGAATTTTGTCTTCTTCTGAGATCTGCAATCTGGGCTACAAAAAGCATAAAGCAAAAACATATCCTGCAGGCAGATATGCTATAAGGGGATAAAGCTTTCTAAGAAGCTGCATATCCAATCTGATAACGGGAGTACTAAAGAAAGTCACATCAGACTAAACTCTTTACGGCCAAAGAAGACTTTATGAGTCTAACGGCTATAAAGGACAGCATGGCAGATAAAGCAAAAAGATATTTCAACTAATAAGACAAAGAACTTTGTCAGATAAAGCTTGACTTATGCACAAAGGATGGGGCAAAGATTGCCTTGAGATGTATGCACAAAATCAATGAAATAAACTTTAATAAAATATGCTAAATAAACAGGAATTAAATCATAGAACAGAAGGAGTACAAAATTACTAAAGACAGACAGAAGAACGTCGAACGACCCTCGGAGATCGTCGACCGAAGCACAGAGATCATCGATCTATCAGAACAGATAGTCGAACGACATAGATAGTCGAACTATCAAAGAAGATAGTCGAACTACCTCAGCAGATAGTCGACCTATCAGAGCAGATAGTCGAGCTATCAGATAGTCGACCTATCAAAACAGATAGTCGAGCTATCAAGCAAAACAGATAGTCGACCTATCAAGCAGATAGTCGAACTATCAAAGAAGACAGATAGTCGACCTATCAAACTGATAGTCGAGCTATCAGATAGTTGAACTATCCAAGCAGATAGTCGATCTATCAAGAAAAACAGATAGACGACCTATCAAACAGATAGTCGAACTATCAAACACAACAGATAGTCGACTTATCAAACAGATAGTCGAACTATTAGATAGTTGAACTATCCAAGCAAATAGTTGAACTATCAAGAAATCTGTCTGGTCAAAAGAAGTCGAGCGGGGTTCGACGATCGACGAGGCAGATTCCACAGAACTTCGAGCTAACAAGAGTTGAACTAACTCAGAGATAGACGATCTGCTGACCGACGATAGTCGAGCAACTGATAGACAATCGTCGAACAGTTGATCGACGATAGTCGAGCGGCATTCGACCATAGTCGAACAAAAAACAACTTAACCAAATTTTCATCTGGATAAGTGACAACTCTACAACTAGACAACTAACCTTTGACCATAGATAAATCTTGGGTCAAGAGACTAAAAGAGAAGACTAAACTCAAATCCAAACTAGGGTACCAACATACGGGCAACCAGCCCATGCAAGAACAAAACACACGGCGGAGCCAGGTAGCATAAATTCAGGTAAAACCAGAGTGCGTGCGATTTCCTTCACGCACAGTTGAATCCAACTATGTGTGTAGAAAACGCAAGGGCAATAAATCAAAAAATTATTTTTACAAAAAGAGACGGTCGTACGATTTGGTCATGCACAGACAAAACAACCGTGTACGAGTAAATTGCATGACCCGATATAGAGCACCAAAATGTTGAAGGTATCGAACAGTCGCAATAACTATGCATGAATAAAAATGCATGACCTTGCAATTCCTACATGAAAGAACTCCATTTAAATAGGGCTCTGCCTACCTGCACAGGAAGAACACAGCTGGGGCACAGGCCACCAGCACTCAAAGAAACATAACCATGCATAGAAAAAAACATTGGGGAGCACCAAGCACTTACCCCCAGCATGAAGTGTGCAATTACACACCAAAATGGGCCTAAATAGTGCACTTTGTGTACGAACACTGATCCAATGAATTAGAAGCAAAATGAGCCTAAAGTGCAGTGCATGTGCGATAAAACTAGCCCGGATGAGTCCTAAAAACACTATAAATATTAGACTCATCAAACCACAGTTCTCCTGAGCCGCAAATGAACAAAGGTTCATCGCCACCTCCAAATGGACGGACCTCGGTCCTCCTAAGGCGCGAACAAACAATGTTTCTTCGCCAACTCCACCCGGACGGACCCTAATCCTCCTAAGGAGCGAACGAATAAATGTTCATCACCACCTCCACCTTGATGGGCCCCAATCCTCTTGAGGTACGAATGAGCAAAGTTTCTTCACAACTTCCACTTGGACGAACCCAGATTCTCTTAAGGCATAAACAAACAAAGGTTCTTTGCCATATCCACCCGGATGGACCACGGTCCTCTTGAGGTGCGAACGAACAATGGTTCTTCGTCAACTCCACTCACACAGACCCCGATCCTCCTGAGGCGTGAACGAACAAAGGTTCTTTTCCACCTCCACCCGAACAGACCCCAGTCCTCTTAAGGTATGAATGAACAAAGGTTCTTATCCACCTCCACCTGGATGGACCCCGGTCCTACCGAGGCACGAATAAACAAAGGTTCTTTGCCACCTCCACTTGGTTGAATTATGGTTTTCCTAAGGCATGAATGAACAAAGGTTCTTCGCCACCTCCACCTAGACAGACCCCAGTTCACCTAATGCGTGAAAGAATAAAGGTTATTCGCTACATCCACTTTGATTACCCAAGTTCTCCAGAGGTGTGAACAAACAAAGGTTCTTTGCCACCTCCACCCGGAAGGACCTCGGTCCTCCTAAGGCATGAACAAACAAAAGTACTTCTCAACCTTCACCCGGATGGACCTCGGTCCTTCTGAGGTACAAACAAACAATGATTCTTCGCCACCTCTACCCAGATGAACCCCGATCCTCCTGAGGTGAAAATGAACAAAATTTCTTCAATACATCCACCCAGACAGACCCCGCCACTCTCGAGGTGGTAATGACTAAAGGTTATTTACCCCCTCCACTTGGACAAACCAGGGTTCTACTGAGGAATAAATGAACTAAGGTTCTTTTCCACCTCCACCCGGATGGACCCCGGTCCTCTCGAGGTGCGAACGAACAAAGGTTCTTCACCACCTCCATCCGGAAGGACCCTGGTCCTCATGAGACGCGAACGAACAAAGGTTCTTCGCCACTTCCACCCGAACGGACCCCATTCCTCCCGAGGCACGAATGAACAAAGGTTCTTCGTCACCCCCGCATAGACGAACCCCAATTCTCTTAGGGTGCAAACATATAAAGGCTCCTCTCCCCCTTCGCATGGATGAACTCCGGTTTTCCTAAAGGAATGGACAAAAGTTCTCCTCCATCCCCGCTCAAGGAACGAGCAGATAGGGGCACAATACTTCCAAACCCTCAGCACTCCACGACTCTCCCGAAAACGCAAGTAAACAAGCAACGCTTAAGCAAAACGCTACTCTGCCAAAAATAATATGCATGCCAAAACATAACCAAAGCAAACAGGTCCAAAAGAATAAAAGGTTCTCCACTCAAATGAAATGTGTCGCATGGGCTATATCATCATAAAAAACAAAAACATACAACGACGCAAAATCATGCCTATAATAAAAGCAAGCCGACACTAGTAAACCTCACCGCCCCCCCCCCCCCCCCCCCCGCCACCTCCTTCGTCGTCGGCCACCTCCAGTTGTCATCGTTGCCTCCGGGCACCACTATAACAAATTGCACTTATAGTAAGGACCAAAATCGTTATAATAAGTACCAAAAATCGTTACACAAACTATTTGGTAACGAAAAAAACTTTACGTAATGGTGGTCCTCTAAATCCCGATGCTAATACTTCTCGTAACGAATGTATGTGTGTCGTTACAAATAAATTAATTGTAACAAATATTATTTCTTCACCAAAAATGAGTTATGATAACTACTATTTCGTTACAAATATTTTTTCCCCTCACTAAATATAAATTTATTTTATTATAATAAATTGTTACAAACATTCATTTGTTACAATAAATTGTAAGATAGTAACGAATAATTCCTTACAATTGTTTTTTTATTTTCCTCACTAAAAACAAATTCATATATATACATTTTCAATTCCTATTTATTTTTATTATAAATATTAATGTGGGCATCAAAGCAAAATATTAAATTTAAACATTTATTTTTTCACAAATAGAAGAATTACATAGAGTCAAATTACATAACAAAAATAATGAATCTTCTGACAAAATATTACAAAACAACATTAATATCAACAAGTTTTAAATAAGACATCAACTTCTACACATTCCGACTAATGAATTTCACGTCATTTTCCGACTATTGAATCTTCCATCACTTTTAGACTGATGAATCATCTGTCACTTCCGATCAAGGCTCCCGCACCCTACAAATAAAATAAAGTGATTGTTAATTTTTAAAAAACATGAGGGAAAAACATCCATACACACTCGCATATATCCATACATACACAATCTATACACACGTCCCATAAAACATACGTACATTAAACACGCGCACACCATTTATATGCAAACTTCCATACACACTGAAAGTGAAGGGATAGATCACACTAACTCTAGAGGGGGGGTGAATAGAGTTTTAAAAACTTTTGATTAATTTTTATTGCGGATTAAAATAAGTGATAACTATATTTAGAAGGGCAGAAAACAAAACACAGAAATCACAACACAAAGAAAATAAAAAATAGAGCAACCAGACGACACAATGATTTTATAGTGGTTCCCCTAAAACTTAGGTACATCCACTCTTTTACCACCCTGGTAGGAATCCACTACATGTTTTTGATCAGGTGCCCTGCCACCACATATTTTTTCTCAGGTGCCCTGTCACCACAAGATCTATTTCAAGGGAGATCTGACAACCCTTTGAGCTTTTGACCAGGTGCAAAAAAACCAAACCAAGTCTTTTGATCAGGAGACTTGACAACCAAAGAATAACTTTTGAAGGGAGTTAAAAAACCTTTTACATTGGTGAATGAAAATAAAGATGATGTTCTTCTCTGTCAACAATCTGAGAGAAGACTAGTGGATTGTTGTTGTCAAAGCTAACCCTGAGATGTAGAATGGTTCAGGAAAATGGAAGCTTTGCTCAGGGTGTAGGCCTTCAGAATGCTTGAAAATCTTCAGGAAGCTTTTAGACAGATATTGATGGATTGTCTCTTGAAAGTCCTGAAGCAAAAGCTGATGAAGAACTTGATTTTTAAGAGAGTTGTTCTTCTTTCAATTTTCTGCAGAATAATCTTTCTGTCACAGGTTACCATTACTTGTTGTATGAAAACATAAACCTTATATATTCCTTACAGATTTTTGCATTTGAATTTTGAATTCCTTTTCCTTGATTGACTGCAGAAAATATGGGAGTTAAACGACAAGAATTGGTCTTTAATGAATTTCCCTCACTGTCTCAATAAAATAAGCCAAGTAATAACTATGTGAAGACCATAATTAATGTTGCCATGGAATGGCTATATTCTTAAGAATATGAGAATTAATTATCAGAGTATTACTGCCTTAATATAATCGAATTTGAAATGATAGTCGATCTGAGAAACAGTAAAGGAAAAACATCGAACAGAACTTGGAAGGAAATAGTCGAACACAGGAATAATTTTGTCGACGTGAACTCCAAGTTTGTCGAGCTGAGAATACTCCTTTGTCGAGCTGAGCTCAGCAATCATTGATCTGAAAATGAACTGTCAATCTGAGCTCCAAGTTCCTCGGCCAGAGATAGACTTTCATCGAGCTAAACTTCTGATATGAGATCAGAGATCGTCGATCTCAGCTGGAATTTCGTCGAGCTCAACTCAGAGAAGGAACTCTGAGTTTGTCGATCTGAGATTTACGATCGTTGAGCTTAGTTTAGCTATCGTCGAACAGAATTTCTAATATCTTTTTAACTGCATTTCCTTGAAGTCTTCTGTCTATAAAGTCTGGAGTCTCTGAAGTCTTCTGAAGGCAGGTTAACCTAATGCGACTAACCTTAACCCTAGAACTAACAAATGACCCTAGGCTATACATGTTGGGTCAACAAACCTAATAGTTACTCTAGCCCAAATGCAAACTGGTGTTCCAACAATCTCCCCCTATTTGGGTGAGGTCACTATACAAGACAAAAAACAGAAAATCACAAAGCAATAAAAACATCTGACAGAATTTTAAAACATTTAGTAGATATGAACAAATGTGCTTTGGATATAATACAACAATAATAAAATTCAACAAGCAAAAATTAGAAGATTAAGAGTTTTTCTTTGAATCATCAGTAGAGGGAGCTGAAGCAGATTTTGTGAAAACCATTATCCTTTTTGGGTCTTCTGCTTCTCTTTGGGTCATATTCATGTCTTGAGCCCCAAGAATCTTTACTTTTGCAGCTCTGGGCACTACAGCTTCTGGATGTAAATGCATATAAGAATCAATATTGAAAAGTTTGTGTACCTAATATTTCTCCAGTTCTTTCATTTTGTAAAAAGACATGGTTATAAACTGAGAAGTATCTTCTCCTTCTTCCCTGGCTTTTCTAATCTGAGAGAGAGCTATAAATTCCTTGAATCTGGTCATTCTAGAATTGGGGTCCATTTTTGGATCACAAACTGGAGATAGTGGCCTTTCTGGGATTGCTTTATCTTGCTGATATCTTTCAGATATCTTCTATTATCTGCTTTGCTTCTAATACTGTTGTTGTTTGCTGTTGTTTGAGCTGTGTTATTGTCTGCTGTAAGAAGTTTTGGAATGAGAAGATGTAGACTTTTGAACTTGAGAATCACTTCCTGCTGATCCTGCTGCAGAAGGAGGAGGACCTCTCCTGAATTTTGGTAGAGGAGAGTATCTCCTGCTCTTCTTCCTTGTTTTCATTTCATTCTTAGAATATCTCATCCAGTTGGGCATGTCTAGAATTAGAGGAATGTTGTGCATAATATAATAGGGAGTGTCAGTAGTGGGAGAGGGTTTAGGAGCAGCCTTGGGAGGAGCCTTCTTCTTAGCTTTTCTCTTTTTGGAACTAGTGTCCTCAGAGTCATCAGAATCTTCATCAACATCATCATCATCAGATGTATTTGTAGGATTATCATAAAGAGCATGAATCTGTCTAAGCACATCATCAGAAAGAATTGGATGAGACTGAGGCTGTACTTGAATTTCTTGATCTATAATTTTTTTTGATAACTTGAGTCTGAACATGGTCACTTTCTTCTTCCATATCCTTAAACATGATCTTATCAAGATCTGGCATGGGAGACTCCGCCCAACCAAAAGTTGGAGGAGAAAAATCCTTTGGCTCTGAGTTTTCTATTTCTATAACATTTTCACTGACTGCGAAACTTGTACTTAGTTGTTCCAAAACTATAGGACTAATAGGTGTTGTGTAGCAGACTATGGCTTTAGAAGAATCATATACTGTATCAACAACTGGTATAATTCTGCTATAAATTATATCAAAAGAATGAAGCAAAGAAAGAATATCAACTGAGGGATTTATAATGAAATCACCAACATTATTTATTGTTGAATCAACTAGCTCTTCTGCTAAACAAAACATATCAGAATCATCATCAAGAATTTCAATTATCTCTGAAATTTCTGGAATATCTGTTGTTGCTACTGCTGGAACTGTTGGAGGAGCTTCTTCATTGAACATCTCCCCCTTCCTGGTTTTAGAAAGTCCTGAACCCAGGCCCCCAGAAGAAGGGACAGAGGAGCAGGCAGCAAACTGAGAAGATAGAAGGGAGATAGAAGCAGCTAAAGGGGGCAACAACCTCAACTATTAGCTTCTTACAAGAGGGTGTGATGAATTGAAGAAGATCTTTAGCAATGTCAGAGAAATTTAGATAGAGGGGGTTCAAGAGTAGATGTTGTATAGGAGGATTGGTGACCACAATTTGAATAAACAGAGAATCCTTGAGGGAAGTCTGTTTGTTGGAATTCTGGGAATGTTGAGGGAATGTTGGATGGGGGGATTGCATCAGGTAATTGATCCTGAATAGGTGAATGTTATGGAGATGGTTGAGGAGATGGAGATGATAGTAGATTGAAATTTGGTTGGGTAGAGGTGGATAAAATGTCATCAAGATGAGATGGAATTTGAGATTGAGGAGGTGGAGATGGTGGTGTATCCATATGGATATGAATTGGTGATTGTGGTGAGACTGGATGAAGGAGGTAGATGGTTGTTGTAGTGGAGTTGATGAAGGAAATATAGAATGAGGTGGAGATGGAGGAGGAGTAGGAGCTTCTTCTGGGGTTAGAGAAGTGGTTGTTTCAGCCCTTGTGTCCTCTGATGCAACCCTAGAAGAGGAAGCCCTGGAGGTCTTGGGGATAGTCCTCTCCCATCTACCAAATAAAGGAGAGGTAAGCCTCTTTGAGGCATTAATGAAAATGGTCTGGGAGACCAATAACTCTAGAACCTTTGCCTGGAGAAAAATTCCTAGAATCCTTCCAAAACTAACATCCTTCTTACTAATTTTCTTTTGGATTAAATCAAACAGAATTCCTCCCCAGTTAACTCACTTCTTGTTAACTAAGGCACAAATCAGATGAAATTGTTGCCTGGAGATATGATCATGAGCAATGTGTTTTACTAACAACACTTTGCCAACAACATCTGCCAAGAATCTATATTTTATTGATAAATTTTTCTTGAGGAGGTGGTTAGGGTTTTCTACAGTATGACCTAACCTTTCTAGCATTTCATCAAATTCACTGCTAGATAAATCTATTTCATCTATACCATTAACAAACTCAAAAACTTTAGTCAAAATTTCTGGAGAGAGAGGAACCTGGTGTCCTGAAATCGTTCCAACAAGAACTAGAGTATCTTGAATCTTTGTCGTGAAAACATATTCTTTTATCTCTATTACTAGAAGTTTTATCCCGATCGTCATGAGGAAGTGCAGATTTGGACCTTCAAATAGTTTTAGAATATCTCGGAATATTTGATCGGATTGAGAGAATGATTCCAAGTCTATATCAAAGCCTACATCAAATTTCATGGTTGCGAGGAGTGCTGGAGAGACCGTCATTGCTCTACAAAAACAACAAGAGATCAAATGCAGAGAGGAAATGGAAAGCGCGGGATGGAGTTCGGGAAAAACCAAATTATAGGTTTTAGAAGATGAAAAGACGAACTCCGTCTGACGAAAAAGGAAAATCTTCGAGCTTAGGTCGACGAAAACTCTCATAAAGAGATAAAAGTCATCGACCTAAGTTAGAAGAGAGGGAAAACAGATTGTCGATATCCGTTCGACGAAATATTTTCAGAAATAAAATCGTCGATCTCCGTTCAATGAAAAAATTTCTCAAAGTGATTTCGTCAATCTCCGTTCGACGAAAAACTCAAGAAGAGTTCACAGATCGTCGATCTCCGTTCGACAAAAAGTGATCAATTCTTCGTCCTTGGATAAAAATCAAATTAAACTTTTCCATTAAATCATACCTAGCTGATTTAAGAAGAACAAATGTTTCTTTTCATCCAAAGGTTTAGTGAAAATGTCTCATCTTTGTAAATCAGTAGAGATAAAGACAGGATTAATTTTATTTTGTCCACACAATCTCTAATGAAATGATGTCTAATTTCTATATGTTTGGTCCTACTATGATGCATTGGATTTTGTGCAATGGAAATTGCACTGGTACTATCACAAAATATAGTTGAATTATTTAGATTGTAACCATAATCCCGGAGTTGGTTTTGCAATGGAAATTTTATTTTTATGATGCCTAATGAACAAAGTCCTATCTAAAATTACCCTAGTGAACTTATGCTCTAAAATAAAGCTATCTAGGGTCACATACCAAGTTCTCGGAGCTTGCTTTAAACCATAAAGAGCTTTATGTAACTTAAAAACAAAAGAGGGATGAGTTGGAGAGATAAAACCTGGTGGTTGCTCCACATTGACTTCCTCTTTGAGTTCACCATTAAGAAAGGCACTCTTGACATCTATTTGATAGAATTTGAATTTCTTGAATACTGCATAGGCAAGAAATATCCTGATAGCATCCATCCTTGCAACAGGGGCAAAGGTATAGTCATAATCAATTCCTTCCTCCTGAGAATGGCCTTGATCTAGCAATCTTGCTTTGTTCCTCACAATAGCTCCTTGTGCATCCAATTTGTTCCTGAAAACCGATTTAGTTCCAATGACTGGGCAGTCTTTGGGTCTTGGAACTAAATCCCAAACTCTACATCTCTCAAATTGATTGAGCTCCTCTTGCATTTCAATAATCCAGTGGGGATCTTGCTCTGCATCTTTTATGGATTGAGGTTCAATCTGAGATATGAAGCAAGCATACATCAAATCTTGGTTGAGTTGATTCTTTGTTTGCACACTAACTGATATGACTCCAATCACTTGAGATATGGGATGATCTCTAAGTGTGACAAGATTAGTAGGAGGAGTTGGTTCATCAACAGCTTGGGGAATTAATTCTTCTTGTGGAATTATATTAGTTGTTATTGGTTCAACTATTCCAGCAATTTCTTCTTCACTCTCTTCATTAACCTGTGGAGAGGGATGCAATATAACCTCTTGGGTGAGGTTTAAGTCATCTAATTTCTCACACATAAGGGATACCTGCAGTATATCTCTGGTAGAAGAATCCTTCTCCTTAGAATACATATTAACTTCATCAAAAGTTATATGTACAGATTCTTCCATTTTTAAGGTTGATTTATTAAATACCTGATTGGCCTTGCTGACTTGGGAATATCAAAGAAAAATTACTTCTGAAACTTTGACTTCAAACTTTCTAATATGTTTCTTGTTGTTATTGTGAATGTAACATCTACAGCCAAAGACTCTAAAATAATTTATTTTAGGTTGCTTCCCTTTAAGTAATTCATAAGGAGTCTTACCCTTAAGTTTATGTATTAAACTTATATTCAGAACATAATTTGCTGTGCTTACAGTCTCAGCCCAAAAGGATAGGGGAAAGTAAGTATCTGCAAGCAATGTCCTTGCAGCTTCAATTAGGGTTCTATTTTTCCTTTCTGCTACCCCATTTTGTTTATGAGTTCTAGGAGCAGAGAAGCAATGTCTGATACCTTCTTTCTCACAGAATTATTTTATAAGAAGAGATTCAAACTCAGTACCATGATCACTTCTGATCAATGCAATAGAGTAGAATACTCAAATTTTTTTCTCCTAAGAAAGTCTGTAAGAACTTTAAAGTTATCTGACTTGTTTCTCAGAAAGAACACCCAAGTGAATCTAGAGAAGTCATCTACAATAACTAAAGTGTAAGATTTCCCTCCCAGACTTTGTACAGTAATGGGTACAAAAAGATCCATGTGTATCAAGTACAAGATTCTGGGTGATTCACTCTTATTAATTGATTTAAAGCTATTTTTAGTTTGCTTGCCTAATTGACAAGCCATGCAGAGACTTTTCTTCTTGTAGGGGCCAGAAGACAATCCTCTAACAAGGTTATCCCTAGAGAGTTTAGCAATGTTTTTTTAAGTTTACATGTCCTAGTCTTTTATGTCATAATTCATTTGTATTACTAATTTGATTAAATAAGCAAATCTCTGAACTAGCTGACTTAAAATTTACTACATATATTTTGCCTTCCCTAAGTCCAGTTAAAATAACTTTATTGTCATCAAAAGTAATAGTGCAAAAAGATTTAGTAAATGATACCTGATAACCTTCATTACATAATTGACTTATGGATATCAGGTTATTCTTGAGACCACTCACATAGGCTACTTTCCTGAAGGTGACAACTCCAACTTTAACATTTCCATAATTTTTTGTTTGTCCATAGTTGGAGTCTCCAAAGATCACCTTTGGTCCAAGCTTCGATTGTAGTCTGTTAGATTTCTTTTACTGCCTATCATATGCTTTGAACAACCACTATCCATTTACCATTGTTGCTTTATGGTAGGATAATACATTACTTGCAAGAAAATAGATTAGGTGCTCTTGACCTAGGTAACCTTGGGTCCTTGATTCTTCTCAAATTTATAACTGGAAATAAAAGAGAATTCTGGTTGATTTTTATATCCCAAGGGGTGAAATTTTCTTGGCGGAATTATCCATTGGGTAAAGGGATTAACAGATGATCTAGGTTGATTAAAATTTCTAGAAAAATTTAGGTTTTTGTTAAAGTTATCTGGGTTCAATGAAGTCCAGTAAGTTCATCGATCTGCGTTAGATGAATAGGGATGAGTTCGTCGAACTCTGCACAGAGAATGAAAATATTCATTTTTGCGCCCCACTTTCGTCGATCGTGGTTTGACGAACCATATTGATTTTGTCGATCGCAGTTAGAAGATTTATAATATAGAAAATCTGCATTCATAGTTCGTCGATCTGAGTTCGATGAACCATGTACAATCCATCGATCTGGGTTCGATGAAAAATGTTGAACATTGTTTTTATTAAAAAAATTCTTTTTTTTCTTTTGTTTAGGTTTTTGAAATACTTCAATTTGTTGGTTATTATCTTCTAATTTTTATTTGCCCTTTTCAGATATGAATTTAATAGGGGGAAAAATGTTTTTCGTAAGAAGTGGGGGCTGACATGATGAAGCTCCTAAGCCTAGTTTGCCATTAAGCCGGACATTGATTGTGCTTGTTATGTCCATTAATTTAATACGTCTCCCATTAAGGGATTCTTCAAATTGTTTTGCTTAATTTAGTTTAGTTTTTAATGAAATAACTTATTCTGAAGTTAGTTCTAATTCAGCTTTTAGTTTGATGTTTTCTTAAAATAGATTGTCATATTCAATTTGTTTTACTCTAAGAAGTTTGATTTCCTTCTCATATTTAATTAAATCATTACATAGAAGTTTGAATTTAGTTTTAAAAAGTTCAGAAGTGAAATCAAAAGAAGTTATTACCTAGTCCTCTTCTGATTCAGATTCTGCTATTGATTCTTCAGCTGCTGAGTGGCTGCATGATGCATCAATTGCCATCAAGCAGATTTCTCTTACTTTGCCTCTTCTTCATCCTCACTAGAACTGGATGAAGTTTCTTCTTCTGAGTCACTCCAAGTCTCAGCTACAAACCATTTTTCATTCTTCTTCTTGTATTTGTAGGAGAAGGGCTTGCTGGAGTGCTTTTTATATTCTTTCCCTTTTCTCTTGTCCTTCTTCTGAGCCTCTGTACATTCTGGAAGAATGTGTCCAGGCTTCCTGCATCCATAACAGATAATTTCCTTGGTAGGAGTCTTGTCATACCTTGGATTATCCTCAATTTTGGTTGACCTTCATCTTAAGTCCTTCTTTGCCATTTTGTCGAATCTTTTAGCTAATAGACTCATTAACTCTTCATTGGCAGGTAGTGCTTCTGATTCCTCAGATGCCTTGAAGGCAATACTTTTCTCCTTCCTTCCTGAGGTAGAAGTCTTCTATTCAACTGCTTCCCTAGTTTTGATAAGCTGATCATATGACTTGAGCTTGCCTAACAATGACTTAGTAGAAATCTCATTTAGGCATTTAGCCTCCTTGATGTGTTAGATCCTAGAATCTCATGTTCTGGGGAAGCACATAAGAATCTTATCATTAATCTCAGTTAATGAGATATTCTTGTCCAGGTTCTTCAGCTCATTAATAATCAGGTTGAGTCTGTTGTACATATCTACAACTGACTCTGATTCTTCCTTCTTAAAATTCTCATTTTGTGAAATGAGAAGGGATCTTCTATCTTTCCTCTCATCAGTAGATCCTACTACCATTTGGTTGAGGGAATCCCAAATGGCCTTTACTGATGTGCATTCAGCCACTTTTTGAAATATGTAATCAGACAAAGTTTTAGCTAAGATGTTCATAGCTTTAGCATCTGCAAACTTAGCTTTCTTCTGTGAATCATTCTACTCAGGTGGTGGAACAGCACTGGTGCGTATACTGGTTGTTGTATAAGAAGTAGGGGGACCTGTCAAAATAGAATTGTAGATGTCTTCATCAATGGAATTCATATATAATCTGATCCTTGTCTTCCAAAGTGCAAACTTGTTAATATTGCACACTGGAGGTCTGGTGCTTGAATATTCTTAATTTTGTACCATAATATAAAAAGACACTAGAGTAAGTGAGATCTATCAAAGATCTTTTGGTTCAGGTGTTAGCCTGTGAAACCAAACAACCTTACCCTCTGATAACAATTGAAAGTGAATGAATAGATCACACTAACTCTAGAGGGGGGTGAATAGAGTTTTAAAAACTTTTGAATAATTTTTATTGCGGATTAAAATAAGTGATAACTATATATATAGAAAGGCAGAACACAAAACACAGAAATCACAGCACAGAGAAAATAAAAAATAGAGCAACCAGACGACACAAAGATTTTATAGTGGTTTCCCTAAAACTTGGGTACATCCACTCTTCTACCACCCTGGTAGGAATCCACTATAGGTTTTGATCAGGTGCCCTGCCACCACAGGTTTTTGCTCAGGTGCCCTATCACCACAAGATCTATTTCAAGGGAGATCTGACAACCCCTTGAGCTTTTGACCAGGTGCCCAAAAACCAAACCAAGTCTTTTGATCAGGAGACTTGACAACCAAAGGATAACTTTTGAAGTGAGTTAAAAACCCTTTTACACTAGTGAATGAAAATAAAGATGATGTTCTTCTCTATCAACAATCTGAGAGAAGACTAGTGGATTGTTGTTGTTGTCAAAGCTCCCCCTGATATTTAGAATGGTTCAGGAAATGGAAGCTTTGCTCAGGGTGTAGGACTTCAAAATTCTTGAAAATCTTCAGGAATATTTTAGACAGATATTGATGGATTGTCTCTTGAAAGTCCTAAAGCAAAAGCTAATGAAGAACTTGATTTTTAAGAGAGCAGTTCTTCTTTCAGTTTTCTGTAGAATAATCTTTCTGTCATAGGTTACCGTCGCTTGCTATCTGAAAAGATAAACCTTATATATTCCTTACAGATTTTTGCATTTGAATTTTGAATTCCTTTTCCTTGATTGACTGCAGAAAATCTGGGAATTGAACGACTAGAATTTTCTTTAATGAATTTCCCTAACTATCTCAATAAAATAAGCCAAGTAATAACTCTATGAAGACCATAATTAATGCTTCCATGGAACAGTAATATTCTTGAGAATATGAGCATTAATTATCAGAGTATTACTGCCTTAATATAATCAAATTTGAAATGATAGTCGATCTGAGAAACTATAAAGGAAAAACGTCGAACAGAATCTGGAAGGAAATAGTCGAACTCAAGAATAATTTCGTCGACTTGAATTCCAAATTCGTCGAGCTGAGAATTCTCCTTCGTTGAGCTGAGCTCAGCAATCATTGATCTGAAAATGAACTGTCAATCTGAGCTCCAAGTTCGTCGACTAGAGGTAAACTTTTGTCGAGCTAAACTTCTGATATGAGATCAGAGATTGTCAATCTCAGCTGGACTTTTGTCGAGCTCAACTCAGAGAATGAATTCTAAGATCATCGATCTGAGATCGACGATCATCGAGCTGAGTTCAGCTATCGTCGAACTGAATTTTTGAAATATTTTTAACTGCATTTCCTTAAATTCTTCTATCTCTAAAGTCTGGAATCTCTGAAGTCTTCTGAAGACAGGTTAACCTAATGTGACTAACCTTAACCGTATAACTAATAAATGACCCTAGGCTATACATGTTGGGTCAACAAACCTAATAGTGAACCTATCCCAAATCCAAACTTGGGTTCCAACACACACACCATCCATTTATATACAAACATCCATACAAATATCCATACACACACATACATTAAAAGTGAATAGTGAACTACTTCCAGCCGTTCACTGAAAATCAGTGAACTACTGGAGAAGTTTGCTAAATTCAGTGAATTGCTGGAATAGTTCGGTGAATTCAATAAGCAGTTCATTGAACTACTTTTGAATTCACTTCCAGCAATTCACTAAAAATTAGTGAACTGCTGGAGCAATTCACTGAAAGTCAATGAACTGCTTGAGCAATTAACTTTCATTACCTCTATAAACACATGCACAATTTCATTACCTCCATAAACATGAATTCATATAGCTACAGTTCAGTGAACCATTGAAGTGCTGAAGCAGTTCAATAAATCATTGAACTGCTTTAGGCTTCAACATTTAACTAAATCAGTGAACTCCACTTCCAGAATAGCCAAGTAAACAGTAGAAGAAAACTAAAGAAAAACAAACAAAATTTAGAGCAATTGGGCAAAGAATTTTATCTTCAAAGTAAAAAGCATTTTATCATGCAAAATCCAAAAAAAATCTACGCCTTTGGTATTGGTAGAACTAAATCTATCTTGTTCATAAAACTAGCTTTTATCCACAACTAACAAAAAAAAGAGATTAGGATAACATTAACACACTATAAAGACATTCGCACCCCGAATCGAAAGACTACAACAGTATACTTTAATAAATTACCCAAACAACTATAATAAATTACCCAAACAGTATACTTAAATAAATTACCCCTACATTTGAACCAATAAGAAGAATTATAATAGTACATTCATGAGCATTTCATTCATGGGCATTGTTCACATTTAAAAAGATTGATGATTTTTTTATAAACAAAAGATTGCACAGAATCAGCATGTACACATTTGCAATTACAAGTGCTTTTAAAATAAGAATACACATGCACATATACACATATAGAAACATAATGTCATCCACACACTACCAACACAACCACACATACACACAAACACAATTTCATCCACACACACACATGCACACATACACACAAACACACATACACCTGCACGCACACACAAACACAAATACATGGAAGCCCACACGCATACACACAAGCACACACACACTCGATCAAAATTTCATCCACACACACATAAAAATATATGGAAGCCCACACACAAACACACATAATATAATATCATCCACACACACACTACCAAAACAAGAACACATAGACACATAAAAAGACAATGTCATCCCCAAACTACCAACAGGCATGCATACAACAACACTACCATCCACACACACACTACCAACACAAATACCTCTCTTATTAAACCAATAGCACAGAAAACCAAATTATAGGCAGAAAATGGTAGAAAAAATCAAGATGAAAACTTAAAAGATTCATAGTAATAGACCAGAAAATGGCAGAAAAATCAAACCCTAAAGGGCTTGCTGGAACATATTCACCCACTTTACCATGGTCAATGAGAAGATTACTTCTAACCCTAAAGGGAATCATGATGAAAACCCCCAATAAACCCAAACATCCTCTATAGCCAATGAGGAAGCTCGTGACTACAAGAAGAACACTTTTTGCCAATCCATGAAGAAACCTAGATCTGTTCAAGAAGAAGGAAGAATTGAAAGAGGATATACTTAAGGCGAAAGCAGTTTATCCTCCACTTCTGTGAATCTCTTCTCTAGTCTCTTTCTCGCTCTCTCTCCCTCTTCGTCCCTCCTTCACTCTCTCTCACTCTCACATATCGAGAACTGAGGAGAGAAAAAAGAGAGGAGGAGGAGTTATCGACGATGAGTGGCGCCGATTTTCCATAGGAAGAAGCCAGTCGCGAGATCGAGGGTTTTGAGAATGCACATTTTTGGAGCAGCGCCGAGATGGGATTGATTGAGATAGGCTTTTTTGATAATAATTTTATTGGAGGTAAATTTCCCTCCAAATATTTCATGTTCTCATGAAATATTCCTAGTTTTTTGCTCGAGCTTGAGAGGCTCACGTGTCATCATGATAAAAAATATCTGAGCTGGAGCTCAACTAGTAATCGAGCTCGAGCTCATCGTACTCAAGCTCATCTCATAATCGAGCTCGACCTCATTAAACTTGAGCTTGAACTCATCGAACTCGAGCTCAACTCGTAATTGATCTTGAGCTCATTGTACTCAAGCTTAAGCTCGAGAGGCTCGAGCTCGAGTCGAGCTTATTTCAAGTTGGCTCATTGGTGTATATGTGTGTGTGTCGGTGTTTGTGTATATGCATGTATGTATGTGTGTGATATGTCTGTCTGTGCCTATTGGGATCTATGTCTGTGTCTGTGTGTAGTCTATGTGTGCTTGTGCATGTGTGTGTCTGTAACTGTGTGTATATTTGTCTGTGTGTGTATCTGTGTCTATGTATCTATGTGTGTATGTATGTGGCTGTGTATGTCTTTATCTATGTGTATTTATGTGTGTGTGTGTCTGTGTTTGTATTTTTCTCAGTATGTATTTGTGTTTGTGTCTGTATGTGTCTGTGTTTGTATATGTATTTATCAATCGATATGAAATGTATTTATGAATTTCATTACATCTATTTTCATTAAATCGCCTATCATCTAACAATCAATAAAATGCGCACATATTTTGAAAAAATGCGTGAATGGTCGGGTTGAAATGCGACCGAGCGAAAAAGCACTGGTACGACAAAAGTGAGCCCGGAAAAATGTATGCTTTGTAAGAAAACGCTAGCTCCCGAGCAAAAAACGTGTGCGCTGGCAAAATTTTGCATGCTCCTGAGCAAAAAAGAGCTAGTGCAATACGTGTGACTGTGCAATATGTGTGACAGTGCAAAAATGTGTGCTCGGGGAAAAAAACGCGCGTCCGAATGAAAAGCACGTGCTCGGGAGAAAAATGCTCTCTCAGGCCAAAAATGTTGGCGAACACTCGTTCAACTAACAATGCAAAAAAGTGTTCATGCCCCGAGCGACATTACCCCCGCTTCGATAGTCCCATCGTGATAAAGCTCCTGCAGCTCGCAAACCCCCACACGCGCCAAAATACCTATGTCGCAATAGTACCACATTTCTGTGACAATCGCGAGCGGATGTTTTCGAGCAGTAGGAGCGTCGTCGCGTTAAAGAACTCTCGAGGCGAGGTAATGTCACGCGTGTAAAATTATTTATTTTGTTGATTTCAAAAAAAAATACAATGAACTTAATAGTTAATCTTATTTAAAAAATAATGTTTATTGAATCACGTGTTTTATTTATCAATATCGATATGACATATATTTATAACTTTCTTTATATATATTTTCTTGAAACCACGTGCGTGTCAATATGACATTAATTTGTTTTCATACTTTAAGTTTATATAATGTTTTTTTATTTAATATTCTTGGGATAGTACAAAATTTGATAATGAAATATGATGTATTTATTGTAACAAAACTTTAATAATAAATATTATTAATAGTAAGGACAATCACTTTGTCACAAAAACATTTCATGGTGTGATTACAATTGCTACTTATTGTGAGGACAGTTTACAATTTATAACATAACATTAGTCTTATTACAAATGCTTGCATTTATAGTAACAAATTTTTGTTCTTATAATAAAATAGAAAAGACTTGTTACAAAAAAGTACTTTTTTATAACAACAGAAAAAACTTGTTACTAAATATAGTTATTAGTAGCAAACTGTGTTTTACTTATATTTCAGTCCTTACTATAGGTGCAGTTTGTTGTAGTGCACTTTGACCGATCGCCCGAACTACCCCCCGGGGGGGGGGGGGGGGGAACTCTAGTCATTTTGGCAAAAATGGTGATCCAGGTGATAAAACAGAGCGACGCCATTCGCCAACACAAATCACTCCGCAATGCAATTACCACAATGACCCTCCAGTAAACTATAAATAGGCATCCAGGTCTTCATTTGAGGACAAGCAACTCCAGAGGCAAGAGTGAACTTTGAGATTTTCCGACGAGATCGTGGACTTAGGCCGATTCTCTACTCATGAATTCTCTCCGCTCTCCTCTTTGGGTTAAGGCTCCAGTATGCCCAAGTCACGTCAACCGCCTTCACGAGATCGCTCCCAACAAGTCTCCACATCAACAAGAGTGCCCCCACAAGAACTCTTTGTACTTAGAGAATTTTCCAGCCCGAATGCTCCCACCCACATTTCGCAAACTCAATAACTTTCCAAGCTCAGAGTGCTTCCATCGAGGCTCCGAGGATTTAATCATTTTTTGCACTTGTAACGGAGTAGTGGCATGTCTGTAACACCCCCATCTATTACAAAGAATATAACATAAGGTCCAATTGGGATCCCACGACATATTCCATAGACATTCAGTAGAGTTACGCATTGAAACCAAAACATCCACGTATCCTAACTCAGAGTTACATTCAAGCAGAAGATTTTAAGTAATAAGAACACACAACCAGGAATGTCCACTATATATAAAATCAAAAATGAAAGTCATACACAGTCTTGATGTAAGGCCTTACAATATATGAAATGTTTATAGCACCAATGTTGTTTACAAACTTCGGCACGCAGGCTGGAATTACATGAAAACTAGTAAACATTTCGTTTGGCCTTCGAGGGCCAGCATAACAATAAGGGACTTCAGCCCACTACTTCCCGCTCGGCTCTCCTGCACCAGCACAAGGACAATCCACCAAGATCTGGCAAATAAAGTAATGGTCAGTTTTAGTAGACCAATTTATAATGATCCCACCCCATGCCCAGGGCGGTGGTACTCCTTCCCTATAGGCAATCAACATTTTTTTGACGCAACAATGTGCAACTTCAGCACCATTCATCATCAATGGCAGCACGACTAGCCACACATTTCGTGCTCTCAAGACACTCTTTCAGTGTACTCCCCGAGTCCAACCACCATCCTAAGTCCCAGACTTGATGGTTCTGCCTGAGCATTACTAGTCACGCATAAATCTAATGACTCCCTCTTATGCCCACGAAGGACCAATTACTTTAGGATGTCTTGTCAAGCGACACAGTGCGGATATAGTTCAGCCACAATATGTTTCTCAAATCACCATGCGCAACAAACATGGCGTGGATCAGCCTCCCCTTTCCCGTTACCACATAGCTGGAGCCATCAGGCTCTACAGCTTAACATGCTATCCACCTTATTTCATGGACACAGACTTCACAACCATAATTAAAGCTATTTGGGAGTTATTGCCACTGGTACCTACTACCGCCGGGTAGTACTAACAGAACACTATTTATGTTATCATAAAAGGTGTTTCCTAGAGTGCACCTCCAGTACTACCTACGGCATCCTGCAACACCTTAAGACCAGTAAAACAGCCGTTCATTCACCAAGCTTAACAAGAGCTACCGCCGGCAGTATCGCACTACCGTCATGCGATATCAGCAGAACTTTAATTATATTGCTACCTTAGGTGTTTCTTGGAGAACACCTCCAGTACTAACTGCACCAGGCTGTACACTCCAAAACTCCATAAACTACATATTTATCCATGGAGACTTCTCTAACATGCAAATCAACATCACCAATCCATACCAACTTATCACATATGGGTTTCACACAACATGTCTATGTCTGTACTTCGATCCCGAACTCTAATTGCAATTATATCATTGATACTCTGTATCAACCCATTGGAAACATCTTATTCTCACCAATTGGTGAGGGTTTCCATGCAAACATGCCAAATAAGGACTTCACTTGTCCAAGGGTAGAATCGTTACCCTTGTAGATCACTTAGGAGCCATGAACACAAATTTGATCTAGATGGAAACGTTCGCAATGCCTTCCCCTAGACAGATCTAGACTCGGCTCGTGATTCCAATCTCAATAACTCCTCCAACAGGTCGCCAAAGAGCTGGATCAGCCTCCACTTCTTCTTCTTTCTTTTCTTTCCTAATCTTGAAGAGAGAAAGAGAGAGAGTAAAAGTGAATTGAAACTTCTCTCTCCCCCACTCTCTAATTAAGTATAGATGGGAATAATCCTGGCCTTAGGATCCAAATACCAAAAGAAAGGGACGGACCTGATTCAAACTGAGATTTTCTGTCTCAAGTGCTACCGCCTGTGGTATCGTACTACCCCGGGTGATATCTCGGGTGGTGGCCACATGACTAAGTCAGTGCCACTTAACGACCTCTTCACAGCAAACTGACACATAGCTGCCTGTCGCGTGGCTTGCTACTGCCGGTGGTATCGAGCTATCACCAAGCGGTATCAAATCGACTGTATTGACAACATTGATTGCATCGACTTGTCGACAGCATCGTCTTTATCATTTTGATCACTACCGCCAACCAGTATCGAGCTACCGCCAGCGATAGCTTCAAAAGCTAGATACTGTTGTTTTCAACTATAGGAAACCTGAGGTGTTACACTATCACCCTCTAAGATCAAATTAAACTCTATAAAACTCCAAGAAGCTAGTCGATTTTGGCTCGGCACAGTTCCTGCAACATGATTTTCACCCTTTCTAGGTTTTCCACATAAAAAATAACTCCTATCATTTGTTGCGGTTCATTTTGACTATTTGCGTGCCCGGTCTGATTTCGAGCTAAGGCGGTCTGATTTCTCTTGACTAGGGAAAGACCGAGCGACCCACAACAAATATTGCGTTTTTTGCGGCTTCCAAAATATTAAGTTTATTTTTAAGTGTGTCAAGAGTAGCGGCTAATTACGATAACATTTTTATATAAATGATAAATTGAGCAACTATAGTTATAACGCCCCGAAACCAAAAGAGTGACGGGTGGTGTTTTGGCCCAAATCTGGGATTTGGTAGAGGTGACACGGCCTGGGATACGGGCGTGTCCCAGGGCGTGTCGTGCTCGGGTTCGGCGATGGTCGTGTGGTCAAAAAAATTACAGTCAATGATCGTTGGGTAGTGAACACGGCCTGGGACACGGGCGTGTTCCAGGGTATGTCAGGCACTCAAAGCCTTTCACTCAATGATCATTGAGTGAGGACGCACGGCCTGAGCCCAAGCATGTTCGGGTCCGACACGGGTGTGTAAAATTCGACACGGGCGTGTCGAATACCCGTGTACTCCTAGGGTCGTTTGGCGAGTTGTGCTTTGGTAGATACACGGCCTAAGACAGGGCATGTCCCAGGGCATGTCTAGCATACGGCATATGACACAGGCGTGTCATATGGCCGTGTCATGCTCTAGACATTTTGGTCCTGAGCCGATGGAGGAACACGCCCAGCTACACTAGCGTGTATTGGATGACACAGGTGTGTCAAGCCTGACACGGGCGTGTCGAGTGCCCGTGTTCTTTTCGGGATGCGACGGTTTTGGTGTCGATTGAGGCACACGGCCTTGGACACGGGCGTGTTGCAAGCCGTGTTAGGCCCAGGAAGTTCATTTTAAGTGCGAATCGTGGCCGTCCATTTCCTTGTTTTGGGATCCAACGGTTAAGGGTTGTTCTTGCTGAGATATACCCGGGAATAGGGCTTAGAAACCCTCATTCTATTTTGGTTTTCTCTTTCTAAATCCTAGAGAGAAGGGAGAGCAAGGAGGAAGAATCCGGTCACCGGAGGAGATTAAGAGTGCCAAATCACAAACCGAGCCCAGATCTGCGGAGGCAAGATCATCGGGGTGCTTTTCATCCGCGTAGTTTTCCATAGCGCCGAAGAGGAACGCTAGGGTAATAATTCTCATCTTGAGCATGTGAAGCTCTTTTTCTTTTGCATAGGGTAAACCCTCTCCCGCGAGTGTGCGGTGAGTTACGGTGTTCCCTGGGGTAGATATGTAAAGTCCCCCTTGTTTATAGTCTGGAATCGTAGTACAGACATAGGCATGGTTTGTGAAGCCTACCCGGACATATTGGTCTTAATCGATGATGGTTTGCTATGCATTGTTGGTCGGAGAAGACTCCGTGCCCTTGTGTTATTTTCAGGGCTTCTACGTGGTAGATTGCAGCAGGGATCCTTGGGGATTAACCCTAAGGCTCACCCGAAAAACTAGGCAGAAATGCATTTCTTCCATCTTGGTGGCCAGGGAGCCAACCTTAAACATAACTAGGTTATGTGCTTGTGTGATCGAATTTGGGATCCGTGAGAAGCTTGGCCCGCGCGTACGTCTAAAAGTGACTAGGCGGAGTGAGCAACGGGAAAGTGGAAATGGACCCGGGCTATGTGGTTTGGTGACAAATACCTGAAAAAGGGACTGGCCACTGGCATAGTCGTGCGAACCTTAGGATTAGGTAGGAAAGGCTAAATGCTCACGAGATTTGTTGTAATGCCCCTAATTTTCTGATATTCTTTAGTTGTCTGGGTTTTCACGTCAGAAGCGTTACCCTAGCATGTGTTTGACATGTGCTGAGGTTAGAGCATGATCTTGCTCCTTGAGTTCTCTGTAGGGTAGTATCTTACCCTGTTGGCGAGTTTTCCCTAGCGGGTCGGGTCTGTTTTGGTGACTCGACGGAGCCGCTTGTGTTTTGGCTTTGGTAGGTGTTTGTCTGAGTTCAACCCATCGGATTAGGATTTCGACCTCGCCGTTGCGTTCGTAGCATTGGTTTTTGGCTACGGCGCAAGTTTCGCGCGTTTCCGAGTTCGTTTGTGTTGAGCGTTGTATTAGGATGGTGTGTTATTATTATATATATATTATATAATATATTATATTATTTTATTTAGGGTATAAATAGGACAGATAGGGTTTGTCCGGTCCGTATGCTTCTTCTTCTTCCCGAACCTGACGGCAGTTTCGTTTTCGCGATACTTGGGGAGCGGCGGACTCGGCGAGGACTTCGGTCGGCGGTGTGCGGAGCAGGAGGACTCGTTTTCCTCGTCTGACTGGATTTTCGGGCTGCTCTCGGCGAGGGCTTCTCAGTAGAGGTAAGATTTGTCCGTTTCCTTGACTTTTGAAAGTTAGGGTTAGGTTTTTTGGCTTGATTTCATCCGCAAAAGTTTCAAGAAACGTTGCTCGGTGCTCCTTGTGGCCGGATCTGGAAGCGGCCGAGGCGGGCGACGTCTTCTCCGTGGGTATCGAGGCAAGTGGATTTTCTTCCCTTGCTTGCTCCAGTTCTTCCCTTTATCTTTATTTTCTCTCCTTTATTTTGAGTAGGTTTACGCTATAGGGCGATTATCCGGTATTTCCCGAGCTACGAGGCGAATCCGTCGGATATCACTTTGGATACCCGACGAATTCATCGAGTATCCTCGTTACCCGCGGTTTGGCAGTCCTAGAATGCTAAGTAAAAATCGGCGAGAATGACTAGGTAGATTCGGCGAGTATCACAAGGCAAGGTCGGCGAGTATCGGTTTGGAGTCGTCGAGAATCACTAGACAATCGTCGAAGTAGGAATCGTCGAGAATCACCGGTAGAGACGTTGACGCTAAGGCAAAATCGACGAGAATGACAAGGCAGGTTCGGCGAGAATCGTTATGTTAGTCGTCGAGAATCGAAGGCTTTTCGTCGAGATTGGTAGGCCAGATCGTCGAGACGCCCCGCAGTTTCGTCGAGTATCGTCGCGATACCCGACGAATTTAGGAAAATTCATCGAGTATCCACGCAATACCCGACAAATTTAGGGAAAATCGTCGAGTATCGCGACGATACTCGACGACTCCCGTTGGTTTTCGTCGATAATTCTCGACGAATCCATCGAGTATCAATGGTGATACCCGACGAATTCCGAAGGAATTGTCCGTCTTTCATCGTTTTCGCTGAGTGAAGTCCTTGGGGGTCTGTTTCGGGGTTTTGACCCCAACCTTTGGAAAGTATGACCAGGAAACGTTGATAGAAGTTAATGTGGATGGAACTGTCAGTTTGTATCGCTTGTTAGCATGCAGTGATATTGAGGTCTTGGTGAGGTTTTCTGTGGGTGTTGGTTTCCGTGGCAGGTCTTGTAGATTCTGGCTACACCACTGGAGCGCCATTGGTCCTCCATAGGTTGATAGTGGGTCGGGCGACGCTGTGCTACTTAGCTTGCCAGGTTGTTACAAGCAAATAAAATGCCTTTGAAATAAGGGTCACCCACTCCTCCGAGACGAGGATCACTAAGTGTTAATGATTTTCCTATCATGATCCTTGGACCGTTGCTCCTATCCTTGTTTTGGATTGTGGGCTGGTTTAGCCATTTCCTTCTTTGCTTCAGCAAGTTTGAGCCAAAGCGGGTTGTTTTCCCGAGGCACTTGGTGCATTTCCTTCAGCTTTTATTGATGATTTGTTTGCTATAATCTCGTGCATTTGTTGACTTGTTGCAGAGTTTGACAGCTTGTTGGGTGGGGGTTGTTCCTCCCCTGTTGATTGATCTTTTCTTAGCTTTGAGCTTTTATCTCTTTTTGCCACTTGCATTGTTTTATTTGTGCTGAGGTATTCTGTCTTCGAATGCCTCAGATCCAGGTTGCAGCCGTCCGAGCGGCTAGTTTGGAGCTATGTTTTGGTTGATCGCTTTGTAGGAGTGTTTCTCTCACTTTAGGTGAGATTGCTTGTTGCTTTGTTGACTCAGACATTTGTGTACACCGAGGGGTTCGTGTTAGTTTGTCGGCGCCCTTCGGTGGTTGTTTTTCTCAGACTACTGTTTACTCTTCTATGTTGGTTTGGTTACCCAGTTTGGGAGCTGTTACTTGTCTCTTGGGAATGTTTTATGCTAGGATGCATGTTAGTTATTTTGAATATTAAACCTTACTAATAGTATGGCATACATCTCATGTCTTTAAGCTTAAAAGAAGTACTTTATAACTAGCAAAAAAAGGCATTTCCCTACTTATACTAAATCTAGAGTCTTGCATGACATGAGTTGTCCTTCATGGACATTTGCACTCATGTAGGATGTTAAGCTATCTTAATTAAAGTATTTTCTGCAACGTAAATTATGTTTTCTTCTAAGTGGGCTAATGAACCACTGAGCCGAGGGATACGGCTCTTAGTTACATAAGCAACTTTCTAATCATTAAACTTATGAATATTTTTATAATAGTAGTTCTGATTGCCTGAGCATCGGCAGTTATCCCCTGCTCGACGTGGAATCACGACGTGTGTTTCCTCATACTCTGATACTTGTCCTTTTGGAGAAAATGTGGGTTGTGACATTTGTCGTCCAAGGGATTGTTTTGAGACCATGGTTATGATCGGGTTAACCGAGTTAGTGCCCTGAGAGCACGGGGGTGTGTGGCCGTGTGAGCCTGCACCTTTGATGATGTGTTTATTCACTATATAACTTTATATGCTAACAAGTGCATTGAAGAAGCTTTGTCGCCCCGAGTTTGGGGGCAGAATCGTTATAAGTTGGTCAGCTTTAGCTGACCATTATTCTTGTTTGCCACCGTTGTGGTTAATTATGCTTGCAGGTGCTGCGGAGCCGAGCGGCAAATAGCGTGCCAAAGCCCAAGTTGCTGAGCCGACCCTCGAAGGCCTTGTTTGTTTACTTGTTTATGTGGGGCCGGCCTGCGAGCCGAAGTTTGTAAGACACTATTTATTTAAGTGAACTGTTGTAAGGCCATAAGGCCAGTAAATTTGAGTATTTTGTACTTCATTTCTATTGGGTTTTGTTAGTGGACATTTGTTCCTGTGGCTGGGTTCTTACTTGTGCAACTTAATAAATTGCTTCCGCTAGATGCTATGTGTAGGACATGTGTATTGGTTGAATGGTTTCATTGAGTAACCCACCAGTTTGTCCGTGGTATATGGCGTCGGGCCCCGGCCGGACCTATTGTTATATGCTATGTGACGGATAGGGTTGTTACAATTTGGTATCAGACTACCGGTTTCGGTCAGGCTTAAATGAATTCGTGGACGAATTCACTTTAAGGGGTGGTGAGCACATGTGTGTGCGTCATCGTTATAACATGAAAAGAACCCATGAATGTCCACTTAGGAATGAAAATACACATGTTTGAGGAACTGGCGTGTTCTTATAATTGCTTTTGCAATGTTATTGGGTCGGTTATCGGTTTTTTATACGATTATAGGTGACCAGGAGTGGTGCTGGGCCGTCAGAACGTCCAGTTTCTGAGGCAAGCAGCGCACCAAATGATGCGCCAACAACACCCCCTTAGGCTGAGACCATTCGATTGGTAGCGGAGGCAGTGTTTGCAATGATTAACGTGCAGCCTGAGAGACAGATGCAGCAGCCTGCCCCTGCTATGGATCAAGTACCGTTCCAAGCAGCAGAGCCAAGAAGAGTGGAGTAGGTGGTAGTGGAACTAGTGTTGCCTAGGAGAGCAATGGAGAAACAGCTTAAGCACGTGATGGGTTTCAACCCTCCAGTGTTCTCCGGGACAGGAACCCAAACTCAAGCAGAGGATTGGCACTCCAAAATTAAGAGAGTGTTGATAGCTACTGAGACTGAAGAGTGGCAGAAGACCACAATTACCACGTTCTTGCTGGATGGTGACGCAAGACTATGGTGGGAAGGCATGGAGCTATACCATCTGAGGGGTAGACAGCTTACTGACGTCTCAATTGAAGAATTTTCGAGACTGTTCTTGGCTCGATACCTCCCCTCAGCTCAGAGGATAGCAATGGAAAATGAGTTCCAGAAGCTGGTACAAGGTGAGAGCAGTGTGGATGACTATCTCCACGAGTTTACTCGATTAGGTCGGTACTTCGCTGATGAGGAGCGAAAGACAAGACGATTCTACGAAGGTCTAAGGGATGACTTGAGAATGCTACTTTCAGGGCCGATGACACAGGGTTTCCCGACCTAGGTCAACACGGCCCGGTCTTTAGAGAAAGACATGAAGAATGTTCAGGCAAAGAAGGACTCCACTGGTAGGAAGTAAGAGTTCAAGGTGCCGACTTCAAAGTTTGGTTTTCGAAGGTGGACTAAGAAGGCTAGGACGTTGGGTCCAGCCCCTTCCTAAGGTGCTTCCGCGGCAACTAACTGAACCACGGGCGCTTGCTTTACTTGTGGTAAGATGGGGAATTTTGCCCGTAACTGTTGGAGCGGACGTGTAAAGTCCGAGAGGAAGCAGGGAGCCACCTACGAAGAAAAGGGCAAGGCGGTGGAGTCAACCGCATCCCATTATGTTCTAACTCAACCAAGAGTCAACAATTTGGGCCAGCAGGAGGCCATCAAACAAGCGGATGTGGTGATAGGTACGGTTTAAATTTATAGCAAGTTAGCTTTAAATACTGTTACCTAGTGCTTGTTAGATTATTAATGTTTGTATAGGCTTTGTTCTGATTTGCGATAGTCTGGCAAGAGCATTATTCAATACGGGAGCTTCGCACTCCTTTTTGTCCATGTAACACCCCAAATTGTAATTTGGAGTTCCGACTGGGTGACACGGCCTAGGACACAGTCGTGTCCCAGGGCATGTCCAGTGCATACGGCCTGGGACACGGGCGTGTCCTCTTCGGTGTGCGTCGAGTCGATTTCTCGAGATGGAACGGTCGACGATCGTCAAGATTCGACACGGCCTGGGACACGGGCGTGTCCTGCTCGGGCTGAAAACCGGGCGGCGTTGAGTGGCATTGAGTGGAGTGGCGTTGAGTGTGGTACACGGCCTGTGACACGGGCGTGTCACATGAGCGTGTTTGGCACACAGCCAAGGACACGGGCGTGTCCTTAGCCGTGTTCTTCTTGGGTGTTTTTATCCTGTGTTGATGGGGTGACATGGCCAGTCAAACAGCCGTGTACTGGTTGATACGTGCATGTCAGGAAGTGACATGGGCGTGTCGTAGCCCATGTTCTGATCCAGATTGAGTCAGTTCTGTAACCGCTCAAGGAACACGGCCTGTGACACGGGCGTGTCACAAGCCATGTCAACTCTATTTAGATGCTTTTCAAAGCAAATCGAGGCAATTCGTTCCCTTCTATTTGGATCCTTTAATCCAAGTTCCTCCCTGCTATTATAAGGCCGAGAATGGAGATGAATATCTCATTCTTTTGTTGGCCATTCTCTTTCTAAAGAGAAGAGAGAGAGGAGAGCAAAGAAGGAAGAAGGAGAAGCTTTCCTACCGCTGGTAGAGCATCAGCAGTCCGAATCGAGAGCCGAGTTTAGCGTTGTGGAGGCAAGGCCGCTGCGGTGATTTCCCTCTTGCTAGTTCTTTCATGGCGCCGAAGCGATCGTCAAGGGTAACAGTCTTTATTCCTTGGGCAGGTTTAAGCCCTTTGTTTATGCATGTATATCTATGGAATCCTCCATCAAAAGATGGAAGGGCGTAAGTGATTCCAGTGGTTGAGTCTGCATTTAGATCCGGAAGTGTGTAGTATGGAATAGGCATGCTGTGTGAAGCCCATCTGGACGTATAGTCTGGATTGGTGATGCTACGATCCAGAGAAGACTCTGTGTATATAATGAATAGCTTATGGAGTGTGTGAGGATGCTTGTGAAGTGTGGTAAGGAAGCTTTGCATAGCTCCTTTGGTTGTATGCTTGGTACGAGCCATATTATGGACTGGAAAGCAACACTATGTGTCGGTGTTGAGAGAGGGATGCGAGAACCTCTGAGTGGGTAGGCCACCCACCAAGTTCAATGATCGGATTGTTGTAAGCGAGCACCTCTGAGTGGCTGGGTGCGAGCGGTATCTAATAGGGATTTGGCGGCTGATGCCCATGTTCAACAAGTTAAGAACCTCTGAGTGGGTGGGCCACCCAACAAGTTCAGTGGTAGGATCAGGTGAGTGGTCGATTAGTAGAAATGCAGCGGGGCGATTTCCCTAGGCTTGTTACACTACGTGGGTAGGTCGACTGATAGTGCTAACGGTTGCTGTGAGGTTACTACCTATGAATGGGATGGGAGAGAGGGTCTCCAGTCTACGCGCTGTAGTAGACTATGCTCCATCGCTAACAAGTTAAGAACCTCTATTCGGTGGTGTACGAAGGATGTTCCGATACACCGTAAGCGTGCCCTGAGTACACGGAGCGTCTGGCACGAAGGCCGACATTTGTGATGATGTTGTGTATTGATATATATACATGTTGTGATTGTATTGCATGTAGGGAAGGAACCACTGCCCCGGGTAAGGGGTAGGGTCGTTATAATTGGTCTGTTGAATGCTGACTGTTTCATTGTTTATCACCCATAGGGTGGATGTCCATATGTAGGTGCTGCCCTTGTTGATGCTGAAATGGATTGAACGGGCTGAAGCCCATTGTGCTGTTGCTGTTGGTAATCCCTCGAAGGCCGTGCAAAGATTTGGATTTCATGTGTGGCCGGCCTGCGTGTCGATGTATGAAGTCATATGTTTGTAAAGAGAAACTTGTAAGGCCTTGAGGCCGTGAGCGGTGTGTTTGTATACATTTCTGGTCTTGTATATAAATGTATTATTTATATAGTAGTGGACATTCATGGATTGAGTTTGTACAACTTTTAAACTTCCGCTAGAATGCTCTTTGTTAGGGTGCGATGGTATTTTTGTAATAACCTGTGACCTCGCCGTCTGTTTGTGGCATATAATGTGGGGCCCCGGCTAGACCTTCTATTATATGTTATTTAACGGGTCGGGTTGTTACATTTTGGTATCAGAGGCCCCTCTGTTTTTCGCTTTTGAATTCGTGGCTGAATTCTTTTGTTGGGTGGCGAGCACGTGTACGTGCGAACCGTTTTAACATAATTGAACTCAAGATTGTCCACTAGGAATGTACACGGGTGTATTCGATATGTTTGTCTTTTAGATTGGAGGTTGATTATTGATATCTTGTTCACATATAGGTGACAAGGAGTGGTGTTGGGCAGTTTGAGCCCCAGCATTCGGATGAGAGTGCAGTACCAGTTGAGGTGCCCACACCTCTTCCTTCTGAGAAAACCGTACGCTTAGTTACGGAGGCGATATTTGACATGTTTCAAGCACAGCCTATTGGGAAGGCAAGGCCTGTAGTGGAGCCAGTTCGGGTTGGTGCAAGGCATGAGCGTTTTGAAGCTTGGGTGGACGAGCGGGCGACTGACGAGCAACTTAAGTAATTTATGGATTTTCATCCACCTACGTTTGTCGGGTTGAATTCCCCAACGCAGGCAGAAGATTGGCTTTCAAGGGTGAAGAGGATCCTGACAGCGCTCAGGATTGATGAGGGGCAGAGAGTTACGTTAGCCACTTTCCTACTAGAAGGAGAGGCGAGATTGTGGTGGGATGAAGTTGAGATGCACCAGTTGGCAGGCATAGGCCTGGGAGTGATTTCGATGGACGATTTCTCCAGATTGTTTTGGGCAAAGTATTTGCCAATATCGTGGAGAATTGCTATGAAGAAAGAATTTCAACGTCTGGTGCAGGGGGAGAAGTCTGTGGATGATTACCTGCATGAATTTACCAGGTGGGGCGTTATGCGGGGTCGACTTTTGCGGAAGAAGCGCGGAAGATGAATAGATTCTATGAGGGACTCCGAGATGATTTGAGATTGGCGCTTCCAAGTTCAGTGAACCAAGGCTTCCAAGCCTTAGTAGATACAGCTTGTGCGCTGGAGAAAGATTTGAAATGGGTGCATGACAAGAAAAACTTGGCGGCAGAAAAGTCGGAATTCAAAGTTCCGCAGTCCGATCAATCAAAGTTTAGGAAACGTGATAAGAAGCGGTTCAGGCTTGCTGAACAAGCTCAGTCGAATGTTACTTCGCGAGCAACGTACGGGCAAGGACGTGTGGAGACTCATATGTGTTTTAACTGTGGGAGGCAGGGGCATATCGCCCGAGATTGTTAGAGTGGCGCCTCGAAGGGTGAGAAAAAGTCTGGTGCGACCTATGAAGAAAAGGGCAAAGATGTGGCGGAATCATCTGCATCTTGAGCGCAACCGCGAGTGTACAATCTCGAAGTACAGGAGTCGTAAAGCTCACATCATGAAGTACAATAGCCTCGAGTGTATAACCTAGAGTTGCAGGAGGCTGTCAAGAAGCTGCTTAGAGATGCAGATAAGCGGAAATAAAGTGGAGTGTGCACTTTATTGCTTTTATGTTGTATGTATGTTTGTTGAAAACATGGGTGGTTGTGCGATGCCGTGGGGCGAGACACGCTGCGGCCTCTGAGCTCTAACCCAGATCATTTTTGTTAGTTGTGCTCGATTGCATTGTGGAATTGATATTGCAGTTGCGCTAAATTTTGGGACGAAATTTCTATAAGGAGAGGAGGGTTGTAACACCCCAAATTGTAATTTGGAGTTCCGGCTGGGTGACACGGACTGGGACACAGGCGTGTCCCAGGGCGTGTCCAGTGCACACAGCCTGGGACACGGGTGCGTCCTAGGGCGTGTCCTCTTCGGTGTGAGTCGAGTCCAGTTCTCGAGATGGCACGGTCAACGATCGTTGAGAGGCGAAACGGCCTGGGACACGGGCGTGTCCCAGGGCATTTGCTGCTCGGGGTGACAACCGGGCGACGTTGAATGGCATTGAGTGGAGTGGCGTTGAGTGTGGTAGACGGCCTGTGACACGGGAGTGTGACAGGTGCGTGTTTGTCACACGGCCAAGGACACGGGCGTGTCCAAAGCCATATTCTTCTCAGGTGTTTTGATCCTGTGTTGATAGGGTGACGTGGCCAGTCACCCGGTCGTGTACTGTTTGACACGGGCGTGTTAGGAAGTGACACAGGCGTGTCGTAGCCCGTATTCTGATCCAGATTCAGTCGGTTCTGTAACCACTCAAGGAATACGGTCTATGACATGGACGTGTCACAAGCCGTGTCAGCTCTGTTTAGATTCTTTTTAAAGCAGATCGAGTCTGTTCATTCCCTTCTATTTGGATCCTGTGTTCCAAGTTCATCCCTGCCATTATAAGGCCGAGAATGGAGATGAATATCTCATTCTTTTGTTGTCCATTCTCTTTCTAAAGAGAAAAGAGAGAGGAGAGCACGGAAGGAAGAAGGAGAATCTTTCCTACCGCCGATACAGTGTCAGCGGTCCGAATAGAGAGCCGAGTTCAGTGTTGCAGAGGCAAGGCCGCTGCGGTGATTTCCCTCCGGCTAGTTCTTTCATGGCGCCGAAGAGATCGTCAAGGGTAACGGTCTTTCTTCCTTGGGCAGGTGAATCCCTTTGTTTATGCATGTATATCCATGGAATACTCCATCAAAAGATGGAAGGGCATAAGTTATTCAAGTGGTTGAGTCTGCATTTAGATCCGGAAGTGTTTAGTACGGAATAGGCATGCTGTGTGAAGCCCATCTGGACGTATAGTCTGGATTGGTGATGCTGTGATACGGAGAAGACTCCGTGTATATAACGAATAGCTTGCGGAGCGTGTGAGGACGCTTGTGAAGTGTGGTAAGGAAGCTTTGCATAGCTCCTTTGGTTGTATGCTCGGTACAAGCTGTATGATGGACTGGAAAGCGGCACTATGTGCCGGTGTTGAGAGAGGGATACGAGAACCTCTGAGTGGGTAGGCCACCCACCAAGTTCAATGATCGGATTATTGTAAGTGAGCACCTCTGAGTGGCTGGGTGCAAGAGGTCTCTAATAGGGATTTGGCGACTGATGCCCATGGTCAACAAGTTAAGAACCTCTGAGTGGGTGGGCCACCCAACAAGTTCAGTGATAGGATCAGGTGAGCGACAGATTGGTAGCAATGCAGCGGGGCGATTTCCCTAGGATTGTTACACTACGTGGGTAGGTCGATTGATAGTGCTCACGATTGCCGTGAGGTTACTACCTCTAAATGGGATGGGAGAGAGGATCTCCAGTCTGCGCGCTGTTGTAGACTATGATCCATCACTAACAAGTTAAGAACCTCTAGTCGGTGGTGTACGAAGAATGTTCTGATACACCGTAAGCGTGCCCAGAGTGCACGGAGCGTCTGGAACGAAGGCTGGCATTTGTGATGATGTTGTGTATTGATATATATACATGTAATTGTATTGCATGCATGGAAGGAACCACTGCCCCGGGTAAGGGGTAGGGTCGTTATAATTGGTCAGCTAAATGCTGACCGTTGTTTTGTTTATCACCCATGGGGTGGATGTCCATATGCAGGTGCTGCCCTTATTGATGTTGAAATGGATTGAGCGGGCTGAAGCCCTTTGTTCTGCTGCTGCTGGTGGGCCCTCGAAGGCCGTGCGAAGATTTGGATTTCATTTGTGACCGGTCTGCGTGTCGATGTATGAAGTCATATGTTTATAAAGAGAAACTTGTAAGGCCTTAAGGCCGTGAGCGGTGTGTTTGTATACATTCCTGGTCTTGTATATAAATGTGTTATTTATATACTAGTGGACATTCATGGATTGAGTTCGTGCAACTTTTAAACTTCCACTAGAATGCTCTGGGTTAGGGTGCGATGGTATTTTGGTATTAACCTGTGACCTCGCCTTCTGTTTGTGGCATATAATGTGGGGCCCCGGCCGGACCTTCTATTATATATTATTTAACGGGTCGGGTTGTTATAGTTCAAAGGTTTCATATCGCGCATCGGAGTACTTTCTTCGATGGCGAAGGACAAATTGGATGTGTTGCTGTCGAATGGGTGTTCTATGCGTGCGGACAGAGTATGTATCGTAAAGATCTGTATTGGAAGTCAGGAGTTCGACTTACTAGCGTCGTTACTGTCGCTAGTAAAGTTCAGCATCATCTTCGGTATGGACTGGCTTTCGGAGCAGAAGGCAATTATAGATTGCAATCGTAAAGAGGTCAAGTTGGGTGCTTGTCGGGAGACAACATTTGCGGGATTGAAGGGGTCGAGCAAGACGTTGATGTCTGCTCTTCAGGTGTTCAAGGCAGTTCATGCTGGCTTGAGGGTAAGATCTATCTCAACTCTAGAGGGGGTGAATAGAGTTTATTTAAATTAATTTCACAGTTGAAATAATCAGCAAATATAAAATTCAATTTATAGTATAGTGTAGAGTGCTAGTAAAGAGTTAAAAACAAAGAAGTAAATAGCACAGCACACAGCAAACCAATCACACAAACAACTCAGAAGACACAAGGAAATATAGTGGTTCCCCAAACACCTGGGTACATCCACTCTTCTACCACCCTTGGTAGGAATCCACTCAGGATGAGTTGATCAGGTGTCCTGACACCAATGAGCTTTTGATAAGGTGCTCAAAAACCAAAACTGGATTTTTTTGATAAGGTGTCTTGCCACCACTGAGTTTTGACAAGGCTCTCAGAACCAGACAGAACTTTTGAAGGGAGTTCAAGAACCCTTTTACAGCAGAAAGAAGAAAAAAAACAAAGAGGTGAAGTTGTCTTCTCTGTTCTCAAATCAAATGAGAGAAGACTAGTGGATCTTTTGATGTCAAAGCTCCCCCTGAGATGTAGACAGATTCAGGAATGGAAGCTTTGCTCTAGGGTGATAGGTCTTCAAAACTTTAGATCTCCAGCAAAGGATTGTTTCAGCAAAAAGGCTGAAAGATGAGGTGTCTGGAGTTCTTGAGATGAAGCTTGTGATCACTTTTCTGTAAGAAAAAAGATTGTTATTCTGATTCTTCAGAATTGATCACTTGTTATCTATCACAGCTTAATTCTTGTTGTTGTGCTCTCTGTGTATCTTATTGTCTATTCTATCTGTCTGAAGATAAAAAGGAATATCTGATTCTCAAAAAAAATTCTTGTAAAAGATAGCCGTTGGCAGTCATAAATGTCTTCCATAAAAAGTCTTGTCTTCTAGAGGAAGGTCCAATAAAACATTCCCTGAATAATTCCTTGAAACTTGCTCCAGAATAAAGACAAACGGCTGGCAGATCTCCTTGACATAAATGCTGAGAGAATTCAAAAACATTCCAAAGACTGGCAGCATTTGAATCCTTAGAATCGTTGATCTCTCAAAAAAATAGTCGATATGAGCTCTACGATTGTCGAACTGAGCTCAGAGATAGAAACAGATCAAACAAATAGAAAATGTCGAACTGAGCTCGAAGATCGTCGAACCGAGCTCAGCGACCTGAAGAATAGCTGAAGAAAGATCGTCGACCTGAGCTCGAAGAACGTCGACCGGAGTTCGACGACTTTAGCAAGGTTGAGCTCAGAGAGCGTCGAACCGAGTTCGACGTTTTGTCGACCTAAGCTCGACGATAACTGACTTTGGGCTTGGCTCTATATCCTTGATCTTGGAAAGGTCCTGGGGGCAGCTTCAAACCTAAGTTTTAAGCCCTAGACTCATTCTAATGTTGACCTTTACAACTATACAACTAGGTCAACCTGGTTTCCTAAGACAAACATAGTGATCCTTACCCAAATTAGTAATAGGGTGTTCCAACAATCTCCCCCTATTTGGGTTAGGATTACTATTTACAGACAGAATTAGGAAGTAAATAAGCATACATTCAAAACAGAAGCTAAATCAATAATGCAATAAGAAAGATATAGCAGCAATGCAGATCACAGATAAAAAGTCAGCAAATATCCAGAGGAGGATGATTGTTCAGCTTACACAATTCACTTCTTCTCAGTTCCCGTTTTAAACATAATTTCTCTGTTGGGATTGAGGGCTTCTTTCTTGGATCTTCTATCATCTTCTGCACCTAAGGAAGTTTGAGATCTGGGCCTTGGAACTATAGCCTCAGGGTGCAGCTTCATATAATCTTCTGGATTAAAGAATTTTCTTGATGCATATCTCTCCAGTTCTTTCTTTCTCTGATCTGATAGAGTTGTTATGTTGGAAGTGTCCTTGTTTTGCTCTCTGGCCTTTTTCATTTGATCAAGAGCAGCCAACTCTTTCATTCTAGCTGTCCAGGACAAGGGGTTGTTCTTAGGATCCTAAAATGGAACAGGAGGTTCATATCTGTTGAAGGATTCAGAGTCAGTAGGAGGAGTCCTGGAGACAACTGCATCTTTTAGCTTATAAGGGAAAGGACCTGAAGTAGAATCAGTATGGCCTTGTCCTTCCCTTTGATGAAATCTGTGCCCTCTCTGGCTTCCTCTATATTGGCCCCTTTTAGATTGATATCCCCTTTGATGTTTCCCCCTTTGATAATATTTCTGATAAGACTGGGAGGAGCTTTGCCTGGAAGCTGGAGCTTGAGAGGCTGAGCCTGAACCAGAATTTGGAGGAGGAGGAGGAGGAGGCTGATACTGAGAAGATCCTTTTTCATACTTATCCAGCTTCCTTCTCTTCTTCATAGCCTTTGATTGGTTCTTGGAGTACTGCATCCAAGGCTCAGATATGGGGCAGTCATGCAGAATATAGTAAGGTATGTCATTAGAATCCTTTGCATGAGCTGGGGGGACTGACATCATGGCCTTGCTTCTGGCCTTCCTCTTCTTGGCAATAGTATTTGCAGAGTCATCTGATTCAGTTTTAAATTGATCACTCTCTGAACTTTGAGGTCTGTCATACAAATCATCAATGCTTTTTATGTATTTCTCTTGTAACTTCAACTGATCAGTAGTCAGGGCAGGAGCAACATCAGAAATTTGAGCAGAAGGAACTTTGGAAGCAACAGCAGCAACAAGAGCAGTAACAACAGCAGGTGCAGGATCTTCCAGGTAAGAAGCAACTTCTTCAGCAGCAGATGTATCTTCAATTACAAGAACCATTTCAGTATCTTCAGTAACAGCAGTCGCAGCAGCTTCATCAACAAGAGGCACAATGGCCTTAGTAGCAGCATCAGAGATGGAAACAAAAACATCCACAGCCTTCCAGGAATTTACATATGCTTCAATTTTGCTGGGATCACAGACAGAAATGGGCACAATGGCCTTAGACAAGTCTTCAGTATGTGGAACTGACAATGATCTGAAGTAAACTGTATCAAACTCAGAGAGCAGACTCTGGAGATCCATTGCAAAAGCAGGAGCAGGAGCAAGAGCTGGAGCAGACTCAGGCACAACCACTACTTCAGAAGGCATCTCCCCCTGCCTGGATTCAGGGAGAACTGAGTCAAGGCACCCAGAAGAGGTAATTGCCTGAGAGGGAATGAAGGAGGAGAGCTTGGAAGACAGCTCCTTGACATGGGTCAGGAGTGGAGCCAGAGTGGTCTCCAGTAATGAGGTTAGCTTAGGAGCTAGTAGCTCAAATAACCTGTCTGCCAGGGCTGATAGATCTACATGCTCAAGAGGGGCTTGAGCAGAGGTAGGAAAGGAGGTTGTTGGAAGGATGTTGGCTGGAGCTGGTGGCATGGAGAATGAGGGTATGGATGGCTCTGAGAGGGGAATGGAGGAGATTGAAGATGTTGAGGTGAAGATAGGTGAGGCAAGAGAAGGTGTGAAGGATGGTTGGGAGAGAATTTCTTGCAGCATTTGTTGGAATGAGGAGTTAGAGGGAGGCTCAAGAGGAGAGGAGGGAGAATCATCCATAAAGGAATCATCTGCAAAGGAAAATGATGATGAGGTGAAGATTGGATAAGAGAAGAGAGGATGGAATTCCTCTGAGGTAGATGCTGGAGGGGGTGAAACTGGTGAAGAAATGTTAATGGGGGAAGATACCAATATGGTGGTGATTGGAGGTGAGGATGAAATGGCTGGGGTAGAGACAGCTGGAGGAGGAGGAGAAGCAGGCAACACTTCTACTGGGGCAGAGACCAGAGGTGGAGTGACTGAGATAGTCCTGGTGCCTGAAGATAGTGGTGCAGCAGCTCTGGTAGGGTTTACAATCTGCCTGTCCCATTTGCTGAAGAGGGCACAGGAGAGCCTCTTGGATGCATTAATGAACATCCCAGAAGAGGTTAGCAGCACAGGGCATCTTAAATGCAGATAGACCCCTAGAATTCTCCCAAAACTGACAGCAGTCTTACTCAGCTTCTTCTTAATCAGGTTGAAGAAAATTGATCCCCAGTCTAGATGTTTCTTATCAAGCAGAGCTCCCATTAGACAAAATTGATATCTTGATATGGTATCATGGGCTGAGTTCTTGGCCAGAAGCACTTTCCCAACTACATCAGCCAAAAATTGAAATTCTATCGACAGATTTTTCTTCAGCAGTTTATTAGGGTTCACAGCATTGTGACCCATTCTATCAAGCATGGAGTCATATTCTTCTCCAGATAACTCTATGGAATCTTTTCCAGAACTAAGATGAAAAACTTCAGTTAAAAGAGCCAGGGACAATTGTACCTGAGTCCCTTTTATGAAGCCGACGACGGAGTTCTCATTCTCATCTGTCGCTATATAACACCATTCTTTTAGTTCTTCTGATGCAATCTTCATTCTGATAGTCATTATTTGCGATAGCTGCTGATCTCTGAATAGATTAAGAATATCCTTGAAGCGCTGATCGCTTCCATCAAACGAGTTCATGTCGATATCAAACCCGGTGTCAAATTTCATTTTGGAAATTGCAGTATTGGAGCCAGCCATTTGTACCTGCAACAAAGAACC
Source organism: Platanthera zijinensis (assembly GCA_039513925.1). Lineage (NCBI taxonomy): Eukaryota > Viridiplantae > Streptophyta > Magnoliopsida > Asparagales > Orchidaceae > Platanthera > Platanthera zijinensis. The sequence goes on from CM077079.1 coordinate 78,692,833, forward strand.
AAACACGACCAAGCGTAGAAGATTTGGAGGGAAAACGAAGAAAGTTGCAGAGAGTATGAAAGCGCAAAAGATGAACGACGGCTGAAGAAATGATTTTATATTAGGGTTCGGCGGCGAAACGGAAAATCATGGAGCTCGGTTCGACAAAACGTCGATCTCAGCTTGACGATTTGGGCTACAGAAGGAATCTGAAGAGACTTCAATATCGTCGATCTCCGTTCGACGATGTTGAAAAGCGTCGAGCTCCGCTCGACGGCCTCTGAACAGAAAGAGAGAAAACCTGGAGCTAATGGAGGCGCTGAACTCAGATCGACGATTTTGGAAACGTCGATCTCTGGTCGACGATTTTTAAAAAAACGTCGATCTACGTTCGACGATTTCTGGGAAAACGTCGAGCGCAGTTCAGCGACAAAGTCTATTCTACAGACACAAAAAGGACTGAATTTTTTTAGCCTAGTCTTGGTGTGTTTTAACTTTTCAAAAATCTTGTAAATTAGTTTAGGCTTCCTCCATCTAACATGCCTAACTGATTTAGGAAGAAATTGTGCTTCTTTTCATCCAAGGGCTTGGTGAAAATATCTCCCCTTTGCAAATCAGTTGGGATATATTGAAGTTCTATTTTGTTTTTCTCTACATTATCCCTTAGAAAATGATGCCTAATCTCTATATGTTTTGTCCTACTATGGAGGACTGGATTTTGTGCTATAGAGATAGCACTAGTATTATCACAAAAAATTTTAGACTTCTCTAAGTTGTAGCCATAGTCTATGAGCTGATTTTGTATCCACAATATTTGTGAACAGCAACTGCCTGCAGCCATATATTCAGCTTCAGCAGTTGAGGTTGACACAGATGTTTGCTTCTTATAAAACCAAGAGACAAGTCTGTCACCAAGGAACTGACATGTTCCACTGGTGCTTTTCCTGTCTATTCTGCATCCAGCATAATCAGCATCTGAAAATCCAGTTAATTCAAATCCTGAGTCTTTTAGATACCAGAGTCCTAGATTTGGACAACTTTTTACATATCTAAGAATCCTTTTAACTAGAGTTAGGTGTGACTCTCTAGGGCTAACTTGGAATCTAGCACATATGCATGTAGCAAACATTATATCTGGCCTACTGGCTGTAAGGTACAATAGAGAGCCAATCATTGCTCTATATGTTGTCTGATCAACTGGTTTCCCATGTTCATCAGCATCCAATACAGCATTGGTAGGCATGGGTGTTTTCATACAAGATGCCTCATACATACCAAATCTCTTAACCAATTCTTTAGCATACTTGGTTTGGGAAATAAATATGCCCTCAGCATGCTGTTTTACTTGCAATCCTAAGAAGAAGGAGAGCTCACCTATGCTACTCATTTCAAATTTGGAATGCATTAGGTTGGAAAACTTTCTGCACAAGTTTGAATCAGTAGATCCAAATATGATATCATCTACATAAATTTGTACTAGTAGGGTGTGGGACTTATGGGTTCTAATAAAAAGAGTTTGGTCTACTCTCCCCTAACAAAATCATTTTCCAGAAGAAAGCATGCTAGGGTCTCATACCATGCTCTAGGAGCTTGCTTGAGACCATATAATGCTTTATGCAATTTGAAAACATAATCAGGGTGAGTTAGAGAGATAAAACCTGAAGGTTATCTAACATAGACTTCCTCTTTGATGTCCCCATTGAGAAATGCACTCTTCACATCCATCTGGTAAACTTGAAACTTTTGTGAGCAGCATAAGCTAGGAATATTCTAATGGCCTCTAACCTTGGAACTGGTGCAAAGGTCTGGTCATAGTCTATTCCTTCTTGTTGAGAGTAGCCTTGAGCAACTAGCCTTGCCTTGTTTCTGACAATAACTCCTTGATCATCCAGCTTGTTTCTGAACACCCACTTTGTTCCAACAATGGAGTGATCCTTTGGCTTAGGCACTAGTTCCCAAACTTTATTCCTTTCAAATTGATGCAACTCCTCTTGCATTGCAATGATCCAGTGTGGATCTTGCTCTGCATCTTGAATGAATTGAGGCTCAACTTGAGATAGGAAGCAAGTGTGCATCAGGTTCTGGTTGACCTGATTTTTGGTTTGCACACCAGCTGAGATCTCTCCAATTACTTGGGTGATTGGATGATCTCTGGTTGTTACTAAATCAATAGGGGGTGTTGATTGTTCACCAACCAGTGTTCTTGTTTCCTCTTGTGGAATAACAACTGTCTCTTTAGGATGATTTTCTTCAAGAGGTTGAACTTCTTCTTCATCATCACTGCTCTCATTCTTTTGTTGAGAGGTTGTATTCTCTTCTTTAACCTGTAATCTGTCCATATTTTCTGAAATAGAGTGTACCTGCAAAGGTTCTATTGTAGAAGTAGACTTCTCCTTATAATACATGTTAGTCTCATCAAAAGTAACATGAACAGATTCTTCAATTTTACAAGAAGATTTATTATATACCCTATATGCCTTGCTGATCATAGAGTATCCCAGAAACACTCCTTCATCAGCTTTAGCTTGGAATTTTGCTAGATACTTCTTGTCATTATTATGAATATAACAAGTACAGCCAAAAATTTTAAAATAAGCTATTTTAGGTTTCTTCCCTTTGAGCAATTCATAGGGAGTCTTGCCCTTTAGTTTATGTATTAGGCTTCTGTTTAGCACATAGTTGGAGGTGTTCACTGCCTCAGCCCAAAAGGATAGAGGTAGGTGAGCATCTGCCAATAATGTAGTAGCAGATTCAATTAGGGTTCTATTTTTCCTTTCAGCTACCCCATTTTGTTGAGGAGTTCTAGGAGCTGAGAAAGTGTGCCTGATCCCTTCACTTTGACAGAACTCTTGCATAAGAAGAGAATCAAACTCTGTCCCATGATCACTTCTGATTAGGGCAATGTGAGTGTTGAACTCAATCTGTATACATTTGAGAAACTCTGTCAAACACTTAAAGTTATCAGACTTCTTCCTCAGAAAGAATACCCATGTGAATCTTGAGAAGTCATCTACAATCACTAAAGTATAGGACTTCCCTCCTAGGCTTTGTACTGATATGGGTCCAAAAAGATCCATGTGCAACAAATACAGAATCCTAGGTGAATCACTCTTATTAAGTGACTTAAAGCTATTTTTAGTTTGCTTGCCTAATTGACAAGCCCTGCAGAGTCCTTCCTTCTTGTAGGGGCCAGAAGGTAGTCCTCTAACAAGGTTGTCCTTGGAGAGCTTAGCAATGGTTCTAAGGTTTAGATGTCCTAATCTCTTATGTCATAAAACATTTGGCTTAGATATGGAATTGAATAAACAGATATCTACTTTAGATGAAAGAAAATCTACTAAGTAAATGTTACCTGTCCTTTTACCTGTTAACACAGTTGTGTTATCCTCTGACTTGATCTTGCACAGGGATTTGTTGAAAGTCACCTTGTATCCTTCATCACATAACTGACTGATACTTATCAGATTGTGCTTCAGTCCTTCTACATATGCCACCTTCTTGAAAGTGACTGAGCCTATCTGAGCAGCACCATATCCTTTGGTTTGGCCAAAATTTGAATCACCAAAAATCACTTTGGGTCCAAGTTTGGTTATGAAGGATGATAGGTTCTCCCTGTTCCCAGTCATGTGCTTTGAGCACCCACTATCCAGATACCATTGTTGGTTAGATACTGGATAGGTCTTCACCTGCACATGAATAGCTTATTTGTTTTTGACCCAGTTAACCTTGGGCCTAGGCTGATATCCTTTGAATTTAGAAATGAAAGACATCTCAGGTTGACTCTTATAGCCTTCAGGATGGTATCTCCTAGGAGGTACTATCCATTCAGTATAGGGGTTAAAGTCATGGGATGTGGGACTTCTAGGATTGAATCTAGATGTGTCATTGAAGGAATGTTCACAGACCTGATCTCTGTTCGACGATCGTCGAACTGAGGTCGACGATCTTGGGTCAGATCGTCGATCTCTGTTCGAAGATCGATTATACTGAAGTTCAGAGTTTGGATATCGTCGAGCTGAGGTCGACGATCTTGGGTTAGATCGTCGAGCTCTGTTCGACGATCGTCGAGCTCTGCTCGACGCAATCTGTTGAACTGAAATTTTCTCTGGCAGATCTGCATTCTTCCTAGCTACCTCTATTACTCCCTTTCCTTTGTCAGAGACAAATTTGATTGGAGTTGTTAATATTATAGGTTGGCTGGATGAGGCACCCAAGCCCAGTGTACTATTGAATCTAGAGTTCACTGTGCTTGTAATGTCCATCAGTCTGATACTTCTCCCGTTTAGGGATTCTTCAAACTTTTTGGCCTTTGATAGTTCACTTTTCAGTGAAGCTATCTCCTCCCTACAACATTCTAACTCCTCAGAGAGTTTGAGGTTATTTGAGTTTAGGACACTGTATTCAGATAATTTGTTTCTGAGAGAGATTATCTCTTTCTCTGATTTTAGTAAGTCCAAACACAATGTCTTAAATTCAATTTTAAAGTCCTCAGAATTAAAATCAAAAGAGTTAATTACCTGATCTTCTTCTGATTGAGTTTCTGAGTCTGAATCTGATTCTGCATCAGAGTTTTGCTGTGAGGCATTGATAGTCATCATGCAAAATTCTTTTTCATCTGCATCATCTTCATCATCACTGGAGCTGTATGAAGTTTCAGAATCCTCTTCTGTCTCACTCCATGTCTCAGCAACAAAACCCTTCCTTGTATTTTTGTTCTTGCTGGAGGAGGCTTTGTCTGAGCTGTTCTTTTTGAAGTCTTTCTCTTTCCTTCTTTCTCTTCTATCCTTTCTGTCCTTGTTCTTGTTTTCTGGACAGTCAGGCACAATGTGGCCTAGTTTCCTGCAGCCAAAGCATATAATTTCTTTATCATTATTTGACTTATCATACCTTGGTTTATCATGTCCTTTATATGGCCTTTTTCTGAAGTCTTTTCTGGCCAGTTTGTAAAATCTTTTGGCCAGTAGGCTGACCAACTCCTCATTGCCTGTGAGCTTTTCTTCAGGCTGATTCTCAATGGCTTTGAAAGCTATTGACTTCTCTTTCTTTGAGGCTGGTGAGGCAGCCTTCTGTTCTTCTTCTCTATTTTTAATGAGCAGCTCATAGGATTTGAGCTTGCCCAGGAGAGCTTTAGTGGTAATCTCATTTAGACTTCTGGCATCTTTGATTGGCCAGATTCTTGAATCCCAAGTGCTGGGGAAGCACATTAGAATTTTGTCATTAAACTCAGTCAATGAGATTTCTTTATCCAAGGTCTTCAGCTTATTGATAATCAGACTTAATCTGTTGTACATGTCTGCAACTGACTCAGCTTCTCCTTTCTTGAAGTTCTCATATTGGGTTATGAGGTGAGATCTTCTGTCTTTCCTCTCATCAGCAGACCCTGAGACAATTTCAGAGAGCTTGTCCCAAATTCCTTTGGCTGAGTTGCAGTCAGCTACCTTCTGAAATATCTCATCAGACATTGTCTGAGCTAAGATGTTCATGGCCTTTGCATCTGCAGTTTTCCATTTCATTATGTCTGCATCTGTTCCTGAGGGAGGTGGAACAGCATTTGTGCTTGAGCTTGCTGGTGGACTTAGACAAACTGTCAAGACAGAATTGAAAATATCTTCATCAATAGAGTTCATATATAGTCTAATCCTTGCTTTCCAAAGTGCAAACTTAGATAGATTGCACACTGGAGGTCTGGTGCTTTCATAATCCTTGTTCTGTGCCATGTCTTTGAATAATATAAGATATGAAGAAAATAACCCTCTTAAGAGATTAATCTTATCAAGGATCGTTTGGTTCAGGTGTTAGTCTGTATGAGCAACCAACCTCCCTCTGATACCAATTGAAAGTGAGGGTAAGATCTATCTCAACTCTAGAGGGGGTGAATAGAGTTTATTTAAATTAATTTCACAATTGAAATAATCAGCAAATATAAAATTCAATTTATAGTATAGTGTAGAGTGCTAGTAAAGAGTTAAAAACAAAGAAGTAAAGAGCACAGCACACAGCAAACCAATCACACAAACAACTCAGAAGACACAAGGAAATATAGTGGTTCCCCAAACACCTGGGTACATCCAATCTTCTACCACCCTTGGTAGGAATCCACTCAGGATGAGTTGATCAGGTGTCCTGACACCAATGAGCTTTTGATAAGGTGCTCAAAAACCAAAACTAGATTTTTTGATAAGGTGTCTTGCCACCACTGAGTTTTGACAAGGCTCTCAGAACCAGACAGAACTTTTGAAGGGAGTTCAAGAACCCTTTTACAGCAGAAAGAAGAAAAAAAACAAAGAGGTGAAGTTGTCTTCTCTGTTCTCAAATCAAATGAGAGAAGACTAGTGGATCTTTTGATGTCAAAGCTCCCCCTGAGATGTAGACAGATTCAGGAATGGAAGCTTTACTCTAGGGTGATAGGTCTTTAGAACTTTAGATCTCCAGCAAAGGATTGTTTCAGCAAAAAGGCTGAAAGATGAGGTGTCTGGAGTTCTTGAGATGAAGCTTGTGATCACTTTTCTGTAAGCAAAAAGATTGTTATTCTGATTCTTCAGAATTGATCACTTGTTATCTGTCACAGCTTAATTCTTGTTGTTGTGCTCTCTGTGTATCTTATTGTCTATTCTATCTATCTGAAGATAAAAAGGAAGATCTGATTCTCAAAAAAATTCTTGTAAAAGATAGCCGTTGGCAGTTATAAATGTCTTCCATAAAAAGTCTTGTCTTCTAGAGGAAGGTCCAATAAAACATTCCCTGAATAATTCCTTGAAACTTGCTCCAGAATAAAGACAAACGGCTGGCAGATCTCCTTGACATAAATGCTGAGAGAATTCAAAAACATTCCAAAGACTGGAAGCATTTGAATCCTTAGAATCGTTGATCTCTCAAAAAAAATCGTCGATCTGAGCTCTACGATCGTCGAACTGAGCTCAGAGATAGAAACAGATCAAACAGACAGAAAACGTCGAACTGAGCTCGAAGATCGTCGAACCGAGCTCAGTGACCTGAAGAATAGCTGAAGAAAGATCGTCGACCTGAGCTCGAAGAACGTCGACCGGAGTTCGACGACTTTAGCATGGTTGAGCTCAGAGAGCGTCGAACCGAGTTCGACGTTTCGTCGACCTAAGCTCGACGATAACTGACTTTGGGCTTGGCTCTATATCCTTGATCTTGGAAAGGTCCTGGGGGCAGCTTCAAACCTAAGTTCTAAGCCCTAGACTCATTCTAATGTTGACCTTTACAACTATACAACTAGGTCAACCTGGTTTCCTAAGACAAACATAGTGATCCTTACCCAAATTAGTAATAGGGTGTTCCAACAGACTGGCTTTCGGAGCAGAAGGCAATATAGATTGCAATCGTAAAGAGGTCAAGCTGGGTGCTTGTCGGGAGACAACATTTGCGGGATTGAAGGGGTCGAGCAAGACGATGATGTCTGCTCTTCAGGTGTTCAAGGCAGTTCGTGCTGGCGCAGAGTTGTTCTTCACGTTAGTGGAGGCTGTAAAGCCTAAGCCCACTTTGGTTAGTATCCCAGTGGTATGCGAGTACCCCGAAGTGTTCCCGGACAATCTTCCCGGAGCCCCACCACAGCGAGAGATCGATTTCACGATCGAGCTAGTGCTAGGTGCCAAACCTGTGTCACGCTCTCCTTATAGGTTGGCGCCTAAGGAGATGGCAGAGCTAAAGGTTCAACTGGAAAAGTTGATGGAGCAAGGTTATGTGCGTCCAAGTTCGTCGCCTTGGAGCGCACCGGTCCCCTTTGTTTAGAAGAACAGAAGTTTACGGTTGTGTATCAACTACAGAGAACTGAACAAGTTAACGGAAAAGAACAAATACTCAATCCCAAGGATTGATGATCTTTTCGATCAGTTAGTCGGGTCGTCGGTATATTCAAAATTGGATCTGAAGTTCGGTTACTATCAGCTGAGGATTCGGAAGAGTGATATCCCAAAGACAGCGTTAAGCATAAGGTATGGGCATTTTGAGTTTACGGTCATGTCGTTTGGGCTGACTAATGCGCCATCAATATTCATGGATCTGATGAACAGGACGTTCAAGGAGTACTTAGACCATTTTGTGATCGTCTTTATTGATGACATATTGGTGTACTCGCAGTGCGAAGAAGATCACTTCAAGTATCTGCATTTGGTTTTGGAGATGCTGAGGAGGAACAAACTATATGCAAAGTTCTCCAAATGCGAGTTCTGGTTGTCCTCAGTGGCATTCCTTGGTCACATAGTCTGTGGTGAAGGGATTGCAAGAGATCCAGCGAAGATTGTCTCGATACGGGAGTGGCCTGTGTTGTCTTCAGTAGCGGAAGTCCGGAGTTTTCTGGGGCTTGCTGGCTATTACAGGCGCTTCGTAGAGAACTTCTCGCGGATAGTGTTACCTCTCAGGACGTTGAAAAAGAAAGATCAGAAGTTTGTATGGATGCAGGAGTGCGTGCAAGCGTTCGAAGAGTTGAAGAGTCGGTTGACCACGACGCCAGTACTAAGTTCGCCGAGTGGGACCGAAGGTTTTGAGATATATAGTGATGCCTCAGGCAGTGGTTTGGGCTGCGTGCTGCTGCAGTATGGTAGTGTTATTACGTATGGCTCGCGTCAGCTGAAAGTGTACAAAAGGACTTATCTGGTTCACGACTTGGAGTTAGCGGCTGTAATTTTTGCACTAAAGCTGTGGAGGCACTATTTGTACGGCGTAAAGGTCGATATTTATACCGACCACAAGAGCCTGAAATACCTGTTGGATCAGAAGGATCTAAACATGAGGCAGCGGAGATGGATGGAGTTCATGGGGGACTATACGTTCAAAATTCATTATGTTCCCGAGAAAGGCAATGCAGTTGCGGATGCGTTGAATCGCAGGGCTCCCGCCCAAGCCAACTGGTTGTCTGTTCAAGATGAGAGGTTGATTCGGGAGTTGGAGGCTTAGACATCTGTTGTGTTGATAAACAGACTAGCGCCGAAGCGCTATTGAACTGGACGGAAGTTCAGTATGACTTGGCTTATCGGATTTGGCAGGCTATGGAATTGGATAGCAGCATGAAGGAGATCATGGATGCAGCTTCGGATGGGTCAAATTCCCAATTTTCAGTTGAAGATGGACTGTTAAGGAAGGACAGTCATTTGTGCGTCCCAAACATGAGAAATCTACGGGCGAGTTGATGTACGAGGCTCATCATAATAAGTACTCAATCCACCCAGGGAGGACGAAGATGTACCAAGATCTAAAGAAGTTGTTCTGGTGGACAGTACTCAAGAAGGATGTGATACTATTTGTGGCTAAATGTCATACTTGCGCCTTAGTGAAGGCAGAGTGCCAAAAGCAATGGGGTTTCTTGAAATCTTTGTCTATTCCGGAGTGGAAGTTCGATGATATTTCGATGGACTTTGTGCATGGCTTGCCAAGGTCTCAGAAGGTAAACGACGCCATCTGGGTGATCGTAGTCGGTTAACAAAAGTGTCGCACTTCATTCCGCATAAGAAGGGTAATTATGTGGAGAAACTTGCAAAGTTATATGTGGATAATATTGTGCGGCTTCACGATGTGCCCCGCAGCATCGTGAGTGACCGAGATGGGCGGTTCACATCCAATGATTGGAGGTTGGTGCAACAGATGCTGGGAACTAAGTTGAAGTTCAGCACAGTCTTTCATCCGCAGACGGATGGGCAGACCGAGATGGTCAACAGGACAATGGAGGACATGTTTCACATGTGCGTTCTGGACTTCGAAAAGCAGTGGGAAGACCATTTATATTTGGTGGAGTTTGCGTACAACAATAGCTACCAAGCGAGCATACAAATGGCGCCCTTCAAGGCCTTATATGTTAGAAAGTGTCACACGTCGTTGTCGTGGCTAGAAACGGGTGAGGCAAGGTTATACAAAAAGCAAGAGGTGGAAAACGCTACTTCATTGGTGTGAACCAATCGGGAGCGTTTGCTGATCGCTCAGGATAGACAAGCTAAATACTACAATGCCAAGCATCAGAATGTGGAGTTTGCGGTTGGCGATTGGGTGTATTTGAAGATAAAGCCGTTCAAGGGTGTTTCACGGGTACGACGCTTGAAGAAGTTGAGCCCGAGGTACCTTGGACCATTTGAGGTCCTGGAGCGGATCGGTGAAGCGGCTTACCGTCTGAAGCTATCGGTCGAGTTAAGTGGTCTACACGATGTATTCCACATATCAGCATTGCGGAAGGCGGTGCAAGAGCCTTCGCAGGTGATCGCAGTTGATCAAGTACCAGTTGACGAAGGGTTGACAAATAGGGTCAAGCCCGTTCGTATTGAGGACTCTGAATTCAAGCGACTTCGCAACAAGGAGATCAGAATGGTCAAGGTCCGTTGGGAAAATTGCGGACATGAGGACCTCTCTTGGGAACGGGAGCAAACCATGCTTGAGAAGTACCCAGAGTTATTCCACCCAGGTACCATTTTGGTTTTGTATATCTTTTCCTTTAGTAATTTCGTGGACGAAATTCTTTTAAGAGGGAGAGAGTTGTAACGCCCCGAAACTCAAAAGAGTGATGGGTGGTGTTTTGGCCAAAATCTGGGATTTGGTAGAGGTGATATGGCCTGGGACACGGGCGTGTTCCAGGGCGTGTCGTGCTCAGGTTCGGCGATGGTCGTGTGGTCACGAAATTACAGTCAACGATCGTCGGGGTAGTGAACACGGCCTGGGAAACGGGCGTGTCCCAGGGTGTGTCAAGCACTCAAAGCCTTTCACTCAACGATCATTGAGTGAGGACGCACGGCTTGAGCCCAGGCGTGTTCGGGTCCGACACGGGCGTGTAAAATTCGACACGGGCGTATCGAATACCCGTGTCCTCCTCGAGTCATTTGGTGAGTTGTGCTTTGGTAGCTACACGGCCTGGGACACGGGCATTTCCCAGGGCATGTCTAGCACACGGCATGTGACACGGGCGTGTCACATGTCCGTGTCGTGCTCTGGACGTTTTGGTCCTGAGTCGATGGAGGAACACGCCCAGCTACACGGGCGTGTACTGGATGACACGGGCGTGTCAAGCCTGACACGGCATGTTGAGTGCCCGAGTTCTTTTCGGGACGCGACAGTTTTGGTGTCGATTGAGGCATGCGGCCTTGGACACGGGCGTGTCGCAAGCCGTGTTCGGCCCAGGAAGTTCATTTTAAGTGCAATCGTGGTCGTCTGTTTCCTTATTTTGGGATCCAACGGTTAAGGGTTGTTCTTGCTGAGATATACTGAGGAATAGGGCTTAGAAACCCTCATTCTATTTGGGTTTTATCTTTCTAAATCCTAGAGAGAAGGAAGATCAAGGAGGAAGAAGGAAGAGGGAGATCCGGTCGCCGGAGGAGATTCGGAGCGCCAAATCGCAAACCGATCCCAGATCTGCGGAGGCAAGATCATCGCGGTTCTTTTCATCGGCATAGTTTTACATGGCGCCGAAGAGGAACGCTAGGGTAACGATTCTCATCTTGAGCATGTGAAGATCTTTTTCTTTTGCATAGGGAAAACCCTCTCCCGCGAGTGTGTAGTGAGTTGCGGTGTTCCTTGGGGTAGATATGTAAAGTCCCCCTTGTTTAGAGTCTGGAATCATAGTATGGACATAGGCATGGTGTAACACCTCTACCCATCAAGAAGAATATAATAGAGGCTCCGGTCGGGGCCCCACACCATATTCCACAAACAGGCGGAGACGCTACGAAATAATATCAAAACCAACGCATCCTAACACAGAGCATTCTAACGGAAGCTTCAAGGTGGAAAAACTTGAACTCAAGCAAAACAAGAACTGTCCACTAAAACATAGGAATGTATACAACCAAAGTGTCTGGCCTTAAGGCCTTACAAATTTCTCTTAACAAGGTGTGGTTTACAGACATCGGCACGCAGGCCGGCCACACATGAACAAGAAGAAACAAAACAAACAAAGCCTTCGAGGGAAGCAACGCAGCTTGGGCTTCAGCCCGCTAAGTCCCGCTCGGACCAGCACCTCCAGCACCTGCAAGAACAAATCCACCAAGCGGTGGCAAACAGGGAAACGGTCAGCATTCAGCTGACCAATTATAATGACCCTGCCCCTGGCACGGGGCAGCGGAATTCCATCCCTGCATAGCATTTTCCAATATGATATATATATAGCAAACCACGCAAGACGTGCACGACCGCACAGTCAATACATATCACAAACGTCAGCCCGACGGCCCGACACTCCGTGCACTCAGGGCACATTCGGGTGTACCGGAAACACCGGATCCCACCAATGAGCATTCTAGTCTTGATCGGCACGCAAGCCGTCGACTCTCGCTATGTGATCCTAATAGGGCCTTAAGCACCCAAGGTTAGACAACCATAACGCGGGTACAGATCCGCCTATCCCGTTGCTCACATCATCAGACTCAAGACTGGACTGACGCGGGTACAGCTTCACCTTGCCCGTTCACCACAAGAGTTGAACCCAACTCGCACAATTTCCTGGACTTCCTCCAGTACTTCCTGCTGCACCAAGCAATAGGTATGCACCATAGATTGCACACAAACAATCAAATTCTCGGAGATTCCTCCGAATGCAAACAAGCATCACCAATCCAGACCAGCACGTCCAGATGGGCTTCACACGGCATGCCTAGATCCGTACTCCAATTCCGGACTCTAACAAGGGGGACTTCACATATCTACACCAAGGGACACCACAACCCACCGCACACTCGCGGGGACGGGTTTTCCCTATGTAAATGCAGGAAAGTAGGACTTCACATGTCCAAGACGGAAATCGTTACCCTTGGAATTCGCCTCGGAACCATGGAGAGAATTGAGACGGATGAAAGCCTTCGTAGCATCTTTGCTTTCGTAAATCCGAACTCGGCTCGCGATTTGGACCACCGCAGCACCACCGGTGGCCGGATTCCTCTTCTTCTTCCTTTCATTGCTCTCCCCTCTCTCTTAACTTTAGAAAGAGAAAGATGAAACTAAAATGAGCTTTCTCCTCTTCAATCCCGGCCTTATCAACCCAGGGAAGATCCCAGACCATTGGATCTTGGTAAAAGAAAATGAACGGCTCTAATCAGCCCTGAATTTGATTTCCTGGGCCGAACACGGGTTGTGAGACGCCGGTGTCACAGGTCGTGTTCCTGAAGCGGTGCACAACCGACTTAAAATAAACAAGAACACGGGTATTGACACGCCTGTATCACACAGTACACGGCCGTGTACCCGGTCGTGTCACCCCTGTAACATGATCTCCAAAATTACCCGAGCAGGACACGGCTAAGGCACACGCCCGTGTCCCTAGCCGTGTGCTAAACACGCCCCTGTGACACGCCCGTGTAACAGGCCGTGTTCCATACTCGATGATCAGGGCTCGAGAACTCGTCGAGAATAGGGACACGCCCGTGGAAAACGCCCGTGTCCCAGGCCATGTAGACCTGACACGCCCTGAGACACGCCCGTGTCTCAGGCCGTGTCAGCCAACCTGAATCCCACTTTGGCTTTTTGAGATTTTTGGGGTGTTACACATGGTGTGTGAAGCCTACCCGGACATGTTGGTCTTGATCCGTGATGTTTTGCTATGCATTATTAGCCGGAGAAGACTCTTTGCTCTTGTGTTGTTTTCAGGGCTTCTACGTAGTAGATTGCAGCAGGGATCCTTCGGGATTAACCGCAAGGCTTACCCGAAAACTGGGCAGAAACGCATTTCTTCCATCTTGGTGGCCAGGGAGCCAACCTTGAACATAACTGCATTATGTGCTTGTGTGATCGAATTTGGGATCCGTGAGAAGCTTGGCCCGCGCGTACGTCTTTAAGTGACTAGGCGGAGTGAGCAACGAGCAAGTGGAAACAGACCTGGGCTATGTGGTTTGGTGACAGATACCTGAAAAAGAGACTGGCCACTGGCATAGTCGTGCGGGCCTTAGGATTAGGTCGTAAAGGCTAAATGCTCACGAGATTTACCGTCCAAGGGATGGTGGTGAGACTGTGGTTATGACCGGGTTCACCGAGTTAGTGCCCTGAGAGCACGAGGGTGTGTGGCCGTGTGAGCCTACACCTGTGATGATGTGCTTATTCACTATATTACTTATTATGCTAAGTGCAGGGAAGAAACTTTATCGCCCCGAGTTTGGGGGCGGAATCGTTATAATTTGGTCAGCTTTAGCTGACCGTTATTCTTGTTTGCCACCGTTGAGGTGAATTGTGCTTGCAGGTGCTGCGGAGCCGAGCGGTAAATAGCGGGCCAAAGCCCAAGTTGCTGAGCCGACCCTCGAAGGCCTTGTTTGTTTACTTGTTTAAATCATGTGTGGTCGGCCTGCTAGCCAAAGTTTGTAAGACACTATTTATTTAAGTGAACTGTTGTAAGGTCATAAGGCCAATACATTTGAGTATTTTGTACTTCATTCCTACTGGGTTTTGTTAGTGGACATTTGTTCCTGTGGCTGAGTTCTTACTTGTGCAACTTAATAAAATGCTTCTCCTAGATGCTCTGTGTAGGACGTGTGTATTGGTTGAATGGTTTCATTGAGTAACCCACCGGTCTGTCCGTAGTATATGGCGTCGGGCCCTGGCCGGACCTACTGCTATATGATATGTGACGGATTGGGGTGTTACAATAGTACAACCCTGTATTCACCGATTGGGTCCCTCAAGAGAAGACCAAGGCAAAGAGAGCAGTTTTAGGCTCAGGTATGCCGATTCAGGAGAAGTGGAGAAGGAATTCCCCAACTCGCATAAGGTCAAATCGCTTTTAAAATGGGTGCAAGTGGGCCATGTTGTACCGCATTTGCCCCAAGGCTCAAGTAAGGGAGAGGCGAGTGCCCTCTTCTAGAGAGTTGTGGTTGTCTCCCATTGCCCTCTGAGGTGTACAGCTTCAGCATTGGCTTGGGGGGAAAGCTCTCTTCAATCTTCCCAATGTATGGTGGGACCTCCTCGCTGTAGCTTTGGGTATGTTCCTTACATTTTATCCACTAATCAAGTATCCTGGATCGGGAGAAGTAGGCGTAGGATACACCCCTTAGGTCCGAACTCCTCTTGAGACCAAGTTTCAGTTTCAACATTTTTGGTGCAGTGAGCTGGACCATAGCCTACATAGGAAAATCTTGAGCTGATCTTCATGGCTGGAGGCGAAGGAGAGGGAGACGAATCAGGCAACCTACCACCACCGACAATTGTAGTCACAGTAAGGATGCTTGAAGATTTTAAAAGGGAGGTTTTGCTGACCATTCATCTCGCATTCGTTGCAAGAAGTAAGTGGGTGACGTCTTCCATCTCTGTGGCCGCGCCCTTGTCTCTGTACAAGGACTCCCCTTACTAGGACCTAGGAAGGAGGTGCCTGCTGAAGGGGGGAAAGAGGGATCTCTCCGGGAGAGAGTTATTCCCCATCCCGACGAGTGCTAGCGAGACCAGTGAGCAGACAGTGCGAGAGGGGTCAGCTCACCCTGTGGGAGGAGGGAGACCCTTAAGCGAGTTGATCGTCTCGGCTCCAGTTCTGGAGGGGGTTTAGAGAGTCGGAGATGTCCTACTACACGGGTAGGGATGATCATGTGCAGCATTTCCAGTGGTTCAAGGATGTCGTCTCCATCAGGCAGATGTCAGATGCCTTCAAGTGTTAACTCTTCGCAATCAACTTCAAGGAGAAGGCGAGGGACTGGTTTCATTAGCTTCCACCAGTTCGATCTATTGCTTTGAGGACCTACATCAGAGCTTCCTGTTAGGGTTCTTGACATCAAAGAAGAGGAATAAGGGAGAAGAATTCATGTTTTTGATCAAGCAAGGAGTGAAGGAGACATTGAGAAGTTATGTTGACAGGTTCCATAAAGATATTCTCCTGGTCCATGAAGTGTCAGGGTATATCCTAATGCTGGCTTTCACACTCGGGCTTCGTCAGGGGTTCTTCTAGATAGAGATGAAGCGGGCACCTCCTCTATTCTTCGAGGAGTTGATGGAGAGGGCAGTAAATTAAATCGAGGGGGAGACAGCGAAACTGGCATTTGCGAAAAAGTTGGCTAGGTTGGCAGATGATGAAGTGAGTGAGCAAGGAGGAAGTTGTTATCAGGAAGAAAGGAGGTGAGATGAACTCAGAGGTCGGGGGTTACAGGGCAGCAGTAAGAATGGGGGTACCAGGATCAAAATAACCAGCTGGCCTGGAGACCCCAAAGAGGACCTATTCAGGGCTAAGGAAGAGGATTTCATGGTTGGGGGAATTTCATCGGGGGCAAGGGCAGTTTAACCCTCTAGGGGGAAGACAGGGTCTGATTCCTCCCCTCCCCCCCCCCCCCACAGTAGCAAGCTCTGGCTATCGCCCGAGGAAGAGGGAGAGGAAGTAGGAGTGGAAGAGGAGGAAGAGGAGGGGGTAGGGTGAAGTTGCCTTACTATTACTTATATCAGGAGGAAGGCCATGCAATGACCACCTTCACAAAGTTCTTGGAGATAAGAAGAGCAAGAGGTCCGATACAATAGCAGTAGATGCGGTTCGAGGAAGTTCTTCCCGGAGAGGGAGAGGAGGATAGGTTTGAGGACCCGGCTTACATAGGTGCCCGAGAGGATGTCGGGGTGATCCATGGAGGGGTAGGTATCGAGGCCACCCACAAGGGGAGATTCCAAACAATGTTCAGAAGGAGCGTCGCTTCGACATCCTAGAACCCGCCCCCGGAGGAGAAGATCACTTTCTCGTTGAAGGACATGCCGGACTATGAAGATCCATTCAGTGATGCCTTGGTGATCCAGATGATAATCGAGAACTTCACGGTCTCCAGGATTCTACTTTACAATGGGAGATCTGTGAACGTGATCTTCAAGAAGGCATTCGATACGATGAAGGTGGAAGCAAGGAGGGTGCTAGCCTTAGATGGACGGTTGTTTGGGTTTTCTAGGGAGAGGAAGGTAGTTGAGGGTGGAGTTGGGCTCCATGTGACGCTGGGGGGAGTATCTAGGAACTATTGATTCATCATGATGGATGCTCCAAGCATCTATAATGCTATTTTTGGGCGCCCCTCATCAACACCTTCTGTTGTGTCCCTTCATCTATCCATCAGTGTCTCAAGTTCAAAAGCAGAGGTGTCCAGGTTTGAATCAGGGGAGATCCTAAGGTGGCGAGGTAGTGTTATATGACTATCATTAACACCATCTCATGGATGTCAAATGCTGGGGAAGTAGAGAAGGTGATGGAAGAAAGAGCAAGGCAGGAGTGCGATGTTGTAAGTTGCTGAGGAAGAGGTGATGGGGGAACCAGCAATACTAGGAGAGGTGATAAAGATGGGATAGGAAGTAGGGGATAAGAAGGTTCTTTCCCAGGTAGGGGGCGGAAGAGGTGTCGGAAGTTCAAGACGAGTCGATTGTAGTGGAAGAAGAGGAGGAGAAAGAGGCCCATGTTCTAGAAGAGAGGGACAGGGGCGAATGGTAATAGCAATCTCGGATGGAAGCAGTGGAAGAGGTGATGGGGATAGAGGTACTTACCCAGGGAGGGAGGACAGAGAAGGTATGAGTCAGTGGAGGTCTAAGCCTAGAAGATTTGGGGAAGATACCAGAGTGTATTCAAAAGAGCATTGATGTCTTCACATGGAGTGCAACGGACATTCTTGACATCAATGTGGACATGGCATGCCACCATCTCAACCTCGACCCAAAGGTCTGTCCCATCTGCCAGAAGAGTAGGACCATCGCCGACAAGCTAGAGGACCCTATCTGGGTGGAGGTGGAGAAACTCCTCAAGGCAGGTTTTATATCGGAGATCCAGTACCCAGGCAGGGTGTCCAATATAGTAATGGTAAAGAAGGGGAATGGACGATGGAGGATGTGTGTTTATTTCTCACTTTTAAATAAAGCATGTACTAAAGATTGTTAACCTTTGTCTATATGCGACGCGCTGTTTGACTCACCCGTCGGTTTTCTATGATGAGTTTCTTGGATGCTTTTTCAGGTTATCACTAGATCAGGATGCACCCGCTATATATCAAAGATGTATCATGAGAGATGGGTGTTACTATTATAATATGATTCCCTTTGTACTGAAGAATGCAGGAGAAACATACCAAAGAATGATGGACCAAGTATTTCAGGAGCAGAGAGGAAGAAAATTGGAGGTGTATGTGGATGACCTCATGTTGAAGAGAAAGGACATGAGCTCTCACCTCCAGAACCTGGAGGAGACCTTCACCATACTGTGGAAGTTCAATATTCGGCTAAATCCATTGAAGTACATTTTTGGGGCCAGCAGAGGGAAGTTCCTGGGTCACCCCCTAACCCAAGCGGGAGTGGATCCTAACCCTTATAAGGTGAAAGCAATAATGGAGTTGGAGTCACCATGAAGAGCCAAGGAAGTCCAGCGCCTGACAGTGAAGCTCGCAGGGTTAAGCAGGTTCCTCTCTCAGGCAGGAGAGAAATGCTCGCCCTTCTTCAAGGTGTTATGAGGCAATAAAAAAATTGAATGATCAAGAGAGTGTGTGGAGGCTTTCTAAGCCTTGAAGAATCAACTCACCAAGGCTCCACTTCTCTAAGGAGGAGAGAATCTAACTTTATACATTAGGGTAGGGGCGGAGGCAGTAAGCTCCGTCCTTGTCCAAGAAGAGGGAAAGAAACAACTGCCAATTTATTATATGAGCAAATTATTAAAGAAGGCGGAGCTCCGATATCCAATTCTTGAGAAGTTGGCCTTTTCCTTGGTCATCTCTACCAGGAAGCTTAGACCATACTTTCAAGCGCACTTGATCTAAGTGTTGACCGACGACCCACTTTGCAAAATCTTCGAAGGGGTAGAGCACTCGGGAAGACTTACCAAGTGGTCGGTGGAGCTGAGTGAATTTGATTTGTATTTCATCCCCTGCCTATCGAAAATGGCTCATGAGGTGGACGATGTTTTAGACGACTATGTGGTTGAGGTGGAAGAAGAAGGGATTGCTTAGTAGGTCTCCTAGAAGCTGCAAGTAGATGGAGCTTTGGGGAGGCATTCCCTAGGAGGGGTGGTGTTGGAAAGCCCCCAAGGAACAAGGATATAGAAAGTAGTGGCGATACATTTTCTCATCACTAATAACCAGGCGAAGTATGTGGCAATGATCGCTAGACTGCATCTAGCCAGGAAACTAGGGGTGCATGATGTGGAGGTTCTCACAGACTCAATGGTGATAACGTCACATATTAGGGTTGAATTTGAGATAAGGAACCTACAATTATAAGGTATCTAGCCAAGGTAAGGGGCCTCATCGAGGGGTTCCAAACCTTCTCTTTTCGGCATGTACCGCGGGGAGAAAGCACCTCAGCTGATCATTTGGCCAAGTTTGGACCCCAGGCTGGGGGAACCTTGACGGATTTGTTCTACCCGTCCATCGAAGAATGAGAGCTGGTGGAGGTAGATCAGCGCCCCTCGTGGATGGACCCCTTTATAACTTTCTTAACAACGGGCAAGTTTCCGGAGGAGATCCCAGACAAGAAGCGCTTCAGGAACAAGTCAGCATACTACCTACTACATGAATGAGGCTTATAATGGAAGACCCTTTCAGGGCTCTTGGTACGGTGTGTGGCCAAAGAGGAGGTCCCGGAGATTTTGGAAGAGGTTCACTCCAGCGAGTACGACAGCCACTCAGGATGAAGTACCTTGGTGTCTAGGGTAATTAGGTAAGGGTATTTCTAGCCGACCCTAAGCAAGGATGCGACAGAGTTTGCAGTTGTCAAAAGTATCAATTATTTGCTTCACTCCTACTCTTACCGGCTTAGAGACTTTGGAGTATCACGACACCTTGGCCCTTCATGATTTGGGGGATGGACATGGTAGGACCTTTTCCCCAGGCAAGTGGGAAATGGAGGTTTCTCCTAGTCATGGTTGACTACTTCTCAAAATGGTTGGAGATCAAAGTGCTAGCAAGGTGACCTCCCAAGTAATCCATAACTTTGTGTGGGGAGAGATCATCTACCGAAACGGACTTCCTTAAGCAACAATCACTAATAATAGACCACAGTTTACTGGTGAGGAGTTCATCAGTTTTGTAGCCAGCTGGGGATATACCTCAGATTTGCGTCAGTTCACCACCCCAAGAGCAACGGGCAGGTGGAGGCGGAGAACAAGATTTTTGTGAAGTTGTTGAAGAAGAAGGTGGAGAACCTGAAAGTAAACTTGGTAGAGTAGCTTCTCTCAGTCTTATGGGCCCTGAGAACTACCCCCAACATGGCCACAGGAGAGACCACCTTCAAACTTTCCCATGGCTGCGAGGTTGTGCTTCTAGTGGAGTTCGAGTTCAAGTTGCCTCGGGTTGTAGCCTCCAGAGAAGGAGATGAAGAATGGAGAGTAGAGAATGAAGGAAAGCTACGACTCTCACTAGACCATGTGGAAAAGATCTGAGACCTGACCTCCATTCGGCAGGAGGAAGTCAGGTATTAGATAACCAAGTACTTCGACAAACATATCAAGATCATACAATTCGTGGAAGGAGACCTAGTCCTGAAGAAATTAGATGCAGCCGGGAGGTCGGCGGTCGTTGGGAAACTCAATCCTAACTGGGAGGGTCCATACATTGTCAAGGAGGTCCTAAAGTCGGGAGGGTACCGCCCCTAGAATATGGAGGCGGTGTCCATAAATCATACTTGGAATGGTGATGACCTGAACCATTTCTACCCTTAGTTTAAATAACAAGATTGTATATTTCTTGTGATATATTACTTGTAATTTATTTCTCTTTGTGTATGGATTATGTTCTCTTATGTTATAGTGATAATTAAAATGTTGACCCCGAGAAGATCCCACTTTCAGGCTCTCAATAGTTGGTAGGGCCGGAAGGCATTCAGTGGAAGGTTGAAAGTAAGTTGAAAAATGACCCCGAGAAGATCTCGTTTTCAGGCTCTCAGTAGTTGGCAAGGCTGGAAGGCACTTGGTGGCAGGTTAAAAGTGAGTTGAAAATGACCCCGAGAAGATCCCGCTATCAGGCTCTCACTAGCTGGCAGGGCTGGAATGCACTCAGAGGAAGGATTAAAAGAAAGTGATGGTTGGAAGATTAGCCCTGAGCAGCCCCGCTGTCAAGGCTCTCACTAGCTGGCAGGTCCATAGGCTCACTCAGCTCAAAGACAGGTTTGAAAGAAAGTGATACTTGAAAGTTTATCCCCAAGCAGACTTGCTATCAGGCTCTCACTAGCTAGCAGGT
Source organism: Platanthera zijinensis (assembly GCA_039513925.1). Lineage (NCBI taxonomy): Eukaryota > Viridiplantae > Streptophyta > Magnoliopsida > Asparagales > Orchidaceae > Platanthera > Platanthera zijinensis. Next base: position 78,713,892 of record CM077079.1, read on the forward strand.
CCGTAGTCTCACTTGGAGGCATGATTAAAATAAAGTAATAGTTGGAAGGTTATCCCCGAGCAAACCCATTGTCCAGGATCTTACTAGGTTGCAAGTCTGTAGACTCACTCAGAGGCAGGATTGAAAAAAGTTATAATTGGAAGGCTAGCCCCGAGCAGACTTATTGTGCAGGCTCTCACTAACTAGTAGGTCTGTAGGAACACTTGGATGCAGGATTGAAAGAAAGTGATAATTGGAAGGTTAGCCCCAAACAGACCCGTTGTCCAAGCTTTCACTAGCTAGTATGTCTGTAGGCTCACTCGGAGGTAGGATTGAAAGGAAGTGATAGTTGGATAGTTAGCCCCGAGCAGACCCGTTGTCCAAGATCTCACTAGCTTACAGATATGTAGGCTCACTCGGAGGCAGGATTGAAAGAAATTTATTGTTGAAATTTTAGCCCCGAGTAAACCCGCTTTCCAGGCTCTCACTAGCTGGCAAGTCTGAAGGCTCACTCGGAGGCAAGATGAAAAGAAAGTTGTTGAAATTTTAGTCCCGAGTAGACCTGCTGTCCAGGCTCTCGCTAGCTAGCAACTCCGAAGGCCATTTAGAGGCAAGATGAAAGGAAAGATGTTGAAATTTTGGCCTTGAGCAGACCCGCTGACCAAGCTTTCACTAACATGTAGGTCCGAAGGCTCACTTGGATGCATGCTGAAATGAGAAAATTGTAGTAAAAAAAACTGACCCCAGGCAAACTTAAAGTAGACCCACCGACTAGACGCTCACCAGCAGACAGGTGCATTTGAGAAATAAGGGACAACGTCGTCGAGTGTTTCCATTGAATGGGTGAGGGGTTTAGTCCAAGGGGAAGTTAGAAAGTGGACCTCCCTGAGTGCGCTCTCGCCGACTGGGCATGCATTGTTCCATGAGGAAGAAGGCCCCAAGTTAGAGGTGAGTAGACTACCCTTTCCCCCCGCAGTCTTAGGGTACTCGATTATTCCTGATGCAGCAAATAACATATGCAACTACACATCTATGAGAGCCCAAGGCCGCATGCAGTTGTAATCATCCTAACCCTAATGCGCGAACATATACAATAATCCAGAAAAAATAGGAAAGTGAGAGATTGCTCGACAAGTAAGAAACAAAAAAAAAAGCTTGAATTTCATTAAGTAGTGTAAGGCGAGATGCTCGGTACAAGGGGGGAGGGAAGCCTCACCTCACGAGCGATTTTGCAAGAATTCTACAAGAAAAAAAACAATCACCATAACTTCCTCTCCTCGTGATAGGTATTGTTTGTAATCGTCCCCTCCATTGTCGTCCTCGTCACCCAGGTCTTCGAAAAGCGAGCCCAGGGAGTCCTTTGATGGCTCGATGGGGAGGTAGAGCTTAGGAACTAGGTCATTGGCCTTGAAGTCCTCACAGTCTGTCTTTAACACACCGAGTCATCGCATATTCTGAAGTAAGTGCTCAGCAGCCTTGATGGAGGATACCTCATCATCTCGTCGATCTCTTGCTCAGAGTAGAGCCAGAACGACTCGCTGCGGCTCAATGGAAGGGCATTGGAGAGTAAAATGTTGATCTGGGATTTGAGAGCCTTGTTCTCCTCTTCCAGAATGGTGACACGTGTGTGCATCTGATCGGCCGTCTCTACATCCTGAAAGATTCAAAAGGGCATGGTTAGTCGAAGGAAGGAGTGCGCAAGTTGATGTGAATAGAACTTGGTACATACCACCCCTTAGAAGCTCTTTTTGAGGAGGATTTCCGCAGTCCCTAGTATCTGGGTAAGGTCCCTTGCTCTGGCATCTAGAGTTTCTCACCCGACCTCGATTTTGTAGCCATCTGGGGATAGGGCAAGACCATAATGCACCTCCATGTGTGAGAGCTCTAGGTCACGGAGCTGGGCTCGCGCGCTCTCGTGGGCAAGCCTCTTCATCAACATGGACTCATAGATCGTTGCATCCTCACGTCCATAGAGCCCAAAGGCAAGGGCAAAGGAATGCTCGCTGGGGGGTGCCACTCCAACTACGAGGGGTGGTACAAGGATATCAAGATTCGGTGGGCCTTCTCACCCTAACACACCATCGATTCGTCAGCGTTGTCCTTAATCCTTATACCAATCCCAAATTTACAGTGCGAGTCAGGCGCTTCCTTCGTGCGAGTCCCCAACCCAGACCCGATTGATTGTTTAAGGACCTCCCTCTTGTCCGGTCCTTCCTCCACAGGGGCCGTCTAAACTTGTTTCCTTTTGGAAGTTGTGGTTTTCTTAAGCCTTTTTGGCAAAGGTGAGCTGTGTGGTCGGCTGGAGTCAGCCGTCTCTCTCTACTTCTGGCTGCTTGATGGGGCAGAGGTCTTCAACATCTCCTTGAATGTCGCTGAGGCAGCCTTTGCGAGGGCAAGTGGAACGGTTGATTCCTCAGCACTCACGTAGGGCTGGTTATCTAGGATCAGGCGCTCCCCTGTGCGGTAATAACTTTGTAATCGAGGAAAGATGGTTGCAGAATGGGGCGAGTGGGTCCTATATGCGCGCACTTGCCTCAGGTCTCAAGCAAGGGAGAGGTGAGTGGGGTAGACAGGCCCGCACTAACCATCATCCCCGGGATGGCAGCGAGTGTCGGCCTCTTCAGGCACTCGCCGTCCCAGGCGAGTGGTAGCCATAGGAACCACTCGTGCGGTAGTGTTTTTACTAGTATGTCCTTGTTGGCCTACTTGTAGCCCCTCCAAACAGTAGAGTTTTACTTTTGGCAGACTACTTTGGGATGCATATAGTAGAATCGAAAGGCGGGATTCCACTATGTGCAGTCAAGGCTTGAGAAACTATAAATAGACCCTTAAGGGCACCTTTGGAGGGAATCGGTTTCTTTGGTTTCTTCCTCTTCTAGCAAGATGTTGCTGGCTCCCAGTTCCCTCCAAGGTGTCTAACTTCAACATTGGCTTAGGGGGGAGCTCTCTTCGATCTTTCGGGTGTGTGGAGGGATCTCCTCGCTGTAGCTCTGGGTCTGTTCCTTAGATTTTAGCCACCAGTCAAGTATCCTGGATCGGGAGAAATAGGTGTAGGCTACACCCCATGGGTCCGAACTCCTCTTGAGACCGAGTTTTGGTTTCAACAACCGTTGCTTAATAGAAAAGAATTTAAGAAATAGCGGAAAATTATTATCAAAATTTATTTTTCTCTCTTTAGGCATCTTAAAAGATTTGTTTCTTAAATAAAATAAAGAAAAAGAAAAGAAAATCATAAAATTAATAAAATTCGCACTTTTCAAAATATCAACAAAAATTCCCTGACAACGGTGCCAAAAATTTGATGTGCGAGATCGTGACTATAAACGACAAAGGAAAGTGTGCCTTATCGAATATAGTATATGATTAAATTAAATAGAGGTAGTATTATTCTAGTGGCTGCTGAGTACTTCTACTTCAAGCGAATTATTATTATCTTATGGGTAGTAATTTGAGGTAGGAAAAGAGAACTAAAATAAAAGAACTAATAAAAGGCAAAGCATTTTGTTGGAACACCCTATTACTAATTTGGGTATGGATCACTATGTGCTTAGGAACTTGTTTTGACCTTGCTGCATAGTCTGATAGGTCAATTAGAATGAGTCTTAGGGTTAGTACTTAGGTTTGAAAGCTGCCCTCAAGACCTTCTAAAGATCAGGATTCAGTGCTGAAGACTAGGACCATTTTCGTCGAGGTCAGGTCGACGAAATGTTGAACTCAGTTCGACTATCTCTGAGCTCAGTTCAACGAGTCGTCGAACTCGGTTCGACGATCTTCGAGCTCAGATCGACGTTTCTGTCTCTAGCTATAAATCCAATCTCTAAGCTCAGGTCGACGATAGTTGAGCTCAGATCAACGATTTCTGTTTTCAGTCTAAGTTCAATCTCCTAGCTCAGGTCGACGATCTTCGAGCTCAGATCGACGCTTTTCTGAGAGATCGACGATTTCAGGATACAAATTAAGGACAGTTATGGAATTCATTCAGACTTATTTTCAGCATTTATGGCAAAGGATTTTGTAGCCGTTTCAATCAATCTGGAGCAAGTTTCAAGGAAGACTAATTGGAATGTTTCTTAAGGACTTTCCTCCAGAGGCAGATATCAGTTAAGGTAGTAATTTATGACTGATTAACGGCTATCAAGAAGTCAGAATTTGATATACTCCCTAGAGAATCATTCTGAATGTAGAGAACAGACAAGATTTGAAAAAGAATACAAAAGAGAGAACAAGAAAATTATTCATCAAGAATTCATCTTCTAGGAATAGACTCAGAACACAAGGAACATTACTGTGAAGGAGATCATCTGCTATTCTACTCCTTCAAGCATCAAGTGTTCAAAAACTTCTTCATCAAGGACTCCAGACATCACACATTTCAGCATCTGCTGAAATCATCTATTGCTGGAGATCTGAAGCAACTGAAGGCCTATCACCCTAAGCAAAGCTCATCTTCCTGAACCCTTACAGATCTCAGGGGGAGCTTTTACAACATCTTCCACTTGTCTTCTCTCAGATTATTGACAGAGAAGAACAACTCAACCTTTTTGTTTTTCTTTATTCCTTCTGTAAAAGGGTTTCTCAAAACTCCCTTCAAAAGTTTTGTGGCTGGTTTCTGAGACCTTGTCAAAACTCAGTGGTGGCAATACACCTTATCAAAAAATCTAGGTTTGGTTTTTTAGCACCTTATCAAAAGCTCATTAGTGCCCAGGACACCTGATCAACTATTCCTGTAGTGGATTCCTTCCTAGGATGGTAGAAGAGTGGATGTACCCAGGTTATTGGGGAACTAATATAGCTCCTTGTGTCATCTGGCTTGCTGTGTTTTGTTTTTGTTGTGTGCTGTGATTTCTTATTTCTTGCTTACTTAGTTTTTCTTTTTGCAAGAACCTTACACATATACATAAATCAAGACTTCCACCACTTTACAGTTTTAAATTGTAAATTATTTTAAAATACTCTATTTACCCCACCCCCCCTAGAGTAAAGGTAAATCTTACACTCACTTTCAATTGGTATCAGAGCCAGGTTGGTTACTCAACAACTGAATCTTCAACAGATTGGTTGAACAGGCTAACACCTGAACCAAAAGATCCTTGATAAGATAAATATTCTATAGAGGGTTATTACTTTTTGTATTATATTTATATTCATACAAAACCATGGCACAGAACAAAGATTATGCTAGAACCAGACCTCCAATGTGCAACTTTTCTAAGTTTTCACTTTGGAAGGCAAGGATTAGGCTTTACATGAATTCTATTGATGAGGACATCTTTAATTCTGTTTTGACAGCGTGTCCAAGACCCCCAGTAATTACAAGTACAAGTGTTGTTCCACCTCCCTCAGGAACAGATGTAGAAATAAAGAAATTGAAAGTTGCAGATGCAAAGGCTATGAATATCCTTGCTCAGACTATGTCTGATGAGATATTCCAAAAGATGGCTGAATGCAGTTCAACAAAAGATATATGGGATAAGCTTTCTGAGATTGTATTTGGATCTGCTGATGAAAGGAAGGACAGAAGATCCCATCTCATATCCCAGTATGAGAACTTCAAGAAAGGAGAAACTGAGTCAGTTGCTGATATGTACAATAGGCTCAGCCTAATTGTTAGTGAATTAAGAACATTGGACAAGGAGATCTCACTCACTGAACTAAATGACAAAATCCTAATGTGCTTCCCCAGCACTTGGGATTCAAGAATCTGGCCAATCAAGGATGCCAAAAGCCTAAGTGAGATCACCACAAAGGCTCTTTTGGGCAAGCTCAAATCTTATGAGCTGCTCATCAAGAATAGGGAAGAAGAGCAAAAGACTTCTTATCCAGCCATCAGAAAAGAGAAGACCATAGCTTTTAAAGCTATAGAGGAGCATCCTGAAGACATAATTACAGGCAATGATGAGCTCTTAAGCTTGCTAGCCAAAAGATTCTATAAAATGGCCAGAAAAGATTTCAGAGAGAAGTCATCTAGAGGGAATGAGAAGCCAAGGTATGACAAATCCAATAATAAAGAAATTATTTGTTTTGGATGAAGAAACCAGGCCACATTGTGCATGATTGTCCAGAAAATCAAAATAAGGACAAGAGGGACAGGAAAGATAGGAGAAAAGACAAGGACTCCAGGAGAAACAACAATGACAAATCCTCCTCCAGCAAAAACAAACACACCAGGAAGGGATTTATAGCTGAAACCTGGAGTGAAATTGAAGAAGAATCAGAGGCTTCATCAAGCTCAAGTGATGATGAAGATGATGCTAAAGAAAAGGAGTTCTGCATGATGGTTATCAATGCCTCCAAACATAATTCTGATGCAGAACATGAATCAGAATCTTAATCTGAACATGAAGATGAAGAAGACAAGGTAATATATTCCTTTGATTTTAATTCAGAGGACTTTAAATTTGAATTTAAAGCACTTTGTTTAGACCTGCTAAAGTCTGAGAAAGAGATTATCTCTCTCAGAAAAAAATTATCTGAACATAGCACTTTAAAGTCAGATAACCTCAAACTTCCCGAGGAGCTAGAATGTTGTAAGGAGGAGATAGCTTCACTGAAAAGTGAACTATCCCAGGCAAAGAAATTTGAAGAATCCCTTAATGGGAGAAGAATCAGACTGATTGACATCACAAGTACAGTGAACTCAAGATTTAATAGTACACTGGGCTTGGGTGCTTCATCCAGCCAACCTATAGTATTAACAACTCCAATTAAATTTATTTCAGATAAAGGAAAGGAAGTTGTAGAGGTGGCTAGGAAGAATCCTGATTTACCTAAGAAAAACAAAGTTCAACAAAAAACGTCGAACAGAGCTTGACGATCGTCGAACAGAGCTCGGCGATCTCAGGCTGAATCGTCGAACTCAGGTCGACGACTTCTGAACTCTGAACTCTGGCATAGTCGATCTTCGAACGGAGCTCGACGATCTGACCCAAGATCGTCGAACTCAGCTCGATGATAGTTGAACGGAGCTCAGAGCTTTGAACAATCTTTCAGAGGTAAATCAAAAATCAATCCTAGAAGTCCTACATCCCAAAGCTTCAACCCTTATACTGAATGGATAGTACCTCCTAGGAGATACCATCCTGAAGGATATAAGAGTCAGTCAGGGATGTCTTTTATTTCTGAGTTTAAAGGTTATAAACCTAGACCCAAGGTAAACTGGGTCAAAAACATATAAATTGTTTATGTGCAGGTGAAGACTTATCTAGCAATGAACCAACAATGGTATCTGGATAGTGGGTGCTCAAAGAACATGACAGGGAACAAGGAGAATCTAACATCCTTCAAAACCAAACTTGGACCCAAAGTGATATTTGGTGATTTAAACTTTGGTCAAACAAAAGGATATGGTGTTGTTAAGATTGGCTCAGTCACATTCAAGAAGGTGGCTTATGTGGAAGGACTGAAGCACAATCTAATCAGCATCAGTCAACTCTGTGATGAAGGCTATCAAGTGATATTCAACAAATCCTTATGCAAGATCAAGTCAGAGGATAACACAACAGTGTTAACAGGTAAAAGGAAAGGTAACATTTATCTTGTAGATTTCCTTTCAACCAATATAGATATCTGTTTATTCAATTCTGTTTGCAAACCAAATGATATATGGCATAAAAGATTAGGACATTTAAACCTTAGAACCATTGCTAGGCTATCCAAGGATAACCTTGTTAGAGGACTACCCTCTGGCCCCTACAAGAAGGAAGGACTCTGCAGGGCTTGTCAATTAGGCAAGCAAACTAAAAACAGTTTTAAGTCACTTAATAAGAGTGATTCACCTAGGATCTTGTATCTGTTACACATGGATCTTTTTGGACCCATTACAGTACAAAGCTTAGGAGGGAAATCTTACACTTTTGTGACTGTAGATGACTTCTCTAGATTCACATGGGTGTTCTTTCTAAGGAAGAAGTCTGATAACTTTAAGTGTTTGATAGAGTTTCTCAAATGCATACAGATTGAGTTCAATACTCACATTGCCCTGATCAGAAGTGATCATGGGACAGAGTTTGATTCTCTTCTTATGCAAGAGTTTTGTCAGAGTGAAGGGATCAGGCATACTTTCTCAGCTCCTAGAACTCCTCAACAAAATGGGGTAGCTGAAAGGAAAAATAGAACCCTTATTGAATCTGCCACCACATTGTTGATAGATGCTCACCTTCCTCTATCTTTTTGGGCAGAGGCATTGAACACCTTCAACTATGTGTTGAACAGAAGTTTGATACATAAACTGAAGGGTAAGACTCTCTATGAATTGCTCAAAGAGAAGAAACCTAAAGTAGACTATTTCATAATTTTTGGTTGCATTTGTTATATTCACAATAATGAAAAGAAATACTTAGCAAAATTCCAAGCTAAAGCTGATGAAGGAGTGTTTCTGGGATACTCCATTATCAGTAAAGCTTATATGGTTTATAATAAAACTTCTCTTAAAATTGAAGAATCTGTTCATGTATCTTTTGATGAGACTAACATGTTTTACAAGGAGAAGAATACTTCTACCATAGAACCCTTGCAGGTACACTCTCTTTCAGAAAATTTGGACTGGTTGCATATTGTAGAAAAAGATACAACACAAAAGGATGAGAACAGTGAAGATGAAGAGGACACTCAACATCTTGGTACTCAACATCCTGGTGAGAATTATCTTGAAGAGCCAGTTGTTGTTCCACAAGAGGAAACAACAACACAGGTTGGTGAACAATCAACACCCCCTGTTAATTTAGTAACAACAAGAGATCATCCAATCTCCCAAGTGATTGGAGACATCTCAGCTGGTGTGCAAACCAGAAATCAGGTCAACCAAAACCTGATGCACACCTGCTTTCTATCTCAAATTGAACCTCAATCCATACAAGATGCAGAACAAGATCCACACTGGATCATTGTAATGCAAGAGGAATTGCATCAATTTGAAAGGAACAAAGTTTGGGAGCTAGTGCCAAGGCCTAAGGATCACTCCATTGTTGGAACAAAGAGGGTGTTCAGAAATAAATTGGATGATCAAGGAATCATTGTCAGGAACAAGGCAAGGCTAGTTGCACAAAGATACTCTCAAGAAGAAGGAATAGACTATGACCATACCTTTGCACCAGTTGCAAGGTTTGAGGCCATAAGAATATTCCTAGCTTATGCAGCTCACAAAGGATTCAAGGTTTATCAGATGGATGTAAAGAATGCATTTCTCAATGGAGACATCAAAGAAGAAGTCTATGTTAGACAACCCCCAGGTTTTATCTCTTCAATTTATCCTGACCATATTTTCAAATTGCATAAAGCATTATATGGTCTCAAGCAAGCTCCTAGAGCATAGTATGAGACCTTAGCATGCTTTTTGTTGGAAAATGATTTTATAAGGGGTAGAGTAGACCAAACTCTTTTTATTAGAACTCATAAGTCCAATATCCTACTAGTGCAAATTTATGTAGATGATATTATATTTGGATCTATTGATTCAAATTTGTACAAAAGATTCTCTAATCTAATGCATTCAAAATTTGAAATGAGTAGCATGGGTGAGCTTTCCTTCTTTCTCGGATTGCAAGTCAAACAACATGCTGAAGGCATATTTATTTCTCAAACCAAGTATGCAAAAGAACTGGTTAAGAAATTTGGTATGTCTGAAGCATCATGCATGAAAACACCTATGCCTACTAATGCTGTATTAGATGCTGATGAACATGGAAAACATGTTGATCAGACAACATGTAGAGCAATGATTGGCTCTCTATTGTACCTTACAGCTAGTAGACCTGATATAATGTTTGATACATGTATATGTGCTTGGTTCCAAGTAAGCCCTAGAGAGTCACACCTAACATTAGTTAAGAGGATTCTTAGGTATGTAAAAAAGTTGTCCAAATCTAGGTCTCTGGTATCCAAAAGACTCAGGATTTGTATTAACTAGATTTCAGATGCTGATTATGTTGGATGTAGAGTAGACAGTAAAAGCACAAGTGGAACTTGCAAGTTTCTTGGTGACAGACTTGTCTCCTGGTTCTGTAAGAAACAAACATCTGTGACCACCTCAACTGCTGAAGCTGAATACATTGCACCAGGTAGTTGTTGCTCAGAGATTTTGTGGATTCAAAACCAGCTCCTAGACTATGGTTACAACTTAGAAAGGTCAAAAATAATTTGTGATAACACTAGTGCTATTTCTATAGTACAAAATCCAGTCCTCTATAGTAGGACAAAACATATAGAGATTAGACATCACTTCTTAAGGGATAATGTTGAGAAGAATAAAATTGAACTTCAATATATCCCAACTTATTTGCAAAGGGGAGACATTTTCACCAAACCATTGGATGAAAAGAAACATACATTTTTCCTGAATCGGTTAGGAATGTTAGATGGAGGAAGCTTAAAATGAGATCCAAGATTTTAAAACCATAAAACTGACCAAGACTAGGTTAAAAACATGATTTTTCTAGTGTTTATAGGGTGTTTCTGGTCTCTGAACTGCGCTCGACGTTTTTCCCCAAGATCGTCGAATGGAGATTGACGTTTTCTAAAAACGTCGACCGGAGTTCAGCGCTTTCAGATAGCGCTAGGCTATCTTCTTCTGGTCAGAGATTGTCGATCGGAGATCGACGCTCTCCAATATCGTCAAACGGAGATCGACGTTATTGAAGACTCTTCAGATTCCTTTAGAAGCCCAGATCGTCGAACGGAGTTCAACGATCTTTCCTTTTAGGCGTCGAACCCTAATATAAAATTCATTCTTCGGTCGTCGTTCTCCTTTTGCGCTTTCATACTCTCTACAGAATTTTTCTTTCCCGCCAAACCTCTCTACACTTGGTCGTGTTTGTTTCATTTTTGCAGGTATATAATGGCAGTGTCTCTTGCCGCCCTCGCCAAAATGAAATTTGACACAGGTTTTGATATAGACATGAATTCCTTTGACGGCTTATCAAAGGGATCTTCCCACTGAGTATAAAATTTGATGGCAGCGATCAAATTTTCAAGGATATACTGGAACTTTTCAAGGAACAGCAGTTGGCCCTGATTATGTCTACAAGAATAAAGCTGGCAGCCGATGAGATTAAAGAGTGGGTATATACTGCACAGAACATGGATTCAACCACAGTGGTCGGTACAATAGCAGTAACACAGGTACCACTAACACCTGCCCTGCTTATAGAGGTTTTTCAGTTAAGTTCGGGACAAGATTCTGTTGATTTGTCTGGAGAGGAATTTGAGATGATGTTAGATAGAATGGGGCATTCTGCAGCAAACCCTAACAAGCTGCTGAAAAAGAATCTGTCTGTTGAGTACAGATTCCTTTCAGATATTGTGGGCAAGGTCCTGCTAGCCAAACATTCTTCCCATGATACCATTTCCACGTATCAATTCTGCTTGATGGGCGCACTGGTTGATAAGAAGCACTTAAACTGGGGAGAAATTTTCTTTGAGCTGATTAAGAAAAAGGTAAACAAAAGTTTTGTTAATTATTGGAGGATCTAGGACTGTTCTTGAACAATAGGTGCCATGAGCTACTGGTGTCCTCTGGCATGCATATTAATGCCTCCAAGAGGCTTACCTGTGCCCTTTTTGGCAAATGGGACAGATAGATTGTTAAGCCAACTAGGACTACTGCTTCTTCAGGCACAAGGACTGTTGTAGTCTCTTCCCCTAAGGCAACTGCCCTCATAGAAGATTTGCCTGCCTCCTCCTCTTCTCCACCTTCTCCAATTGTTCCTTCAACCATCCCCTCATCCACCATCACCATCCCTATCTCTTCCCCCATAACCACTTCATTTCCACCTCCAACCCCAGAAGACCAATTCCATCCCCTACACTTCTATCCATCTCTTGACCTAGACACCACCATACCATCCTTCAATCTCATGGAAGATTCCTTTATGGATGATTCCCTCTCCTCACCTACTGAGCTTCCATCATCCACCGCATCCTATCAATAACTCCTTCATGATATTCTTTCCCAACCATCATTCCTTCCATCCACTACCACTACCATAACCTCTATCTCCACCATTCCAATCTCTCAACCATCCATCCTACCATTCACCTCTTCTACTACAACTTCTGCAGCCCCTTCTACTCTAGTCTCTACCTCTACTAAAGTCTCACTTGAGCAAGTAGATCTTCCTGCCCTGGCAGACAGGCTGTATGGGATGTTATCTCCCAGGCTAACACTCCTGCTGGAGACCTCCATGGATCCACTCCTAAAATTAATCCAGGAGCTATCTGCTAGGCTATCCTCTCTTTCTCCTCCTCAGGAAATCTCTTCTATGGGGTGCCTTGATCCAGTTTCTACTGAATCTAGGAAGGGGGAGATGCCATATGAAGAAGAGTTAATGCCTGCTTCAGAGACTCCAGAAGTGCAAGCTCCAGCTCTAATTCCAACTCTAACAGTTGACTTCAAGTCACTGTTATCAGTTTTTGATACTCTTCACTTCAGCTGTCCACCAGCTCAGGAAGTTGAAGATCTGACTAAGGCCATTGTGCCTGTTGCTTGCTGTGATCCCAGCCTGATTGCTTCTTATATCAATTCTCTTAAGGCTGAGGAAATTATTGTTTCTGATTGTGGATCTGCTGCTGCTGATATAGTTGCAGATTAAATTGTTGAGTCTGCTGAAACTGATGTGTTGTCTGTTGTTAGTGATGTTCCTGCTGCTGCTAATATAATTGCTAATACAGTTTTTGATGAGATAGTTTTTGATGCTCCTATTGAGCCTGCTGCTACTACTGTTATATCTGAGAGTGTTGCTTCCATCACTGTTGCTGAACAAACCAAACAACAGGAGAAATATATTCAAAGGATTGATGAGATTTATGATAATCCTCCAAGTTCAGACAGTGACCAACTCCATACTGATTCTGATGACTCCTCTAAACTATTGCAAGGAAGAGGAAAGCAAGAAGTAAGGCACTGAAAAGAGTTCCTTCAGAAAAAGTAAAAGATGACAATGATATACCTTATTACATTCTTCATGACTGTCCAATTTCTGAGCCTTCGATGCAATATTCCAGAAATCAACTTAAGGCCATGAAGAAAAGGAGAAAACTTGATAAGTATGAAAAGGGATCTTCCCAATTCCATCCTCCTCCTCCTCCTCCAGATTCAGGATCTAGTGGAGGTACAGCTTTTCAGTCTTCTTCTGCTGCTAGGCCAAGCTCTTACCAGTCTCAAGATAGATATCAACCAAGAGGCCAACAGCAAAGAGGATATCAGTCTAGGAGAGGTCAGTCAAGAGTCAGATAGAGAGATTACAGGACTCACTCCATAAATCAAGCTAGACAACACCCATATCAAAGGGAAGGACAAGGCCCTACTGATTCTACATCTGGTCCTTTCCCTTACAAGATGAAAGATACAGCTGTCACTAGAGCTCCTCCTTCTGAATCAGTGGAATTAAATAGATATGAACCTCCAATTCCATTTGAAGACCCTGAGAACAATCCACTATCATGGACAGCCAGAATGAAAGAACTTACAGCATTAGATCATATCAAGAAAGGAAGAGAGCAAGGCAGAGATACCTCTAATATCACAACACTATCAGAGCAGAGAAAGAAAGAATTAGAAAGATATGCTTCCATAAAATTCTTTGATCCAGAAAGCTACATGAAGCTGCATCCTGAGGCTGTTGTTCCAAGGCCAAAATCTCAAACCTCCTTAGGTGCAGATGATGATAGAAGATCAAAAAAGGAAGCCCTCAATCCCAACAGAGAAATTCTTTTCAAAAAGGGCAATGAGTAATTTGAGTAAGCTAATACTTATATCTATTTCTGACTGAATCTGTGACTCTTGCTGTGATTCTGCAATGCTCAACATGTGTTATCTGCATTGTTGTTTCTGTTTTATTTTTAATTCTGATGTATGCTTGTTATTTCATATTCTGTCATGTAAATAGTAATCCTAACCAAAATAGGGGGAGATTGTTGGAACACCCTATTACTAATTTGGGTAAGGATCACTATGTACTTAGGAACTTTTTTTGACCTTGTTGTATAGTCTGATAGGTCAATTAAAATGAGTCTTAGGGTTAGTACTTAGGTTTGAAAGCTGCCCTCAAGACCTTCTAAAGATCAGGATTCAGTGCTGAAGACTAGGACAATTTTCGTCGAGCTCAGGTCGATGAAATGTCGAACTCAGTTCGACTATCTCTGAGCTCAGTTCAACGAGTCGTCGAACTCAGTTCGATGATATTCGAGCTAAGATCGACGTTTCTGTCTCTAGCTATAAATCCAATCTCTAAGCTCAGGTCGACGATAGTTGAGCTCAGATCGACGATTTCTATTTTCAGTCTAAGTTCAATCTCTGAGCTCAGGTCGACGATCTTCGAGCTCAGATCGACGCTTTTCTGAGAGATCGACGATTTCAGGATTCAAATTTAAGACAGTTATGGAATTCATTCAGACTTATTTTCAGCATTTATGGCAAAGGATTTTGTAGCCGTTTCAATCAATCTGGAGCAAGTTTCAAGGAAGACTAATTGGAATGTTTCTTAAGGACTTTCCTCCAGAGGAAGATATCAGTTAAGGTAGTCATTTATGATTGATTAACGGCTATCAAAAAGTAAGAATATTATATACTCCCTAGAGAATCATTCTGAAAGTAGAGAACAGACAAGATTTGAAAAACAAATACAGAAGAGAGAACAAAAAAATTATTCATCAAGAATTCATCTTCTAGGAATAGACTCAGAACACAAGGAACATTACTGTGAAGGAGATCATCTGCTATTCTACTCCTTCAAGCATCAAGTGTTCAAAAACTTCTTCATCAAGGACTCCAGACTTCACACATTTCAGCATCTGCTGAAATCATCTATTGCTGGAGATCTGAAGCAACTGAAGGCCTATCACCCTAAGCAAAGCTCATCTTCCTGAACCCTTACAGATCTCAGGGGGAGCTTTGACAACATCTTCCACTTGTCTTCTCTCAGATTATTGACAGAGAAGAATAACTCAACCTTTTTGTTTTTCTTTATTCCTTCTGTAAAAGGGTTTCTCAAAACTCCCTTCAAAAGTTTTGTGGCTGGTTTTTGAGACCTTGTCAAAACTCAGTGGTGGCAAAACAACTTATCAAAAAATCTAGGTTTGGTTTTTGAGCACCTTATCAAAAGCTCATTGGTGCCCAGGACACCTGATCAACTATTCCTGCAGTGGATTCCTACCTAGGGTGGTAGAAGAGTGGATGTACCCAGGTTGTTGGGGAACAACTATAGCTCCTTATGTTGTAACATCCCATTTTCAAATTGGACCCCCCCTAGGTGTGACTTGAGCATAACTAGGTCCTATGAATTAACCTAGGTGAACCCAGGAGACCAAGTAACCTAAAAACCTAATTGAGACCCTCTTGGTCTGCAAATAGTAATTTTCTAAACTCTGAATTTTGGGTGGCTTAGTAAGTTCATTTTGACTCTAAAGATCCCCTTAGACATAATGTGGGCTCAAGGAGTCACCAAGGACCCACTTGGGTCAACCATAGTGGTCAAATTGACCAAGTCAACCCTAAACCCAAATCAAGTCAAACCTAGCTCAATTGGGTTAACTCAAGCTCAAGCCGCCTCATGTAGACTCATAGGGTTTTATTAGGAGTTATTATGGCTGCCTATAGCCTAAACCCTAGGCTAGCCAACATGTTGACTAGGAGAGAGAAAGAAGAGAGAAATAGGCTAAATATAGGAGAGAGAAAGTGTGAATTAAGGGTATTTTCATGGTAGAATGGTGAGCCCCCCTCTCATATGGCATTTAAGGTTTTAATATTAATTTTATGGGCTGCCTTTAGGCTTCTAGGGGAAGAAAATTCGTGAGGATGACAAGGAGAGAGAAAAAAATAAGTATTTGGTTATATAGAGGAGAGAGAAAAGGTGGTGGAGAGGTGAAGAGGTGTTTTGAAGAGGGAGGAGGCATGAGTTCGGCCAAAGAGGGGCCAACAGCCACCTAGAGGTTGACACCTCCTCCCCCCCACCCTTTTCCCGGCCATCAAGAGGTGTTTCCACCCTCTCTCTCCTCTAACCACCCCCCACCATGAAGAGGTGTTTTGCCTCTTGGAGAAAACCGCCCCTCTCCCCCTCTCCTCTTTATATACTCACTTAGGAGAGAGGGGAGACCCATTTCGAAATCAGAGAAGGAGGGGTGAACCCTTGCCGAAGCCACCAAGGAGAGAAACGCCGCCACCGCCGCCACCGCCGCCACCATGTCATCCCGCCGTTCAACTCGCATCCAAGCCCGAAATAAGGTCCTCCTCCTCTCCTTCTCTCATGCTTAGATCCTAGGAATGCTTAGAATCCATTTCCATGCTCATCAAAACCGAGTTTGGTTTTTATTTTTTTGAAAATCTCCATTTTTTTGGGTTTTTTGGAGCTCTCGGGTAGGGCGGCGCCGCCACCTCCGGCCGCCCTAGCTCCGGCCGGTGATAGCCCCCACCACCGGGAACATTTAGGGTAAGTTTCCCGGTGGTGGCGCCGCCTCAGGCCGACGGTAGGTGGCCCGCAAAAATGGCCTGCGCAAGCACTATTTCGGCCTCAATCGGAGAAGATGAACAGTTGCCGTCTGATGCGCTTTAAGATTCGTGCAGGATCTTTATTTCTATTTTTTCTGTTTTTCTGTTTTGTTTAAATATGCAGTTCACTGTTTTTGGATTTTAGGCCCCTTATGGGCACCTGATGAAAAAGTTGTTAGCATGAAAGTTGTAGGTCCTTTCAATACCTACAATTTGATATGCTGTGGTGAAAATTTGGTAGAGTACCTAGACCTGTAGGGCCATTTTAATATGGGTATGTCCTAGGTTTAGGGCAGTTTTACTATAAAAATTATTTAGGCCCCTTAGAGGCTTGTTCATCGATTTTGATCAACTTGAATGTTGTAGGCTATTTAATTATCTACAGTTTGATATGTTATGGAAAATTTTATGACAAGTATTCTGACCTGTAGGGTCATTATTCTAGGGTAGGTCCTACAATTAGGGCAGATCTTTGAAAAAATTCCCCACACCTAACCTTTGGTCCAAATGCTTTGAATTTTGTACAGAGGCTTAATATCACCTAGATCTAGCTCCTGTAAAAATTGGAATCCATTTAAAGAAGTATAACCTAGGGTTTTGCCCTAAACCTAGAAAAGCTAGGTTAAGGTAGTTGAAGGGACAAATGACCTCCAAACCCTCCCAAATTTTGGTGAGGTGTCCCTGGTATAGGTATTTAGGTCTGGTTAAAATCTCAACTCATTTGGTTGAGTTTTGATTAGGAATACTCTAAACCCTAATTTTGACCTAGTAGAAGGAAGTTTAGTGAGAGGTTCTTTGGACTCTTGTGTGATCATCTCACCTCAACAGAGGATGAGATTTTGAACACTGGTTTATTTTGATCCTAAGATTACCCTTAGGGAGGATGGAATGATTTAGGGTAAGTTTACCCTAGTGCCCAAGTTCAAACCCTAAATGTGGACTTTGGGGGTTTGTGAAGGACATAGGGGCAAATGCCCTTGTATGGCCTTGAGATTTGGTGGAAAGGTTGTTAATGAGTTTTTAACTCTCTGGTTATAATGTCAGATAATTTTGATGTAGGTAGCTACCACAAAACTTAAACCCTAGTTTTAGGGTAGAAGGGATTTTAGGTAAAAACAGTATCTTAAACTCTTTTAAAAGCCATGAAATTTTGGTAGTGTGTTTCTAGGGTAGTTAGGACCCTTGGATAATTTTACTAGAATTTTTGGATAGGTATTTCTAGTACTTCATTCATGAATGTGGTTATAGCCCTTTTTGATGTTTTATTTATTAAAGATTTTTAATTCAAATAAGGCCCCCTTGAAACTCTGGAATTAGATGTTGTTGGCCAGTAAGAATGCCCATGAATTTTTAGTTCAATTTTATGTTGATTAAATAGAATAGTTCCTTCACAAGTATTATTAAAGGGCTCTATGTTTCAAAAATATTTTATGGCATAAATAATTTCTGGAAAATTATGAAAGTTGGTAATTAGTGTTTTTAAATCATTATGAATCAGTGGGATTTTTCTCTGGATTTTTGGAGTTATGGATTTAGTACTTCATTCACAAGCATGCTAGATTAGCGTTTTTGATAAATGATTTATTATAAATTAATTTCCAGCAAGAAAATTATGAAACTTTTATAGTACTGTTTTCATAGTATTTCTATTACCCTGTAATTAATCTAAACTATTTGGAAGAGTATTTGATGTAGTTTATTCATTAGACATGAAGAAATTGGATTATTGCAAAATTAAGTTTAGGCCCCTTAGACCATAGGAAAAATTGCCAAACCTTGGATATGTTATTTTTAGATACACTAATATTTGTCTTAAATTTATTATGATTTATACATGACTGAAAAGTATGATCCTTGTACAAATTTGGAAGACCTTGGATTTAAAAAAATTAATTAATTATTAGGTTAATTGGAAAAATTGTTATTATCAGAAAAATCGATTCAATAATGTCATGATAGGCCCCCAGAAATTAACTTAGGCCGTATGGAAGAAAACACAAAGGACATCCTATCGTAGACATTACTTAGTTTAAGGTGGTCTGCATTTAGTAATTTTGGGAAATGAGCAACAAGAGAAGGTTTGGGTTAGCATAAGGACAGCTTGTGTTGGTTGGATTTAAAGAAAGAGGATGGATCACCATAGGAGGTTCCAAGTGCGGTGAGGAATGAGTTGATGCGCTCTAGAAGGTCCACGGATCTGACGAAGGATCGTCATCCCCGTAAGAGTGAAGAGTCAAATTCACCCTAGGTTTAGTTTAATGTAATTTATTAAGGGAAAGGGTAAGGAAAAACAACCAATAACAATAAGTGCCTTGCGAAAGGGAACTTTGGGCCGTAATGCCGCCGTCTTGGTTCCTAGTGCCCTTTTGAGAGCCCTTCACGGGGTATGCCGGGGGCAGTCCTAGGCTAACGTAAATCTTAAAACAACGAAAGAGTAATTAGCCTAATAGGGATTCACATTGCACACACTCATTAGTTAGGGTTGGTAATGGTTAAGTCGTCCCGAGGTGTTCAAAGGGGCGCCATCCCGCGGTGCTCAAGGGATGAGGTTTGGAATTGAGCCGGACGGTTTAGTCCGGGGAGCTTAGTCTCAGTTTGTGGTTGAGCCGGACGGTTTGGTCCGGGAGCTTTACTCTTGACTTCTTATATTAACTGCTGCATGTGCATAAAAATAGGAAAGATTAAGGTGGCGGGTTCTCGATATCGGGGAGTTCGATTGCACCGACACCGATATCGTTGACTCGGCAAGGTGACTAGCACTTAGCCAAGGTTAAGTCCGGCGGTCCAGTCGGCAAGAGTACGCAGGAGTCCGCTTTGTGCACCAAGCGTTGAGGGCGTACGATAGGTCAGACCAGTGGTGCTTTTACTGGTTTTGAGGTGGGTGAGGCCCAACCCACCGCTTCCGTCTGCCACTACGGAGGTATCCTGGGAGGTAACGGCTCTGAAAGGGGGAACTAAAGGTTTGTGTACACAAAGTTGGGTGTGTGAGTTGCACTGCTTGATCATCATACCCACCATATAGCTGCATGCCATAATCATTCATAACAACCTTGACACCTAAAGTATAAGTGGAATGGGACGCTTATACTTTAGGACTTGCAAAACGACCCCTTGGTCTATAAGCTTGTGTGGGCAAGTTTATAAATCAAAGGTTAATTTCAATATATATATGATGCTGTTTGATAACCGACACCCCAACGTATAAGTGGTATGGGACACTTTATACGATGGGAGCCTTGCAGAAGATCCCTTGGCTTATGTGTACTCACATAAGTGAAGGTTTAAATTATCTTACTTATTTTCCTTCTTGTTTGACCTATTACAACACTTAAGATAAATTGCTCCCCGAATACACAACTGCTAGTTAGGTCCACCGTCATCTGCTTTTGACTACTCTCCACTTTCATGTCCTCCCCTTTCTTCCTCTCCGCTCGGTGCCTTAGGGCATGGGGGAAGGGGTGGGGGATGATAGGGCTTAGTCTTATAGACTAACGGTTTTCGGACCACAACATTTTAGGTATACAATATGGAAGGGTCACGGGTTTTACAGTTTCTGACGGAGTTGACCCCGCGACCATGTTACCATTGTCACCAGCCGGGACATACACGGGTCAAATGCCCCATGATGGGTGGGATCCCACCAGCTCAGCAGTCAGGAGGCCGAAGACGTAGACGCAGACGTGGATTGCGAGGCGGGGACTGCAGGTCGAAAAGGAGGAAGCACCCAGAGATGCAGCACCAGCAGATTATGGGGTCGGTGGAGATGGACCAGTCAAGCTTGGGTGCTCTTTGTTCAGTGACAGTTACAGTGACTCTTAGTTTTAGTTCAGCTTCCGTTGAGTGACCATGTAGTGAGGTGTTGTTGTACCGGGCTTAAGTCCTTTTCCTTTCAGTACTCTGTTTTTACTCTGATGTTATACTGTGGACGCTCCCCTCATGGAGTTTTTATTTATATGTGATATTATATTGTGGACTGCATTTTTCTTTACTGTTCTACTTGCTACTTGATTGTGATCGAAAAAGCCGGCAGAATCGGCGCATTGTAGTGACTACCTTCCCGGGTGCGAAGGTGTCACCGCAAAGCGGCGGTTCTGGGCATAAGACCCCGGGGATTGGAATCAAAAAAAAAATGGGGTCTTACAAAGTGGTATCAGAGGGTAACATCGATCATATTAGTAGCAGTCCACAAATCCCTGGGTCACCTCCGCACGAGTTTAGTTTGCGGACAAACTAAGCAGCGGAAGCAGTGGTGTGCCCATATGGGGAATCACATGTAAATTGTCCACTTTCCATCCATTCCATTTGCACATTAGCTAACAATTGGAATTCTTCTTTGTAGCCTGCGGCAAACCCTGTCCCCAGCAGGGAGCACCTCCGGTTGCAAAGACCTCTTCTTGTAATTCTCTAGTCAATAGGTTAGACTCAACCGCTAGGATACGTGACTAACCCGACAACTTATACTGTGCCCTAATCCGAAACAGACCTTAAGTATGAATTTGGTTAGGTAAGGAAATACCTAAAGAGATTAAAGGAGGAGTTTAATAGGTGAATGGATACCTAAGACATAAACTCTGGTGTCCCTATAGTCCCTAACAAGGATTACTCAATCTATTGGGACTGACCAATAATTCATTATCAGAATGGTAGAAGACACGTAGTATTAACCCCCGTACCAGTAACAAGATTTCTCAGGGACAACTACAAGATAAACACTGAAGGTCGGGTAGGAATTCAAGTTCGAAACAGACTCAATTGGGAGTGGGAAAAACCCTGATAAGCGTGTCGTAAATTGACTCGGAGGGTTTAAAGTATGGAGTATATCTACAAGTGTCAGTTTGGAACCCCAAGTCATAGATTGATGCCCTAGGGATTGTACACTCAGCTAGGACGGATATAATATGGTAAGATAAAAGAAAATTAGCCCAAGGAAGATATGGGCTTATCGTTTGTTTATTGGGGGCTTATCTTTTGTTTATTGGGCAAGTGAGTTAATGGCTTAGATCTTCTAGACCTAATTTAGAAAGTGTGTTGCCCCAAACACAGTAATGTTGAGGTTGGTCTTATTCGACGCCACTCGAATGATGTCATAGTAATAATGAGGGGTAACTACGAGACATAACTACTAGAAGATACCATGTGAATTTGATGACGGGTAGTAAGACTAAGTAGATTTGGGAAGATAAGACTGAAACACTATGATGTAACATCATGAGTATGATAACACTAAGAGTTTGAAAGAAATTACCAGACGATATATCGAAAACATATATCTTAGGTATGACCTTACAGACTCGATTCAGATAGCATCAAAACAAGATTAGATACTTTTGATGACACAAACATGGTTAGCAAGGGTCGCGGCTTTGATAAATAAATGTTTGGAAAATCAAGTGTAACTACGGCAGAATGGCACAACAAATTAAAAAGTATAAATGACAACCTCCAAAAATGCATGAGTAGACCCCCTTAAATCTTGCGGACGACGGGTCATTTGACGAAGTAATCTTTCCTGTTAACGACCAGAGTTGGATAAATCATAGGGTCAAATTGATTGATTACTCGGGTGTATATGAAGGAATAGGAACATGATCGCGTGGAGGAGGTTTATAGAGTCGCTGTCTACCGTTACAAACAAAAACTCGATTTACTAGAAGAAGATTGTGTGTATTAGAACTTGTCTTTCCCCGGAATGAGAAAGACGTCATGGATTTGGCTACGCACGGTGAGGTTTGCCGAATGGTATAGGCAAGTATAAGGGTTTTGAAGAGCTATTATAGTCACTTCCAGAGTTAGAGTGGAAGTTCGAGGATAGATTGAGTGAGGTAGTTGGGGAAACCCTGATTTAGTAGTGCAGTTTTGTGGTGCGAGAAGATCCCGCTAGTCAAGGTCTTGTGGAGGAACCACGGGCGAGAGGAGCATACTTGGGAGCCTCAGGACCTGATGCAGGAAAAATATCCTGAGCTATTTAGTCAGGTATACCTCGCAACTCCTCCGGTGTGTTAAGCGTTTTTCCTTATTTTTAATGTACTAATAGAATTATTTAAAAAAGTTAGAGGCTAATCCTTTTGTTTATTGGGGCTAGCCCTTATCTTGTTAACCTAGTAGGTGCTTCATGGGATGTTACAAGCTTAAGTTATCCCGGTGGAAATCCCCGTAGACTTAACCCTAATTTCGGGGACGAAATTTTTGTTTTGTTTATTGGGATTTGTAACATCCCATTTTCAAATTGGACCCCCCCTAGGTGTGACTTGAGCATAACTAGGTCCTATGAATTAACCTAGGTGAACCCAGGAGACCAAGTAACCTAAAAACCTAATTGAGACCCTCTTGGTCTGCAAATAGTAATTTTCTAAACTCTGAATTTTGGGTGGCTTAGTAAGTTCATTTTGACTCTAAAGATCCCCTTAGACATAATGTGGGCTCAAGGAGTCACCAAGGACCCACTTGGGTCAACCATAGTGGTCAAATTGACCAAGTCAACCCTAAACCCAAATCAAGTCAAACCTAGCTCAATTGGGTTAACTCAAGCTCAAGCCGCCTCATGTAGACTCATAGGGTTTTATTAGGAGTTATTATGGCTGCCTATAGCCTAAACCCTAGGCTAGCCAACATGTTGACTAGGAGAGAGAAAGAAGAGAGAAATAGGCTAAATATAGGAGAGAGAAAGTGTGAATTAAGGGTATTTTCATGGTAGAATGGTGAGCCCCCCTCTCATATGGCATTTAAGGTTTTAATATTAATTTTATGGGCTGCCTTTAGGCTTCTAGGGGAAGAAAATTCGTGAGGATGACAAGGAGAGAGAAAAAAATAAGTATTTGGTTATATAGAGGAGAGAGAAAAGGTGGTGGAGAGGTGAAGAGGTGTTTTGAAGAGGGAGGAGGCATGAGTTCGGCCAAAGAGGGGCCAACAGCCACCTAGAGGTTGACACCTCCTCCCCCCCACCCTTTTCCCGGCCATCAAGAGGTGTTTCCACCCTCTCTCTCCTCTAACCACCCCCCACCATGAAGAGGTGTTTTGCCTCTTGGAGAAAACCGCCCCTCTCCCCCTCTCCTCTTTATATACTCACTTAGGAGAGAGGGGAGACCCATTTCGAAATCAGAGAAGGAGGGGTGAACCCTTGCCGAAGCCACCAAGGAGAGAAACGCCGCCACCGCCGCCACCGCCGCCACCATGTCATCCCGCCGTTCAACTCGCATCCAAGCCCGAAATAAGGTCCTCCTCCTCTCCTTCTCTCATGCTTAGATCCTAGGAATGCTTAGAATCCATTTCCATGCTCATCAAAACCGAGTTTGGTTTTTATTTTTTTGAAAATCTCCATTTTTTTGGGTTTTTTGGAGCTCTCGGGTAGGGCGGCGCCGCCACCTCCGGCCGCCCTAGCTCCGGCCGGTGATAGCCCCCACCACCGGGAACATTTAGGGTAAGTTTCCCGGTGGTGGCGCCGCCTCAGGCCGACGGTAGGTGGCCCGCAAAAATGGCCTGCGCAAGCACTATTTCGGCCTCAATCGGAGAAGATGAACAGTTGCCGTCTGATGCGCTTTAAGATTCGTGCAGGATCTTTATTTCTATTTTTTCTGTTTTTCTGTTTTGTTTAAATATGCAGTTCACTGTTTTTGGATTTTAGGCCCCTTATGGGCACCTGATGAAAAAGTTGTTAGCATGAAAGTTGTAGGTCCTTTCAATACCTACAATTTGATATGCTGTGGTGAAAATTTGGTAGAGTACCTAGACCTGTAGGGCCATTTTAATATGGGTATGTCCTAGGTTTAGGGCAGTTTTACTATAAAAATTATTTAGGCCCCTTAGAGGCTTGTTCATCGATTTTGATCAACTTGAATGTTGTAGGCTATTTAATTATCTACAGTTTGATATGTTATGGAAAATTTTATGACAAGTATTCTGACCTGTAGGGTCATTATTCTAGGGTAGGTCCTACAATTAGGGCAGATCTTTGAAAAAATTCCCCACACCTAACCTTTGGTCCAAATGCTTTGAATTTTGTACAGAGGCTTAATATCACCTAGATCTAGCTCCTGTAAAAATTGGAATCCATTTAAAGAAGTATAACCTAGGGTTTTGCCCTAAACCTAGAAAAGCTAGGTTAAGGTAGTTGAAGGGACAAATGACCTCCAAACCCTCCCAAATTTTGGTGAGGTGTCCCTGGTATAGGTATTTAGGTCTGGTTAAAATCTCAACTCATTTGGTTGAGTTTTGATTAGGAATACTCTAAACCCTAATTTTGACCTAGTAGAAGGAAGTTTAGTGAGAGGTTCTTTGGACTCTTGTGTGATCATCTCACCTCAACAGAGGATGAGATTTTGAACACTGGTTTATTTTGATCCTAAGATTACCCTTAGGGAGGATGGAATGATTTAGGGTAAGTTTACCCTAGTGCCCAAGTTCAAACCCTAAATGTGGACTTTGGGGGTTTGTGAAGGACATAGGGGCAAATGCCCTTGTATGGCCTTGAGATTTGGTGGAAAGGTTGTTAATGAGTTTTTAACTCTCTGGTTATAATGTCAGATAATTTTGATGTAGGTAGCTACCACAAAACTTAAACCCTAGTTTTAGGGTAGAAGGGATTTTAGGTAAAAACAGTATCTTAAACTCTTTTAAAAGCCATGAAATTTTGGTAGTGTGTTTCTAGGGTAGTTAGGACCCTTGGATAATTTTACTAGAATTTTTGGATAGGTATTTCTAGTACTTCATTCATGAATGTGGTTATAGCCCTTTTTGATGTTTTATTTATTAAAGATTTTTAATTCAAATAAGGCCCCCTTGAAACTCTGGAATTAGATGTTGTTGGCCAGTAAGAATGCCCATGAATTTTTAGTTCAATTTTATGTTGATTAAATAGAATAGTTCCTTCACAAGTATTATTAAAGGGCTCTATGTTTCAAAAATATTTTATGGCATAAATAATTTCTGGAAAATTATGAAAGTTGGTAATTAGTGTTTTTAAATCATTATGAATCAGTGGGATTTTTCTCTGGATTTTTGGAGTTATGGATTTAGTACTTCATTCACAAGCATGCTAGATTAGCGTTTTTGATAAATGATTTATTATAAATTAATTTCCAGCAAGAAAATTATGAAACTTTTATAGTACTGTTTTCATAGTATTTCTATTACCCTGTAATTAATCTAAACTATTTGGAAGAGTATTTGATGTAGTTTATTCATTAGACATGAAGAAATTGGATTATTGCAAAATTAAGTTTAGGCCCCTTAGACCATAGGAAAAATTGCCAAACCTTGGATATGTTATTTTTAGATACACTAATATTTGTCTTAAATTTATTATGATTTATACATGACTGAAAAGTATGATCCTTGTACAAATTTGGAAGACCTTGGATTTAAAAAAATTAATTAATTATTAGGTTAATTGGAAAAATTGTTATTATCAGAAAAATCGATTCAATAATGTCATGATAGGCCCCCAGAAATTAACTTAGGCCGTATGGAAGAAAACACAAAGGACATCCTATCGTAGACATTACTTAGTTTAAGGTGGTCTGCATTTAGTAATTTTGGGAAATGAGCAACAAGAGAAGGTTTGGGTTAGCATAAGGACAGCTTGTGTTGGTTGGATTTAAAGAAAGAGGATGGATCACCATAGGAGGTTCCAAGTGCGGTGAGGAATGAGTTGATGCGCTCTAGAAGGTCCACGGATCTGACGAAGGATCGTCATCCCCGTAAGAGTGAAGAGTCAAATTCACCCTAGGTTTAGTTTAATGTAATTTATTAAGGGAAAGGGTAAGGAAAAACAACCAATAACAATAAGTGCCTTGCGAAAGGGAACTTTGGGCCGTAATGCCGCCGTCTTGGTTCCTAGTGCCCTTTTGAGAGCCCTTCACGGGGTATGCCGGGGGCAGTCCTAGGCTAACGTAAATCTTAAAACAACGAAAGAGTAATTAGCCTAATAGGGATTCACATTGCACACACTCATTAGTTAGGGTTGGTAATGGTTAAGTCGTCCCGAGGTGTTCAAAGGGGCGCCATCCCGCGGTGCTCAAGGGATGAGGTTTGGAATTGAGCCGGACGGTTTAGTCCGGGGAGCTTAGTCTCAGTTTGTGGTTGAGCCGGACGGTTTGGTCCGGGAGCTTTACTCTTGACTTCTTATATTAACTGCTGCATGTGCATAAAAATAGGAAAGATTAAGGTGGCGGGTTCTCGATATCGGGGAGTTCGATTGCACCGACACCGATATCGTTGACTCGGCAAGGTGACTAGCACTTAGCCAAGGTTAAGTCCGGCGGTCCAGTCGGCAAGAGTACGCAGGAGTCCGCTTTGTGCACCAAGCGTTGAGGGCGTACGATAGGTCAGACCAGTGGTGCTTTTACTGGTTTTGAGGTGGGTGAGGCCCAACCCACCGCTTCCGTCTGCCACTACGGAGGTATCCTGGGAGGTAACGGCTCTGAAAGGGGGAACTAAAGGTTTGTGTACACAAAGTTGGGTGTGTGAGTTGCACTGCTTGATCATCATACCCACCATATAGCTGCATGCCATAATCATTCATAACAACCTTGACACCTAAAGTATAAGTGGAATGGGACGCTTATACTTTAGGACTTGCAAAACGACCCCTTGGTCTATAAGCTTGTGTGGGCAAGTTTATAAATCAAAGGTTAATTTCAATATATATATGATGCTGTTTGATAACCGACACCCCAACGTATAAGTGGTATGGGACACTTTATACGATGGGAGCCTTGCAGAAGATCCCTTGGCTTATGTGTACTCACATAAGTGAAGGTTTAAATTATCTTACTTATTTTCCTTCTTGTTTGACCTATTACAACACTTAAGATAAATTGCTCCCCGAATACACAACTGCTAGTTAGGTCCACCGTCATCTGCTTTTGACTACTCTCCACTTTCATGTCCTCCCCTTTCTTCCTCTCCGCTCGGTGCCTTAGGGCATGGGGGAAGGGGTGGGGGATGATAGGGCTTAGTCTTATAGACTAACGGTTTTCGGACCACAACATTTTAGGTATACAATATGGAAGGGTCACGGGTTTTACAGTTTCTGACGGAGTTGACCCCGCGACCATGTTATCATTGTCACCAGCCGGGACATACACGGGTCAAATGCTCCATGATGGGTGGGATCCCACCAGCTCAGCAGTCAGGAGGCCGAAGACGTAGACGCAGACGTGGATTGCGAGGCGGGGACTGCAGGTCGAAAAGGAGGAAGCACCCAGAGATGCAGCACCAGCAGATTATGGGGTCGGTGGAGATGGACCAGTCAAGCTTGGGTGCTCTTTGTTCAGTGACAGTTACAGTGACTCTTAGTTTTAGTTCAGCTTCCGTTGAGTGACCATGTAGTGAGGTGTTGTTGTACCGGGCTTAAGTCCTTTTCCTTTCAGTACTCTGTTTTTACTCTGATGTTATACTGTGGACGCTCCCCTCATGGAGTTTTTATTTATATGTGATATTATATTGTGGACTGCATTTTTCTTTACTGTTCTACTTGCTACTTGATTGTGATCGAAAAAGCCGGCAGAATCGGCGCATTGTAGTGACTACCTTCCCGGGTGCGAAGGTGTCACCGCAAAGCGGCGGTTCTGGGCATAAGACCCCGGGGATTGGAATCAAAAAAAAAAATGGGGTCTTACATATGTTATCTGGCTTGCTGTGTTTTGTTTTTGTTATGTGCTGTGATTTCTTATTTCTTGCTTACTTAGTTTTTCTTTTTGCAAGCACCTTACACATATACATAAATCAAGACTTCCACTGCTTTACAGTTTTAAATTATAAATTATTTTAAAATACTCTATTCATCCCCCCCCCCCTCTAGAGTAAAGGTAAATCTTACACTCACTTTCACATTTGATTAAAAATTAATCTTATGGAAAATATAATTTGCGCGATTAAAACTCAAAAACTTGAAGAAAGAGAACTTGACCATGGAGATTCATGAAGCATGAACACACCTCTCTTGAGGACTATGCCCAACAGAGATTAAGAAATATTGACCAAACTCTTGTTCAAATCAATAACTTAAGCTCGCTTTATCGCGGTGAAACCCTCTAAAGGATTTGACTCCTATCTGGAAAAGTTTCGTCGTCCTCTCTAGAGGGTTGCGATCAACTCCTTTTATTCTCAAATGATTGATTCATGCGCACAACCCACTCAGCTAACTAGAATACGAAAAATGAATACAAAATCATATGTAGACATATGAGATTGAGATTAATCGAGATTAAATCGTAAATTCGCATTTCAAAGCTTAAGAGATAAAATTACAAAATGTAACTTCAAAAGATATCATCCAATCAAATGCTAGAAAAATCTAGCTAAACAAGATCAAGATTAAAAGAAGATAGAACTGGAGAAAGGAGAAATAATTTTATTACTAAGAGAAAAGAGAAGTACAATTGCATGAAGCGGGAATTCTACACTAAGAATTTAAAGTACAATACTTGAAATGAAATTGCATGAAGTAAAATTAATTAGAAATGAAGGAAAACTAAGCTAAAAAAGTCCCAAACAGGGTTTGAATTCCACTAGGATTTCAAGGAGCAGCTGGCTTTATAGAGTCAGAAAAATAGGCTTATACGCCCTAGGTACACGCCTGTGGCATTGGGGCATGGAGGGGACATGATTGCTTGGTGATGATTTGCATTGAATTATGGCATTTTGGGTGTGTCACTCCACTTGGCCATGTCAATGACAAGGAGGTGTGACCTAGGAAAATAGCTTCTGATAGGAAGATCTAGCGGGAACGTCGTGAAATGACGAATCCATGGACTTACACGGGCATGATATTTGGAGGTCATGGGTGTGTTCAGGGAATGATCACTAGGGAGTTACTGGATTGGCTGGAGGAGGTTCAAAGGCATGATCTGAAAGTCAGGTCCTTGGTCACGGGCATTACTCTGGGCGTGTACTTTTAAATGATGTGGTAGCATCTTATGGAGCATGGGGGACGAGCCCTTGGCGTGACTAAGGTCACGCCGTATGTACATGTCTGTGATAGGGGGCATGTACTTTGGACTGTTCATTGAATAGCTCACTTTTAGCTTCGGATGCTCCCTACGTGCTCCAATCTACAACAAGCAGTCAAGTTTCTCCTGAAAATACAAAAGAATGCATTTTAGACTCAAATTAAGGATAAAAACAATTGAAGTTATTTGTTTTATAATAAATTATTATACTAAAATATAGATAAATAATAAGTTTTCAAAGTGCTATGTGTTAAACAATTGGAAGCACTATTTAACTAAGTTTGCTGAAAAGGTCTTTAAGGGCATTTTTGTTGGATATAACTCACATAGTAAAGCTTACAGGATATAAAAACAAAAAGATCCAAGTTGTAAAAAATTAATTCATGTTGTATTTGATGAGACCAGCCTGATCTATTAAGGTTGGCCTAGTTCTTCTAGTGTTGCAGGTATTGAGCAAAGGCTGGAAAAGGTATCCATCAATGAACATGAAGAGAGAAGTGAACTAACCACACCATATAAATTGATAAAAGGTAGATGCTTCCCCAAAAAAGATGTACAAGATGCTACTAAAAGAATTGAGCAGGCTGAAACTCAAACTGAATCCAAAGCACAAGAAAATGCAAGAAGACGACCACCAATAATAAGAAACCTAAGGGATCACCCACAAACTCAAATTATTGGTGACTTGGGTCAAGGAGTTCAAACCAGGAGAAGCACAAAGAATGAAGTGCTCCACCTGAGTTTTCTCTCTCTCTCCCAGGTAGAGCCAAAGAAGTTTGAAGAAGCCAACTCTGATCCATCGTGGATCTTTGCTATATAAGAGTAATTGGACCAATTCAAGAGATGCAAAGTCTGGAAGCTGGTCCCAAGGCCTCATGACCATAATGTCATTAGGACAATGTGGGTGTTCATAAACAAGCTGGATGAACAAGGAGTGATAATCAAAAATAAAGTAAGGCTGGTTACAAAGAGTACAAAAAAGAAGAAGGAATTGATTTTTGACCAAACCTTTGCACCAGTGGCCAGATTGGAGGCAATAACGTTGTTTATAGCATATACAACTCATAAAGGATTTAAAGTGTAACAAATGGATGCGAAGTCTGTCTTCCTCATTGGAGACATAAAGGAGGAAGTATATGTAGAAAAACCTCCAAATTTTGTAAATTCTTCTCACCCAAACTATGTTTACTATTTAATAGAAGCATTGTATGGTCTCAAATAGGCACCTTGAAAACAAATGTTCAAGGTGAAAGATTGATAAGATATTATTTCTAAGAGAAGTAAAAGGCAAGATTTTGTTAGTCCAAATCTATGTATATGACATTATCTTTAGATCTATAGATGACAACCTTTGCAAAAGGTTTGTTAAGCTTTTACAAGAGAAATTTTAACTGAACAACATGGGAGAGCTGAAATACTTCTTAGGTCTCCAAGTGACACAATCTGAAGATGGAATCTTCATCTCTTAGGCCAAGTTCACTTAAGATCTCATCAAGATGTTTTGAATGGAGAGTACAACCTCAATGAGGACTCTAATGGGCTCCAATGTATCATTGGATAAGGATGAAAAAGCAAACAATTTTAATGATACCATGCACAGATGTATCATTGGATCCTTGCTATATCTCACTGCTAGTAGACTAGACATTATATTTTTTTGCATGTGTTGTGCTAGGTATCAAGTGAACTCTAAGGAATCTTACTATTCCTATATCAATAGGATTCTAAGATACCTTAAGGGTACACTAAATCTTTGTTTATATACCCTAGGAGTAATGATTTTGAGCTGATATGATTTTCAAATATAGAATTTGCAGGCTGTAAGGAAGACAAGCAAAGTAACTCAAGAACATGTCAATTCTTGGGGAGATGTCTAATTTCCTGGTATAGTAAAAAAGCAAACTAGTGTGGCCATCTTAACTGCAGAATCAGAATACATCTCTGCTGAAAGTTGATGTGCTCACCAACTATGGATACAACATCAACAACGAGATTATAACATCTAGAGATAAACCTTATATGACAAAATATCAACCTGACGGGGAGACATAGTAGGCATTTACCATTTATCGAGAAGTATATCAGCACACATTATTCTCATATATATATTTATTCTAAAGATTTATTTCTTAATAAATGTACGCATTACCTAGACTTCTGTTTTATATAATTAAATTAGAATAACAGAACATTAGGTTAAATAGCCTTAAAACCCCAAAACGTCGACACCAAGGTTTTCGCGCTCTTACTCACGTTGGATTCAAAAGCTCTCTATCCACCAAATATTTGACATCTTCAATGGCATCCAAGGCAAGCTCGACCAAAAATATCAATACTAGAAGTGAAGTCATAAGAGATGAGTTCATGAAATGCCCTAAAGACATCCAAAATGTGATCTTCCTTCTCAATGCAGAGAGATTTTAGGTAATCCTTTATGAACCACTAAAATCATGCCAACAGAAGTAGAAGAGGTCTTTAAGAATTGATAAATAAGTGTTTCAGGGTCAAACATTAAAACCCATAATCTAAAGCAGAAATTGCAAGTCACTGCTAGAAGCCTAAGTCATCTACTTGAACTTCCTACTCTCACGGAAGGAGAAGAGGAAGAGGAAATCTCTAGGGTAGACCATAAAGTAGACCTAGAGTGGTGAAACTACTCTAGAGAGGAATATGGATCCTTGGAATGGAGTAATATGAACTCCTCAAGAAAATTATAAGGTGACATAATAGACCGGGCTCTACTCTACAAGCCTAGTTCACATGAAAAGATTTTTAAGGAAATGTTCAACATCATGTCTATAGTATTCCTCACTAAAAGGATTGATTGAAGCCAACTTATTTTCATAAAGTTGAAGCGATGCTTGAATGACCCCAACATGGGGAGGATTATTTCATTATGTCTCTTCAAGAGTCTAGGTGATAAGCTGAATGAGACACCTGAGGTACCTCTGCATTATCTGAAGAAGATGGATTACAAGACTATTGAGAGGTAGTAAAATTCACTCCCTAAATTTGAGAAAACAGGAGAAGCTCTAAGTAACCTCAGATTAAGGAGAAAATAAAAAAGAGATGCTAGCCCTTATAGAAAGAAGGTTGAAAAGAAGAGGAGACTGAAGAAGGAGAGGTTACATGCACTAAGCCCCATTCCCTCCCCAAGTCTTTTTGAGGGAGAGTATATAAGAGAATCTCACATAATACTCTCTAAAAATGTGGTCAATGAAGACTTAGAAAGCACAACCCCAATGGAATAGTCTAGGAATGTGGCTCAATAAGAAGTAATGGAGGTGGGAGAAGTTCAACAGAAACCTATTGCCCAAGGAAATGAAGTGGTTACTCAGGCGGAAGTTCATCAGAAACTTGCTCCTCAACATACTGAGACTGAAGTACTGGAAGAAGCTCAATAAGAAGTGTCCACTCTTAATACAAAAGTTGTGGAAGGAGAAAGTCATCAGGACCTTATTATTTTATATACAGAAATATTTAAGGGGGAGTTGATCCAGTAAGACTCTACCCAAAAAACTAAAGCGTTGAAAGAAAGTGGAAGATTAATAACAGAAGTGATTGAGGGGGAGTCCTATCTACAAGAATCTTCCCAAAGCAATTTTGACATAGAAAGAGTGGATCAAGCGATCAGCAAACAGGTAGAAACAGGCCCACACTCCCTCATGTTCAAGAAGAGTTAGAATAATCCATCCCTACAGGTATTGAGATAGTCCCGTGGAAAGGGAAAAGTTTGTTCGAAGAGCTAGGCACTAAAAAGATCATCTCTCCAAAATCAACTCTTGACTGCATTTTTGAGGACTATGAGCCTAACACAGGCCCTTCCCATAACACAGCTGACGAAGAGCCAAAACCCTTATCACCTCCAACCAATATAGAACCCTCTTATTCTTTTATAGCCCAGCTACAAGTAACGCTAGACAGCCAAATAAGAAAATTTGAAGATTTTGTGTAGAGAACAATGTAAGGATTAAGGAGTGAATTGAATGAAAAGATCATATCTGTTCAAGAAGAGATGCACTATCTCAATGCTCAGACACTGGATTTCTTTATGAAGGCTATAGTAGTTATAGACTTAATTGCCTACCAAAATGATATGACTCGTCTTGGCATTCAAGAAGTCATAGATAATCAACAAGCTACTAGTGTAAATCTTCACCAAGCCTTCTAAGCAACTGCCAACAACATGGTTGTGTTGGAGAGGATTAACTTATGCAATAAACTGCTAGATGGTTATCTACTCAAAACCAAGAACACCATAGTTGCAGGAGTTAGGTGGCATTTAGTTAAGCTTATTAGCTATTTTGCAGTTAGGACGCACTGCCATTTTGACAATAAGCAGCTTTTTGTTCGAATTTTTTCCAAACCGCCGTTTATTTAGATCCGCTCTTTTCTTCATATTATCAGCCACAACTTTTTACTGCACTGAACCGCAAAAGTAGTGCTTCTCTTATTTCGGATAACCTACCCCAACCCCAACATCATGTTGATCGTCTTCTACATGCTCTGCTCCCACTGTCGATCTTCGTTTTCTCTGCTCTTTTCCCGCTGTCGATCCTCGTTTTCCATGATCTGCTCCCTCCGTCCGGTTTTTGCTATTGAACACAGCGAGTCTTCTCATTTTACATCAACACCTAGGTTTTCTCGTGGGATTTTTGTCTTAAATCCATGGTAATGCTTCTATCTCTGCTCATTTATATTTATATGTCGATTAGTAGACTTGTTGGTTGGGTTTCGTGGTGGTGGAAAACCCTAGTTGGCTGTTTTTCTTTCTTAGAGGCTTTAATATAATAATTTCTCTTCTTTCCCTCTATTAATACGAAGAGTTAAGGCTATTATATCCATCTCTTGTAAATTTACCTCTTATTCGGTATAAAGGAAACAAATTTTACTTATTTAAGGGGAATATTTTGTTACTTTTTATAAGCATTTAAGTATGATATATGTATTAGATATTGATGTATACTATTATAAAATTTAATGCGCTTGTGATTATTTCAAGGCACTGGTGACTTTCGTTCGTTTATATTAAAATCCATGTTTATGTATAGATAGATCATGTGTTATTGTTAGAGATGTACATTTGGTGTTTATTTGGGGCTGATTAATAATTTGGTGTTAATTTATTGTAATTAAAGTCCAAAAAAATTTCACACAAAACTCCTTTTGTTCCCAAATAACTTTTTCAAAACTCCATTTCACCCAAATAGTTTTTTAATAAAACTCCATTTTCCAGAATCAACATTTTTTTCTATCAGCAGCTTTCCATCAAGAACAACCCAACCAAACAGAACCTTAATATGCTAGAGCAAAAGATAGCTGAATCTCAAGAAGAAATCTTCCAATCCACATTTGAAGAAATCAGAAACGGGGAGAGTTCAATAACTCACCATTCTGCCCAACAAGCTATATGGACCTCCAATACAATTAGGGAAATATTGAATTTGGAACCATTCCAGTACTCCCTACAGCCAGCTATTTCACAATCTGACCCAATAGAAAACTAAGATTGCATCCCTCCATAGAACTATGAAGAGGCCTGAGATGATTATGATCATTTCCTTCCAACTAAATAATGAGAGGCATCTTCATCCATAAAAAGGAAAGCAATTCAGAGCTAAGAAGATATTATGATGGCAAGATAGAGAAGGATAATTGAAATAAATAACATGCCAGGTTATGAAGAATAAAGCCCCATATCAAAAAATCATCATCCTATATACATGGGAGAATTTTGGGAAACATGGCATCAACATCTTAAGGTATTATAATTCAGTTGAATAGGAAAAGCATGAGAAGTAGGAGACAAGGTGAAAGATTCACAAAAGAAATCATCCAAATGGACCTCCACCTCCTCCTAGATACATTCCCAAACCATTGGGTTACTTCTATAGACAAAAGAGGAAAGTTGATGGTGAAGAGTTCTGAGTGCTGCAGGACCTTGGAAGCTGACCTATATTTGTTTTGGGGTGTATAGTTTGTTTAACTTAATCTAGAACTCTATAATTTCTAGTTATTTATAAATAATCTGGAATGACCATTTTTCTATGCATCTTTGTCTATGTTTTATTTTATGCCATTATGGTTATTGTTATATGAGATTCTGACTTCTTTAAATAGGGGGAGATTATTGAGAATATTGTCCACAAGATTCTTGATTTGAAAAAGGCCTCAAGATGATAATAAACATCTTGTATTTAATGTGAGTTTTAGTTTTGTCGTGATAGGGGTAACAAAAGTGCATGGCTAATATAGTGTTAGACTTATAATCACCCAAACAGGGTTTTGCCCTTGTAATCCCTCAAGGAGCAAAACTCATGTTGACTTATGACCTAATCCTATATTAGACATGTCATTATCATGAGAAAAGTCACTAGAGTTAAAAAAAATTCAAAGGAAGGAGCTTAAATTTATCAAAGTTAAATCTTGGGTGCATATGATAGAAGTTAAGCGTTTTTTCGATTGCATTAGATAGAAGTTAAGTGTTTTTTCGATTGCATTGAATAAATGACTCAGGGAAAATATCGAGTGCATTGATTGCATGGCTAAAGAAAAGTTTGACTGCATCAGTTTCAAGCTAAGTCATTTATCGACTGCATTGACCACATGTTTCATGTATTTTATTAACTACATCGACTGCAGGCTTTATATAATTTGTCAAATGCATCGACTGCATCATATAGAAGGCTTTATATAATTTGTCAATTGCATCAGCTACACAGTGATAGAAAGAATTCTGTAGAGTTAAATGTTTAAGTGCTAGGTATCTTTAGTTGAGTCCTTATGATGTTTTATGCCGACTACATATTTGTTACTAGAGTTAAAGAACTTTATTGACTGCATCAAGAAAAGTTTACTTAGAGAAGTTTTGTCGGCCTAACGCGTGGTCTAATGTCTCTTTCCTGAGATTAAGCCGTTGATTGCTTAATCAATTTAAATTATTTCAAATTGAAATCTTTGCTGCTGTAATCATGGCGCTGCCACAGGGAAAGATATATTCTCAATTAATTCACAATAATTCAATTTCTAGAATTTTTCCTTAAGCAAAATTTTGTTGTTGTTAGAAGATTCCTATTTATGAATTTTCCTTAGGAAGATTGAATAGCCGTTGGAAGTTTCCTTCTCAAACACCAAGCCCTCTGTCGATCCCGTGTACTATAAAAGGGAGACTTGAAAAGGATTCAAAATACACATACAAGTAATACACTGAGATTTTTACATGCCAATACTTTCAAAGTTTTTTTGTGCAAGTATTTAACAGTGTTCAAGCATCAAAATTCTCTCAAGTCTCGATTTACTGTAAACAACAGAGAGATTTTTCTTCAAAGACTAATCTCAGCAATATTTTTTCTAAAAAATTTCTCTCTCTATTAAAGTGTCTTGATCCAGCTTCATTCTTTTCAAGCCAAGATATTCAAAGTGTTGATAAAAGAAAAAGAAGAAGCCTACTCAGTGCTTCTATTTGAACACTCAAGCCTTGTCTGTTGAGTCAAACTCTTGTAAAACTCTTTTATATCAGTAGGATAATTGTGATCTTAGTTTTAGGATCTTTAAAATGATCTGAGTGTAGATCTTTAGCTATAGAGATTGAGGTAGGGTTGTGTATAGCCTGAGTTGTAGGATCTATAAAAAAATCTATGTGTAGATCTCTAGCTGTAGAGATTGAGGTAGGGTTGTGTTTAGCCTGAGCAATAGGATCTATGAAAGGACCTGAGTTGTAGGATCTTGTGATAGAAGATCTGAGTGGTAGGACCTATGTACAAAGGTCTGAGGTAGGGTACCGATGTCCCTGAATTGTACGATCTCTGGATCTGAGATAGTTTGGAGAAGTTTGGCATATGCTAGCACTCTGGTAGATAGGTAAAGGGGAAAAATGGATGTACCCATAAATGGAAAACCACTACAAATCTTGTGTCCTATGTTGTGTTGAGTATTGCTTGTGCTGATTTATTATTCTACTGTGCTCAAATCAAGAAAATCATAACAAAGTATAAAATAAGTAAAACACATATTCACCTCCACCCCCCTCTAGGTGAGTTGTCTTGTGTTTTATGTTTTACCTCAGTGTGACTTCCATCAAGTTACAATCAATACATGTATGTTGCTTTGAAATCAAGTTCATGCCAAAAATCACATCAAACCAAGATATTGACAACATTAACGCTTCCAATTCATACACTTGACTTCATATCCACACCTTCACACAACAAACTCTATCTGCAAACATCAGGCACCCATTTGGTAGCAAGTTGCTCAATCAATATTTTGATACTAATGAATACACTCAAATATGTAGTATGAAGTCCTCAGATAGAAAGGAATGAGATGCTCTAGTGTCAAATAGTGCTTTCATCGGATAGTTTAGTATTAAGACAAAGCATAATACAAACATGTTACACAAGAAATTACACATAAGGTATAAAGTACATAAAGCTAAAAAAGCTATATATTAAACCGTACATGTCATGACATTGCTTTGATTAATGTCCTCTTACTGGCCAAGATTGTACACTCTGGGTTATGCGGGAGTGTACTGGGATGCAGATGACTGTTGCTTTCCCTTTCTCTATATAAGATGCACTCTCCTTTTTCGCCATATTTCGGGAACCAATACAATAGTTTCGAACAAAATTGACCCACCTTGTCATATTTATAGCAACTGAGCGGACCTCGCCTAGTAGTTTCTCCATAAATCAAAGAAGAAGATGGATAAAAAAACTTAGACTTCTTCTTGAACCTTCGGCACCCCGGCTATAGAGCTCGACACTTTGAA
This sequence comes from Platanthera zijinensis, assembly GCA_039513925.1. Lineage (NCBI taxonomy): Eukaryota > Viridiplantae > Streptophyta > Magnoliopsida > Asparagales > Orchidaceae > Platanthera > Platanthera zijinensis. The sequence goes on from CM077079.1 coordinate 78,752,071, forward strand.
CTCTTTCTTCTTCACTGATAGGTCCTTCTTACTTTGGACCCTCTTCATATTCTTCTCAAGGGATCTGGCGGTATTTACTATGATTAAAAAGACTTGCTTCATCGGTCCTGCTAGGAGTAGCCACAGATCATCTCGTAGACCTTCATAAAACCTATTGGTTTTCCCTTCCTCATCATCAAACGATGATCCCGCATATCTCCCAAGTCGCGTAAACTAATGAAAGTAATCATCCACCAGACGGACACCTTTAGTTAACCTTTGGAATTGGTTCTCCAATACAATGCGATGCCAAGAGGGATATACTGTGCCAAAAACAATCTCAGGAACTCCTCCATCGAGATATCAGTTAGTTGCTTGTCTGCAAACTAATGCAATATCTCATCCCACCAAAGCCTTGCTTCTCCATCCAACTGGAAAGTATCTAAGGTAACTTTCTGCCCTTTAGGGTCCTCTTTATTCATAAGAGCCAATCTTGGGCTATAGTTGGGAATCCCATTCCCGCAAATGTTGGAGGATGGAAACCTAGAAATTGTTTTAACTATTTATCGAATGCTCTCTTCGCCGCTACCGGCTGATCAGGCACTTGCCTCATAACAACCAACTCAACTAGGCCAATCAATACCGAGGCCACCACAAGTGTAGGATGTTGTGCAGGCCTTCCTATTTGTGCATTGAACATAGAAAACATGGCTTTAACAAATAATCGTATTATTTCAACTGAAGGAGAGGTTGTAAGCACAATAGTAGGTGCACTACTCTTCGCAGATTGCTGGGATTAAGACTGCCTCGCACCACTCCTAGTCACCTATAATCTTGTAGTACATCATTTAGCGACTATTAACATAAAACAATAAGTATGGAATGCTCAGGTTCCTTAATGATGCACATGCGTGCACTCCACCCCGTAAAAATAATTTGTCTATTTGACGAACACCAGAAGGTGATACTAAATTATAACACCAAGCCCGTTTCAAAGAATATACTAGTAGATCTGGTCGGGACCCCACGCCCTATTAGACAAACAAACAAAAGAGTTACAAAATGGGAAAACAACCAAGTAAGACAACACAGAGCTAGAAGCTAACAGAAGAATTTTATTATCCTAAATCAGTATGTCCATATCAATAGACTAGGAATGAAATAATATCAAGTGTTTGACAATAAGGCCTTACATGTTTCCAAGTACAACTACATTATTTATATACATTGGCACGCAGGTTGGAAATACATGACAGCCATACAAACTTTTGCAATCGAGGGTCAGCTTGGCATGGGGCTTCATCCTGCTATTTCTCGCTCGGTTTGCTAGCACCTATACCAGTCCAATCCACGGAGATGTGACAAAAAAATAGCGGTCAGCTTAAGTTGACCATAATTGGTGTAACGACCTCACCCCATCCCTGATCTTCTTAGTCGGTCGTAGGGCGGTGGTACCTCTTCTTTGCAAGAAAGTCGTACAAGCAGTATATATATAAAAAGAAATTAGAGCTACTCAAAGGCCAAGCACAATTAATATATACACAAAACTATTACCAACGTTGGTACGCATGACTATACGTTTCATGCTCTCAAGACAAGCTTTTGGTGTACTCTCTCCCGAGTCCCACCGTCATCCTAAGTATTACAAACTTTGATGGAAATTTAGCTTATGTTGTCAAAGGCTATAATGCCATATGGACTTCTCCAAGATCAACCAGTGCATCGAGGAGTTACCTCTTCACCGACCAGCATGGAACAAGTTCAGATCAGCTTTGTTCATGCTCAAATCACTAGAATCTACCGCTACGATGTGAGTACAGCTTCACCTTAGCCCGTGAACATGATAACCTAGTTATCTCACGCAAGCTAGAAACATAAGGACTTTTAACTTAACACGCTACACACCTAATCCAAAGGGCATTGGCTTCATGATCACAATCAATGTAACTGGATTACATCCAATACGTTATCGCTAGTGATTGTACTACTGTTGGGTGATATCAAGTAGAACACAACACTGGGGTATTTCATGGAGTGGTTCTTTAGCACAACATATATCACCAGTCAGCTATCGTCAACAATAGTAACTATCGTTGGATGATATAAACTGAATGCTTGTTTTCTGTTGTAATTTGGGGTGTTTTCTAAAGGTTATTTCAATCACACACCACCCAGAATTTTAAAACTAAAAGTTTTCCATAGAGTCTTCTCTAACACACTAACTAAACATCACCAATATGAACCAACCCATCGATGATAGGCTTCACACATCTTGTCTATATCTGTAAACTAATCAGATTCAATATGCAGTTCATGTCGGGGACAGACACAATCGACCCAGAGGAAGTCTTGTCTTTTGCTAATTAGCAAAGGAGACACTTCTATGCAAGCATAAGAATAGGACAAGCATGTCCTAAGACTGAGAAGAAGGATCATTACCCTTGATGATCTCTTTAGCGCTCTGAATTATAAATTTATTTGTATGGGAAGGATCACAGCACGTTCCTCTCCGTGGATCTGATCTCGGCGCGCAATTCGGAGCTTTAGAGCCCCTCCAATGGCCACCTTCTTCTTCTTCTTCCTACACCCTTTGCTCTCTACTTTCTTTCATTTGGAGAGAGAAAGTTTAAAATAAATGAGGATGGATTAGCCCTTTGCTACCTTTTGTAGATCGGAATATATCCCAATAATCTAATCTAAATTCCATAAGGAATGGACAACCATGATTTAATTTGAGGGAATCTGTTTCGAGAGATACCGTTGGTGTTAGTATTAACACACAACATTAGTGTAAGCAGTGGAGGTGGTCTGTCTAACATTACTTAGCAACCGCATTACCGCTTACCGACCACTTAATGGTCGTTTGACACGTGGAATCCTATCGCCGAAAATAATACTACCGCCCGACATTAGCATAGCGTTTTATCGTCTCGACAATTGTCGTGTCTGCTCGACGCTCGTTTTAATAACTTAACGCTTGTCGTAAAGGCTACCGCCAGGCGTAATCACTAACACTGGTGTTATCTTCAACAACCAGACTATTATTTTTTTCCAATGTTGGGAATACTAAGGTATTACACAAAGCGGCACAAGCATTACATAGCAAGCAAGGTGATAACTCTATTTTTAACCTTATTTTTATATAGATTTTATTTAATAATTAATAAATTTATAATTATATTTTATTAATTAAGTTTTTAATTACTTTCATTTTATATTTCAGGTTAATCTAGCCTGCAAATAATAATTTGAAGCTGACAGTTCTGACTAGGAGGTTATTTCGAGCAAAACTGGAAAAATTTCAAGTACTCGCCCAAGTCACGGTGTGACCTGTAAGTCACGAGCGTGACAAGTAGGCGTGGCCCTCCAGATGTTCCCGACATTGCATCCACACCATTTAAAATTACACACCCCCATATCACGGGTGTGACTTGGGACATGACACATGATACAGACGTGACCAGCTCCAGATAAAGCCCACGTCAGATTAAAGTTACACGCCCCAGTCACGGGCGTGATCTTCAAGTCACGGGCGAGACAATTGGCGTGACAGCCAGCATAGGCATGACGCATCATTAAGAAGCTAGTTTTCGATTCAGCTGTTCCAAGCTTACACGCCCTAGGTTACGGGCGTGACCTAGGGGCGAGACCTCTTTTGCAACTGACAGATTAACTCCCGTTATTTCGAGATCCCGCCATTTCCAGCAATAGTTAAGACACTCCCTAGGTCATGGGCGTGACCTAGGGCGTGACCCGTAGAACAACGAATTTTGGCGGTTTCTTTCCAACATTCCCGGGCTTTCATGACGATGGTTTAGCACCTTATACGCCCCCTAGTCATGGGCGTGACCTAGGGGCGTGACTCTTTAAAAAAATTGCTATATATTCCAGACATTGCCATGAGCTGAGGGGTCGATAGGAGGGAGTTTTGGAGTTAGTTTTAGAGTTGGTTTTCGGCTTTCTTGCATTCTTTCATTTATTTTCCAATTTATAGTGTAACTTTTAGTTTTGCTATTTTCAATTCAAGTACTTTCTTTTTATAATTATGTCTCTCTTAAAATTTTTATGTAATTTCCCTATCATGATGAGTAGCTAAATTCTATATTAACACTTGATCATGATGAACTTTGGAATAAAATAAACTTGTTTTATTTTTCTCAAATTATCAAGCTCTCTATTTTACTTACTTCGATTTATCTTTGAATTCTATTGCGTCAAATTCATATGTTGCGAATACATTGTTTCGATCCTAGATCTACATCCTAGATTTACCGAGAGGTTGTGGATACGAGTAGATCACTCAAAGGTAGAAGGATTTGCATGCACTCCTCGAGAGAGGATGACATAAATCTTTCGTATTGGAGTCAAATCCAATAGTGGGGTTCACCGCCTAAAACTTGATGAGTAAAATTTAAGATAAATAATATCTCCAAATTCTACGAACTATAGGCAAGAGCACCTATCGTTCATAGTATAGGATATTTTAGAATAAAATATCAAGTGTTGTATTCTTACGAACCTGTTGACTACTTCTACTCACGCAAATTAATATTATTTTATCGGGATAAAAAAGAGGTTAATTAAACTATATAAAGGAAATAAAATAAAAATATAACACTTGATCTAAAATCCCTTTGGATTAAATAAACTTTCATGAAATGCAAGTTTCTAAATTACTTACTTCGACTGTGGAGATTCCCAAAATACAAAAGCGCCTCTCTCAAGAATACGCTCGCGAATAAACTTAGATTGATCGATAAAGACCCCTCGGTCAGTCGAAACCCCTAAGCTTGCTTTAGGCAATGAACCTCACTATTGGATTTGACTCCAATCCGGAAGATTTATATCATCCTCGCTCGAGGAATGCATGCAACTCCTTCTACCTTTGAGTGATCTACCTGTATCCACAACCTCTTGGTAAATCTAGGATACAGATTTAAGATTGAAACAACATATTCACGACATATGAATTCGATGCAATAGAATTCAAAGATAAATTGAAGTAACTAAAATAGAGAGCTTGATAATTTGAGAAAAATAAAACAAGTTTATTTTATTACAAAGCTCATCATGATCAAGTGCTAATATGTAATTTCCCTATCATGATGAATAGCTAAATTCTATATTAACACTTGATCATGATAAACTTTGGAATAAAATAAACTTGTTTTATTTTTCTCAAATTATCAAGCCCTCTATTTTACTTACTTCGATTTATCTTTGAATTATACTGCGTCGAATTTGTAATGCCCCAAAAATCCTGAGAAAGGATGGTTTGGATGTTAATGCGTGGTGGTAGTGTTAATGCCGGCGTTAGCCCTTGAATTAAATCGACTGTCTGCTCGGTTATCTAACGCGCGGCGATAGTGGGCTATCGCGTGGCGATACCACTTGACGCACTCAATGCTTTCAACGAAGCATTGAGAGGTTAACTGCGGGGCGATAGTGAGCTAGCGCATTGTAACACCTCCCCTGTAATGATCGTATAATATGGGTCTGACCGGGGCCCCACAACATACCAACTACACAGCTTAAGCATTATAAGATGATATAAGTCTACCCAACTCAAAACTCAGCATAAACCAGCAGAAACATACAACCAAAAACTAGAATTTATCCACCAAATCAGGAGTATCAAAAGGGCCTTAAGGCCTTACATAATACAAGTCCAAGACTGAATAACAATCTTATCAACGTGCAAAAGCACTCCTAGGCTACCTCGGCATGCAAGCTGGATTATATCTCATGGATCATAGCATTCAATCAACACATAAGCAAATATAAGAAAGTTCGCTTCATGAGGCTTAGGCCTTTTTGGCCGGCGAGCTTGCTCCTGCTTGCGATCCTTGCCCTGTAAAAATTTGTTTTAACGTGGGTCAGCAAAGGCTGATCTCAACTGTGTAACCAACACATCTCCTCCCGGTCATCCCGAACGGACCCCAGGGCAATCCATCACCCTGCAGGTCAGCACTTCGTATGCAATATACATCAATATATAAAGCGATAAAATAAGTTTGGATGTCCTATACAACAAACATGTTTCTACATTGAGCATATAGTAAAGGGGCCTACAATGTAACAAGTATGCAAACCTTGGTTTCACCCAAGGCACCCTATAGCGCATGATTATAACACATTATCAAAGCACAACATCTGGGTACTTCCAATTTCCCCATCGGCGATCAAGTCTCACACAAAAAGGGTACTATAATTTTCCCCTAACGGCATACAAGCTGCCACACGGAACTCTTGCCAAGGCCCCACCCTCTCGTGGGTCTCAAACCCGGGCTTGCCTGCAAGCTCTGACTTCTCACGTCAGGATTCCGTCTCACACACAAAGTGATTCGAAGAACCCTTGCTGAACCCCACCCGCTCATGGGCTTCATCGCCCGGGCTTGTCCTAAGCTTGGAATTCTCGTTAGTTTAACAGAAGGGGACAAGTCTCGCCAAGGAACTCTCCCCACATGACTTGCACGTCATGGGATAGAAAGCCAACCATAGAGACAAGACCACGCCTTAGCACATCACAGACAGCATCTTACCACAACGGATTTCTACAAAAATCCTTAAGTTTCGCAATGCAACATCACCGAGTCGGACTAACGGTCGCGATAATGGCTTCACCCACAATGCCTAATCCACTAGCGGAGCGGATTTATAATGCAAAATCTTGCCGGGGACGGACACAATCGACCTAGTGGTTGTAAGACCCCCTTTTTTCTTTTTTTCAACCACCGGGGTCTTAGGCCCAGAGTCGCCGCTTTGCGGTGACACCTTCTCGTCCTGAAGGGTTATCACCACAAGGCGCCGATTCTGCCGGCCAATTCGATCACTAAAAGGTAGCACAATAAATGAAGTAAGAGCAATGCAGTCCACAGCAATAGATCACATATATAGAATAAAAATCTCCACGAAGGGAGTGTCCACAGAAAACATCAGAGTACTATAAATGCGGGCTTATGCCCAGTACATCATGTCCTCACTACAATATCACTCATGCGGAAGCTAAAACAGAAACTACTCAGGGTCGAGACTCACGGTCCCGGCTGTATGAACTCCGGAGCTAGACTGCCCCATCTCTAGGCGCACCGATCTCTGGGGCTGCTCCTCCATGCTGGGCTCCATGATCCCCTAAATGATGCGGTTCGAAAACCGTTAGTCATAAAGACTAAGCCCTATCATCCCCCACCCCTTCCCCCATGGCTCCTAGGTACCGAGCGGGGAGGAAGAAAGGGAAGGACATGACGGTAGAGATTAATCAAGAAACAGATGGCAGCGGAACTAATCTAACAAGTTGTATTCGGTGAGCAGTTGAAATAATTGTTATAATAGGTCTAGCAGTAAGAAAAGCAAATATATGAATTTAACCTTCACTTATGCGAGAACACATAAGCAAAAGGGGTCTTTTGCAAGGCTCCCATCGTATAAGTGTCCCATACCACTTATACCTTGGGGTGTCGGTTATCAAACAGCAATGGTTGTTATATATTGAAATTAACCTTTGATTTATAAACTTGCCCACACAAGCTTATAGACCAAGGGGTCATTTTGCAGGTCCTAATGTATAAGCGTCCCATACCACTTATACTTTAGGTGTCAGGGTTAAATGAATCGATTATGCTATGACATGCTAGTGGGTATGATGAAACATGCAAGTGCAACTCACACACCCGACTCTGTGAACACAGACCTTTAGTTCCCCCTTTCGGAGCGGTTACCTCCCAGGATACCTCCGTAGTGGCGGACGGAAGCGGTGGGTTGGGCCTCGCCCACCTCAAAACCAGTAAAAGCACCACTGGTCTGACCTATCGTACGCCTCAACGCTTGGTGCACTAAGCGGACGCCTGCGTACTCTTGCCGGCTGGCGCACTGGACTTCTGTTGGCGAAGTGCTAATCACCCCGCCGAGTCAACGATATCGGTGTCGGTGCAATCGAACTCCCCGATATCGAAAAACCCACCACCTTAACTTTTCCTATTTTATGCACATGCAAGTTTAATCGTAAACACACAAAAAACCGAGCCGAATCTCCCCGGACCAAAACGTCCGTCTCCAAACCAACCGAGCCGAAGCTCCCCGGACCATCCCGTCCGTCTCCAAACCAACTGAGCCGAAGCTCCCCGGACCAAAACGTCCGTCTCCAAACCAACCGAGCCGAAGCTCCCCGGACCAAAACGTCCGTCTCCAAACCAACTGAGCCGAAGCTCCCCGGACCAAAACGTCCGTCTCCAAACCAACCGAGCCGAAGCTCCCCGGACCATCCCGTCCGTCTCCAAACCAACTGAGCCGAAGCTCCCCGGACCAAAACGTCCGTCTCCAAACCAACCGAGCCGAAGCTCCCCGGACCATCCCGTCCGTCTCCAAACCAACTGAGCCGAAGCTCCCCGGACCAAAACGTCCGTCTCCAAACCAACCGAGCCGAAGCTCCCCGAACCAAAACGTCCGTCTCCAAACCAACTGAGCCGAAGCTCCCCGGACCAAAATGTCCGTCTCCTAACCAACTGAGCCGAAGCTCCCCGGACCAAAACGTCCGTCTCCAACCAACCGAGCCGAAGCTCCCCGGACCAAAATGTCCGTCTCCAACCAACTGAGCCGAAGCTCTCATCAAGCTTCCTGTGCCAACAGTGTTTGTGAAAAGTGCAGCCCTAGTTACTAAGTTACTCTTATCGGTTTGTTATTACAGTTTACGTTAGCCCAGGACTGCCCCCGGTATTCCCCGTGAAGGGCTCTCAAGGGGCACTAGGAACCAAGACGGCGGCATTACGGCCCGAAGTTCCCTTTCGCAAGGCACTTATTGTTATTGGTTGATCTCCCATAACCCGATTCCCTTCTCATATTACGATAGAATATCCTAGGGTGATTTTTAACCTTCCTCTCTTCGGGAAAAGGCGATCTTTCGCCGAAACCCGAGCACCTCTTAACTCTAGCTATCACCAATTCTCACTAATCTTTATACCTTCCTATTGTGACTTCCTCCACCATTGCCCACCCAGACAATATGATTAACTTCAATGCCTTCCTCAGATCGTGTCCTATTGCATTTCACAATAGCTATATGTAGACTGACCTAGACTTCATGTCGAACCGGTTATGCAATGATCCAATACTCATCCCAAATGCCCTAAATTATTTACTGGAGACTCACCATGATATAAATGACCTAAATCCAGAAAATGGAAATCTTCCTAATCTATTTGGCATTTAAATAAATTCCTCGAAAATCCCAAGGGCTACCGGTTTGAACATGAACTACCCTAAATAATCATGCAAGATGTCCAGCAAATTTATGATAAATAGTAGGTTATCTCAATAGGTTAAATTCTAAGTATCATAATTTTTCTATCATTAAAAGGGCATGAAAACTATTTTAGAAATAATCTCTAACTTCTGTTGTTTATGAATCAAGTACAGAAAATATTCTTCCAAAAATTATAAATAATTCATGCCATGCAGATAAAGGCCTAGAATTAGCACTGGCCAAGTTTCATAATTTTCCAGCAAGTATTTTATCCGTAATTAATTTTTAAACAATAAAACCCCTTTCTAATATCAGTGAACAAAGTACCAGATTTACTCAACATAAAATTCTATAAAAATTCAGGAATCAATGTTCTACTAGTCAAGATCTAAATCCAGAATTTTAACTGATTATAATTAATTTAAAACCTCCAAATATTTGAAACAACAAATCGGGCTAATAATCCTTTAACACATGAAGTATAATATTTATTAATCATAAAATTCCAGGAAAATTACCATAAGTCTATAACATCCTAAAACTCCCTCCTCCCGAGTTTCATAATTTTTAGATTAGATTTAGTACTTAAAATAACTAAATTACATGTTTATCCTAACCCAAAATCCCAACTTCCGAGGTACATAATTACCTCCAATTCCTTCACTATTTCAACCAGAGGATTTTCAGCATATCATCCCACTCTCTTCCAAATTTCAAGGGCATACAAGAGCTTTTGCTCCTATGTCCTTCACAAACCTCAAACTCCCACCCACTGGATTTGAGCCGATCTCTTAGGGTAAAATCCACCCTAATCCACACCATGTTTCTCCAAGCTGGTTATAACACCCTTCTAAGTCAGGGGTCAGAATATCAGCCTCTGTTGAGGTGATTTGACCTTTCCAAACTCCTAGTGCACTTTTTACTAAAAGATGTCTCACTAATGCCTAGTTAAGGGTAGAAGGTTTCCCACCCAAAACTCCACCAAATCAGTTGGAATTTTGTACAGACCTAGGTTTAATATTCAGGGACCACTCACCAAACTTTGGGAGGGTTTGGAGGTCGTTTGACCACTTAAATAAATTCCTCTAAGTTTATTAAATTGAAACAAAAACTTTAGGCAAAGTATCTCCAAAAATTCCCATTTTTGGTCTGCTGTTAGGTATAGCTAAGGTTAACCCCCTGCCCAAATTTTAGGTCATTTGGACAAGGGACGAAGAGTGGGCATCCGTTTTAATTTCTGCCCAACTCTAGGTATAGCCCCCACTAAAACGGGTGCTGCGGCCGAACCGCTTACCCAAACGAGTTGAAACCAATTTTAAATTAGTCTAAACTCGAAGGGCTACAACTTTTGTGTCTGGTCATTTTTCCTAAAACGGCCTCTAAGTGCCTCATTTTGCAGCCCCAAAATATATTCAAATAATACATCTTTCCATTATGTAATATATAATAATCTATATATTATAAAATTGATTCTACTGTTCATCTTCTTCATGAAACCGAAAACAGAAACCCAGAAAGCCATTTTTTTTCTTCCTGTAACATTTCCATAATCCGTCGCCGGCCGTCCCGTCACTTCCCTGGCTAGCCACCACCACCACCACCTCCGTTGAGGCGATGGCTAGCGGTCGGCGGTGGTTTGGCCGCCGGAGGTGGCGGTTTCCGGCGAACTCAAAAATACCTTTTTCATGGTTTTCCCATGAAAATGAGAGATGGGTCCGGCTCCGTTGAGCGCGAACTTCCTTTCTAAGAATCTTAAGATCTACCCATGAAAGAGAAGAAGCAGAGGAGGACCTTGTTCGCGGTTTGGAGGCGAGAAGAGCGACGGGGTGCCATGGCGCAGTGGTGGCGTAGCCGAACTTCTCCTACAGCAAGAACAAAGATCTGATCTGTTTACTTGAGCGTGTAAACTTCTCCTCTTGCCCCAAGTGGGCTTTTATAAGTCAGAAAGTGGGGAGGTGAAAGGGTAAAGCCGTAATGGCCATGAAGGCTCCTCTTAATAGCCTTTCGGTTACAGTGACGGGATAAGAAACGGTGGAAGATGAACAGGTGTGTCCAGTTGGCGGTTTCCTATTGGACCAACACTTCCTCCTTTATTATATAATTATAGAAGGAAAAATGGCCCGTAATTACTCCTGGTGTAACTTCCCACACCAGCATTTATTTCCACGCGTGTTAGAATAATTTCGGGCCTGAACCGTCGTTTCGGCCAATGTCACGGGCGTGACACATAGGTCACGGGTGTGACAGGCCCGGGTGACAATTTTTTGGGGTCTACGATCGTCGAACTGAGATCGACGGTCGTCGAAGGGTGGTCACGCCCTAGGTCACGGGTGTGGCACCTAGGTCACGGGCGTGACAGGCCCGAACGGCAATTTTGAGGTCGACGATCGTCGAACTGAGATCGACGGTCGTCGAAGGCTGGTCACGCCCTAGGTCACGGGCGTGACACTTAGGTCACGGGCGTGACAGGCCCGAGTTCAATTTCGACAATCGTTTTACGGGGATCGACAATCATCAAAGGAGTCACGCCCCTGGTCACGGGCGTGACACTTTGGTCACGGGCGTGACATGTCCGGGCTGCCAGATCGACGATCGTCTCATGGAGATCGACGATCGTCGAAGGGGGTCATGCCCTAGGTCACGGGCGTGACACCTTGGTCACGGGCGTGACATGCCCGGGCAGCAAGTTCGACGATCGTCTCGCGGAGATCGACGATCGTCGAAGTAGTCACGCCCAAAGTCACGGGCGTGACGGGTCGGTCACGGGCGTGACCAACCCGTGACCCGAAACCTCGATCGATTTATTTCAATTTTTGGGCTTCACAGGGTTCTGTCACGACCAACCGACTCCTAGGGGTCTAGCCGGAAATGGGATGTTACAGTGGTTCCTCTTGAACCATGACAACCCAAACCCCTCTCATTTGAGAGATCTGGTGCCTACATACTTGAAATAAAATCAAGAAAAGGAAAAGATGTCATGCTCGCATACTATAACCGAGAGAAGAAATGTCGTTACCTTATGACCCCTCTTCCTTGTCATGGAAACCTGATCTTCACCGATGAAAAGATGCGGCTCCACGTCCTCTCCACGGATCTGGCCTCGGAACGACGATCGGAGATCTGAAGCTTCGCCAATGGCTGAAGACAGCTTTCTTCTTCTTCCGAACTCTCTCTTTCTCAAACCCTAAGGCAAGTCCAAAATGAGCACAAATGATGGAGAGAATCGCTCAGCCCTACCAAAACCCGTTGGGCAGAAGATCCTGGGGTCTAGGATCAACTTTGAAATTAAATCAAATGGCTAAGAAAATGATCTATGAAACCCCGCAATTCGGTAATTTTAGTCGAACGGTTCAGAATTCGACGAACTGCCTGAGCTCGACGAATGGTCCAGGGCTCGACGAAAAATCCCTAAGCTCGATGAACAGCACTGAGCTCGATTAATAGTCTGAGCTCAACGAACGATGCTGAGCTCGACGAACAGCTTTGAGCTCGAAAAATAGTCTGAGCTCGACGAACAGCGATGAGCTTGACGAACAGTCGTGAGCTCGATGAACTGAGCTCAAAGAACTAAGCTCGACGAATAGTCGTGAGCTCGATGAATCTGAGCTCAACGAACAGTCATGAGCTCGACAAAACTAAGCTCGATAAACAATCGTGAGCTTGACGAAACTGAGCTCGACAAACAGTCGTAAGCTCAACGAAACTGAGCTCGACAAACAGTCGTGAGCTCGACGAAACTGAGCTCAATAAACAATCGTGAGCACGACGAACTGAGCTCGATGAATAGTCATGAACTCGATGAAACTAAGCTCGACGAACAGTTGTGAGATCGATGAAACTGAGCTCGACGAACAGTCATGAGCAGCCTTCTTTCACCGCTTCAACCCGACAGCTAGCTCTGGAAAACCGGGGTGTTACAACTCCTCCCTCCATAAACGAATTTCATCCTCGAAATTAATCTCCATACAGGAAAACAGTAAGAAAATTATTGCAACAAATTAAAACATTATTATAACAACTTAACACAACCAATTTCATTCAGGCAAATAACAAGAATAATGTTATTACATAGAAAAATATTGTTACAACAATGTTATATGAATGATTCCATTCATAAAGATGGCAAAAAGATTATTGCAACATATCAAAACACTGTTCCAACAACACTATGCAAACAACTCCAGATAGTCCTCGCGCATTGCTTGCTCACGCTCCAAGGAGAACTCATCTCGCCCGCAGTTATCCCAACGCACCTTTACGAGCTTCACATCTTTGTTCCACAACTACCGAACTTCTGAATCCTCTATGCCCACCGGATGGACTTTCGTACTCAAGTCCTCTTCTATCGGCTCCACTGCCAGTTCGATCAGTACACTAGCCTCCACCAAGGCTTTCCTCAAGACGGAGACATGGAAAACATCGTGTAATCCACTCAGCTCCAAGGACAATGCCAACTGGTACGCTGCTTCTCCAATATGTTGTATAACCTCGAACGGTCCCAAGAACCTCGGACTTAACTTCTTGAGTCGGCGAATCCGCGAAATGCCTTTGAACGGCTTGATCTTGAGATAGACCCAGTCGTCTACCGCAAACTCCACATTCCTGTGGCGAGCATTAAAATACTTTGCTTGTCGGCCCTGGGCAACCTTCATGCGCTCCTGAATGGTTCGCACCAACTCACATGCATCAGCTACCACTTCTTTTCCCAAAAGTTTGGTGTCTCCCACCTCTATCCAAGACATTGGCATTCGACACTAGCTTCCATACAAAGCTTCGTATGGGGTAATCTTTATACTTGCCTGGTAACTATTATTATAGGCAAACTCCATCATGAAGAGGTTGTCTTCCCACTTTTTCCCAAAATAGAGGGTACACATCCTCAGCATATCCTCCATTGTACGGTTCGTTCTCGATTTGTCCATCAGTTTGAATATGGAACATCGTACTGAACTTGAGCTTCGTTCCAAGACTCTTCTAAACCAGCCTCCAGTCTTTGGACATGAATCGTTCATTGTGATCACTAACTATACTCTTAGGAATCCCATGTAGTTGCACAATTTTGCAAACATACAACTCTACCAGCTTTTCCACGCTGTCCTCATTCCGATTTGGAATGAAGTGAGCCACTTTGTTCAAGTGATCCAGATCACCCAAATCGCGTTATTACCCTAGTGCGATTGAGGTAAGTTATGCACAAAGTCCATGGAGATGTCATCAAATTTCCATTCGGGAATAGGAAGAGGCTTCAGGAACCCGCCCAGCTTCTGACACTCGGCCTTCAATAAGGCACAAGTTTGGCACCGACTCACGTACCAAGCAATGTCCCGCTTCAAACCAGGCCACCAAAAGGATTTCTTCATATCCAAGTACATCTTTGTACTGCCCGGATGAATGGAGTACTTCGTAAAGTGAGCCTCAAACATCAAATCCTCACGGAGCTTGCCGAATTACGATACACATATCCTTCTGTACTTCCTCAAGATCCCATCAATCATCTCCCAGGCGCTACCTTCACCCTTTTTAGCTTCCACCACGAATGGCTGGAACCCCACATCAAAATTAGTCGCTTCCCGAACACGATCCAGTTCAACTGAGCCGTACTAAACTCGTCTCTGGCTACACACTCAATGCCAAGGGACTCCCAGTCCCGCACCAACTGCTCATCATGTGCTTCGATCGAACCCCCTTGTCCAGAGTATTTTCTACTCAGGGCATCTGCCACCACGTTGGCTTTGCCTGGCGTATACTGAATCGCCACTTTGTAGTCTCCAAGGAACTCAACCCATCTGTGTTTCCGTATATTCAAGTCCTTCTGATCTAGTAGATACTTCAAGCTTTTATGGTCCATGAAGATCTCCACCTTCGCACAATACACATAGTGCTGCCACAACTTCAACGCAAAAATTACCGCCGCTAATTCCAAGTCATGGACGGGGTAATTTCTCTCGTGAGGCTTCAACTTCCTGGACCTAAAGGCTATCACACTCCCATGTTGCGCCAACATGCAACCCAACCCGCATCCGGATGTGTTACTAAAAATCTGAAATCCTTCAGTCCCTTTAGGCAGACTTAGGATTGGAGTTGTCATCAGCCTTCCCTTCAGGGGTGTTAAACGCTTGACTGCACTCCTGAGTCCACACAAACTTCAAGTCCTTACAAGTTAGAGAGGTGAGAGGTAGAGCTATCCGCGAAAAGTTTTCCACAAACCTTCTATAATACCCGGCTAGTCCAAGGAAACTCCGGACTTCCGCCACGGTTCTCAAGATCGGCCAATCCCTGATGGCTTCAACTTTTGTCGGATCCACCTCCACCCCATCACCACTAATTACATGGCCCAAAAATGCCACCTTCTCCAACCAAAACTTCCACTTCGAGAACTTTGCATAAAGCTGGTTCTCTCTCAACACTTATAGGACTACTCTCAAATGAGTCTCATGCTCCGCCTACGATTTGGAGTATACCAAGATATCGTCAATAAAGACAACTACAAAGTAATCCATGTATTCCCAAAATTCTCGATTCATCAAATCCATGAATACTGATGGTGCGTTCGTCAACCCGAACGGCATCACCGAGAACTCGAAATGACCATACCTCATACAAAAGCTGTCTTGGGTATGTCCTCATCTCTAATCCACAACTGATAGTACCCTGACTTCAATTCCAACTTAGAATACACTACTGACCCCACCAACTGGTCGAACAGGTCATCTATCTTAGGAATCAGATACTTATTCTTGATAGTTAGTTTATTCATCTCTCGGTAGTCTATGCACAACTGCATACTACAGTCTTTCTTCTATACAAACAACACTGGCGCGCTCCAAGGTGAAGAACTTGGTCTAATATACAATGCTACAACAGTTCCTACAACCGTACCTTGAGTTCGGCCAACTCTTTTGGTGCCATCCTAAAAGGAGGATGTGACACCGGCCTAGCCTCTGGCACTAACTCAATCGAGAAATCAATCTCCCGCCAAGGAGGTGCTCTAGGAAGCTCATCAGGAAATACATCCTCGAACTCTGCCACTACCGGCACTTCCCCAAGTGATAACCTAGAAAGGCGAACCACCAACAATGCTACAAGAGCTACTCCTCCCTAGTTAACTGCCCGCACCAACTGAATGGCCGAAATCAGGGAGCATGCCACTCCACTAAGGCCCTCAAACTTAACTTCTGCCTACCCTTCACTTCACAGGGTCACCACCTTAGATAGGCTATAAATACTATCATGTTGCTCTACAAGCCAGTCCATTCCCAAAATTATATTGAACTCAACCAACGGTAGAACCGCTACTACCAACGTGAAGTCAACTCCGTCTAGACTCCAACAAATGTGCCCCTTTGCCCTGGTAGTCATGGATGACCCATTGGGCATGTGCACCTTCAGCTTTGCGTCCTCCTAGAATGACTCAACTCCAATTCTTCGGATAAAGCTTTCCTCAAGAAAAGAGTGTGACGCTCCCGTATAAAACAATACCCTAGTGGGGTATCCAGAAACTAACACAAAGCCTAAAACATAGGTGACAAGCATAAACAATTTTGGAAGTCTAAAGCAGCAAATAAATATACTTAAACTTTCTCATACCTATCACCACATCGGGTTGGCGGATCGCTTCTTATTTCCCAAGGTTATAATCCCTTGGCTGCATAGGTTGGAAGCGAGAAGCACTAGACTCTAACATATTTCCTTTTTCCGTGGTGTTGGGGCCGGACCGCACGGACTGCTCCTGTCTTGGCTCCTGCTCAGCACCACCCTCCATACAGAAACGAGCTATGTGGCCTAGCTTGCCGCACTTAAAGCACAACGGTGATCCCTTGAAGCGAGACCCTCCAAACATCATGTTTCTTTTCTCACCTGACTTGAAAGGATAAGGCTTTTTCCACTTGTTCCCTTCAGATTTCCCTTGCGATTGAGAAGGCTTCCCTTCTCCCTGCTTGGCTACAAACCACTTACGACGTTGGGTTCGCTCCATATCGCTTTCCAATGTTTTGGAAGCCTCAAATAGCTTATTGAAACCAGCATTCTTAATAGATTTGAGGGGTTATCTCAGATTCTCCCTCAGCCCATGATAGAAGAGGTTGTCCCTTTCCTCATCGTCAACCATGGTCTTCCCAGCATAACGACCCAAACGAGTGAACTCCTAAACATACTTGTCCACCGTCTTGTCCTGCTGCACCAAGTGCAGAAATTGCCTCTACAGGACCAACCTTGTTGACACAGGAATGTAATTCTTCAAGAAAGCATTCCCGAACTCTTCAATGGACGGGGTGCATCTAGGAAACTGGCGACTGTTATTGCTCACCCACCACAACTTAGCGTCTCCTTCCAACATGAAGGTTGCAAACTCAGATTTCTTTTCCTCTGGCATCTCTGCCGCCCTAAGAAGTTCTTGAATCCTTGCCCACCAATCCTCTGCTTTGGTCAGCGTGTTGACTCCCTTAAACATTGGAGTATAGAAGCTTAAGAAATACTTCATTTGCCGATCTTTGTTCCCAAACACCACTCTTTCAGCCAAAGGCTCTGCTTTCCTGGCTCCTCAACCCGACACGGCTGTTGTTGCATCTAGGGTAGATGGAGTTGCTACCTGCACAACAGGGGTCACAACCTATGTTGCCGCTGTAGCTTGGGCTGCTACCATTGCTTCTACAAGCATGTGATAGAAATCGGTCGGGGTTACCCCCATGCCCAACGGACCTGGAGCTGTAGCACTGCTCTCTGAAGGCTCTTCTCGTGGCCTTGACATCCCCGCCTCGCTGCTTACATCCTTAACAAAATCAAGGTAAACACGAATCAGTCTCTATTCGCAAGACTCAGACACAAGGACACTCATGGTCCCGCAATACTCCTATGTGGATAACTTCTCTACGCGGACCGATTACGTTAAATCGCCCGCTAAACCTTACCTTGGACATCAACCTGGCTCTGATACCAAATTGTAACACCTCCGTTGTAATGACCGTATAATATGGGTCCGGTCGGGGCCCCACAACATATCGATGTCACGGCTTAAGCATTATAAGATGATATAAGTCTACCCAACTCAAAACTCATTATAAACCAGCGGAAACATACAACCAAAAACTAGAAGTTATCCACCAAACTAGGAGTATCAAAACAGCCTTAAGGCCTTACACAATACAAGTCTAAGACTGAATGACAATCCTATCAACGTGCAAAAGCACTCCTAGGCTACCTCGGCATGCAAGCCAGATTACATCTCATAGATTATTGCTGGGTCCATTGCCCACAATGTCCTGGATTTGAGTGAAGTCAATATTATCAATGATATACACATGTCTGTAGATGACTATGATAGGTCAGGTAGCCTAAGTGGCTAAGTCAGATAAACACTTACCTAAGGTGTGGGATGACAAAAATCTGTCTAAGTCCACAGGCATTGAGTGAAGGAACATCACTCAACGTTCGATGATTTATAGCGCTGAGTATAGCCTATACTGTCATAGCCTAAGTTGGAATGAGCTAAAATGTGGCTAAGTCCACAGGCGTTGAGTGAAGTCAATTCACTCAACGCCATGCTACTAAATACAGATAATTGGCTAAGGCAGAAAGCGTTGAGTGAGGCGTGTTCACTCAACACTCTCAATGCTTATGTTGATGAATAAGCAGAAATATGGTTAAGATAAAAAGTGTTGAGTGGAGGTTACTAACTACACGTTGTTAACGCCTAGTGAAGATAGAATTTTGTCTAAGGGGTTTGGCGCTTAGTGATGCTTACTCACTCAACGCCAAGCAGCTGAAAGCTAATAAAGCAAGATTGGCGTTGAGTGGAGCTGAATCACTCAATGCCTAGAATCAGACTTAATATTCTAATTAGTTGATGTTGAGTGAAGGTGACTCACTCAACTCCAAGAGACAGTGAATCTGTCTAAGTATTTTGGCGTTGAGTGATGCTTACTCACTCAATGCCTATTCTCTGATGCTCGATTTTGGCTAAGTCCACAGGTGCTGACGTCAGTAAAATCGACAAAGTCAACTAAGGTCAAATCTAACATGGGGAAGCTACACTACACGACAAAACTTGCAGTGAAGCTACTGTATGTCTTCTTCCATTAAAGCAAGGCGCAGCTGGAAGCTGCAGGTGGGGCCCACCGATCTGTAAGAGTCGTTGATCGGCGAACTACAAAAGGAAGAGATTGGGCCAAGACAAAAATAACTTTTAGGGCATATATTATTCAAAAAGGAGAGCAGTCATCTTCATCTTCTTCGTCATTATTGCATGTGAAAAGCTTGAAGCTCTCCAGCAAGAAATGTTCAGTTAGTTGTGCAAGTCTCCATCTGCCACAGCAGATTCAGAATTTGTTCTGAAGAAAGAAGAACCTTCATCTTTTGGCAGGTTTAGTGAGCTGTTTGAAGACTCAAGATCAAAAGATATTTAGCCTTCAGCAGCAAGTTCAAAATTTATCTTCTGAGTTCCTCTAGTAAATTCTCTCCCTGCTGTGAAGAAAGTTGGAGTAGAAAGTTTTATGCTCAAGTGGTTGACACAGAGAAATTTCTCTATATCAAAGTTAATTAAACTATTTCTTTTTGTAGGATCCTTCTGGATCTGAGTTATAGGACATTTGGGTCTGAGGTAGGGAAATTTTCCTGAGCTGTAGGAGAGTGCTGCTCTCTAAGGTAGGTGAGTTTTACTCACTGAAAAGTAGGGCAGTTTTTCCTGAACTATAGGATAGTGTATCTCTCTGAGTTGTAGGAGCAAGCTTGCTTTGAGGTAGGGCCATCCTCCATAGCCTGAGTGGTAGGGCTAAAGTGTCAGAGGTAGGTGATACTTGTATCACTGAGTGTAGGCCTTTGTGGCTGAGGTGTAAGTCTTGGAGGAGATTGAGAGATCCGTAGGGACCTGAGGTATAAGCTCCTTGGAGCATTGATTTGGAGAATTGCCTTGACTAACTAGAAGTTAGCAAGGTGGGAGGAGAGTGGATGTACCCATAATTTTGGGGAACCACTATAAAATACTTGTGTGCTTTTCTGTGTTTGCTTTTATTTTCTTAAGTGCAGGTGTTAAGGACAAGTTCTAAATCACTAAAAGCTGAAAGCTTAAAGAAATAATCAAGTGATTCAAAAAGACTCTCAAAAGACTTAAGCAGACCTATTCACCCCCCCCCCCCTCTAGGTTGCTAGCTACCTTAAAAATAAGATCTTTCAATTATAGCATTCAATCAAAACATAAGCAAATATAAGAAAGTTTGCTTTATGAGGCTTAGGCCTTTTTGGACGGCGAGCTTGCGATCCTTGCCTTGTAAAATTTGTTATAACGTAGGTCAGCAAAGGCTGACCTCAACTTAGTAACCAACACATCTCCTCTCGGCCATCCCTAACGGACCCTGGGGCACTCCATCACCCTGCAGGTCAGCACTTCGTATGCAATATAAATCAACATGTAAAGCGATAAAACAAGTTTGGATGTCTCATACAACAAACATGTTGCTATGTTGAGCATATAGTAAAGGGGCCTACAATGCAGCATGTATGTAAACCTGGGTTTCACACAAGGCACCCTATAGTGCATGATTCTAACACATAATCAAAGCACAGCATCTGGGTACTTCCAATTTCCACATCAGCGTTCAAGCCGCACACAAAAATGGTACTACAATTTTCCCCTAACGGCATACAAGCCACCACACGAAACTCTTGCAAAGGCCCCACCCGCTCGTGGGTCTCAAACTCGAGCTTGCGTGCAAGCTCTAACTTCTCACGTCAGGATTCAATCTCACACGCAAACCGATTATAAGAACCCTTGCTGGACCCCAGCCGCTCGTGGGCTTCATCGCTCGGGCTTGTCCTAAGTTTAGTGTTCTCGTCAGTTTCACAGAAAGGGACTAGTCTCGTAGAGACACTCTCCCCACATGACTTTCACGTCATTGGATAGCCAGCCAACCATGGAGACAATACCACGCCTTAGCACATCACAGACAACATCTTGCCACAACGGATTTCTACCAAAATCCTTAAGTTTTGCCATGCAACATCACCGAGTCGGACTAACGGTCGCGATAAGGGCTTCACCCACAATGCCTAATCCACTAGCAAAGTAGATTTCTAATGCAAAATCATGTTGGGGACGGACATAATCGACCCGGTGGTTCCTCTTGAACCATGGCAACCCAAACCCCTCTCATTTGAGAGATCTGGTGCCTAAATACTTGAAATAAAATTAAGAAAAGGAAAAGATGTCATGCACACATCCTATAACCGAGAGGAGAAATGTCGTAATCTTACGACACCTCTTCCTTGCCATGGAAACCTGATCTTCACGGATGAAAAGATGCGCCTCCACATCCTCTCCACGGATCTGGCCTCGGAACGATGATCGGAGCTCCGAAGCTTTGTCAATGGCCGAAGAAAGCTTTCTTCTTCTTCCAAACTCTCTCTTTCTCAAACCCTAAGTTAACTCCAAAATGAGCACAAATGAGGGAGAGAACCGCTCAACCCTACCAAAACCCGTCGGGCAGAAGATCCTGGGGTCTAGGATAAACTTTGAAATTAAATCAAACGGCTAAGAAAACGATCTACGAAACTCTGTGATTCGGAAATTTTAGTTGAATGGTTCAGAATTCGTCGAACGGCCTGAGCTCAACGAATGGTCCAGGGCTCGATGAAAAAGCCCTCAGCTCGGTGAATAGTACTGAGCTCGACAAACAGTCTGAGCTTAACGAATGGCATTGAGCTCGACGAATAGCTATGAGCTTGACAAACAGTCTGAGCTCAATGAATGGTGATGAGCTCGGCAAACAGTCATGAGCTCGACGAACAGTCGTAAGCTCGACGAACAGTCGTGAGCTCGACGAAACTGAGCTCGACGAACAGTCGTGACCTCGACAAAACTGAGCTTGACAAATAATCATGAGCTCAACAAATTGAGCTCGACGAACAGTCTTAAGCTCGACGAAACTGAGCTCAACGAACAGTCGTGTGCTCGACAAAACTGAGCTCGACAAACAGTCGTGAGCTGAACAAAATTGAGCTCGACAAACAATCGTGTGCTCGACAAAATGAGCTCGATAAATAGTCGTGAGCTCGACGAAACTGAGCTCAACGAACAGTCATGAGCGGCCTTCTTTCACCGCTTCAACCCGACAACTAGATCTGGAAAACCGAGGTTTTACACGCGTGGTGCTCTCACTCAATGCACTCAACACTTTCAACGAAGCATTGAGTGACTACCGTATGGTGGTAGTGAGCTAACGCGCGACGATAGCTGATTAATTTGGTAGATGCCTTGGTAATTTACCGCTCGGCGGTAGTAAGTTAACCCCGACGATAGCTTGCCACATTGCAGTGTGGTCGAGGCTGCTTTGGACAAGAGAGATGTCCATTGGGCTAAGCGGAGACCTCCTTAGATAGGGCGCAGCGGTAGCAAATACGGCGCGGAGGTAGCCTGCTATTAAGGGCTGGATTTGAGATTTCATTCTCATTTTCCTCTCACACATTTTCTCTTGGTTCTTAAAGTTCTTGAGGGAAGAGGAGGAAGAAAGTCTAGGAGGCTAAGAGGAGAAGCGATCTAAGGTGTTCTTGTGATCGGAATTACAAGTCGACGCTAGATCTGCTAAGAGGAAGTTGTGACGATCAGTTACATCCTAATCAAAGAATAAGGGCATGGCTCCTAAGTGATCGATAAAGGTAACGACTTTCTCCTTGGACAAGTGAAGTCCTCAATTTGCATACATGCATGAAACCCGTCACCAAAAGGTGAAGAAAAATGTGGTTTCCAACTGGTAGTTCATTGTGATCTCCGATAAAACTTGCATTTAGATTTGGAATCGAAGTACGGAATAGTTATGCTGTGTGAAGCCCATCTGGACAAGATGGTCGGATTGGTGATGAATTGATTTGCATGTTGGAGAAGACTCTGTGGATAAAACGTGTGGTTAAACGTGTAGAATTTGGGGTCTGGGGGTGTTTAGGAATCTACAGTGATAGTACTAGAGGTGATCTCTAGGAAAACACCCAAAAATTGGGAAGAAGCGACTTTTGTCCCTACCGCGCAACAGTAATGTTATCGTCGGAGATAGCTTCTAGTGAGCTATGAGGTCTGTCCCTGGGAGACCTGGGGCCATTGTTTGAAGCTGAGAACCTTGTGAGCCCAGCTAAGGTGGCCATGCAAGCCAGCCTAAATGTTGTTGCGAAGAATATGTCTGTGAGACAAGGTGTGTAGAATGAGAAGCTATGAGCCTTGAGAGCCAAGTTATTGGCCATGAGAGCTATGTTGATCATTGAAGGCTCGGGTCCTGGGTACATATGAGCGGCAATGATGCTGAGAGCTTGGAGTGCCCAGCAAAAAAGTCTAGAGAGCCGAACGGGCAAGGGGAGGCTGACCCGCGTCTTGTCGTTCTCCATGATGATGTGACCGTCGGCGTTAGCATAGCGATTTGAGCAATGGGCAGTGGCTGAATTGTACCCGCATTATGTCATTCGGACCAAGATTGCCTAAAGTAACTGGCTTTCTTCGTTGGCATAAAGAGAGTCTTAGGCCCCGTGCCGGAAATACTAGAATGCTAAAGTATACCATCAAGTCTGGTACTGTGTATGGTGGTGGGTCTCGGGAAGTCCGGTACATCGAGAATGTGCCCTGAGTGCACGGGAGTGTGGCCGATCGAGCCTGTGTCTGTGGTGAATAGTGCTTGAATGCACATGGTTATTGCCACAATATATATATGCTACTGTTTCTAGGGAAGGAGAACTACTGCCCCGAGTCATGGGTGGGGTTGTTATAAATTGGTCAGCTAATACTGACCGTTTCTTTGTTTGCCACATTTTGGTGGGTCGTGTTATGCAGGTGCTGGAGAGCCAAGTGGAAAGTAGCGGGCTTGTTGGAACCACACCTTGTTTAGGGTTGATTTGGGCAAGGTTCACTATTAGAATTATTAGATGGCCCACATGTATAGTGTAGGATCATAGGTTTTTATCAGGGTCTAGGTCAAGTCAACAAACCTAGATTGATTGGTTTTCACCTTCAGAAGACTTAGAGACAGAAGACCTCCAGAGAAAAGTAGTTTTCTATAGTCCAATAAGGCATTCGATGATAGCTGAACTCAGCTTGACGATCATCGATCTCAGATCGACGAACTTACGGTTCCTTCTCTTAGTTGAGCTCGACGAAAGTTCAGCTGAGATCGACGATCTATGAGCTTATACTAGAATCTCATCTCGACGAAGTGTCTTCTCAGCTCGACGAATTTGGAGCTCCATTCGACGATCTTCTACCTCTTGTCTGTTATCTTCAGTTCGACAAATTTGGATCTCAGGTTGACAAAATTTGCTGAGTTCGATTATTTTCTCCCAGATTCAGTTCGACAATTTTATGATGATTTCAGTTTAACTAAGGAAGAAGTATTTCAAATTATATTATCTCTGTAATGCTCTGGTAATTAATGCTCAATATTCTTATGAATATAGTCGTTCCATGGCAGCACTAATTATGGTTTTCACAGAGTTATTACTTGATTTATTTACTGGGACAGTTGAGGAAATTCATTTAAGATATTTTCTAGCTGTTCAGCTCCCAGATTTTCTGCAGTCAATCAAGAAAAGGGAATTCAAAATTTCAAATGCTAAAATCTGTAAGTAATATATATGGTTTTCTTCTTCCAATCAGACATAGAGAAGAAGTAACATACAGAGAAGAAGTAATATACAGAGAAGAAGTAATACAGAGAATTATAACACAGAGATAACCAAGCAGTCAGGCATACACTTTTGCTTCAGGAATTTCAAGAGACAAAATAATCAACTTCTGTCTGAAAATTCCCTAAAGATCTTCAAGCAGTCTGAAGGCCTACACCCTGAGCAAAGCTGTCTTTCTCCTGAACAATTCTACATCTCTGGGGGAGCTTTAACAACAATAGGAAATTTACAAGACTTCTCAGATTATTGAGAAAAAGAAGACAACATCATTTTCTTTTTTACTGTAAAAGGGTTTTAACTCCCTTCAAAAGTTATCCTTTGGTTGTCAAGTCTTCTTATCAAAAGACTTGGTTTGGTTTTTGGGCACCTGGTCAAAAGCTCAAAGGGTTGTCAGATCTCCCTTGAAATAGATCTTGTGGTGACAGGGCACCTGAGAAAAAACCTGCGGTGGCAGAATATCTAATCAAAAACCTATACTGGATTCCTACCAGGGTGGTAGAAGAGTGGATGCACCCATGTTTTAGGGGAACCACTATAAAATCTTTGTGTCGTCTTGTTGCTCTAATTTTTTTATTTTCTCTGTACTGTGATTTCTGTGTTTTGTTTTCTGCCTTTCAATATATAATTATCACTTGTTTTAATCCGCAATAAAAATTAATCAAAAGTTTTTAAAACTCTATTCACCCCCCCCCCCTGCTATAGTTAGTGTTATCTATCCCTTCGCTTTCAATTGGTATCAGAGTATAAGGTCTTTAGTTTCAGAAGCTAACACCTGGACCAAAAGATCTTTGATAGATCCCATTTACTCTATTGTCTTTTTCTATCATGGCAAAAAATAAAGAATATTCAAGCACCAGACCTCTATTGTGCAATCTTAACAAGTTTGCACTTTGGAAGGCAAGAATTAGGCTGTATATGAATTCCATTGATGAAGACATCTACAATTCTATTTTGACAGGTCCCCCTACCCCTTCTGTAACAACCAGTACAAGCACCAGTGATGTTCCACCACCTGAGTGGACTGATGCACAAGAAAACTAAGGTTGCGGATGCTAAAGCTATGAACATCTTAGCTCAAACTATGTCTGATGACATATTTAAAAAAGTGGTTGAATGCACATCAGCAAAGGACATTTGGGATTCCCTCAACCAAATGGTAGCAGGATCTACTGATGAAAGAAAATATAGAAGATCCCTTCTCATTTCATAATATGAGAATTTCAAGAAGGAAGAATCAGAGTCAGTTGTAGATATGTACAACAGACTCAGCCTTATTATTAATGAGTTGAATAACCTGGACAAGAATATCTTATTAATAGAGATTAATGATAAGATTCATATGTGCTTGGCAAGCATATGGGATTCTAGGATCTGGCCAATCAAGGAAGCCAGAAGCCTAAATGAGATTTCTACTGAGTCATTGTTAGGCAAGCTCAAGTCTTATGAGCAGCTTATCAAAACCAGGGAAGCAGCTGAACCAAAGACTTCTACCTCAGGAAGGAAGGAGCAAAGTATTGCCTTAAAGACACCTAAAGAATCAGAAGCTCTACCTACCAATGAAGAGCTAATGAGTCTATTAGCTAAAAGATTCTACGAAATGGCTAAGAAGGACTTCAGAAGAAGGTCAACCAGAAATGAGGACAAGCTAAGGTATGACAAGACTCCTACTAAGGAAGTTGTTTGCTATGGATGCAGGAAGCCAGGACGCATTCTCCCATAATGTCCAGATGCTCAAAAGAAGGACAAGAGAAAAGAGAAAGAGTATAAGAAGCACTCCAGCAAGCCCTCCTCCAACAAATACAAGAAGAAGGAGAAGGGATTTATGGCTGAGACCTGGAGTGACTCAGAAGAAGAAACTTCATCCAGTTCTAGTGAGGATGAAGAAGAGGTAAAAGCCAGAGAAATATGCTTGATGGCAATTGATACATCATGTAGCCACTCAGCAGCTGAAGAATCAACATAAGAATCTGAATCAGAAGAGGACCAGGTAATAACTTATTTTGATTTCACTTCTGAACATTTTAAAACTGAATTAAAACTTCTATGTAATGATTTAATTAAATCTGAGAAGGAAATTAAACTTCTTAGAGAACAACAAATTGAATATGACAATCTGTTTTCAGAAAACATCAAACTAAAAGCTGAATTAGAATTAACTTCAGAACAAATAATTTCATTAAAAACTAAACTAAATGAAGCAAAACAATTAGAAGAATCCCTTAATGGGAGAAGTATTAAATTAATGGACATAACTAGCACAATCAATAGTAGGCTTAATGACAAACTAGGCTTAGAAGCTTCATCAAGTCACCCTCCTCTTCTTATGAAAAACATTCTTTCTACCCCTATTAAATTCATATCTGAAAAGGGCAAAGAAAAATTAGAAGATAACAACCAACAAATTAAAGTATTTCAAAAACCTAAACAAAAGAAAAGGAAAAAAGGAAAATTTTAATAAAAACAATGTTCAACATTTTTCGTCGAACCCAGATCGACGAAATATATATGGTTCGTCGAACTCAGAACGACGAACTATGAACGCAGATTTTCTATATTATAAATCTTCTAACTGCGATCGACGAAATCAATATGGTTCGTCGAACCGCAATCGGCAAAATTGGGGTGCAGGAAATGAATACTTTCATTCTCTAAGTGGAGTTTGACAAACTCATCCCTATTCATTGAATGCAGATCGACGAACTTACTGGAATTCGTCGAACCCAGATAACTTCAACAGAAACCTAAAATTTTCTAGAAATTTTAATCAACCTAGATCATCTGTTAATCCCTTTACTCAATGGATAATTCCACCAAGAAAATTTCACCCCTTAGGATATAAAAACCAACCAGAATTCTCTTTTATTTCCAGTTATAAAATTGAGAAGAATCAAGGACCCAAGGTTACCTAGGTCAAGAACAGCTAATCTATTTTTTGGTAGGTGATGGACTATCCTAGCACAGAGCAATAGTGGTACTTGGATAGTGGATGTTCAAAGCATATGATAGGCAGTAAGGGAAATCTAACAGATTACAAATCAAAGCTTGGACCAAAGGTGATCTTTGGAGACTCCAACTATGGCCAAACAGAAGGTTTGGGGAATGTTAAAGTTGGAGCTGTTACCTTTAGGAAAGTAGCCTATGTGAGTGGTCTCAAGCATAACCTAATATCCATTAGCCAATTATGTGATGAAGGTTATCAGGTATCATTTACTGAATTCTATTGTATTATTACTTCTTACAATAATAATAAAGTTGTTTTAACAGGACTTAAGGAAGGCAACATATATGTAGTAAATTTTAAGTCAGCTAGTTCAGATATTTGCTTATTTAATCAGATTAGTAATACAAATGAATTACTGCATAAAAGACTAGGACATGTAAACTTAAGAAACATTATTAAACTATCTAGGAACAACCTTGTTAGAGGATTGCCATATGGACCCTACAAGAAGGAAAGTCTTTGCAGGGCTTGTCAATTAGACAAGCAAACTAAAAATAGTTTTAAATCAATTAATAAGAGTGATTCACCCAAAATCATGTACTTGCTATACATGGATCTTCTTGGACCCATTATTGTACAAAGTCTGGGATGGAAATCTTACACTTTAGTTATTGTAGTTGACTTTTCTAGATTCACTTGGGTGTTCTTTCTGAGATATAAGTCAGATAACTTTAAAGTTCTTACAGACTTTCTTAGGAGCATAAAGATTGAGTACTCTACTCAAGTTGTATTGATCAGAAGTGATCATGTTATTGCGTTTGAATCTCATCTTATGCAAGAATTCTGTGAGAAGGAAGGTATCAGGCATTGCTTCTCTGCTCCTAGAACTCCTCAACAAAATGGGGTAGCAGAAAGGAAAAATAGAACCCTTATTGAAGCTGCAGGAACATTGCTTACAGATGCTTACTTTCCCCTATCCTTTTGGGCAGAGGCTGTAAGCACTGCAAATTATGTTCTAAATAGAAGTTTAATACATAAACTTAAGGGTAAGACTCCCTATGAATTGCTTAAAGGGAAGCAACCTAAAATAGATTATTTTAGAGTTTTTGGCTGTAGATGTTACATTCACAATAATAATAAGAAACAACTTAGAAAGTTTGAAGACAAAGCTGCAGAGAGAATTTTTCTTAGATATTCCCAAGTCAGCAATGCCTATAGGGTATTTAACAAATCTACCTTAAAAATTGAAGAATTTGTATACATAACTTTTGATGAAACTAACATGTGTTACAAGGAGAAGTATTCTTCTACTAGAGATATATTGCAGGTACCCCTTCTGTGTGAGAAATTGGATGACTTAAACATCACCCAAGAGGTTACATTGCATCATTCTCCACTATCTAATGAAGAGAGTGAAGAAGAAACTGTTGGAACAGCTGAACCAACAATAGCTAACATAATTCCACAAGAGAAATTAATTCCCCAAGCTATTGATGAACCAACTCCTCCTACTGATCTTGTCATACTTAGAGATCATCTCCTATCTCAAGTGATTGGAGACATATCAGTTGGTGTACAAACAAGGCATCAACTCAACCAAGACTTGATGCATGCTTGCTTCATATCTCAGATTGAACTTCAATCCATAAAAGATGTAGAGCAAGATCCCCACTTGATTATTGCAATGCAAGAGGAGCTCAATCAATTTGAGAGATGCAGAATTTGGGATTCAATTCCAAGACCCAAAGACTACCCAGTCATTGGAACTAAATGGGTTTTCAGGAACAAATTGGATGCACAAGGAGCTATTATAAGGAACAAAGAAAGATTGGTAGCTCAAGGACATTCTCAGGAGGAAGGAATTGATTATGACCAAACCTTTACCCATGTTGCAAGGCTGGAAGCTATCAGGATATTTCTTGCCAATGCAGCATTCAAGAAATTCAAAGTCTACCAAATGGGTGTCAAGATTGCCTTTCTCAAAGGTGAAATCAAAGAGGAAGTCTATGTGGAGCAACCACCAGGTTTTATCTCTCCAACTTATCCTAATGGAGAAATTATCTTTACCAAACCTTCTACTATAACATTCAAGGAATTCAAAGAGGAAGGTTTGGTGAAGTTCCAACTCGACGAAATCTCTTTGAGAAATTTTTTCATCGAACGGAGATCGATGAATTTATTTCTGAAAACATTTCTTCGAAAGAAGATTGACGATCTGTTTTCCCTCTCTTCTAACTTAGGTCGACGACTTGTATCTCTTTATGAGAGTTTTCGTCAAACTGAGTTCGAAGTTTTCCTTTTTCGTCGGACGGAGTTTGCCTTTTCATCTTCTAAAACCTATAATTAGGTTTTCCCAAACTCCATCCCGCTCTTTCCATTTCCCCTCTACACTTGATCTCTTGTTGTTTTTGTAGAGCAATGGCGGTCTCTCCAGCACTCCTCACAACCATGAAATTTGATGCAGGCTTTGATATAGACTTGGAATCATTCTCTCACTCCGATCAAACATTCCGAGATATTCTGAAACTATTTGAAGTTCCAAATTTGCAGTTCCTCATGACGACCAGGATAAAACTACCAGTGTCAGAAATTAAAGAATGGGTTTTCCCGGCAAAAATTCAAGATACTCCAGTTCTTATCGGTTCGATATCTGGTAACCAGATTCCTCTCTCTCCTTAAATTTTGACTGAAGTTTTTGGATTTGTTAATGGTGAATATGAAATTGATTTATCTAGCAGTGAATTTGATTAAATGCTAGATAGGTTAGGTGATTCTAAAGGAAACCCTAACCACCTCCTCAAGAAAAATTTATCAATAGAATATTGATTCTTGGCTGATATAGTTGGCAAAGTGTTGTTATGAAAACACTCTGCTCATGATCATATTACCAGGCACCAATTTCATTTGATGAGTTCTCTGGTTTATAAGAAATCAGTTGAATGGGGATGAATTTGTTTGATTTGATTAAAAGGAAAATTAGTAAGAAGAATGTGAGTTTTGGAAGGATTCTGGGAATCTTTCTGCAAGCCATGGTTCCAAAATTGTTGGTCTCCCAAACCATTTTTATTAATGCATCTAAGAGGCTTACTTCTGCCCTCTTAGGGAGATGGGAGAGGACTATCCCCAATCCCTCTAGGGCCTCCTCTTCTAGGTTAGCTTCTGAGAACACCAGGGCTGAATCAGCCACTCCCCCTACTCATGAAGAATCCCCTGTTCCTCCTCTCTCTCCTGTTCATCCTCCATCTCAACCTCATTCAATATTTCCTTCATCAACTCCACTTCAACAACCCCTTACTTCCATTCATCCAGTCTCACCACAATCACCAATTTATATCCATGAGGATACACCACTATCTCCACCTCCTCAATCTCCAACTCCATCTCATCTTGATGACATTCCATCCACCTTTACCTAACCAAATTTCAATATACTATCATCTCCATCTTCTCAACCATCTCCACAACATTCACCCCTTCAAGATAAATTACCAGATTCCATCCCTCAATCCAATCTTCCATCCAACATTCCCTCAACATTCCCAGAATTCCAGCAAACAGACTTCCCTCAAGGATTCTCTGTATGTTCAAACTGTGGTAACCAATCCACCTATACACCATCTACTCTTGAACACCTCTATCTAAATTTCTCTGACATTAATAAAGATCTTATTCAATTCATCACTCCCTTTCTTAAGAAGCTGATAGATAAGGTTGTTGCCCCTCTAGCTGCTTCTATCTCCCTTCTATCTACTCAGTTTACTGCCTCCTCCTCCATCCCTTCTTTTGGGGGCCTGGTTTCAGGACTCTCTAAAACCAGGCAGGTGGAGATGTTCTGTGAAAAAGCTTATTCAACAGAGATTGTTGATGAAGATACTGATATGATTTGTCAAGAAGATTATTCAGTAGATACATCAATTAGCATTGTTGGTGATTTCATTATAAATCCCACAGTTGATATAGTTTCTTTATTACATTCTTTTGATTCAGTGCATAGCAACAATCTACTAGCTTTTGTTGATTTAGTTCCAAATTTTTCTAAAGCTATTGTATGTTAATCAGCTCCAATAAGTCCTGATGTTTTGGAACAACTTAGGACAAGTTTTTCAGTTACAGATATTTTTATAGAGCCAATAACTGATACAGAGCCAAAGGCTTTTTCTCCTCTATCTTTTGGCTGGGCTGAGTATCCTATGCCAGATCTTGATGAGATTATATTTCAAGATATGAAAGAATAAAGTGATTATATTCAGGCTCAAGTTGTTATAGAAATTATAGAGCGAGAAGTTCAAGCACAGCCTCATGTTGTTATAAAAGATACAAGTCTACAGCCTCAGGTTCATCTAATTCTTTCTGATGATATGCTTAGACAGATTCATGCTCTTTATGATAATCCTACCAATGGATCTGATGATGAAGATTCTGATGACTCAGAAGATACTGGTTCTAAAAAGAGAAAAGCTAAAAAGAAGGCTCTTCCCAAAGCTACTCCAACACCAAACCCCACTGCTGATACTCCCTATTACATTCTGCATAACATTACTCTCACTCCAGACACCCCTTACTGGATGAGATATTCTAAGAATGAAATGAAAGATAGGAAGAAGAGCAGGAGATACTCTCCTCCACCTCAATTCAAGAGAGGTCCTCCTCCTCCTCCTGCAGCTGGTTCTACAGGAAATGTTTCTCAAAGTCAAAGATCTACTTATCAATCCTATCAATCTATATCAACTCAAAGCAGCAGAGAAAGACCCTCTAGATCAGATACTCAATCTCAAAGAAAACAACAGTAACAACAACAGCAGTCTGACAGTCAAAGCAGTCAGCAGAAAGATCAGGATATTCAAAAAGACAAATCCATTCCAGTAAGGCCTCTATCTCTAATGTGTGATCCAGAAATGGATCGTAATTCTAGGATGGCTAGGTTTAAAGATCTTATAGGACTCTCTCAAATCAGAAAAGCTAAGGAAGAAGGATAGGATATTTCCCAGTATACTACAATGTCTTCATACAGAAAGAAAAAGCTAGACAAATACCAGGTATAAAACCTTTTTAATGTTGATACTTATATGTCTTTACATCCTGAAGCAGTTATACCCAGAGCTACTTATATGACAATTCTTGGAGCAGAAGATATGAAGATGTCAAAACAGCAAGCAATGGATCCCAATAGAGAAATTATCTTTACCAAACCTTCTACTGGCACTTCACAAGATGATTCAAAAAGAGTTTGATAGTTTTTCATTTCAATTTTTGTACTTTAACTTTTATTTGTTGTAAATATGTCACAAGGCACTTCTGTTTATATCTACTGAAACTTTATAATTCTACCAGATATTATTTTATGCTTTGTGGTTTTTCTTTTATTGTTTCTTCATAGTGACCTCATCCAAATAGGGGGAGATTGTTGGAACCCCACCTTGTTTAGGGTTGATTTGGGCTAAGTTCACTATTAGGATTATTAGATGACCCAACATGTATAGTCTAGGGTCATAGGTTTTTATCAGGGTCTAGGTCAAGTCAACAATCCCAGATTGATTGGTTTTCACCTTCAGAAGACTTAGAGACAGAAGACCTCTAGAGAAAAGCCATTTTTTATATTTAGATAAGGCGTTCGACGATAGCTAAACTCAGATCGATGATCTTAGATCGACGAACTCAGGGTTCCTTCTCTGAGTTGAGCTCGACGAAAGTTCAACTGAGATCGATGATCTGTGAGCTTATACCAGAATCTCAGCTCAATGAAGTGTCTTCTCAGCTCGACGAATTTGGAGCTCCGTTCGGCGATCTTCTACCTCTTGTTTGCTATCTTCAGTTCGATGAATTTGGATCTCAGGTCGACAAAATTTGCTGAGTTTGACTATTTTCTCCCATATTCAGTTCGACTATTTTATGATGATTTTAGTTTGACTAAGGCAGAAGTATTTCTAATTATATTATATGTCTGTAATGCTCTGGTAATTAATGCTCAATATTCTTATGAATATAGTCGTTCTATGGCAGCATTAATTATGGTTTTCACAGAGTTATTACTTAACTTATTTACTAGGACAGTTGAGGAAATTCATTTAAGACATTTTCTAGCCGTTTAAATCGCAGATTTTTTGTAGTCAATCAAGGAAAAGGAATTTAGAATTTCAAATGTTAAAATCTGCAAGTAATATATAAGGTTTTCTTCATCCAGTCAGACACGGATAAGAAGTAACATACAGAGAAGAAGTAACATACAGAGAAGAAGTAATACAGAGAATAATAACACGGAGATAAACAAGCAGTCAGGCATACACTTTTGCTTCAGGAATTTCAAGAGACAAAATCATCAACTTCTGTCTGAAAATTCCCTGAAGATCTTAAAGTAGTCTGAAGGCCTAAACACTAAGCAAAGCTCACTTTTTCCTAAACAATTCTACATCTCAGGGGCAGCTTTGACAACAACAGAAAATCCACTAGTCTTCTCAGATTATTGAGAAAGAGAAGACATCATCATTTTCTTTTCTTTATTATAAAAGGGTTTTTAACTCCCTTCAAAAGTTATCCTTTGGTTGTCAAGTCTCCTAATCAAAAGACTTGGTTTTGTTTTTGGGCACCTGGTCAAAAGCTCAAAAGGTTATATAATCTCCCTTGAAATAGATCTTGTTGTAACAGGGCACCTGAGCAAAAACCTGTGGTGGCAAGCCACCAGATCAAAAACCGATAGTGGATTCCTACTAGGGTGGTAGAAGAGTGGATGTACCCAAGTTTTAGGGGAACCACTATTAAATCTTTGTGTCATCTGGTTGCTCTATTTTTTATTTTCTCTATGCTGTGATTTCTGCATTTTGTTTTCGGCCTTTTTATATATAGTTATCACTTATTTTAATCCGCAATAAAAATTAATCAAAAGTTTTTAAAACTCTATTCAACCCTCCTCTATAGTTAGTGTTATCTATCCCTTCACTTTCAGGGATGAATTCCTTTATGCTGCAATTGGCTGGCCCTTGAAGTCCCAAAGGAGAACTTTTACTATTTCATGTATGGCTGGCCTGTGTGCCGATGTATGAAAACACTTTTTTAAAGGAAATAGTTGTAAGGCCTTAAGGCCAGCAATTTTGGTGTATTTGGTTTTATCATTCCTATTTATATTTGTAGTGGACATTCCTGGTATAAGGGTTCTACAACTTAAACTGCTTCCATTAGAATGCGCTCTGTGTTAGGATGCGTATAAGATAATATGGTTTCAATGAGTAACTCCACCAACTATCCGTTGAATATGGCGTGGGGCCTCGGTCAGACCCTCTGTTATATTTCTTGTGACGGATGGAGGTGTTACAATTTGGTATCAGCTTCTGATGCAAGGTTTTCTTACATTGGTCAATACGGCCCATTCCATCGATCAAGATATAAAACGTGTGCAACATAAGAATGACTTAGTGGCAAAGAAGACAGAGTTTAAAGTACCTAACTCGGGAAATTTTGGGTATAAAAAGTGGAAGAAGAAGGCTCAGTCCTCAGGATCAGCATCTTTTAATAGATCTGAAGTGTCGATAGGGAGAGGTCCACTCACTTGTTACACATGTGGCAAGGTGGGACACATGGCTCGAGACTATCAGAGTGGTCCTCCAAAGATAGAGAAAAAGACGGGTGCAATTTATACTGAAAAGGGAAAAATAGTGGTGGAGTCAACTGCATCTCAAGCGCAACCCCGAGTCTATAATCTTGGCCAGTAGCAGGCCAGAAAACAAAGTGACGTCATAATAGGTATAAGTTAAGATACAGTTTTTATTGCTTTCCATACTTAGTACCATGTGCGTTGCTTGTCTATAATTTGTTTGAATTAGGCTTTGTCCTGATATCGGATTATCCGGAGAGAGCATTGTTTGATACAGGAGCTTCTCATTCCTTTCTATCTGAGGACTATGTGGTGCGTATCGGAGTGCCTTCATTTATACCGATAGATTGAGTGAATGTGTTGCTGCCTAACGGGTGCTTGATGCGCGCGGATCGAGCCTATTGTTTTAAGGTGCGGATAGGAAGTCATAACTTTAGTTTGCAAGCATCTATGCTGCCGATATCGGAGTTTGATGTAATCTTTGGTATGGACTGGCTCTCGGAGCAACGCACCTATATAGATTGTAACTCTAAGGAATTCATACTGGGACAAAATATCGAATGCGAGACTAGGTTCGCAGGTATGCGAGGAGCGGGCAAGATATTGATGTCTGACCTCCAAGTCGTCAAGGCGATTCGGAAAGGTGCGGAATTGTTTTTCAATCTATTGGAGGTTGTAGAGTCGAAGCCCAGTTTGAGTGATGTTCCTGTTTTATCGAAGTTTGTAAATGTTTTTCCTAAGGATCTCCCTAGGCTTCCACCCCATCAAGAGATTGACTTTACTACTGAGCTAGTGTCAGGTGCAAAACCTATGTCACGCTCACCGTACCGAGTGGTGCCAAATGAAATGGCAGAAATGAAAGTTTAGTTTCAAGAGCTATTATATAAATGGTATATATGTCCGAGTATGTCTCCGTGGAGTGCACCGGTGCTCTTCATGAAAAAGAAGGATGGAGGCTTGCGTCTATGCATTGATTATCGTGAACTGAACAAGCTGACAGAAAAGAACAAGTATCTGATTCCTCGAATCGATGATCTGTTTGATCAGCTGGTTGGATTGATTGTTTACTTGAAGTTAGATTTAAAGTCTGGCTACTGACAGTTGAGAATTCTGGAAAGTGATATTCCCAAGGCAGCGTTTGGTACACACTATGGGCATTATGAGTTTATTGTGATGCCTTTTAGACTCACTAATGCGCCATCAGAATTCATGGATCTGATGCATAGGAATTTTCGAGAGTATTTGGACCTATTTGTGATTGTCTTTATTGACGACATATTGGTATACTCTCAGTCTGAATAAGAACATGCGAAACATCTGAGATTGGTTTTGCATACCATGAGAAGAAATAAACTCTTTGCCAAGTTCTCAAAGAGTGAGTTTTGGATGTCATCGGTGGCTTTTCTTGGCCATGTGGTTAGTGGAGAGGGTATTACGGTGAATTCAGCAAAGATTTTTGCTATAGGAGAGTGGAATGTGTTATCTACTATAGTAGAAGTCAGGAGCTTTCTTGGACTTGTTGGCTACTACAGGAGCTTCATGGAGAACTTTTCGCAGATAGCCTTACCTCTCCCTACACTGATCAGAAGTTCGTTTGGACGCCTGAGTGCGCACGGGCTTTTGAGGAGTTAAAGAGTCACTTTACCACAATGTCTATCTAGAGTTTGTCATGTGGTACGGACGAATATGAAATATACAGTGATGCTTCCAGAAGCGGCTTAGGCTGTGTTCTTCTACAATTCGAAAATGTTATAGCTTATGGATCACGCCAGTTGAAAGTGCACAAGCAAAACTATCAAGTCCACAACTTGGAGTTGGCGGTTGTGATCTTTGCAATTAAGCTATGGCGTCACTACCTATATGGCGTGAAAGTAGATATCTTCACGGACAATAAGAGCCTTAAGTACTTAATAGATCAGAAGGATCTGAACATGCGACAATGAAGGTGGATGGAGTTCCTCGGGGACTACACCTTTGAGATACATTACACTCCCGGGAAGGGAAATGTGTTCGCAGATGCCTTGAGTCATAGGACTCCAGTACAGGCAAGTTGGTTACAGATGCATGATGAGCATCTGATCTAAGAGTTGGGAGATTTAGATATTTCTTGTGTTGACAAGAATACCACTACAAATGCATGCTTGAACTGGACAGAGGTGCAATATGATATCGCGGATAGGATTCGACAAGCAACGGAACTCGATGAGAGTATGAAATGCTATGCAGCGGATGGATCAGATTCCCAGTTCTCCTTGGATGATGGTCTTTTGAGAAAGGATGGTCGTTTATGCGTACCAAATGTGGGTAAACTACGAGAGGAGTTGATGTATAAGGCACACTTTACTAAATACTCAATCCACCCATGGAGAACAATGATGTATAAGGACATGAAAAAGATGTTCTGGTGGCCTGGTTTAAAGAATGGCATAGCTCTTTATGTGGAAAAGTGTCAAACTTGAGCCTTTATAAAAGCAGAATATCAGAAACCTGGTGGTTTCCTGAAGTCGTTACCAATTCCTGTGTGGAAGTTCGATGATATCTCTATGGATTTCGTGCATGGATTGTCGAGATCACAGAGCGGGAATGACGCCGTGTGGGTTATCATTGGCCGGTTGACAAAAGTATCTCACTTCATACCGAACAAGAAGGATGAATTAGTTAAGAAATTTGCTAAGTTATATGTTGACAACATAGTAAGGTTGCACGGTGTGCCCAATAGCATCATCAGCGATAGAGACAGGCGCTTTACTTCGAATGATTGGAGGCTAATCCACTAGTTGTTTGGTACTAAACTAAAGTTCAGTGCGACCTTTCATCAACAAATGGATGGTCAGACCGAGAGAACCAATAGGACAATGGATGATATGCTCCATGTGTGCGCCTTAGATTTCAAGAAGAGGTGGGAGGACCATGTTTATATGATCGAGTTCTCCTATAATAATATCTATCAAGCTAGTATTTAGATGGCGCCTTTCGAAGTTTTACACGGTAGGAAATGTCGTACACCTTTAGCTTGAGCGGAAATAGGCG
Organism: Platanthera zijinensis; assembly: GCA_039513925.1. Classification (NCBI taxonomy): domain Eukaryota; kingdom Viridiplantae; phylum Streptophyta; class Magnoliopsida; order Asparagales; family Orchidaceae; genus Platanthera; species Platanthera zijinensis. Next base: position 78,790,492 of record CM077079.1, read on the forward strand.
AATTGAAGATGTATAAGCGTAATGAGGTTGAAGATGCAAATTCGACTATATGCATTATACGAGAGTGGCTATTGGTGGCCCATGATAGGAAAGCTAAATACAACAATACCAAGCACCAAAACGTTGAGTTTGCGGTTGTCGATTGGGTATATTTAAAGATAAAGCCATTTAAAGGTGTATCCAGGATTCGAAGCTTGAAAAATCTGATTCTGAGGTACCTTAGTCCATTTGAAGTGATTGAACAAGTTGGTGAAGCTACTTATCGACTGGCTCTTTCGACGAAGCTAAGTGGTTTGCATGATGTGTTTCATATCTTATTATTATGGAAGGCTGTGCAAGTGCCTATGCAAGTGATTACGGATGGTAAAGTACTGGTGGATAGTGGGCTAATGACGAAGGTTAGACCCATTCGTATTAAGAATACGGAAATCAGGCAATTAACTAACAAGGCAACCAGGATGGTCAAAGTCCATTGGTACAATTGTGGCTGTGAAGAACTGACATGTGAGCGTGAGTAAACCATGCGAAATGAATTTCCCGAGTTGTTTTTGTAAAATAAAGTTGTAATAGTTTTGTACTATTTTACTTTATATATATCAAATTTCGGGATGAAATTTGTGTAAGGAGGGGAGGTTTGTAATGCCACAAAAATCCTGAGAAAGGAATGTTTGGACGTTAATGCCTGACGGTTTTGTTAACGTCGGCGTTAGCCCTTGAATTAAATCGATTGTCGGCTCGGGTATCTACCGCGCAACAGTAGTGGGCTATTGCGTGGCGATACCACTCGATGCACTCAATGCTTTTGACAAAGCATTGAGAGGCCTACCGCATGGCAGTAGTGAGCTAGCGCGTGGCGCTATCACTCAATGTACTCAATGATTTCAATGAAGCGTTGAGTTACTACCGCATGACAGTAGTGAGCTGACGCACGGCGATAGCTGATTAAATTGGCTAATGCCTCGGGAAGGTACCGCTCGACGGTAGTGAGTTAATCCTGACGGTAGCTTGCCACGTGATAGTGCGGTGGAGTCTGTTTTGGGTGACAGAGCAATAGCCATTGGGCTAAGCGGCGACCACCTCAGATACCGTGCGGTGGCAGCCTGCTTTTAATGGTTGGATTTGAGATTTCATTCTCATTTTCCTCTCACACTTTCTTTCTTGGTTCTTGAAGTTATAGAGGGAAGATGAGGAATAAAGTCCAGGAGGCTAAGAGGAGAAGCAATCCAAGGTGTTCTTATGATCAGAATTATAAGTTGATGCTAGATCCGCTGAGAGGAAGCTGTGACGATCAGTTCCATACAGATCAAAAAATAAGGGCATGGCTCCTAAGCGATAAATAAGGGTAACAACTTTCTCCTTGGACAAGTGAAGTCCTCAATTTGCATATGTGCATGGAACCCCTCACCAAAAGGTGAAGAAAAAGGTGGTTTTTAATGGGTAGATCATTGTGATCTACGATAAAACTTGCATTTAGATCCGGAATCGAAGTACGGAATGGGCATGCTGTGTGAAGCCCATCTAGACAGGTTGGTCTTGATTGGTGATGAATTGATTTATATGCTGGAGAAGACTTCTTGGATAAAACGTGTGGTTAAACATGTAGAATCGGGGGTCTGGGTGTGTGCAGGATGCTGCAGTGATAGTACTAGAGGAGATCTCCAGGAAAACACATAAAGATGGGTAAGAAGCGACTTCTATCCCTAGCGCGTGGCTATAGTGTTACTGCTGATGATAGCTTCCAGTTCGCTATGAGGCCTTTCACTGGGACACCTGGGGCCATTGTTTGAAGCTGAGAGCCTTGTGAGCTAATATAAGGTGGCCATGTTAGCCAGCTTGAATATTATTGCGAAGACTATATCCGTGAGATAAGGTGCATAACATGAGAGGTTGTGAGCCTGGAGAGCCCAGCTATTGTCCATGAGAGCCATGTTGATCATTACAGGCTCAAGTCCTGGGGACATATGAGCGACAATTGATGTTGAGAGCCTGGAGTGCCCAGCAAAAAAGGCCAGTGAGCCGAATGGGAAAGGTGAGGCTGACCCGCGTCTTGTCATTCTCCATGATGGCTGTGACCGTCGGTATTGGCATGGCGATTTGAGCAATGGGCTATGGCTGAACTGTACCCATGTTTTGTCGTTCGGACCAAGATCGCCTAAAGTAACTAGCTTTCGTCGCTAGCATAATAAGATTTTTAGACCCCATATCGTAAAGACTAGAATGCTCAAGTATACCATCAAGTCTGAGACTGTGTATGGTGGTGGGACCCGGGAAGTTCGGTACATCGAGAATGTGCCCTGAGTGCACGGGGCGTGTAGTCGATCGAGCCTGCGTTTGTGGTGAATAGTGCTTGAATGCACATGGTTATTTCCACAATATATATATGGTGCTGTTTGTAGGGAAGGAGATTCGCTGCCCCGAGTCAGGGGTGGTTCGTTATAAATTGGTCAGCTAATGTTGACCGTTGCTTTGTTTGCCACGTTTTGGTGGGTCGAATTATGAGGTTGCTGGAGATTAAAGTGGAAAGTAGCGGGATGAAGTCCCTTATACTGCAATTGGCTGGCCCTTGAAGGCCCAAAGGCAAACTTTTACTGTTTCATATGTGGTCGGTCTGCGTGTTGATGTATGAAAACACTTTTTGTAAAGGAAACAGTTGTAAGGCCTTAAGGCCAACACTTTTGGTGTAGTTTTTTTATCATTCCTATTTATATTTGTAGTGGACATTCCTAGTATATGGTTTCTTCAACTTAAACTGCTTCCGTTAGAATGTGCTTAGTGTTAGGATGTGTATAAGATAATATGGTTTTAACTCTACCGACTATCCGTGGAATATGGCGAGGGGCCCCGGCCGGACCCTCTGTTATATTTCATGTGATAGATGGAGGTGTTACATAATTTATATGTCGCGAATATGTTGTTTCGATCTTAGATCTGTATCATATATTTACCAAGAGGTTGTGGATACGGGTAGATCACTCGAAGGTAGAATGTGAAAGTGAAGGGATAGATACTACTCTAGAGGGGGGGTGAATAGAGTTATCAAATTTTGCACAGACAAAACTTAATAGTCTACCCAACTCCCTTGGAGAGAAGTGCGGAATGAAAAGATTATAGATATTGATTTAACCTTAAAGCCTAACACAAGTGATGTGCACAAACTCAAGCTAACTGTAATTACAGTTAAGGCTTGGAAAACCTAATCAGCAACTAGCAACCTAGTTATATCTAATCACAGCCACAATGCAGGAATTAAACAATGGAATCCAGACGACACAAGGAAATTTATAGTGGTTCCCCAAACAACTTGGGTACGTCCACTCTTCTACCCACACGGTAGGAATCCACTCAGGTTTTTGATCAGGTGCCCTGCCACCAACAGGATCTGCTTCAGGTAGATCCAGAAACCCTTTAGACTTTTGATCAGGTGTCTAAAAACCAAGCACAGGTTTTTGATCAGGTGCCCTGCCACCAAGGGATACTTTTGAAGGGAGTAATAACCCTGTACAGGAGGGGGAAGAAGGTTAAGATGTCTTCTCTATTTTACAAAGATTAGAGAAGCACAAAGACTTGCACTGAGCTAGAATGCTCTAAAGAATCAAGGCTCCCCCTGGCTCAAAGATGTCCAGGTGAAGTCTTGCTTCAGTGCAAAAAACTCTTCAGAAAGTTCTGAAGGAAAAGCTACAGGAAGAAAATAAATAATAAAATCAAAGATCTTCAAGCAGCTATCTTCTTCTTCTTCTTCTTCAAAGGAACTCTGAGTCGAACTTCCTGAAAGCAGGAGAACTCAGGTGAAGAAGAGATGAAGATCTTAACACTTCTCAGTTAGATGGAAATTGCTGAGAGCAGAAAGCTTTTTCTTGATGAAGGCTTGAGAGCTTGAATGAACAACTGGTTAGCTATTAGCTAGCTTGAATCCTTCTTCAAAGGGTCCTTTTTATAATCATCAGCAAGCAACGGCTCTCTTCCATTTGAATTATTTGTCTTCTTCTGAGCCTTGAGACCTGGGCTGTAAATATCAAGAAGACAGAAACATCTCTGCAGCAAAACATTCTATAAAAGGAATAAACCTCTTTCTAAGAAGCTGCAGGCTTAAATCAAATAACAGAAGGACTAAATAAAGTCACATCAGAAATAATCTCTTTATAGCAAAAAGAAGACTTTTTAGTCTAACGGCTATAAAGGGCTGACAAAAGATAAAGTAATTTATAATGACAGCTAATAAGACAAACAACTTTATCTTAAAAAGATTTGACTCAGGCAAAAGAGATGGAGCAAATATTTGCCTGGTAATTTTATCATACAGCTTAAAATGATGTGCCAGAAAATGTATTAATTAATTAAATATAATAAATAAATACAAAATACAAAGGCAGACAGAAAGCGTCGAACGACCCTCGAAGATCGTCGAACGACGCACGGAGATCGTCGAACTGTCGGGCAGATAGTCGAACGATCCAGATAGTCGACCTATCGAAGAAGATAGTCGAACTACCCCGGCAGATAGTCGAACTATCAGAGCAGATAGTCGAACTATCAGATAGTCGATCTATCTTGGACAGATAGTCGAACTATCAAGCGCACAAAGATAGTCGACCTATCAAGCAGATAGTCGACCTACCTCAGAAAACAGATAGTCGATCTATCAACAGATAGTCGAACTATCAAAACAAACCAGATAGTCGATCTATCAGCAGATAGTCGAACTATCAGATAGTCGAACTATCAGGACAGATAGTCGAACTATCAAAGGCAACAGATAGTCGAACTATCAACAGATAGTCGAACTATCAAGATGAAACAGATAGTCGATCTATCAACAGATAGTCGAACTATCAAGGCGGAACAGATAGTCGACCTATCAACAGATAGTCGAACTATCAGATAGTCGATCTATCAGAACAGATAGTCGAGCTACCTAGCCAAGCAGATAGTCGAACTATCAACAGATAGTCGAACTATCAACGCAGACAAAGCGTCGACCAACTGATAGACGATCGTCGATCAGCCGATAGACGATAGTCGAGCGGCGTTCGACTATAGTCGAACGAAAAAACTACTTAACCAAATTCTCCATCTGGAAAAGTGAGGACTCTACAGCTAGACTCCTAACCATTGACCATAGATATTTCTTGGGTCAAGGGGCACAAAGGAGAGGACTAAACTCAAATCAAAACTAGGGTACCAACAATCTCCCCCTATTTGAGTTAAGTCTCTCAACATCTAAAACATAAAACTAGCTAAAGAGCAATAAAATAATACAGAAAATAGTTAACAATTAACTAGCAGATTATCAAACAGATAAACAAATATAGCACAGCAGTTAATCAAACTATGGATCAACAGAGTCAGGCTTAGAAACAGAAGAGCTAGAAACAAAAGAGATTTTCCTTAAAGGATCATCAGATTCTTTCTTTGACAGTTTCAGGTCGTGCGCACCAATGATCTTCAGTTCTGTAGCTCTTGGGACTACTGCTTCAGGATGCTTTTCCATATATTTTGATGGATCAAAAATCTCAGGATTAACCTGGAACTTTTCAAATTCTTTCTTTCTGTAAGCAGACATGGTAGTTAGACTAGTCGTATCTTTTCCTTCTGCTCTAGCTTTTCTTATTTGAGCTGCTCCAACTAGTTCTTAAAAGCGAGCCATCCTAAAGTTAGGATCGAGCTCAGGATTTTCATACACAGGCTCAGGAGAAGCAGCATCAGCTATTTTATCTTGAATAACTAGATAAGACATTAGAGTATACTTAGCAAAAGGGTTCTTGCTAGAAATTTTAGAACAAAGTAAACTATTTACCTTTTGAAACAATTTCCTCAGACTGAACTGGTGTTGGAGATGGAATTCTCTTCTTTGGAGAAGGAGGTGGGGAAAAGGTTGGTCTTTGAACCACAGCCTCCTTCATTTGTCTTTGAGAACCAGAAAATGATTTGCCTTGCGAGCTTTGATAACCTTGTCTTGGCTGGGGCTGAAAAGAAGCAGATCTTCCAGAAGAGGCAGCAGGATTAGCTGATAGGTTCCCAGAGGCTCCTGCACCTGGAGGAGGAGGAGGACCTCTGGGAGTCCATCTTGAGACAGGACTATCATACCTCTTAGTTCTTTTTCTTTCTTTCTGCTGATTCTTTGAAAACCTCATCCAGTGCTGAAATTCCTTGGATTTAGGGTCAATGCCCTTCAGAATGTAATAGGGAGTATCATTATCCTTACTGGGAGGTGGAGGAGGAGCAGCTTTTCTCTTCTTTGAAGCAGCTTTCTTTCTCTTTGACTTCTCAGAAACATCAGAATCATCATCATCATCAGAATGAGATGAGGGAGGATTTTCATAAGGATCATAGGCTTCTGAAACAGCCTTTTCTTTAAGCTTTAGAGCAGATTTTTCTCTTTCCTCTTCCATGGCATCCAGAGCCAGAAGGGAATCTAAGTCTAACCCTGGAGAGTCATCCCATATGGTTGACTTTTCAACTTGCAGATCTTTTTCCTTCTCTTTTAAAGATTGTACTCTTAAATCCCAGGCAGCTCTTGCTTGAGCTTCTTCCAAATTCAGAACAGGAGAGTCAACTTTGACTTCATCTTGATTTTCAGATTCATCCTCTCTATCATCTAAGAAAGATTCCAATTCAGGATCTACTTGAGTATCAGAAACACTTGGATCAGCTTCAGAAACAACTGCTATGATCTGAGCAGCTAAATCTTCTTTAATAACATCTGTAGAATTATGAATACAGATCTGCTAAATAAGCGATAATCATTCCTTCAAGGTATTCACAAACTATCAAATTAATCGACTCATCAACAAAACGAATGAAAGAGTTACCTTCATACTTAACCATCTCCCATGATTCATTCAGATATGAAGTTATAATTCCCTCTAGGAATCTAGCAATCACAGGAGAGGTAAGATCTTCTAAGCAGACTTTAACTGCAATCTCAGATAACAAGATTCCATCTGCTATTTCCTTATCAGACAAAACTGGAGCTATTTCTTTCTCAGCAGGAGCAGATTCTTCCTGGGCAGTCATTACAACATCTGGAACTATTTCTATCTCAGCTTGAGCAGATTCTTCCTGGGCAGACATGACTGTATCTTTTATAGCTGGAGGGGAGGCAGGATGGTCTGAGGCATCTTCATGGAACATCTCCCCCTGCCTGATTTCAGTGGAGACTGAAACCAGGCCCCTTGAGGAAGATGGCTCAGCAGATTTTGAAAGGGATTTGATGGAGGCAGATAAGAGATCAATGGAGGTTGCAAGGGGAGCGATTGCCTCTTTAATCATGGTTTTGATTGAGGGGGTAATCAGCTCCATAATGCGGGAGATAAGCTCAGGAGAGATCTCAATAGATGAAGGATTTGAAGTGGATGGAGCTGCAGCAGATATGGTAGTGGTGCTGGGATGAGAAATGGTGTGGACAGGGGATCGAGCAGGAGATGGAGCAGGAGAGTTAATTAGGGAATTAACTGGGGAATGAACGGGAGATACAGGAGGAGTAGGAATTCTCTCTGATCCTAACAAATCAAAGCTAGGAGCAGATATCCTAGCTAGATGAGCAGGTAGAGGAGAAGCTGGAGGGGAAAGAGGAACAACCGTAGTTGTTTCTGGAGCAGCAGAGGAAGAAGGTCGTACTTCAGCTGAAGTTGATGGAACTTCAACTGAGGCAGACAGCAAAGCAGAGGAGGAGGAGGGAAGAGCTGAGCCAGCTTCAACATGGTGAGGAGTGACTGATTCAGTCCTTGTGTCCTCAGATGTTGCTGGAGCAGGTTTCACAAACGTTCTCTTCCACTTAGAGAACAAGTTGGGATCCATCTTCTTGCTTGCATTGATTGTTGTTGCAGTTGAACTCAGCAGCTGGGGGTATTTTTCCTTAAGGAAGATTCCAATGACCCTTCCTAGGGTGACTTCCTTCTTACCAGTCTTTTTCCTGATTAAATCAAACACAACTGCTGCCCAATCGATCCTTTTTCGATTAACAATCGCACACATGAGTGCGAATTGCTGCCTTGTTATATTATCGTGAGCAGAGTGCTTACCCAGGAGCACTTTTCCTACTAACTCAGCAAGAAACTTGATTTTGAAAGGAAAATTCACTTTGAGCAGCTTCGTGGGAATGCCCTCAGCATGTCCCAGCTCAACTAGCATTCTTCCGAATTCCTGAGCATCTTGCTCATAATCCTCGTCACCATTAACTAATCCAAAAACATCAGATAAAACGGCCGGAGTCAGGATTACCTCTTCTCCGCCGATGGTACCAGTCATCGATTCGTCTGTGGAAGACGACGTGAAAGCCCATTCTTTGATTTCTGGGATGTTTATCTTAATCCTTGCAGACATTATCCTTTCTAATCCCTGATCCCGGCACAGCTGTAGAACTTCTACGATTCCGGCATCGCAGCTGCTGAACGCATCGAAATCCATGCTAAATCCTGCATCAAACTTCACGACGGCTAGAACTGCTGGGGAAACCGCCATGGATTCGCTGGAGAAAGCTCGAGAAAGCTGCAGAGAACGAAGAAGACGAAACGCCCGGAAATCGCAAGCGGGAAAGCAGAATGCGAAAGGGCACGCTCCGTCGACGATAAAACACAAGATCTTTTAACCTAGGTCGACTATCGGCTTTATGTTAGACCGGGAATAGTCGATCTATTAAAAAGATACTTGACCCGATAGTCGAACGGCCGTTCGACGATCGGCTCAGAAGCAGAGTAGTCGAACCATCGTTCGGCTATTTCTGGCTTCTCAAACAACAAGCTGTCGTCGTTCAGAGATCGACGATGAGCTCAACCTGTTCGACGATGGTCGAACGTCGATCGACGATCTTCAAACAGATAAGCTATCATTAACCAGAGGTCGACGATAGGCTTAATCCGTTCGACGATCTTCGATCATCGTTCGACGATCTTCAAGCAGATTTCAACATAGGCAGATATAGTCACACTTAGTCTCGTCCATTAATCATGCCTAGTTGAACTAAAAAGAACAGATGCTTTTGTTCATCTAAAGGCTTGGTGAATATATCACCTCTCTGAAACTCAGTGGATATGAACTCAAGACAGATCTTGTTCTTTTCCACACAATCTCTCAGGAAATGGTGCCTAATCTCAATGTGCTTGGTTCTAGAGTGGTGCACTGGATTTTGTGCAATAGAAATGGCACTGGTACTATCACACATGATCTTGGTGTTCTTGTGTGAGTAACCATAATCCACAAGCTGGTTTTGAATCCACAGGATCTGTGAACAACAACTGGCAGCTGCTATATATTCAGCCTCTGCAGTTGAAGTTGAGACAGAAGCCTGCTTCTTACAGAACCAAGAGACCAATCTCTCTCCCAGGAACTGGCAAGTTCCTGAGGTGCTCTTCCTGTCAACTCTGCAGCCAGCATAATCAGAATCAGAATATCCAATTAATTCAAACTCTGACTCAGCTGGGTACCAAAGTCCTAGATCTGGACATCCCTTCAGGTATCTCAGGATTCTCTTTAGAAGAATCAGATGAGATTCCTTGGGGTTGACCTGGAATCTAGCACAAAGGCATGTAGCAAACATTATATCTGGCCTACTTGCAGTTAGATATAATAGGGAACCAACAATGGCCCTATAATTCTTTTGATCAACTGGCTTGCCGTGATCATCAGAATCAATAACTACATTAGTAGCCATGGGTGTAGGCATTGCTGAAGCATCAGCCATCCCAAATTTCTTTACCAATTCCTTGGCATATTTGGATTGGGAGATGAAGATACCATCAGCATCTTGCTTAACTTGGAGACCAAGAAAGTAAGACAGCACACCCATGCTACTCATCTCAAACTTGGAATGCATCAAGTTGGAAAACTTTTTGCACAGTTTGGGATCAGTGGAGCCAAAAATAATATCATCTACATACACCTGAACTAACAGGATTGTGTCCTTGTGATGCTTGACGAAAAGGGTTCTATCAACTACTCCCCTAGTAAAGTTGTGCTCTAACAGGAAACTAGCTAAGGTCTCATACCAGGCCCTAGGAGCTTGCTTTAGTCCATAAAGAGCTTTCTGCAACTTAAACACATGAGAAGGCTGAGTTGAAGAAACAAACCCAGGTGGTTGTTCAACAAACACCTCTTCCTTAAGCTCACCATTTAGGAATGCACTTTTGACATCCATTTGGAACACCTTAAACTTCATGAAGGCTGCATAGGCCAAGAAGATCCTTATTGCTTCTAGCCTTGCAACAGGAGCAAAGGTTTGGTCATAGTCTATACCTTCCTCCTGTCTGTAGCCCTGAGCTACAAGCCTAGCTTTATTCCTTACTATAATTCCATTTGCATCTAACTTGTTTCTATACACCCACTTGGTGCCTATGATCAGTTGGCCTTTAGGTCTTGGAACCAAAGTCCAAACTTTACATCTCTCAAACTGATTGAGCTCCTCTTGCATTGCAATGATCCAGTGGGGATCTAGCTCTGCATCTTTAAAGGTGAGGGGCTCAACCTGTGAGAGGAAACAAGCATGCATCACATCCTGTCTTAATTGGTGTCTTGTTTGCACACCAGCTAATATGTCTCCAATCACTTAAGATGTGGGGTGATCTCTAAGTGTGACAATATCAGCAGGTGGGATGTGATCTTCAGCAATAGTTGGGATTAATTCCTCAGGAGGAATTTGATCTACTGTTGGTGGTACAACAACAGCTTCAACAGCTTCAGCAATGTCTTCATCACTGTCTGATTCAGTGATCTGAAGAGTTGATAGTTGAAGAATTTCTTGAGGGGCATCAGGTACCTGCAAAGAACTGGAGGAAGAAGAATTTTCCTTCTCCTTGTAAAACATCTGAGACTCATCAAAAGTCACATGCACAGATTCTTCTATCTTACAGGTAGATTTGTTATAAACCCTATAAGCTTTGCTTACTTGGGAATATCCAAGCATAATTCCCATTGAAGCTTTTGCTTCAAACTTTCTAATATATTCTTTATTATTATTGTGAATATAAACAATACAGCCAAAAACTCTAAAGTAATTAATTTTTGGTTTCTTTCCTTTAAGCAACTCATAAGGAGTTTTACACTTAAGTTTGTGTATCAAACTTCTATTCAAGACATAGTTGGCTGTACTAACAGCTTCTGCCCAATAGGATAGAGGCATGTTAGCATCTGCCAACAATGTACTGGCAGCTTCAATTAGTGTTCTATTCTTCCTTTCAACTACCCCATTTTGTTGGGGAGTTCTAGGAGCTGAGAAGCTATGTTTGATACCTTCTCTCTCACAGAATTCTTGCATGAGAAGAGAGTCAAACTCAGTACCATGATCACTTCTGATCAAGGCCACATGAGTAGAGTACTCAGTCTGCACACATAATAGAAAGTCTGTAAGGGCTTTGAAGTTATCAGACTTAGTTCTCAAAAAGAAAACCCAACTGAACCTAGAGAAGTCATCTACAATTACTAAAGTGTAATACTTCCCTCCTAAACTCTGTACATTTATTGGGCCAAAAAGGTCCAAATGTAATAAATACAGGATTCTAGGAGAATCACTTTTATTTACAGATTTAAAAGAATTCTTGGTTTGCTTGCCTAGCTGACAAGCCTTGCATAGGCTCTCCTTCTTGTAGGGGCAAGAAGGTAAACCTCTAACAAGGTTGTGCTTAGATAGCCTAGATATATTTTTAAGGTTTACATGACTAAGCCTTTTATGCCATAGGGAATTATTATTAAGGGTTACTTCATTAAACAGGCAGATTTCAGAATGAGATGAATTGAAATCTACTAAATAAATGTTACCTATTCTAATACCTACTAAAACAACATTATTATTTAAAGTAATATTGCAAGAGAAATTAGAAAATGAAACCTGGTAGCCAGCATCACATAGCTGGCTGACTGAAATCAGATTATGCTTCAGTCCATTGACATAAGCAACTCTCTTGAAAGTAACTGCTCCAATTGTGATCTTGCCATAGCCTTCTGTCTGACCACAGCTGGAGTCTCCAAAGATAACCTTTGGGCCGAGCTTAGCTTTGAACTTTGACAGAAGATCTTTATTTCCTGTCATATGCTTAGAGCATCCACTATCCAAATACCACTTATTTTGAGTGATTGGATAGGCCTTCACCTGCAAGACAATTATTTAGACAGAGTGGACCCAGGTAACCTTGGGTCCCTTGTTTTTCACATAAGAAAAACTGGAAATATATGAGAATGCAGGCTGAGGGTGATAACCTAGTGGGTGAGATCTCCTAGGTGGGATTCTCCATGCTGATGATGGGTCAACAAACCTAGGGTTTCTATTCTCATTTAGGTTTCTATGGAATTGATTATGATTTTGAAAATCATATTGAAATCGTCGATCGACGTTCGACGATGGGCGCTCAGATCGTCGAGCTTCGTTCGACCATGGAGCTTCCGATCGTCGAGCGGCGTTCGACGCTCTTTGCATTTCTTTAAAGAACTTCTTTCTCTTTTCTCTCTTAGCTTTATTTAGGGTTTTATTAACCAGATTTACTTGCTCAGTGTTCTTCTTTCCACTAGCTGAAATGAAGTTCACTGGAGTTGAAAGATTATTTTTAAGAAGGACTGGGGGTTCACTGGGAGAAGCTCCTAAGCCTAGTTTATCATTACCTGACCTAGTGTTAGTCATGCTGGTAATTTCTAACAACTTAAGGCTTCTACCATTAAGGGATTCTTCTAATCTCTTAGACTTAGCTAACTCTATTTTAAGAAATTTAATTTCTTCACTACAAGTAGTGAGATCTTCCTTTAACCTAATGTTTTCAGAGGCTATTGATTCTGAGTCAGCTAACCTATTTCTAAGTTCTTTTATTTCCTTTTCTGAGCTAATTAAATCTAAACATAAAGATTTAAATTCTAATTTAAATTCTTCTGAAGTAAAATCATAAGAAGAAAGTACCTCATCTTCTGTAGGCATCTCTTCATCAGAATCAGAACTCTCTGTAGCAGAGTGATTGCTGCAGGCATCTATTGCCATTAGGCAAACTTCTTTTGCCTTCTTCTCTTCCTCATCTTCACTAGAGCTTGATGAGGAGGATTCTTCATCAGAATCACTCCAGGTTTCAGCAATGAAACCTCTCTCCTTCTTCTTGTTTTTGTAGGAGGATGGCTTGGAGTGCTTCCTATGTTGTTCCTTTTCTTTTCTCTTTTCTTTGTTCTTCTCCTCTGGACATTCTGGCAAGATGTGTCCAGGCTTCCTGCAACCATAACAAATAATTTCTTTAGCAGGAGAGCGATCATACCTTGGTTTGTCTTCATATCGTGAAGACTTCTTTCTGAACTCCTTTCTTCCCATCTTGAGAAACCTTTTGGCAAACAATGCCATAAGTTCCTCATTAGATTGGCTGCCTTCAGAGACATCTGCAGCCTTAAGAGCTAGAGATTGCTCTTTTCTTGTTGGAGTGGGGGTCTTGGCTTCAGCTTCTGCTTCTCTGGTCTTCAGCACTTGCTCAAAAGACTTGAGCTTGCCGAGGAGAGCTTCAGTTGAGATCTCATTAGTACTTCTGGCTTCCTTGATGGGCCAGATTCTTAGATCCCATGTGCTAGGGAAGCACATAAGAATCTTATCATTGACCTCTGTCAATGATATGTCCTTGTCCAGGGTCCTCAGCTCATTGATGATTGAGCTGAGCCTGGTGTACATAGCTTCAACTGATTCAGCATCAGTTTTCTTGAAGTTCTCATACTGTGAGATCAGGTTGGACCTTCTGTCCTTCCTTTCATCAGCTGAACCAACTACAATCTGGTTCAGTGTGTCCCACATGGCCTTTGCTGAGGAGCAGTCAGCCACCTTCTGGAACACCTCATCAGACATTGTCTGAGCCAGTATGTTCATTGCCTTGGCATCTGCAATTTTGGCCTTCTTGTATTCATCATTGTAATCTAGAGGAGGCACTGCACTCATATCAGATGATGAGGCAGTGGCAGCAGCAGGTGCTCTTGGGGGACCTGACAAAATAGAAGCAAAAATGCTTTCATCAATAGAGTTCATATATAATTTGATCCTTGCCTTCCAGATGCCAAACTTAGCTAAGTTGCATGCTGGAGGTCTGGTGCTAGAATTATCCTTGGACTGGGCCATGATAGTGAATATCTATAAGCTCTTGGTATCTATCAGGATCTTGTGACTTAGGTGTTAGCCTATACAGTCAGTCAACCTCCCTCTGATACCAATTGAAAGTGAAGGGATAGATACTACTCTAGAGGGGGGGTGAATAGAGTTATCAAATTTTGCACAGACAAAACTTAATAGTCTACCCAACTCCCTTGGAGTGAAGTGCGGAATGAAAAGATTATAGATATTGATTTAACCTTAAAGCCTAACACAAGTGATGTGCACAAACTCAAGCTAACTGTAATTACAGTTAAGGCTTGGAAAACCTAATCAGCAACTAGCAACCTAGTTATATCTAATCACAGCCACAATGCAGGAATTAAACAATGGAATCCAGACGACACAAGGAAATTTATAGTGGTTCCCCAAACAACTTGGGTACGTCCACTCTTCTACCCACACGGTAGGAATCCACTCAGGTTTTTGATCAGGTGCCCTGCCACCAACAGGATCTGCTTCAGGTAGATCCAGAAACCCTTTAGACTTTTGATCAGGTGTCTAAAAACCAAGCACAGGTTTTTGATCAGGTGCCCTGCCACCAAGGGATACTTTTGAAGGGAGTAATAACCCTGTACAGGAGGGGGAAGAAGGTTAAGATGTCTTCTCTATTTTACAAAGATTAGAGAAGCACAAAGACTTGCACTGAGCTAGAATGCTCTAAAGAATCAAGGCTCCCCCTGGCTCAAAGATGTCCAGGTGAAGTCTTGCTTCAGTGCAGAAAACTCTTCAGAAAGTTCTGAAGGAAAAGCTACAGGAAGAAAATAAATAATAAAATCAAAGATCTTCAAGCAGCTATCTTCTTCTTCTTCTTCTTCAAAGGAACTCTGAGTTGAACTTCCTGAAAGCAGGAGAACTCAGGTGAAGAAGAGATGAAGATCTTAACACTTCTCAGTTAGATGGAAATTGCTGAGAGCAGAAAGCTTTTTCTTGATGAAGGCTTGAGAGCTTGAATGAACAACTGGTTAGCTATTAGCTAGCTTGAATCCTTCTTCAAAGGGTCCTTTTTATAATCATCAGCAAGCAACGGCTCTCTTCCATTTGAATTATTTGTCTTCTTCTGAGCCTTGAGACCTGGGCTGTAAATATCAAGAAGACACAAACATCTCTGCAGCAAAACATTCTATAAAAGGAATAAACCTCTTTCTAAGAAGCTGCAGGCTTAAATCAAATAACAGAAGGACTAAATAAAGTCACATCAGAAATAATCTCTTTATAGCAAAAAGAAGACTTTTTAGTCTAATGGCTATAAAGGGCTGACAAAAGATAAAGTAATTTATAATGACAGCTAATAAGACAAACAACTTTATTTTAAAAAGATTTGACTCAGGCAAAAGAGATGGAGCAAATATTTGCCTGGTAATTTTATCATACAGCTTAAAATGATGTGCCAGAAAATGTATTAATTAATTAAATATAATAAATAAATACAAAATACAAAGGCAGACAGAAAACGTCGAACGACCCTCGAAGATCGTCGAACGACGCACGGAGATCGTCGAACTGTCGGGCAGATAGTCGAACGATCCAGATAGTCGACCTATCGAAGAAGATAGTCGAACTACCCCGGCAGATAGTCGAACTATCAGAGCAGATAGTCGAACTATCAGATAGTCGATCTATCTTGGACAGATAGTCGAACTATCAAGCGCACAGAGATAGTCGACCTATCAAGCAGATAGTCGACCTACCTCAGAAAACAGATAGTCGATCTATCAAGAGATAGTCGAACTATCAAAACAAACCAGATAGTCGATCTATCAGCAGATAGTCGAACTATCAGATAGTCGAACTATCAGGACAGATAGTCGAACTATCAAAGGCAACAGATAGTCGAACTATCAACAGATAGTCGAACTATCAAGATGAAACAGATAGTCGATCTATCAACAGATAGTCGAACTATCAAGGCGGAACAGATAGTCGACCTATCAACAGATAGTCGAACTATCAGATAGTCGATCTATCAGAACAGATAGTCGAGCTACCTAGCCAAGCAGATAGTCGAACTATCAACAGATAGTCGAACTATCAACGCAGACAAAGCGTCGACCAACTGATAGACGATCGTCGATCAGCCGATAGACGATAGTCGAGCGGCGTTCGACTATAGTCGAACGAAAAAACTACTTAACCAAATTCTCCATCTGGAAAAGTGAGGACTCTACAGCTAGACTCCTAACCATTGACCATAGATATTTCTTGGGTCAAGGGGCACAAAGGAGAGGACTAAACTCAAATCAAAACTAGGGTACCAACAGAATGATTTTCATGAACTCCTCGAGAGTGGATGATATAAATCTTCCGGATTGGAGTCAAATCCAATTGTGGGGTTCACCGAATAAAAGCAAGCATAGGGGTTTCGATTGGCCGAGGGCGTATTCTCGAGAGAGGCGCTTTTGTATTCTCGAGAGAGGCATTTTTGTATTTTGGGAACCTCCACGGTCGAAGTTGGTAATTTAGAGGCTTGTATTTTATAGTTTCATGAAAGTTTATTTTAATCCAAGGGGATTCTAGATCAAGTGCTTGTCTTTAAAATCATCGAATTTATCTTTAGTTAAATAACTATTTTTCTTAGTTTTTCTGAATTCACAAAACTAGCTTTTGTTCGATAAAATATTAGCACTTCCTTATGAGTACAAGTACTCAACAGGCCCTGAGTCTAAATATGACACTTGATCCTACACTCTAGAACGATAGGTATACTTGCCTTATCGATTTAGAATTGCACTCTAGCGTGAATTTTACTTATCGAGTTTTTGGCGCTGTTGCCGGGGAACTATCTTTGTTGATATTTTGAAAGCAAGGTTTTATTAATTTTATCATTTCCTTCTTGTTTTAAAAAAAATCAAATCAAAAAAATTATTATTGTTTGTTTTCTTTAATTTTTTATAATTAAAATTTCTTGCGAAAGGGCCGTGTCGGGTTTTCATCCCGCAATACTGCCTAGTACCTTGCGAACCCGTCATTGGGTAGTCCTTAGGAAATCTGGAAATTTTATTTTATAAATCTTTAATCTGAAAACTTTTACTTTTATTTTTATTTTATTTTAGTGTATGACCCAAGAGAATCCGTCAAATCTATTTGACTTGGATCCGAAGATCGAGCAAAGCTTACGGCGATTCCTAAGACTCCGTAAACTCAATTCTCCAGATTTGGTTGAGGAATCCGTAGGTGACATTTCTTCTTCTTCTTCCTCCACTTCCCCCTCTTCTCAATTTCTTCTATTTTCGGTGACCCAAATCTGAATATGGCCGAAGAACGGACTATGTCCTATTATGCTCGGCCAAATTTGGACGAGGCGCAGTCAAGTATTATTCGACCCGCTATTGAGAACAATAACTTTGAATTGAAGCCGAGCATCATTCAAATGGTACAACAATTTGTACAATTTGATGGACTGAAATATGAGGACTCAAACGCACATATTTCTAACATTTTAGAAATATGTGATACCTTCAAAATTAACGGGGTTTTCGATGATGCCATCCAGCTAAGGCTTTTTCCTTTCACTTTGAGCACCAAAGCTAAGCAATGGTCGGGTTCTCTACCAAGAGGTTCCATCACTACATGGGCCAAGATGACGGAAAAATTTCTCACGAAATATTTTCCGACAGCCAAAACGGCCAAGTTGCACAATGATATCACAGACTTCTCCCAATTTGATACGAAAACGTTATATGATACTTGGGAACGATTTAAGGAATTACTTCGTCGTTGTCTGCATCATACAATCCCCGATTGGATGCAAATTCAAACCTTCAATAATGGCCTCAACTCTCAAATGAGGCAACATATCTGTGCCTCCGCTGGCGGAACGTTAAACAACAAGACATCGGCGGCCTCCCAAGAGCTTATAGAAGGTATGTCCATGAATACGTATCAGTGGAGTACACTCGGTCTCGTCCACCTAAACCGACCGGGAAGTATGAAATCGATACGGTTTCGAATTTATCTCTCCAGGTTGAGATATTAATAAAATAATAAAAGAGATGACTTTTTTCTCTTCTACTCCCACCTGGGAAACTCCCCTATTGTCGAACATGTGGATTACATGGGTAATCCGAATCGGCCACCTTTTAATTAGGATAATAATTATGGTAATACTTATCACCCGGGTGTAAGGAATCCCCCCAACTTCTCTTGGAGTAATCTGGGGAACACGACACGTCCACCAAACACAATTCCACCTGGATATCTACCACCACAAGCTCCAAAACCTCCCACTCTTGAGGAGGCTTTCAACAAATATACGGCTAGTAATGACGTTAATATTCAGAATCTCACCGGATATATTCGCAATTTAGAGAATCAAATTGGGCAAATAGCAAAAATGCTCTCCGATCATCAACAAGGAGCATTACCCGGCAATACGGAGCCCAACCCAAAGGAGCAAGCGAAGGCTATCATGCTACGGAGCGGGAAGGAGGTAACTACTTCCTCAAATCTGATTGAAATGGAGGTAACAATTTCTACATCTTCTCCTCCTCCTAAGGTTTTCGATGAAAATAAAATTATAGAATTTCAAACGCCTCTTCCATATCCATCTAAATTAAAGAAAGACCGGATGGATGAGCATTACGGTAAATTTTTTAGAACTATTTAAGCAAATTCATATCAATTTATTGTTTTGCGAAGCGATAGCGCAAATGTCGAAGTATGCAAAGTACTTCAAGGATCTTTTATCTAATAAAAAGAAACTTGAGGATATTTCCACGGTTTAATTAAATGCGGAATTTTTGTCATTTTGCTTAATAAGTTGCCTAAGAAATTTACCGATCCGGGTAGTTTATCTATTCCATGTTTATTTGACAATTTATTAGTAAAACATGTGTTGGCCGATGTTGGCGCATCTATTAATCTAATGCCTTATTCTTTATTTTAAAAATTAGGATTAGGAGAGCCTAATCCAACAAGAATGAGCATCCAATTGGTGGATCAGTCTATTAAATACCCTATGTGAATTATTGAGGATGTGCTTGTCAAAGTTAACAAATTTATCTTTCTGGTAGATTTCGTCATACTTGACATAGAAGAGGACACCGAAATTCCACTTATTCTCGGTTGCCCTTTTCTCGCCACCTCACGCACCATAATAGATGTTAGTAACGGTAAACTTTTTTTAGAGTCGGAGATGAAGAAGTTACCTTTACTATTAAATCATCTATGAAAAATATGCTTTCTAATGGAGACTTATGTTTCCTTTTGAAGGCTTCTCCTGAAGAAAACTCCATTTTATTCTCTGAAAATTTTTCATCGCCTATTTTTCATGAAGAAAATTTGGAAAGTCTAGATTTAATTTCTCATGAAAATAGTGATATCAATCAGGTCACGCGCGCGCCTATTTTAGAAATTTTAGAATTAGGTAGTGACCGATTAAAAATTTCTTATGAAGAACCTCCAACCATAAAACTAAAACAATTACCAAATCATTTAGAATACTTATTTCTAGCAGAGGGTTCAAAACCTCCCATTATTGTGTCGGCTTATCTATCCGATGAGGAAAAATTAAAATTATTAAATGTTTTAAAACTTTATCGTCGTGCAATTGGGTGGAAAATAACGGATTTGAAAGGGATTAATCCCTCCTTTTGTACTCACAAAATTTTATTTGAAGAAAATTCACATAAAACTATTAGACCTCAACACCGCCTAAATCCTAATATGAAGGAGGTGGTTAAAGCGAAGGTTATAAAATTATTAGACGCGGGCATCATCTATCCGATTTCGGATAGCACTTGGGTAAGTCCGGTCCAAATGGTGCCCAAGAAAGTAGGATTAACGATAATGTTGAATGATAAAAATGAGTTAATCCCTACTAGAACTATTACTGGATGGCGGATTTGTGTCGACTACCACAAATTAAGTGATGCGACTCGAAAGGATCATTTTCCTTTTTCGTTCATTGACCAAATCCTTGAAAGGCTATCCGGGCACTCTTTTTATTGCTTTCTTGACGGTCTCTTGGGATATTACCAAATCACAATTGCATCCGTGGACCAAGAGAAAAAAACCAGCACTTGTCCGTTTGACACCTTTGCTTATCGTAGGAAGTCATTTGGTTAATGTAACGCGTCGACAACCTTCTAAAGGTGTATGCTAGCGATTTTTGACGAACTAGTGGAGGACATTATGGAATTTTTCATGGATGATTTCTCCATTATTGGAGATTCATTTGATTTATGTTTAAATAACCTCTCCCGTGTTCTCCAAAGATGTGAGGACACAAATTTAGTTTTAAATTGGGAGAAGTGACATTTTATGGTATGGGAAGGTTTAGTTTTAGATCACAAAATTTCAAGTAAGGGTATAGAGCTAGACAAAGCCAAAATAGAAACTATAGAAAAACTGCCTCCCCCTTCGAATATTAAGGTTGTACATAGCTTTCTTAGGCATGCTAGTTTTTATCGCCAGTTTAATAAAAAATTTCTAAGATAACCAAGCCTCTCACTCACCTACTAGAAAAAGATGCACCATTTATTTTTGATAAAGATTGTTTGCATGCTTTTTCTATTATTAAAGTAAAATTAATAAACACGTCTATCATGATAGCTCCCAATTGGGATCTCCCTTTTGAAATCATGTACGATGCTAGTAGTTTGGCCGTTAGTGTGGTCTTAGGATAACGTATCAATAAAAAATTTCATCATATATATTATGCGAGCAAAACATGAACCGCCGCACAAGAAAACTATACAACTATCAAGAAAGAACTATTTGCCGTTATTTTTGCTTTTGAGAAATTTCGTTCTTATCTCACTTTGTCCAAAGTTATTATTTTTACCGATCATTAGGCTTTGCGTTATTTACTAACAAAAATAAATGCAAAGCCTAGATTGATTAGGTGGATTTTTCTTCTCCAAGAATTTGACTTGGAGATCCGTGACAAAAGGGGAGTGGAAAATCTAGCGGCAGATCACCTTTCTCGGTTGGAGAATCTCAATTCGAAAGAGCTTATCAAGGAGGAAATTAATGATACTTTTCCTGAGGAGCGCATCCTTTCTCTATATAAGGTAATAACTCTCCACACTCCTTAGTTCGCCAATTTCGCAAACTACCTTGCTGCAAGATTTCTCCCAAGGGATTTTTCTTATCAAGAAAAGAAGAAATTCTTTTCTTATTTGAAAAATTATTTTTGGGAGGATCCATTTCTTTTTCAAGTTTGCGTAATCCAAGTAGTATGGAGATGTGTTTCTCACGACGAGGGTGCCTAAATATTAAAACATTGCCACGAGGGACCCGTCGGTGGGAACTACAAAGCCAATCAGACGGCACAGAAAGTACTTGAAGCAAGCTTTTATTGGCCAAGCATCTTCAAAGATGCTCATGCTCATGTAAGTCGTTGTGAACAATGCCAACGCTCAGGTAATATTTTTCCGCCTTGACGAAATGCCTTTAAACCCATTTTTATAAATAGAGGTTTTTGATTTATGGGGGATCGACTTTGTCGGCCCGCTAACAACATCCTTTGGAAATCGATATATTTTGGTAGCAGTCGACTACGTGTCATGGTGGGCGGAAGCACAAGCCCTTCCCACTAATAAAGCCCGGGTCGTTACCCAATTTCTCAAAAACTCTTTTCATGATTTGAAGCACCGCGGGAGATAATGAGTGATAGGGGCACTCACTTTTGTAAAGTACAATTTGTTAAAGTTTTATCTAAATAAGGAGTTACACATAGGTTGGCCACCCCCTATCACCCTCAAACAAGTGGCCAAGTAGAAGTAGTAAATCGTGAATTAAAATAAATTTCAGAAAAAAATGGTTTCTACTAATAAAAAGGATTGGTCGGTTAAGCTTGATGATGCACTATGGGCTTATCGGACCGCGTATAAGACTGTTATCGGTTGTATGCCGTATCGATTAGTCTATGGGAAAGTATGCAACTTACCGGTTGAGCCCGAGCACCGCGCCTTTTGGGCGCTTAAATATTTAAATCTTGATGAAAATTTGTCATCCGAGCTCCTTAAATTCCAAATTAATGAGCTTAATGAGTGGCGCTCATTTGCCTACGAAAGTAATAAACTTTATAAGGAGCGCACAAAATTTTATCATGATAAAAAATTAAACACCCGAAGGAGTTCAATCTGGGAGACCAAGTCCTCCTCTATAACTCACATTTACGTCTTTTACCGGGAAAACTTAAGTCCCGTTGGTTCGTCCCTTTATCATAAAAGAGGTGTGGCCCTAAGGGACAATTCTTATCTTACATCCGGAAAAAGGCGAGTTCAAAGTGAACGGGCACCGGTTGAAATTATTTTTATTTGGCGATAATATCACTGATCACTGGGATGAAATTATCCTTCCTAACCAATAAACTAGTGCTCCAATTTGGTCGAGCTCAACGACCGTAAACAAAGCGCTCATGGAAGACACCCCATTGTTATCATTTTTTATTGTTTAGTCTTACAGGTTTTGAGGTTTATTGATGATGATGGTTAGCCAGGATCGGACGCCAAGATTCATGTAAACCCTTCAAATTCGGAAATTCGTGTTTTATTTATTTATTTATTAGCAAATCAAAAATATATAAAAAAAATTAATAAAAATAAAAAATTTCTGCAATTTTGCATTTACACGCCCCAGTCACGGGCATGACCGGCAAGCGTGAACTTCCCTGAATACGGAACCCGGCTCTGGTTTTGAGGGGAGATTTTTTTGTCCATCTTCCATTCAAGTCACGACCGTGACCTTTATTGGTCACGTGCGTGTCATTGACGAAACCTTTCCTACCCGAGCAAAAGAAATAGAAAAACAAAATTCGGTTTCATATGTCACGCCCGTGACAGTTATGTCATGCCCGTGCAATAAGGAAGTCACAGCCATGACTTACCCTTAAGGAAAAAAAACAAAAAAATTTAATCTTTTTTAGTTACACGCCCCAGGGACACGGGCGTGACTCTGGCCATATCAAGCGAATCTGAGGCATTGACCGACATGTTTTCCCTTATTTTATGTTACATTCCCCTGAGTCACAGGCGTGACTCTAGGGCGTGTCCTGCAGAAATTAGATTTTTTCCCCGATTCCCGAAAAATCACTGCTCCACACTCCCGGGAAGGTTACACGCCCCCCAATCATGGGTGTGACCTCTTTTTTCCCTATTTAAAGGCCTTCTCTCCCTTTATTTCCTCCATACCATCCAAGCCTTCCTTTTTCCCTTCTCTAGCCTCCTTACCCGAAAACTTCCTTTCTTTCTTTCAAAAATGCCTCGCCGCCAACCTCGCTCTACTGCCTCCTCATCTGAGCACCCCACGGATCCCGCCACGGTGGAAGCTATACTTCAATATGAAAACACCACCCAACAAGACCGGAGCGATCGTTTACCAGCCAAACCCTTTAGCGTATTCTGGATTCTTTATTGGTGGATCCCTGCGGCTTCGGTGCGGCGGAATTGATGTGAGAATTTTTATCCACCCCTAGATGGAGTTCTCTTTTCGCCATTTCGGAGCCCACTTTTCTTGAAATTACCGTTGAGTTACTCTCCTCATTCAAGTTTGGTTGGGGTGCGGAAGATTATTTTAGCATCTTTCGTATGTGTGGCATAGCACATCAGCTCACCATTTACTAACTAAATGTGGTCTTGGATTTTTGCGAGGAGGCATTTTCTCTCTCTCCCGCTTACTCCACCCTTCGTTCTGATTTTCCATCAGGCTTCAACCTTCTTGTTTTTGGTTGTAAATCAGCAACGACATTGTCCCCTACACTCCCAAAAAATCAAAAGGAAGCCACCTCATTTCCCACGCCCTTCGTATTCTCCACAACCTCCTCAACTTTACCATCATCGGTCGCGGCGATAGACATGGCGTGGTGACTCGGGCGGATTTACTATACTTATATAGTATGTTCTACCAGGTCCCACTCAACCTAGGCCACGCGCTTGTGATCTTATTTCAATATCAGGCCAAAAATGCGAGGTTGGGAGCCATCCATTATCGTAATTTCTTCAGTCATCTCGCCAAACATATGGGGATCTGGGATACTCTTCCACGTCTTAACTGCATTCAACTGCTTACCATTAAGTTCAAGACCCTCTAGGCCCTCGAGATAGCATGACGATGTGACGGTAAGTTCAAGGCTATCCCACCAGCAGTGGGTAGTGGAGACTTTGATCACGATGTTGGGGTAGGTCCTAGTGGCACTGCTCACTCTCCAAAGATTCCACCACCACCGCTGCAGTCTTCCCCAGTGTCTGGTCCTTTGACCTATTGGGATCATCAATTTGGGTTCATTCACACACGTCTATACCAGATGCAAACTCATTTTGACTAGTGCTTTACACATTTTGATGGTCAATTTACCACATTGGAGCTGAGTCACGCTTCTTCCATGGGACATATTACGCATGAGTTTACGAGTCTGTGGATGTTCCATCTACAGCAGGGGCGTGATAGCGATGAGGATTAGGTCTTCCTTTTGTATTGAGTCTGTAGTGGGACTTTTGTATCTTTATCTATTTTTTCTATCAGTATTACCTTTTACTTTTATTTTATTTTAATCAAATTTAAAATATATATATATCATGTTTTGCATTAGTATTTTATTTCAGGTCAAACTTGTTGTGGATTTGGACTCTTCAAGAAAGTTTTATCTTCCTTTGCTTTTACTTTTCATACATTGGGGACAATGTTTCGTTTAAGTATGGGGGATATTTCTCACTAGTTTAACCTCTTTTTAGAAAAACATCAAAAAATTTATAAATTTTAAAAAATTTTACTTTTTAAGTTTTAACAAAAAAAATTCTAAAAAAAATAGAAAATCAAAACTTAATTTCTTAGAAAGGGCCGTGTTGGGCTTTCATCTCACAAAACTGCCTAGTACCGGTGAGAACCCTTCATATGGTATACCTCGAGAAGTTTAAGAAATAACAAAAAAATTAGGTTTAATTTTTAATTAGAGAAATCATTATTTCTATAGTTATTCACATGCAAAATCTCTAGTATTAAACTTTTACTTAGTGTTTAGAATTTTTCATGTTTTAATTGAATTTTAAATTTTGGAGTAGAATTGTTGGCCATGCTATGTTCCTAGTCTAGTGCACGTGTTAGTAGAATTTATGTAGAACTAAAAATTCAGCAAACAATTAGATTTTTTTTTTCTAAATGCGTGGAAATAGTTTATTCTACTTTCATTTTGAAACCGGTAAAATCAAAAAATAATTTAGGTGAGTACGTAGAAGTTCACTAGAGAAATATTTTGCGAATCAAGAGTAAAGGTATTCTTTCTCGATGTCTAGAACTTGCCCTATAGCAATTCTCAAGACTTCCATAAGTTAAACTCATTAGCATGAATATGATATTGGCATTTCTTTTGGCAAGTTTGAGCCTTTTCACCCATACCTAACACTTTATCATTGTTAAACCAATTTGAGCCTATTACCCTACCTTTTGTTTTAGCTCCACCAAATATTTCACCAAGGCCTAAAAAGCATCCTAATCGCAAACCTAAGTCTGAGCTCAATAATGGTTATATATGAAAAACTTTGTGAGTGATTTAGAGTCATTTAAGTTTGAGAGGATGACTCTCCTATAGCTCAGGCAAACTGCCCTACCTCCGACACAAAGGCCCTACAGCTTAGATCCAAAAGGATCCTACCTCAAACCCAAACATCCTACAACTCAGATCCAAAACTGGATCCTACACTCAGGAAAATCTTCCCTACCTCAGGCACAATGGCCCTATAACTCAGATCCAAAAGGATCCTACAGAAATGAAAGGGGTTTTGTTTGTGTTGATTTGATATAGAGATATTTCTCTATGTCTACTTCCTAAGCTGAGTTATCTCAGCCCTAACTATCTTCTCAGCAGTAAGATAATGGTCTTCTATAAGTAACTGCTTCTACTGGAAGAACCTCAGAACTTGATTCTGAAGTTGCTAAAGAAGACTGAAGGCTTGCCAGGTCTTGAGTTCTTCAACTAGCTAACCTGAACCTGCGGAAACTTGAAATCTCTGCTTCTCTTTCTTTATTAGAAGCTTATCTGACCTTGATGTAGCAAAAGAAAATGCTACAGCTAACTATAATGAACTTTTAAATCAGTTGGATCGACTTCAAGCTTCTAGCTCAGCAGCAATGGCGAGAAGATGATGTTCAGTCACACTTGGTGAAATGTGTAAAACCCTAAAAGTTATGTTCTTCCTTCTGAAGTTATCCCTTTTATATTTCGCCAATTAACGGCCCCAAAAAGTAGCGGGGACCACCTGCAGTTGACATCTGTAACTTTCTTTAACGGAAGAAGACGTACAGTAGGCATCCGGCGTTATTTGTCGCGTTCTGTAGCTTTCCCGCAACTTATTTGAACTCTGTTAACTTATTTGAATTGGCATCACTCAACGCCCCTGGACTTAGTTGCAACTTTTTATCTGCTAGGCGTTGAGAGCATTGAGTGAAGCTTCATCACTCAACGCTTTTATACTTAGCTGCTACTTTGAAGTCTTCCATCTTGCTGAGGTGTTTAGAGCGTCGAGTGAAGCTTCATCACTCAACGCTTGTGTACTTAGCCACTTTATGTCATCTTTCTTCTTAAGCTTTATCATCACACGATGCCTTCTGCTTTGGCGTCGAGTGAGCTATGTTCACTCAACTCTTCTGGACTTAGTCAAATATTCAGCACGCCAATATTGAGGCTTTGACAAATTCAGCTATACTCGATGATTCTTGATATATGGCATTGAGTGAACTGCAAGCACTCAACGTCTGTGGACTTGGCCGCAGAATTGCTTTGCAGACAGCATGGCTTTGACTATCCATAACTAACTCAGCATTATTTGGCATCTAGCATTGAGTGAACTAGCTTCACTCAATGCCTGTGGACTTAGGTAATTTTCAGCCTATCCAGCATCCTCCCTTGCATCTGGCGTTGAGTGAACTAGCTTTACTCAATTCCTGTGGACTTAGACAGATTTCTGTCTCTCCGTATCTTTACTTTGTGTCCACTTATCACACCACTTGGAATACCTGCCCTATCAGTGTTACAAAGACTAACCTACATGCATGAACTTTAACATACATCAAATACAACTTTGTGTATATCATTGACTTGTTTGACATATACAAATCTGGGACATTGTGGGCAATGGACAAAACATTCTCCCCCTATTTGAAGAATTCAAAACCCTCAATCAAAATTCTGAGTCAATGACATACACTAATATATACAGCAATAAAACATTAACTTGGAAAAAACTTATAACATGAGTAGTGTCAAGTTATAGGTTACCACACTTTCTTGCCTGTAGGGTGATGATCATCACATCCTGCTCCCCCTGAATTTCTATTATCTTGCCTTGATCATTTTAATCATTTCATTCTCATATCCTTCTCCTCCCCCTTTTGACTTCTGTAAAGAGTCAGTGAGGATTTGGCCTCTGATTATCTTTTCCCCCTTTGTAAGTACAGATAATCATCTCTTGTAGTTATATGCTCTTTATCTATAGGAAGTTGAATCTATCATGTCTGTTGGGACAAACTCAAGGTTGATATCTTCATATTCCACATGCTCCCTAATGAAATGATAGCTAATTTCAATATGTTTTGTTCTGCTGTATGAGATAGGATTCCTAGCAATTGAGATTGCACAAGTAGAATCACAATATAAATGACTTCTACTTATGTGGAGGTTATAGTCCTGGAGCTGATATTGGATCCATAGTATGTAATACCCCAAAACCCAGTTTTGGTTTTCAGGCTAAGTGACACGGCCTGGGACACGGGCGTGTCCCAGGGCGTGTCAAGCAAATACTCGAGCTGGTCTCGAGTAAGTTTCAAAGTTGGGTTTAGGGTGTTTTGGAGTGGCACGGCCTGAGACACGGGCGTGTCCCAGGGCGTGTCCTCCTCGGGTTGCTGCATGTCGCGCGTTCGACGATCGTTGAGCATCATGATCGACGATCGACGAGAAGAGGCGACATGACCTATGACATGGGCGTGTCACAGGGCGTGTCCTTCTCGACGATCGGCGATATCATGTCGACGATCGGCGAGAATAATCTCGGCGATCGACGAGATTCGTCGAGAGAGGCGACACGGCCAGAGACACGGGCGTGTCTCAGGACGTGTCAGGTTAGGTGGTGGTCACGGGCATGTTCAACCCGTGTGGTGAGGCGGTTCTTTGCCGCTTAAGGTATACGGCCTGTGACACGGGCGTGTCACAGGGCGTGTCAGGGCCGAAAATGTTATTTTCTGCAGATCTCGGCCGTTTGTTTCCCTCTTTTCAGATCTGGTGGTCTTCAGTTTTCCCATCCCCTTTAAGACCCCGAACCAGCAAACTTATCCTCACTTTATCTTCTTAAGAGAGAGAAGGAAGGAGAAAGAAGGAAGGAGGAAGAAGAAGGAGGAAGGAGAGGGAGATCCAGCTAGTCCAAGCTCGGATTCGCGATCGGAGGCCATATTCGGGAAGGCAGAGCTCCAAGCAGTTCTTGCCATGGCTCCAAAACGTCCTCCAAGGGTAACGACTTCCTCCTTGGATATGTGAAATCCTTCCTTTTTGCATATGCATGAATCCTCTACAAAGGTAGAGTTAAATTCTCTTGGGATGTTGAACTCCATCCCTTGATTCCTGTTGGAATAGTCCCGGAAGCAAGAAGTACGGGTAGGCATGTCGTGTGAAGCCCATCTGGACAGGTTGGTCTGGATTGGTGATGATTGTATGCATATCAGAGCAAGACTCTGTATTATTGTGATGCGTGTGATGTTCTTGGTGGACACCTGCAGCTTGGTGCAACAGGATATTATGTGGATGGGTTGATGCTGTGTGATCTCAGACCATGTAGCTGTGAGTGCTACTTTTAGGGGTTGATGTTGTGTGATCTCAACCCTTGTAGTTGTGATGCTACTTGTTGAGTTGGTGGGGCTACAACTGTGGAAAAGCCTGTGTGGCGAACGGGCAGGGTGAAGCTGTACCCGTGTCAGTCCTGATCGACGTCTGATGTATGTGAGCTACGGGAAAGGCTGATCTATACCCGCATTCTAATTGTCTAACTGTGGGGTGCTTAAGGCCATGTTAGGATCACAGAATGAGAATCGCTCCGGCTATTTGCGCCATGGAGGATTGGAATGCTCATGAATTACCGTCATGTCTGGGACCTCTGAACAGTGGTGGGACCCTGGTTTTCCGGTAAACCGATAATGTGCCCTGAGAGCACGGAACGTCGGGCCGTCGTGCCGACATTTGTGATGGATGATGACTTGTACAGGCGTACAAGTGTGATGTGCTAAAGCATACCCTTTTGATTGTATATAAGTGCTATGCAGGGAAGGAATTCTGCTGTCCCGTGCCAGGGACATGGTCGTTATAATTGGTCAGCCAAATGCTGACCGTTGCTTTGTTTGCCACTGCTTGGTGGATCTTTTGCGTGCAGGTCAAGAAGGGCCAAGTAGGGATGAGGGTGGAAGACCCTAAGCTGCTGCTGCTAAGTGTTAGCCCTCGAAGGCTATTTTTGTACCTTGTGTAAGAACTCATGTATGGCCGGCCTGCGTGCTGATGTATGGAAGATACCTTCTTGTATAAAGAGAAACACTTGTAATAACCCGTTCTTGTGGTTTTATATTATGGCATGTTTGGTTTAGCTGTGGACTTCTGTGTTGATGTTTGAGTTCAATCTTGCAACCCTTTAAACTTCCGCTAGAATGCTCTGTGATAGGATGCGTATTTGGTATTACTTAGTAACGTCTCTGCCTATTTGTAAGACATGGTGTGGGGCCCCGACCGAACCTTCTTCTATGTTGCACGTAACGGGTAGGGGTGTTACAATTTGGTATCAGATTCCTAGGTTCCCTCCTCTTAATTCGTAGACGAATTCTTTTGTGGGGTGGCGAGCTCGTGTGTGAGTGTATAAAATTGAACTCAAACATGTCCACAAAGGATTGAAATGCACTGGTGTGTTACACTTGTGTGTTTGTTTTGCCTGTTTGTTGTGTGGCTTGTCGCTGAATTGTGTAGTTTGACACATATAGGTGACGCGAAGTGTTGTGGGTCAGTCTGAACCTAAGCATTCTGTTGAGAGTGCGGCACCGGCAAAGGTGCCCACCCCTCCTCCATCAGCTGAAACTGTACGTTTGATTACAGAAACGGTACTTGCAGTGATGAATGCTCAGCAGGCAGGGCAAGCTCTGTCTGAGGCTCCCGTGCCTGTGGCAGTGCGTCAAGAACCGGTGGGCATAGTGGTTGATCAGCGTGCCGTAGATCAGCAGCTGAAGCGGTTTATGAGCTTTCATCCTTCGACGTTTACCGGGGCGGGTTCTCCAGCTCAAATAGAGGATTGGCTTGCTCGGATCAAGCGCATCTTGACCGCCCTTCGGGATGAGGAGGAACAGAAAGTCACGTTAGCCACTTTTCTTCTTGAAGGAGAAGCTTGGATGTGGTGGTATGAGGTAGAACTGCACCACTTGGCAGGCAGACAGTTGACGGGAGTCTCTATGGACGAGTTCTATCGGTTGTTCTTGGGCAAGCATTTGCCGTTGCAGCAACGGATTGCTTTGGAATTGGAGTTTCAACGGTTGACTCAAAAGGAGAGCAGCGTGGATGAGTATCTGCATGAGTTCACGCGGTTGGGGCGTTATGTGGGTGCTATCTTTACCGAGGAAGAGCGCAAAACCAGTCAGTTTTATGCGGGACTGCGGGATGAGTTGCGGCATTTAATCTCGAGTTCCGTGAATCAGGGATTTCAAGCTCTAGTCTGCATCGCGAGGGCATTGGAAGCAGATTTGAAGCGAGGACAATCTAAAGGACCTTTGGCTGTTGCAAAACCGGAGTTCAAACCGCCGCGTCCGGAGAGAAGTGGATATCGAAAGAAATGGGGTAAGAAGTCCAGATGTTCTTGGCAAGCTCCTTCATCAGTTACTTCGGAAGCGTCGTCGGGCTATGACTCCCGCACTTTCTATACGTGTGGCAAGATGGGACATCTTGCTCGAGACTGTCGGGTTGGTCCTCCGAAAGGTGACAAGAAGCCGGGCGCGTCCTATGCGGAAAAAGGGAAGGTGGTGGCGGAGTCTTCTACTTCGCAAGTGCAGCCTCGAGTTTTCAATCTGCGACAACAGGAGGCCATTAAGCAGGCCGATGTCGTCACAGGTGCGCGTGATCTCTGAGTTCTTTTCCCTTTGTGTAGTGTTGCTATGTTTTTGGTGTTTATTGTACTGTTGCTATGTTAGGCTTCGTCCTAATTTGGGAGCATCCGGCACAAGCACTGTTTGATACTGGTGCGTCACATTCGTTTCTGTCAAAGGATTTCGTATTGCGCATTGGCGCGCCGATACGAGGCATGACAGAAAGTTTGAAGGTACTCTTACCTAACGTATGTGTTTTGTGCGCGGATCAGTCTGGGTGTGTAGAAGGGAAAATAGGAAGTTGGGACTTCAGATTGGAAGCACTTGTGCTGCCGATTTCGGAATTCGACATAATCTTCAGTATGGATTGGTTATCAGAGCAGCATGCTCGCATTGATTGTAATTCTAAGGAAGTTGTGTTGGGACAGAACACCGAACAAGAAATAAGGTTTAGCTGCATGCAGGGGATAAATGAGATGTTGATATCCGCTCTGCAAGTTCGGAAGGCCGTTAGAAAGGGTGCCGAGTTGTTCTTCATGCTAGTAGCAGCGGTAGAGCCAAAGGCTAGTGTGAATGAGGTACCTGTTGTGTCAGAATTCCTGGATGTGTTTCCAAAAGACCTTCCGGGGTTACCACCCCAAAGAGAAATCGACTTCACGATAGAACTGGTACCGGGTGCAAAACCTGTGGCCCGTTCCCCCTATCGTGTAGCGCCAAAGGAAATGGCGGAGCTGAAGGTTTAGTTGCAAGAATTTCTAGATCAAGGTTTTATAAGGCCAAGTCAGTCACCTTAGTGTGCGCCGGTTCTCTTTCTGAAAAAGAAGGACGGCAGCTTGCGTCTATGCCTAGATTATCGAGAACTGAACAAGCTGACAGAGAAGAATAAGTATCCGATCCCACAGATCGATGATTTGTTTGATCAGCTAGTGGGCTCTTCGGTGTATTCTAAGCTGGATTTGAAATCAGGTTATTACCAGTTGAGGGTTCGGGAAAGTGACATACCTAAAACGGTGTTTGGCACACGCTACGGGCATTATGAGTTCACGGTGATGCCCTTTGGATTGTCTAATGCACCTTCGGTGTTTATGGATTGTATGCACCGAACTTTTAAGCAATATTTGGATCTCTTTGTGATCGTTTTTATCGATGATATCCTGGTGTATTCCCGATCCAGAGAAGAGCATACAAATCATTTGAGGATGGTGTTGCAAACCCTGAGGGAAAAGAAACTCTATGCCAAGTTTGCTAAAGTTGATTTCTGGTTGTCATCCGTGGCTTTTCTAGGCCATGTAGTTAGTGGAGAAGGCATTGCAGTGGATCCTGCCAAAATTGTTGATGTGCAGGAGTGGCCTGTTCCTTTGTCGGTAGCCGAAGTCCGGAGTTTCCTTGGACTTGCGGGCTACTACAGGCGTTTTGTGGAAAATTTCTCAAGAATAGCATTGCCTCTCACTACCCTAACGCGGAAAGAACAAAAGTTCGTTTTGTCGCCCGAGTGCGCACGAGCTTTTGAAGCGTTAAAGAGACGGTTGACTACGGCCCCAATTTTGACAACACCTTGTTGCATAGATGGTTTTGAGGTGTACAGTGATGCATCGGGTAGTGGCTTAGGCTGCGTTCTCCTTCAGCGTGGTAAGGTGATAGCATATGGTTTGCGCCAGTTGAAAGCTCATGAGCGGAACTATCCAGTCCATGATTTGGAATTGGCCGCAGTCATCTTTGCACTTAAGTTGTGGCGTCATTATTTATATGGTGTAAAGGTGGATATCTATACAGACCACAAGAGTCTGAAATATCTTTTAGATCAAAAAGACTTAAATATGCGACAGAGAAGGTGGATGGAATTTCTTGGTGATTATACCTTCCAAATTCATTACACCCCTGGTAAAGGGAATGTAGTCGCAGATGCCCTGAGTCGTAGGACTCCAGTAAGGGCGAATTGGTTGTCATACCATGATGAATGGTTGATCCACGAGCTAGAACGGTTGGATATTACTTGTGTGGAGAAAAACACTACTGCGACCATGTGTTTGAATTGGACAGAGGTACAGTATGACCTAATGGATAGGGTCCGCCAAGCGACAGAATTGGATGATAGTTTGCAGCGTTATGCAGCAGAAGATAAGAGCTCTCAGTTTTCTTTTGATAATGGACTTTGGAGAAAAGACGATCGAGTATGTGTTCCTTGTCAGAGAAATCTTCGTGAAGAAAACATGTACGAAGCCCATTTTTCAAGGTATTTGATTCATCCTTGGAGTTCAAAAATGTATAAGGATCTGAAAAAGAACTTCTTGTGGCCGGGTATGAAGAAAGATATAGCACGTTATGTTGTTAAGTGTCATACATGTGCTCTGGTGAAAGCGGAATGCCAAAGGTCAGGAGGATTCCTAAAGTCGTTACCGGTCCCAGTGTGGAAATTTGATGATATTTCCATGGAATTCGTGCATGGATTGCCGAGATCTCAGCGGGGTAATGATGCGGTTTGGGTGATTGTGGATCGGTTAACAAAAGTTGCTCATTTTATTCCAAATCGAAAAGATGATCCAGTTGACAAATTGGCTAAAATGTACGTAGAGTCGATCGTACGATTGCACGGAATTCCCCGTAGCATTGTTAGCGATCGAGATGGACGCTTCACATCAGGAGATTGGAGGCTAATTCATCAGCTGTTGGGCACAAAGTTGCATTTCAGTACGGCC
Organism: Platanthera zijinensis; assembly: GCA_039513925.1. NCBI lineage: Eukaryota > Viridiplantae > Streptophyta > Magnoliopsida > Asparagales > Orchidaceae > Platanthera > Platanthera zijinensis. The sequence continues at coordinate 78,824,311 of CM077079.1, forward strand.
TTTCATCCCCAAACGGACGGTCAAACTGAAAGAACCAACAGGACGTTGGAAGATATGCTCCGGATGTGTATGCTAGATTTTGGAAGTTGTTGGGAAGATCATTTGTTCATGATTGAATTTGCCTATAACAACAGTTACCAGGCCAGCATTCAGATGGCCCCTTTCGAAGCTTTGTACGGCAGGAAGTGCCGCACACCGTTATCTTGGGCGGAGACGGGTGAAACGAAGCTTTACAAGCGGCAAGATGTGTCTGATATGCATGAAACGGTACGTACAATTCGTGAAAGGTTGTAAATTGCTCAAGATAGGTAGGCCAAATATTATAATGCCAAGCACCGGGATGTAATTGTGGTGGGCGATTGGGCATATTTGAAAATCAAGCCTTTTAAAGGTGTGTCCAGGATACGGCATCTAAAAAAGTTGAGCCCGCGGTATCTAGGACCTTTTGAGGTGATTGAATGCATCGGTGAGGCAGCCTATCGGTTACTGCTACCGCCTGAGTTAAGTAGTTTACATGATGTGTTTCATGTATCGGTGTTGCGGAGAGCAATAAAAGAGCCGTCGCAAGTGATAGTTGCAGATCGGGTATCAGTCAATAGTGGGCTAACTACAAAGGTTAGGCCCATTCGGATTGAAGATGCCGCCGAGAAACAATTGAGGAACAAAACAATCGGGATGGTCAAAGTCCGATGGGATAATTGTGGCCGAGAAGAGCTTACTGGGAGCGTGAGCAAACCATGCGGAAAAAATTTCCCGAGTTATTTTTGTAATTGGTTGTGTTTTAGACCTTGTAATAATCAATAAATATGGACTTTATTGAGTTTTTCAATCATTCAAATTTCGGGATGAAATTTTCTGCAAGGAGGGGAGGATTGTAATACCCCAAAACCCAGTTTTGGTTTTCAGGCCAAGTGACACGGCCTGAGACACGGGCGTATCCCAGGGGGTGTCAAGCAAATACTCGAGCTGGTCTCGAGTAAGTTTCAAAGTTGGGTTTCGGGTGTTTTGGAGTGAGGCGGTTCTTTGCCGCTTAAGGGACACGGCCTATGACACGGGCGTGTCACAGAGCGTGTCAGGGCCGAAAATGTTATTTTCTGCAGATCTCGACCGTTTGTTTCCCTCTTTCCAGATCTGGTGGTCTTCAGTTTTTCCAGCCCCTTTAAGACCCCGAACCAGCAAACTTATCCTCACTTTATCTTCTTAAGAGAGAGAAGGAAGGAGGAAGAAGGAAGGAGGAAGAAGGAGGAAGGAGAGGGAGATCCAGCTAGTCTAAGCTCGGATTCGCGATCGGAGGCCATATTCGGGAAGGCAGAGCTCCAAGCAGTGCTTGCCATGGATCCAAAACGTCCTCCAAGGGTAACGACTTCCTCCTTGGATATGTGAAATCCTTCCTTTTTGCATATGCATGAATCCTCTACAAAGGTATAGTTGAATTCTCTTGGGATGTTGAACTCCATCCCTTGATTCCTGTTGGAGTAGTCCCGGAAGCGAGAAGTACGGTAAGAATGCTGTGTGAAGCCCATCTGGACAGGTTGGTCCGGATTGGTGATGATTGTATGCATATCAGAGCAAGACTCTGTATTATTATGATGCGTGTGATGTTCTTGGTGGACACCTGTAGCTTGGTGCAGCAGGATATTATGTGGATGGGTTGATGTTGTGTGATCTCAGCCCATGTAGCTATGAGTGCTACTTTTGGGGGTTGATGCTGTGTGATCTCAACCCTCTTAGTTGTGATGCTACTTGTTGAGCCGGTGGGGCTGCAACTGTGGAAAAGCCTGTGTGGCGAACGGGCAAGGTGAAGCTGTACCCGTGTCAGTCCTGATCGACGTCTGACGTATGTGAGCTACGGGAAAGGCTGATCTGTACCCGCGTTCTGGTTGTCTAACCGTGGGGTACTTAAGGCCCTGTTAGGATCACAGAATGAGAATCGCTCCGGCTATTTGCTCCATGGAGGATTGGAATGCTCACGAATTGCCGTCATGTCTGGGACCTCTGAACGGTGGTGGGACCCTGGTTTTCCGGTACACCGATAATGTGCCCTGAGAGCACGGAATGTCGGGCCGTCGTGCCGACGTTTGTGATGGATGATGACTTGTACGGGCGTACAAGTGTGATGTGCTAAAGCATACCCTTTTGATTGTATATAAGTGCTATGCAGGGAAGGAATTCCGCTGTCCCGTGCCAGGGACAGGGTCGTTATAATTTGTCAGCCAAATGCTGACTGTTGCTTTGTTTGCCACTGTTTGGTGGATCTTTTGCATGCAGGTCAAGAAGGGCCAAGCAGGGATGAGGGTGGAATACCCTAAGTTGCTGCTGCTAAGTGCTAGCCCTCGAAGGCTATTTTTGTACCTTGTGTAAGAACTCATGTATGGCCGGCCTGCGTGCCGATGTATAGAAGATACCTTCTTGTATAAAGAGAAACACTTATAATAACCCGTACTTGTGGTTTTATATTATGGCATATTTGGTTTAGCTGTGGACTTCTGTGTTGATGTTTGAGTTCATTCTTGCAACCGTTTAAACTTCTGCTAGAATGCTCTGTGATAGGATGCGTATTTGGTATTACTTAGTAACGTCTCCTCCTGTTTGTAAGACATGGTGTGGGGCCCCGGCCAGACCTTCTACTATGTTGCACGTAACGGGTAGGGGTGTTACATAGTAGCTGAGCACAGCAACTACCTGCTGAGATGTACTCTGACTCTACAGTTGAGATTGCAATACTAGTTTGCTTCTTGCTGCTACAAGACACTAGTCCTCCTCCCAAGAACTGACAGGTGCCAGAAGTGCTCTTCATGTCCTCTTTGCAGCCTACAAAATCTTTATATGAATAGCCTTTTAGTTCAAACTCCCCATTTCTAGAGTAGCATAAGCCAAGATCTGGTGTGCCCTTTAGATACCTCAAAATCCTCTTTACAGCTGAGTAATGAGATTCTTTAGGGCTAGCCTGATACCTATCACAAACACATATAGCATTCATGATGTCTGGCCTGCTTATAGTAAGATATAGAAGGGAGCCAATTATCCCTCTATACAAAGTTTCATCAACAGGTTTCCCTGCCTCATCTTTTTATATAGGCATACTTGACCCCATCGGAGTTTTCATGGTGGAGGCATTCTACATAACAAACTTTTTGATTAACTCCCTGGTAAACTTAGACTGGGATATGGACAAGCCATCATCAGTCTGTGTAACTTGGAGACCTAAGAAGAACTTAAGTTCACTCATTCTGCACATCTCAAACTTCCCTTGCATAAGTTTGGCAAACTTCCTGCAAAGGTTTTCATCAGTAGATCCAAAGATTATTTCATCTACATAAATCTGGATTATGATGATCTTTCCCTTATATTCTCTTAGGAATAGAGTCTAGTCTATCTTACCCCTTGTGAATTTATTCTCAATGAGGAAGCTAGACAATATCTCATACCATGCTCTAGGGGCTTACTTCTGCCCATATAGAGCTTTCATAAGTCTATAAACAAAATTAGGTGAGTTAGGAACAACAAAACCTGGAGGCTACTCAACATAGACTTCTTCCATTAAGTCACCATTCAGGAAGGCTGACTTCACATCCATCTGGTAGACTTTGAATCCCTTGTGTGCAGCATGTGTAATGAATAGTCTGATTGCTTCCATTCTTGCTACAGGGGCAAAGGTTTGATCAAAATCAATACCTTCTTCTTATCTGTACTTCTTAGCTACTAGCCTTGCTTTGTTCCTGATTATAATGTCATTATCATCAAGTTTATTTCTGTAAATCCACTTGAATCCAATGACATTATGTCCTTGTGGTCTGGGAACCAGCTTCCATACCTTACATCTCTTAAACTAGTTCAGTTCCTCTTGTATTGCTACAATCCAGAACTAATCTATGTTGGCTTCTTCAAATTTCTTGGGCTCAACTTGCGACAGGAAACTTGCATGCATTGATGTATTAAGGTTCTTGCATCTTGTCACCACTCCTTGGTTTGCATCACCAATGATCTAGTGTCTTGGATGATCTCTTAGATTCCTGACTACAGGGGCAATCTTCTTTCAGCTTCTGCTTCAGTAGCAGCTTCTTGCTGATCATCATCCACTTCAAGTGAGCCTGGTACATCTTTTGGAATGACCATTCCCTCAGCTTTATCTTGGACTTTTGGAGCATCTTCCTTGATAGTTAGCGTATCCATCATCTGCTCTATACATGCAATACTAGAAGAGGAGCTTGGCATCTCACTATTAATCATGGTAGACTCATCAAACACTACATGCACAAACTCTTCTACAACTTTGCTTTTTAAGTTGTAGATCCTAGAGGCTTTATTATGATTGTTGTACCTAACAAAAATCCTATCAAAGGATTTGGCAACAAACTTAGTCGCATAGGACTTACCATTATGAAGCACATAGCACTTGCTACCAAAGATCCTGAGATATCCCAAGTTTGGTTTTCTGCCCTTCAAGTTCTCATAGGGAGTCTTCTTATGGCTCTTGGTGATATAGGGTCTATTAAGGACATGACATGCAGTATTCACTCCCTCGGCCCAGAAGTATTCTGGGAGAGATGTGTCACGCAACAAGGTCTTTCCATCCTCTATGAGAGTCCTATTTTTCCTCTCAACAATCACATTTTGCTAGGGAGTTCTTGGAGAAGAAAATTCTTGAAGAATGTCTAGCTCTTCACAGAACTTTGTTATGTTATCAGACTGGAATTCAGTTCCATAGTCACTTCTGACTTTGACCATAGTACTATCAAACTCATTCTGAATTTGCTTGACAAACTTCATGAAGACATCAAGGGTTTCATTCTTTTTCTTAAGAAAGAACACCCAAGAAAACTTAGAATAGTCATCAACCACCACAAGGGTGTAGACTTTCCTACCTAGACTATGAATTTGCATATGACCAAACAATTCCATATGCAAGAGGTATAAGCACCTAACAGAGTCTTTGGTCTCAATGCCCTTAAAGGTAGCCTTGGTCTGCTTGCCCTTTTGGCATGCTGAGCACAAGCTTTCCTTAGTGCATTTCATCTTGGGATCATTCCTAACTAGCTGTTGGAACCCTATTACTGATTTGGGATAGTACCACTATTATTTATTTAGGATGATTAGTTTGACCCAATTTTTATAGTTCTGGGTCATAGGTTATTTTTCCAGGGTTGTTACTTCAGAAGAATTCCATAGAAGTGTAGTTTGATGAACGTAAAATTTTGATCGACAAAAGCTGAGCTCTGTCCGACGAACGTCGAGCTCAGTTCAACGAACTATGAGTTCTAACTTTGAGTTTAGCTCGACGAACTCTGGGCTCCGTTTGACGAATGATGATCTCAACTCAGAAGCTCAGCTCGACGAACTCCAAGCTCAGTTCGACAAACTCCAGGCTCAGTTCAATGAACTTCAGGCTCAGTTCGACGATCTTCAGGCGAAGTTCGACGAATTTCTTATAGTGTTCATTATTGAGGCCGTTTTATATTTTGAAGGTAGAAAGATTTTTTTCAAGGCTTAATCTCAGGAAGTTACACTCTGATATTTAATGCTAGATATTCTTAATGAATATAGTCGTTTAAGGCAGCATTAAATAAGGTTTATCACAGAGTTTAGTTCTAATTAATTCCCAAGGGCAGTTATAATTCTCAGAGATTCTTCAGACATTTCAGAATGGATTTAATTCAAATGTTTGAATTCTCCTCAGAGATTATATATTCATATTATTGCTACTTTAGGGGGTTACACATTTATACATACTGACTTTGAGATACTGATTTACTTACTAATTTTTGTTATTGACTTAGAGGCTTACAGATCAACAAATATTCATCAGATTATCTACTTCAGTCTCTGCTAGTGCAAAGTCTTCATCATTCAAATACAAGAAGGCCTATACCCTGAAGAAAATCCTCCCCTCCTGATCTCAAATCTCTACTCAGATCAGGGGGAGCTTTTTGCTTCATCATCCACTAAGTCTTCTCAAAGACTATTGACAGAGAAGACAACATCTTTTTCTTATAGTTTATTTTTAAACTATGTACATGGTTTTTAACTCCCTTCAAAAGTTATCTCTTGGTTCACAAGTCACCTGATCAAAAGACTTAAGCTTGGTTTTTGGGCACTTGATCAAAAGCTCAAAGGGTTGCAAGATCTCCCTTAGAAAATAGTTTTTCTGGTGGCAGGGCACCTGATCAAAAACTTGTAGTGGATTCCAACCAGGGTGGTAGAAGAGTAGACGTACCCAGATTTATTGGGGAACTACTACAAATCCTTGTGTCGTCTGTGATTGATTGTTTTCTTTATTGTGTGTTGTGATTATTTTCTTTATATATATATATATCATTAATTTTTAAATTCGTTATAAAAATAAATAAAAGTTTCAAAATACTCTATTCACCCCCCCCCCCCAGAGTAAAGTTAGATCTATCCCTCACTTTCACTAGCTCTTCACTAAAGAGCTTGTCAATAGTCTTGTAATTCAAATGAGCTAGTCTTTTGTGCCATCGCACATAATAAGAAATTTTCTCTTTTGCCACTAAACAAATAGGAGAGTCTATATCTAGACAAATGAAATTTAAGCAATAAAAAATTTCACTCCTAGTGCATGTTATGATGACCTCTTGGTCACTTGACCTCTTAATCTGGCACTCATCCTTGTGGAAGACAATGACATAGCCAAGATTAGAGAGTTGGCTTATGCTTATGAGGTTGTGTTACAACCCTTCAACATAAGCCACTTTTATGATGGTGATTATGCCATTGGTAATCTTACCATAGCCTTTTGTCACTCCTCTATATGAACCATCAAAGATAACCGTGGGTCCATCTTTCACTGGAGTGTACTCCTTTAAGTTGCTCCTTGTCCCAACCATGTGCCTAGAACAACCACTATCCAAGTACCATATATGGGTATGGGAACTTGGAGTAACCTGCATCACATAATTTATTTTACCTTAGGACCCCAATATTTATTGGGTCCTAGGTGTATGTTAGTCTGAAAATGGACTTGTCTACCAGCAGCTTTTCTGACTAGTGGACTAACAGCTACTCTTGGTACACTTGTATTGTGCCAGCAGTCTATAGCAAAGTGGCCCACTTTGCCACATCACCAACATTCACGAATATTATATCTTCTTTTTTGTGTAGGCCTTGCAGTTGGGTTTACTACTGACTGAATAGAAGGAAGAGGAGCAGCAGCCTTCTTCATATTCCTTTTAGTAAGGATCTGATTGAAGGTATGTCTTCCAGTTGGCTTATTTGGCCTGCTCTGAGTGCCATCAACTACAATATTCTTTTCAGCAAACATGCTCTTAATAGCATCAGAAATTCCCAAATAAGGCTTGCTGATAGACTGACCCTTGGTCTGAGACTTTCCTGAATGATTTTGAGACTTAGCAATGGCCACATTCTTGAGAGTGGGGGCAGGAGCACCAAAGACAAATGGTCCATGATGGGATATTTGAATTTCTTCATGGGCAGCCTTAAAGGCCCTCACTCCCCTGTTATACCTTCCACCATAGTTGTGAACCTCCTTATTCATACTAGTGGATCTACCATTCATCCAGTTACCATAGATGCTCTCTTGGTCATACCTATTTGAATGTAACTTAACTTTCCTAAAGGGAATGGGAGGCTTGGAATCCATAGGCTGAGCAAGAGCTTTTCCCTTCCCTTTCGAATGGGCAATTCTAGTGTTTCCCTTAAACCCAACCCCTTCTTACCCTTCTGAGAGGATAAGGAGTCTATTAAGGGGAACACTGTATTGGGCTTAGAAAAACTATCCATAATTCTCTTCTCCCTCTGGAGCTTCTCTTCAAGGTCCCTAATGAGACTATTCTTGAACTTTATGGAGCCTATCTGGATGACATTCAAGACCTTTAGTTGGCTAACTTCCCCGTCCTTCTGATCCAGCAAAGATGCTTTCTCAACATGCTGGGCAGCAACTAGATACAGAGAGACAATCTCCACAGCTTACTTTTTAGACAACTTCTTGCACTTCTTAGAGGCATCCAGAAGTTCTCCATACCTGTCAATCAAATGATTGACATCTCCTTCTAATTCAGCATCATCTTCACCACTGGATGAAGAAGCTTCTGTATAGGGACTAGTCTCATATCCAGACTCAGAAGAAGAACTAGATAGAGAATATACCTTGCTTTGACCAGGCTGATCCTGGCTGGATTCCTCATCAGTCATTGCCATTAGACCATAGCAGTAGTAGGCATCTTCTTCATCTTCATCATCCAAATCTGAATCACTATCTGAGTGTGACAGAGGGGCCCTGATACCTACCCTGGTAGCAAGATAGTCTTCATCTGCTGCTACAGCTTCTTGTTCAATAGCATCAGCAACAACCCAATATAGGCTTCTTCTTCTTTAGACTCAGATGATTATGAGTCAGTCCAGCTCTTCTCCTTCTTTAAAATGAAGGAATTATCCTTATTTCCCTTGTTCTAGTGGTTTTTCTTCTCACCCGCCTCCTTTCTCTTCACTGGGCAGTCAGCTATAACATGCCCAGGTTTACTGCAATAGTAGCAAACAACTTTAGAGGAAATATGTTTACTAGGTTTTGAATTATACCTGTTAGCCTTAGAGTGATTCTTCCTGTGATGAGAAGAGGTGGAAGGTCTGCTCTTCCACTATTTCTTCTTCATCAGCTTTTGAAAATGCTTGGAGAAGGCAGTAAAGTCCTCATCAGACATGTTATAGTCTAATGTATTTAATTCTTAGCTGTCCGACTCAGCTAGCCTTCTTGGAGGAGAGGGGATCCTCTCCTTATGTTTCCTGGTGTTGTGTGCTCTGAGGTCCAAGGACTTTTCCTTAGCATGGGATTTGTTGGTGGCCTCCTCCTCTTTCCTAGCAGCCAGCTACATCTCATAAGAGAGAAGCTTTCCAAACAATGTTTGGGGAGGAGTATCAGCAATCTTGGCCACCTCTCTTATGGAATATAACTTAGTATCCCAGTCTCTATTGAGAGACCTTAGGAACTTTTCATTAATCTCATAATGACTGAAGACCCTCCCATAGGTCGTCAGTTCATTTATAATCCTGAAAAATCTTTCATAGCAAGTAGTTATGTTCTCTTTCTGGGATTGCCTGAAAGCCTCGTACTCCTTGTTGAGCATGGACTTCCTGTCATCTCTTAACTCTTGAATTCCCTCCATGTAGACTTCAAGACTGTCCCACATTTCCTTGGAGGTCTAGCAGTGGACCAGATTCTAAAAGGTTGAATCATCTATGGCACTAACAATAATATTTTGTGCCCTCTTATCCAAAGTAGTCAAGATGACTTCATCCATTGTCATCTTTGAATATGTCTTAGGTGTTTGGACATTGGCATACAGAACTGAGACCTTCATAGGGATGAAAGGTCTCTCTCTAACTATCACAAAGATCCTTGGGTCATAAGCTTCCATAAATAGCCTGTCTCTTTCCAGATTCCAAAATTCACCTTCCTGTAGATGGGGAGTTTCATTGAACCTAGCTCCTTATGATTCTCTCTAGAACACATGAAAGACTTTGTTTTCAAGTTTAGCTAGCACTTAGAGGGGGGTGAATAGGTTTTAGGTCTCTTTTTGATTATCTAGACCTATACCTTATTTTTTGTGCTTAGTGATTTATTAGGTTAAGCTTTTAAGAACATCAACCAAATGACACAAATATTTTATAGTGGTTCCCCAGAGTATGGGTACGTCCACTATCCCTCTGCGCCCTTCTAACAGTATGTTAGACAAGGCTCTTCCCCCAAAACACGGCTCCAAGGAGCTTACAACACGATCCCGCGGGACCGCTCAATCTTCTTCAAGACTTACAGCTCAAGCAATATGCCCTACCACTCAGATCCCAACTAGATCATACCTCAGCCTTTATAACACAGGCCTACCATTAAGATTCACACAAGAATCCTACACTCAGATCAATAACAGATCTTACCCCAGCCTTTATAACACAGGCCTACACTCAGATTCACTCAAGAATCTTACACCCAGATCCAAGATTGGATCTTATAGAAAATAACAATGATTTGAAACAATTAGACACTAGAGAAAAATCTTTGTGTCTATCTTCCTTGGCAGAAACTGAGTCTCTCCTGACCTCTTCTTCACAGCAATAAGTTGACATATATATTCAGATGAATCACGGTTTGTTCTGGAAGTAGCTTACAGAAATATCTTCCTCTTCTCTTTCAGGAATCAGTCCTGACCTTGTTATCGCAAATGAATATCGCAGAAGCTATCACTTTTCGTTTTCAGGTTCTCTGATCAAAACTTGTGCTTCAGGCTCAACATTAATGGTGAGGAAGAAGACGAAGTTCCGCCTCTTTGCGTATTTAGAAAACCCTAATTGCTTGTTGTCGACCCAGTCAATCTTTCCCTTTTATTGTTTGTCGATCAACGACTCTTTGCGTTGTGGGGCCCAGCCTTAATTACTGATTTACCACTTACCATTTGTAGAATACGACAAAAGCTGGCCGCCGGTGCCATCAATGGCTTACTCTATCTTTCTTGCAACGAATTTGAACTGCGTTGACTTTGTTGAATTTTGCTGACTCATGCTGACGTCAGCCATCTATGGACTTAGCCAAAACCAAGCAACATTAGTATAGGTGTTGAGTGAGTACGCTTCACTCAACGTCAAAACACTTAGATAGATTTTCTGTCCCTAGGCATTCAGTGAGCAACCTTCACTCAATGCCAAAACACTTAGAAGAATTTCTCTGCCATTAGGCATTGAGTGAGTGAGCTTCACTCAATGCCAAAACACTTAGAGAATATTTCAATCATTAGGCGTTGAGAGCATTGATTCCACTCAATGCTTTTTGCCTTAGAAAATATTTTTATTACTAGGCGTTGAGTGTGTCTTCATCACTCAACGCTTTTTGCCTTAGCCAAACTTTTTGTCTCTCGGCGTTGAGTGAGTAAGCTTCACTCAATGACGTATCACTTAGAAATGATTCTAGTCACTTGGTGTTGAGTGAGCAACCTTCACTCAACGCATTTAGACTTAGCCATTTTTCCTGCTTGGGAGCATTGAGTGTTGCTTCTTCACTCAACGCTTTCAGCATCTGCCAATTATATTGACATGGCGTTGAGTGAGTAGACTTCACTCAACGCTTTTGTCCTTAGACAAAATCTTGTGTTGGAAAACACTATCTCTGACTAACAAAGGTTCAGGCAACACTTTTTATCACATGGCGTTGAGCAAGTTTGCCTCACTCAATGCCTGTGGACTTAGTCAAATATCTGCATAGATTTTTTGTAGCATTGACTGTCTGAGCTATACTAGATGATTTAGATATTATGGCATTGAGTGAGTGGACTTCACTCAATGCCTATAAACTTGGCCACATTTCAGCCAGTTTCTCTTTAGGCTATGACTGTCTCAGCCTGTCTCATAGCTTTTTACTGTATGGCATTGAGTGAGTAGACTACACTCAACACCTGTGGACTTAGCTACATTTTCAGCTTGCAAATTATTAGGCTTAGACTAACCTAGCTATACTCAACGTTTTACTTACCTGGCATTGATTGAATATACTTCACTCAATGCTTGTGGACTTGGGCGATTTCCAGCCTATCCATCATTTTCCCTTGCATCTAGCTTTGAGTGAGCTTGCTTCACTCAATGCCCGTGGACTTAGGAAAATTCTCGGCTGTCAACCAACTTGCTTGGTGTCCACCTCTCTAATCAGTATAATAGGGACTGACATGCATGCATAAACTCAAACACACATCAAATAAAACTAGTGTGTGTCATTGACTTGTTTGACTTCTTACAAATCTGGACCATGTGGATCAATGGACCCAACAATCTCCCCCTATTTGAAGAAGTCAAAACACTTATTCAAATTGTTCACCTTTCTTAGTCAATGACACACACAACATATGAAACAATAAAATGTATTATTATAATAGAGCAGATCTTAGAAGGTTACCACATTTCCTGCCTATTTGGAGAGCATCACCTGCTCCCCCTATTTTGTTGTAAGTTGTGTGATACCACTTGAATGTTGCATGGGAGCATTTCTTTCTCCCCTGCCTCTAACACCACTTGATCAGATCAGCATTTCTTTCTCCCCCTGCCTTTGATACCACTTGATCAAGCTATGATGTCACACTTGATGATGCTACACTTGATCAATCTTTGAAGCCATTTGAAATGTCATTCTTTCTCTCCCCCTTTTTGACTTCTGAAGAATAGTCAGGGAAGAGCTGGATTGTTTTGATGTGCTTCTCCCCCTATCTGATTGCAGTTGATACCCTTAGTGCAGCTTCTAGTTACCTCTTTATATGAGGCTGATTCTGCTCCTGTAGCTGCTGGACTTGCTCCCCCTTAATAGGAGCCACTTTTGCCATCAATTTACTGATGGTCACTTTGATCTTCTTACCACTTAAGGTCTTCATCTCCTGTAAGAAAAAACACATCCTGGACCAAAACAAAATTTATAGGGAGTGGATGAAGCTAGACTAGGTTCAACATACCCAACTCAAACTTGAAAGTGTTGAACTTTGTTTCATCAAGTGGCTTAGTAAAGATGTCAGCCACTTGCTTGTCTGTGGGGACAAACTCAAGACTAATATCTTCCTTTTCCACATGCTCCCTAATAAAATGATATCTAATTTTTATATGTTAGTCCTATTGTGTGAGACAGGATTCCTAGCAATAAAAATAGCACTAGTAGAATCACAATAAAGAGGGGTTCTACTTACCTTGAGGCCATAATCCTAGAGATGATGTTGAATCCACAGCATTTGAGCACAACAGCTACCTGCTAAAATGTACTATGACTATGCAGTTGATATAGCAACACTTGTTTTCTTTTTCTGCTCCAAGACATTAGTCTTTCTCCTAAGAACTGACAGGTTCCTGTAGTGCTTTTCCTGTCCTCTTTGCATCCTGCAAAATCTGCATCTGAATACCCTTTTAGTTCAAAATCCCTATTTCTAGGGTACCATAGGCTAAGATCTGGTGTGCCCTTAAGATATCTCAAGATCCTCTTTACAACAAAGTAGTGATATTCTTTAGGGCAGGCCTGATACCTAGCATAGACACATATAGCATACATAATGCCAGGCCTACTAGCAGTGAGGTATAGAAGAGAGCCAATTATCCCTCTATACAAAGTTTCATCAACAGGTTTCTCTATTTCATCTTTGTTTAAAGGCATACTTGTCCCCATGGGAGTTTTCATGATGGAGGCATTCTCCATTCCATATTTCTTAATCAACTCCCTAGTGAACTTGTACTGGGATATGGACAAGCCATCATCAGTCTATCTAACTTGGAGTCCCAAGAAAAACTTGATTTCATCCATACTACTCATCTCAAACTTCCCTTGCATAAGTTTAGCAAGATTCCTGCAAAGGTTGTCATCAATAGATCCAATGATAATGTCATCAACATATATCTAGACTAGGATGATCTTGCCCTTAGATTCTCTTAGGAATAGGGTTTTATCTATTTTCCCCCTTGAGAATTTGTTCTCAATGAGGAAACTAGACAAGGTATCATACCATGCTCTAGGGGCTTATTTTAACCCAGATAGAGCTTTCATATGCCTATAATCAAAATCAGGAAGTTAGAGTCAACTAAACCTGATGGATGTTCTACATATACGTCCTCTTCTAAGTCCTCATTAAGGAAGGCTGACTTCACATCCATCTAGTAGACTTTGAATCCTTGATAGGCAGCAAATGCAAGAAAGAGTCATATTACTTCAAATTTTTCTACTAGGGCAAATGTCTGGTCAAATTCTATCCCTTCTTCTTGCTTATATCCTTTATCCACCAATTTAGCCTTATTCTTGACAATAATGTCATTCACATCTAACTTGTTCATGTAGATCCACTTAGTTTATATGACATTATGTCCTTTAGTTCTGGGAACTAGCTTCCAGACTTTACATCTCTTGAACTGGTTCAATTCTTCCTACATTGCTCCAATCCAAAATTGGTCTTTGATTGCCTCTTAATACTTCTTAGGCTCTACTTGTGACAGGATACTTGAGTAGAGTGTTGTGTTGATACTCTTACTTCTGGTCAGTACTCCTTGGATTGCCTCACCAATGATTTGGTGTGCTGGATGATCCCTTAGATGCCTTACAGCTGGAGGCAATCTAAATTCAGCTAGCTGTTCTTCATTGTCTTTAGCTAGTTATTCTTCATCCTCAACTTGTGAGTCTTGAGCTCCCTCTAGAAAGCACACATCTTTTCTCTTATCTTGGACTATTAGAGCTTCTTCCTTGATGGTAAGCTTGTTCGTCACCTCCTATATGCTTGTAGAACTAGAAGAGGGGCTAGACAGCTCATAGTTAATCATGTTTGATTCATCAAAGACAACATGAACTGACTCTTCTACAATTTGACTTGTCAAGTTGTAGATCCTATATGCCCTACTATTGTTGTTGTACCCAACAAAGATCCCTTCATGGGACTTGGCAGCAAACTTAGTCATATAGTACTTTCCATTGTTTAGTACATAACACTTGCTACCAAAAATCCTGAAGTGGGATAAGTTTGGTTTTTTGCATTTTAAGATCTCATAGGGAGTCTTCTTATGGCTTTTGGTGATAGAAGCCCTATTAAGGACATAACATGCAGTGTTGTTTACTAGCTCAGCCCAGAAATATTCTAGGAGAGATGTGTCACTTAACAAGGTCCCACAAGCCTCTATGATGGCTTTGTTTTTCCACTCAGCAATTCCATTTTGTTAGGGTTTTCTAGGAGAGGAGAATTCTTAGTGAATCCCTTGCTCTTCACAGAACCTTGTCATGTTTGCAGGCTGAAATTCAGTCCCATGGTCACTTCTGATTTTTGACCACAGTACTGTCTAGTTCATTTTTTATCTGCTTGGCAAAAGTCTTGAATACTTCAAGGGTTTCATCATTTCTCTTAAGGAAGAACACCCAAGTAAACTTAGAAAAGTCATCAACAACAACAAGGGTGTAGACTTTCCTACCTAGACTTTGAACTGTCATAGGACCAAACAAGTTCATATGCAGGAGGTATATGCATCTCACTGAGTCTTTGACCCCAATGCTCTTGAAGGAGGTCTTGGTATATTTTCCCTTTTGGCATGCAGAGCAGATACCCTCCTTAATGCATTTCAACATGGGCCATTTCTGACTAACTCTTCACTAAAGAGTTTGTCTATGGTCTTATAGCTCAGATGAGCCAGCCTCTTATGCCATTAGACACAATATAAGGCTTTCTCATCTACAACTAGGCATATGGGGGAGTCCTTACTTTCACAAACAAAATTAAGACAATAGATATTTCATCTCTTAGTGCCTATTAAGATGACCCCTTGGTCACTTGACCTCCTAATTTGGAACTCATCCTTAAGGAAAGGAATATCATAGCCAAGATCACATAGTTGGCATATGCTTATGAGGTTGTATTGCAAACCTTTCACATAAGCTACATGTGTGATAGTGATTATGCCATTTGATATCTTACCATACCCTTTAGTTACTCCCCTTTCTGAACCACCAAAGATAACTTTGGGTCCATTGTTCATTGGAGTGTACTCCTTTTGCATGCTTCTTATTCCAGTCATGTTCCTGGAACACCCACTGTCCAAGTACCATTTAGGGGTATGGCCACTTGGACTAACCTGCAAGGCATAAATCTGTTAACCTTAGGACCCCAATTCTTAATGGGTCCTAGGTGCATGTTAGTCTGATAATTACCATGCCTACTTGCAGCTCTTCTGACAGGTAAGCTCTCTCTTACTCTTGGTACACTTGTATTGTGCCAGCAATCTATAGCATAGTGGCCCACTTTGCCACAGCACCAGCACTCATAAATATTGTACCTTCTTTTAAGAGATGGTCTTGTAGTAGTGTTGTTAGCAGCTCTCAATCCATAAGGTACAGCAGCAGCCTTTTTATTGTATCTTCCACCCACAGTCAGACTTGGGATATGCCTGGCTGTAGAAGTACTTGGAATATCTCGAGCCCTATCAGCAATAGTCTTCATTTTAGAAAAAAATACTCTTAATGGCCTCAGATATCCCCAAGTCTGGCTTACTGACAAACTTGCCCCTTGTCTGATTTTTGGTTGGGAGATCCTGAGAACAGGCAGCTGCCTTATTCTTGAGTGTTGGGGCAGGTGCACCAAACACAAATGGTCCATGATAGGCCATTTGAATCTCCTCATGGGATGCCTTGAAGGCACTTGCACCCTTACTATATCTACGACCATAGTGTGGAGCATCTTTGCTCACACTAGTGTAACTATCATTCTTCCAGTGACCATAGGTGCTCTCTTGGTCATACCTATTGGAAGGTAGCACCATTCTATTGAATGGAACAGGAGGCTTTGAGGCCAGTGGCTGTGCTGGAGCTTTGCCCTTTCCTTTGGGATTGGCAACTCTTGTGGATCCCTTGAATCCCAACCCATTCTTATGCTTTTGGGAAGTGAAGGTGTCTATAAAGGGAAGCACTAAACTGGGATTTGAATAGCGAGCCACTATTCTCTTCTCCCTCTCCAGCAGCACTTCCAGGTCCCTTATTCTATTTTTCTGATACTCTATGGTACCTATCTGAATGAAGGAAATAGTTTCTAGCTCACTGATCTATTTCATTTTTTTGATCAAGCAGTGAAGCTGAATCAGCATGTTGGGAAGCAACAAGCAGAAGGGAGGCAATTTCCTTAGCTTGCTTCTTAGCCAGCAGCTTGCTTTCCTTGAAAGCATTTAGAAGGATACCATATTTGTTAATTACAGAATTGACATCTTCCTCACACTCAGAATCTCCTTCATCTCTTGATGAATGTGATTCAAAATCTGGGTTGGTCTCATAGCCTGACTCAGAAGAAGACTTGGATAGAGAATTTACCTTTAGTTGACCAGGCTATTCCTGGATGGATTCTTCATCAGTCAGAGTCATCAGTCCATGGTAGCAGTTGTCATCTTCTTCTTCCAGCATAGCAGCAACAAGCCCATTGTAGGCTTCATCATCCTCTTCTCTTTCTGACTCTGAAGAGGAAGAGTCAGTCCAGCTCTTCTTCTTCTTAGCAATGAAGGATTTCTCCTTCTTACCTTTTTGCTTGTGGTCCTTTTTCTCACGAGATTCCTTTCTTTTGACAGGGCAGTCGACTATTATATGCTCTGGCTTATTGTAACAATAGAAAACCACTTTAGATGAAACATATTTACTGGGTTTAGAACCATACCTGTCCTCCTTAGAGGAATTCATCCTGCCCATGCAATAGTCTTCTTTGGGATGAGAAGAGGAGGAGGGCATGCTTTTCTAGTGTTTCTTCTTCATAAACCTCTAGAACTGCCTGGAGAAGGCAGCATAGTCTTCATCAGACATATGACAGTCTGATGTGCTGGTCTCTGATCTTTTTGAGTCAGATTCAGCATCCCTCCTTGGTGGAGAAGGTGTCTTCCTTCTACTCCTTGTGGCTTCAGCTTTGAAGGCCACAAATTTTTCTTTGGTAACATACTTATTGTTTTTCTCCTCCTCCTTTCTTGTAGTGAGTTGCGTTTCATAGGACAGTAGCTTCCCGAACAAGGTTGGTGGTGGAGTGTCAGCTAGCTTGGCCACCTCTCTGATGGCACAGATCTTAGTATCTCGGTCTCTAGTTAGAGATCTGAGAAACCTGTCATTCAGTTCATAGGTGTTGAAGACTCTACCATATATCCTCAGCTCATTGACAATCCTGAAGAATCTTTCATAGCACTCAATTATGATATTAGTCTTTCTCTACCTGAAAGCTTCATACTCTTGATTGAGAATAGACTTTCTGTCATCTCTCACTTCCTTTGTACCCTCCATGTAGACCACTAGTGTGTCCCACATCTCCTTTGCAGTCTTGTAGTGTACCATATTTTGGAAGGTGGAGTCATCTATGGCACTAACAATTATATTGTGTTCCCTCTTATCCATTGTGGCCAGAATAACTTCATCCTTTGACATCTCAGAGTAGGTCTTGGGGGTCTGGACATTTACATCTAAAGCAGACACTTTCATAGGGATGAAAGGCCCTTCCTTAACAGTAATGAAGATCCTAGGGCCTACTATCTCCATGAATAGCCTAACCCACTCCTTCTAAATGCCAAACCCTTCCTTCCTACAAATGGGAAGCTTCATGGCACCCAGCTCCTTATAGTTCACTCCTGAACCCATAAGGACAGATTTTCTTGCTGACCTTGGAGATCTACTCAGACTATTAATTTGTTAAAGATTAACCACCCTCTGATACCACTTGAAAGACTTTTTTTTCAAAGTCAACTAACACCTAGAGGGGGGGTGAATAGGTTTTAGGTCTCTTTTTAATTATCTAGACATATACCTTATTTATTGTGCTTAGTAATTTGTTAGGTTAAGCTTTCAAGAACATCAACCAGATGACAAAGATATTTTATACTGGTTCCCCAGAGTATGGGTACGTCCACTATCCCTTTGTTCCCTTCTAACAGTGTGTTAGACAAGGCTCTTCCCCCAAAACTTGGCTCCAAGGAGCCTATAACACAATCCCGCGGGACCACTCAGTGTTATTCAAGACTTACAGCTCAGGCAATATGCCCTGCCACTCATATCCCAACTAGATCCTACCTCAGCCTTTATAACACAGGTCTACCACTCGGATTCACACAAGAATCCTACACTCTGATCAACAATAGATCTTACCTCAGCCTTTATAACACAGGCCTACACTCAGATTCACTCAAGAATCTTACACGCAGATCCAAGATTGGATCTTACAGAAAATAATAGTGATTTGAAATAATTAGACACCAGAGAAAAATCTGTGTCTGTCTTCCTGGGTAGAAACTGAGTCTCCTCTAACCTCTTCTTCATAACAATAAGTTGATAGATATCTTCAGATGAATCATGGCTTGTTCTAGAAGTAGCTTGCAGAAATCTATGTCTCTTCTCTTTCAGGAATCAGTCTTGACCTTGCTGTCGCAGATGAATATCGCAGTAGCTATCACTTTTGCTTTCAGGTTCTCTTATTAGAACTTATGCTTCAGGCTCGACATTAATGGCGAGGAAGAAGACGAAGTTCCGCCACTTTGCATATTCAGAAAACCCTAATTGCATGTTGTCGACCCAGTCAATCTTTCCCTTTTATTGATCGTCGATCAACGGCTTTTTGTGTTGTGGGGACCAACCTTAATTGCCGATTTACCACCTACCATTTGTAGAATATGACAAAATTTGGTCATCGGCACCATTAATGGCTTACTCCATCTTTCCCGCAATGAATTTGAATTGCATTGACTTTGTTGACTTTTGCTGACTCATGTTGACTTCAGCCATCTGTGGACTTAGCCAAAATCAAGCAACATTAGTATAGGCATTGAGTGAGTATGCTTCACTCAATGCCAAAATACTTAGATAGATTTTTTGCCACTAGGCGTTGAGTGAGCAACCTTCACTCAACGCCAAAACACATAGAAGAATTTCTCTGTCATTAGGCGTTGAGTTAGTGAGCTTCACTCAATGCCAAAACACTTAAAAATATTTCAATCATTGGGCATTGAGTCCACTCAACGCCTTTTGCCTTAGAAAATATTTTTGTTACTAGGCGTTGAGAGCATTGGGTGTGTCTTCATCACTCAACGCTTTTTTCCTTAGCCAAACTTTCTGTCTCTTGGCGTTGAGTGAGTAAGCTTCATTCAACTCCATATCACTTAGAAATGATTTTAGTCACTTGGCATTGAGTGAGCAACCTTCACTCAACGCATTTGGACTTAGTCGTTTTGACTGCTTGGGAAGCGTTGAGTGTTACTTCTTCACTCAATGCTTTCAGCATCTGTCAATTATATTGGCATGGCATTGAGTGAGTAGACTTCACTCAGCACTTTTATCCTTGGACAAAATCTTGTGTTGGAAAACACTATCTCTGACTGACAAAGGTTCAGTCAACACTTTTAATCACATAGCATTGAGTGAGCTTGCCTCACTCAACGCCTGTGTACTTAGTCAAATATCTACACAGATTTTCTGTGGCGTTGACTGTCTGAGCTATACTCAATGATTTAGATGTTATGGAATTGAGTGAGTGGGCTTCACTCAATGCATGTGGACTTAGCCACATTTCAGCCAGTTTCTCCTTAGGCTATGACTGTCTTTGCATGTCTCGTAATTTTTTTTTGTATGGCGTTGAGTGAGTAGACTACACTAAATGCATGTGTCCTTAGCCACATTTTTATCTTGTCAATTGTTAGGCTTAGACTAACCTAACTATACTCAAAGTTTTTACTTATCTGGCATTAAGTGAATATACTTCACTCAATGCATGTGGACTTGGGCGATTTCCATCCTATCCAACATCTTCCCTTGCATCTGGCTTTGAGTGAGCTTGCTTCACTCAACTCCTGTGGACTTAGGAAAATTCTCGCCTGTCCACCAGCTTGTTTGGTGTCCACCTATCCAATCAATAAAATAGGGACTGACCTGCATGCATAAACTCAAACACACATCAAATACAACTAGTGTGTGTCATTGACTTGTTTGACTTCTTACAAATATGGGTCATATGGATCAATGGACCCAATAACCCATAAGTATAAAACTTGTTTCAGCTACCCTTTGGGATTTTCCCTGACTGTTAGGTCCTTCTTGAGAAACCTCCCTCTGATACCACTTGAAAGTCTTTAATTTCAAGGTAATTAAACACCTAGAGGGGTGGTAAATAGGTTTTTTAGTTTTTATTATTATCTTTCAACTTAGTGTGTAGTTAGTTTTTAGTTAGATTCTTTCAAGACAAATCACAAAGAACACACATAGAATTTATAGTGGTTCCCTAGATTATGGGTACATCCACTCTCCTCCCACCTTTCAAACTTCTTATTAGAAAAGACACTTCTCCAAAAACTCAGCTCCTTAGAGCTTACACTACAGATCCCTCAGGATCTCTGAGTCTCCTCCGAGACTTACAACTCAGGCACAAAGCCCTACCTAAGAGCAAAATTGCTCCTACAACTCAGTGATCAAATGATCACCTACCTCAGACTTAAACTCAAGTCCTACAACTCAGGCTATAGAGGATATTCCTACCTCAGAGAGAATGACTCTCCTACAGCTCAGGCACAAGGTCCTACCTCAGATCCAAATCTGGATCTTACACTCAAACCCAAAGGTCCTATATGTAGAGAGGATGACTCTCCTACAGCTCAGGCAAACTGCCCTACCTCAGGTACAAAGGCCCTACAGCTCAAATCCAAAAGGATCCTACCTCAGACCTAAAGGTCCTACAACTCATATCAAAAATTGGATCCTACACTCAGCCAAATCTGCCCTATCTCAGGCACAAAGGCCCTAGAACTCAAATCCAAAAGGATCCTACAGAAATGAAAGGGGTTTTGTTTGTGTTGATTTGACACAGAGATGTTTTTGTGTCTACTTTCGGAGCTGAGTTATCTTAGCCCTGACTATCTTCTCAACAGTAAGAGAATGGTCTTCAGTAAGTAACTGCTTCTGCTAGAAGAACCTCAGACACTTGATTATGAAATTGCTGAAGAAGACTAAAGGCTTGCCAGGTCTTGAGTTCTTCAACTAGCTAACCTGAACCTGCAGAAACTTGAAAGCTCTGCTTCTCTTTCTTTATCAGAAGCTTATTTGACCTTGTTATAGCAGAAGAAATTGCTACAGCTAACTGGAATGAACTTTTGGATCAGCTGGATCGACTTCAAGCTTCTAGCTCGGCAGCAATGGCGAGGAAGACAAAGTTCAGCCGCAACTTGGTGAAATAATTACAACCCTAAAGTTAAGCTATTCCTTCTAAAGCTGTCCCTTAAATCTTCCGCCAATTAACGGCTCTAAGAAGCAGTGGGGACCACCTGTAGTTGACAGCTGCAACTTGCTTTAATAGAAGAAGATGTACAGTAGGCCACCGGTGTTATTTGTCACGTTCTGTAGCTTTCCCGCAACTTATTTTAACTCTGTTGACTTTTGTTGACTTTGGCTGACGTCATCAGTTATGGACTAAGCCAATTTCTTAGATCCACTTCAGGCGTTGAGTGTGTTGAGTGAACAAGCTTCACTCAACGATTCTGGACTTAGCCAGTCTTTTTCTTCCTCGGGCGTTGAGTGCATTGAGTGAATTGGCATCACTCAATGCCCCTGGACTTAGCTGTACTTTTTATCTGCTAGGCTTTGAGTGCGCTGAGCAAAGCTTCATCACTCAATGCTTTTATACTTAGCTGCTACTCTGAAGTCTTCCAGCTTACTAAGATGTTGTGAGCGTCGAGTGAAGCTTCATCACTCAATGCTTTTGTACTTAGCCTCTTTCTGTCATCTTTCTTCTTAGTCTTTATCATCACACGATGCATTCTTCTTTGGCATCAAGTGAGCTATGTTCACTCGACACTTCTTGACTTAGTTGAATATTCAGCATGCTAATACTGAGGCTTTGACAGATTCAGCTACACTTGACGATTCTTGATATTTGGCGTTGAGTGAACTGTCAGCACTTAAGCATGTGGAATTGGCTGCAGAATTGCTTTGAAAACTGCATGGCTTTGACTGTCCATAACTAACTTAGTACTGTTCGGAATCTGGCATTGAGTGAACTGGCTTCACTCAACGCATGTGTACTTAGGCGATTTTCAGCCAATCCAACATCCTCCCTTGCATCTGGCATTGAGTGAACTGGCTTCACTCAGCGCCTATAGACTTTGACAGATTTCTGTCTCTCCGCATCTTTACTTTGTGACCACCTGTCACACCACTTGGAATACCTGTCCTATCAATGTTACAAGGACTGACTTGCATGCATGAACTTGAACATACATCAAATACAACTATGTGTATATCTTTGACTTGTTTGACTTTTACAAATCTGGGACATTTGGGCAATGGACCCAACAGTCCTCTTTTTCTCCAGTCAACCAACGGCTCTTTTCACTATATGGACCAGCCGAAATGGGAAACTGTAAAGTGGTGTCTACTAATCGTGATGAGAATAAAACCGAACTAGCAATCCATCTAGGCAAGTATACCTATCGAATTGTATCTATGGGACACAAGTGTCGTATTAAAATTAAAGAACTGTTGAGTAATTTTACTCACACAAAGATTATTATCTTATCGAAAGAACTTTTTTAGGGTTGTTTAACTAAAAGACTAGCAGAAGAAAACTACTTGTGATTAAGAAAGAAATATTGCGCTAAAAATAGAACTACTTATAGTTAAATAAAGAGCAACTAAAAGCGATTACAACGAGGGGTTGAAATGATGAAATAGAAAAGCACTCGATCGAGAATCACCTCGGCAAAAGTTGATTAAAGACGCAATAATAAACCTAAGCTTAATAGGGTAAAGGTCCTTGACCGTGGAGGTTCCCAAAGCTTGAACATGCTTCTCTCGAAGTCATGCCCAATTGAGTTTAGGAAGGTCCGACCGAACTCTTGTCCAAATCGGAGACCTAAAGCTCGTTTTACGTTGTGAACCCCGCTATTGGATTTCACTCCAATCCGGGAGATTTAATGTATGCCTGTCTTGAGGGGTACGTGCAACTCTATATAGTCTTGAGTGTTCAATCCATAGCTAAGAGTGGAAACAAGAATTGATAATATATATCAATGATATATCTCCAAACATGATTATTCAAGAGTAAATCTAAGGCCTAAACCCTAAAAAGAAAAAATAAACTAAAGCATCATAACTTAATCAACTCGAGCCTCGAAGGATTAGTTACTCATGGTGAAGTGGAGGAAGATAGATGAGTAGGAGTGCATGGAGAAAAAATGGAGACAAGTAAAAATAAACACACTTTATGTTAATTCAAAGAGAGCTTACAACTTGAAATAAAAGACTATTACACTTGCATGGATTAAAAACTAGGCTAGCATTAACAGAAAACTACTAAAGAAATTACAAGAACTATTACAAAAAGTAGAACTAAAATAGAATTAAAAAAGGCTAAAAATGAGAAAGAGAGAGAGGAAGAACTAAAAAAAAGAGCTAAAAATGAAAGCACTTCCCCTCTCCAAAATTTCTCTCTTCAAAACACAAGGGGTGGGGCTCAATTTATAGAAGTTTCAAACAGCAGGACATGCCCATGCCTCCTGTCATGTATAGAGGTTGACCTCGGTACGAAATATGGCAAGAAATGATGATTGCCTCAGTACGGGCGACGTAAATTAATGGCGGCAGCAGAATTTGTGGAAGAGCAGGACTTGTTCTCTAGCAGCAGGCTTTATGCAGGGAGGGCTCGACGAACGGCGAAGAGTTCGTCGAACGGCGAAGAGAAGGAGCAAGAGGAGTTCGATGAAGAAGGGAAGAATTCGTCGAACGGAGAAGGATTCGTCGAATGGAGAAGGATTCATCGAACGGAGAAGGGAGCTCGACAAAGAAGGGAAGAATTCGTCGAACGGATAAGAGGCGTTCAACGAATTGGGAAGAATTCATCGAACGGATAAGAGGCGTTCGATGAATTGGGAAGAATTCGTCGAACGGAGAAAGGAGAAGGGGCGTTCGATGAATTGGGAAGAATTTGTCGAACGGAGAAGGGAGAAGGGGCGTTCGATGAATTAGGAAGAATTCGTCGAACGAGGAATGAAGGCGGAGCTCGACGAATTTGGAAGAGTTTGTCGAACGGAGAATGAAGGAGGAGTTCGACAAACCGGGAATGAAGGAGGAGTTTGATGAATTTGGAAGAGTTCGTCGAACGGAGAATAAAGGTGGAGCTCGGCAAATTTGGAAGAGTTCGGCGAATGAAGAATGAAGGCGAAGCTCGGCGAATTCCTAATCGATGAATTCTGATTTCGATGAACTTGGAAGAGTTCGTCGAACGGAGAAGGGAGGCATTCAACGAATTCCTGATCTATGAATTCTGGCTGAAAAACTCCAAACCTGCAAAGAAAAGAGAAAACATTAGTGGCATTAATTTATAAACAAAAGGAGGTAAAATAAAGCTTTAAAAACATGATTTAATTACAAAAAGAACAAAAAAATCCTAAAAGTTTAGACTACAAAATGCACTATCAAATTCTCCCAAGCTAAAGCTTTGCTTGTCCCCAAGCAAAGAAATAAAAACTAACTAACAAAAAAGTGACTAATCAAAAGTTCTAATTATGCTAACACAAGTACTATGTGAAATTCTAAGTAGAGAGAAGGTGAAACGTAAATCTAAAACATTACTTTGGCATAGATTAACAATTTATAAACTTTACTAACTAAAATAAATCATCCACAATTTTATCAAAATTCTTTAAATAAATTTATGCAAAGCAACAAAATGAAAAAAAAAACATATTGAGTTGTTACTAGAACCAAGACACATTATAACTATATGAATCAAATAACAAAAATCTAAATTTAAATAAAAAACTTTAATAATCTACTTTTCTTCTTTACTTTGCTAATAAATAAAATTCAAAAACATGAATCAAAAGGGCTTATTAGGTCCAAAATGTTTAGTTTAGGATTATGATTAGGAGTGGATTTCAAAGATAAACAAGGAGGCTTTAAAATCACACTAAACAAAAATAAAGAATTTTAAAAATTTTCATCATAAAAAAAATATTTTTCTTTCTTTTTCTTTTCTTTCCTTTTTCTTTTTTTTTTCTTTTAAAAACAAAGGACATAAATAATTTTTCTTTTCATTTTGAAATTGGCCGAACAAAAGTAAATACTTCTTTTGGGCATACTTTTTCAAAAAGTTCTCCAAATACATCACTAAACAACCCTATCATAATCATGAAAATTTTTAATGAAACTCAAAAGGTTAGTGTGATTAGATATGTTGGAAAATTTTAGCTTTGGTGAAAATAAAATGATAAGTGGAGCTATCAATTGAAATCAAAAAAAGGCTCAAAAGCAGCTAACTAGGGATAAAAATTTTTAGTTTGGCAAGAAGACTCAAACGAAAATAATAACGGTCTAAATCATTTTCATGCTTAAAAATTTATCTAAAGCATTAGTTTTGAAAATTTTCAAAAAGCAAATCCTAGATAATAAATGAAGACTAATGAAATTATCTTGAAAAAAGAAATAATAAGCGACTTGGATCGTTCACATCTACTACGCTAATCAAAAGTTGACATTACAAAAATTATCCAAAAACAAAAAGGAAAATAGTGGATGAAAGATTTTTAAGAAAGTAAAGAAAATAAAGAACGAAAATCATAATAAAAATGTGAAATTTAGAAGAACATTTCATATTAACATGCTACCGTAAATTAGAAACACAGCATGGCCAACATTTTACTTGTGAAACATAATTAAAAAGAACGATTAGAAAGATCATAATTAACTAAGTTGTTATAGGGAATATTGAGAAAAACAAAACAAAAAACAAGAGGTACTATTGAAATACCAAAATTACTTTAACCTATTAAAGTAAAAACAAATAACATACAAAAATTTGATTTTGAAATATTCTCTATTTTTTTGGATTTTTAAGATATTCTCTTTTTTTGGATTTTGATTTTTTAAAGGAAACAAAATAAAGAGAAGAGAAGGAGGAAATCCTCCCCCAAGCTTAAAATGGGCATTGTCCTCAATGGAGAAAGGAGGGGAAGGAGAGAGAGAAATTAAAATAGAAATGAAAGTATAGAATTGAAAAATAGGTACTTCAACAGATTTATGCGTCGTGAATGTTGAGTGATGCCGCTCCCCATGCTTGTGCTTTGGATTTTCTTGAAATATCTTCTTTGGACTTTGTGATGGATTCAGCAGTGTTAGAGCAGGCGATCGCAGAAGCTTCAGCTTCTCAGAGCCGTCCGGGGCAAAAAGTGTAAAATAAAGAATAGAAAAATAACATGGGTTGCCTCCCAAGAGCGCTCTTTTTTTAAAACGTCATTTGAGATCGACACAACAAAATAATATGGTCCAAAAAGATTATTGTCCTAAATAATAATTAAAGTTTTTAACAAAAATAAAAAGTCTTAAGTTAGTTAAAGTTCGTGCAGAAGAAACTTAATATTGTTCGGACTGACATCATCATCACTAGAGAAATAGAGTTTAAGACGCTGCCTATTCACTTTGAAATCACCCTTATCTGGGTATGAAATTAACACAGTGCCATACGGAAAAACTTCTTTAATAGAAAACGGCTCAGACCACCGTGACTTTAATTTGCCAGGAAATAAACGTAAACGCGAATTGTATAAAAGAACTTGGTCGCCCGGTTTGAAGATTTGTGGGTGCCTTATGTGTTTGTCATGAAAACGTTTCGTCTGCTCTTTATAAAATTTGTTATTTTTGCATGCGTAAGAGCGCCACTCGTTGAGTTCGTTAAGTTGGAATTTTTGAAAATCGCCGACAGAGTGGGGATCGAAGTTTAAAAACCCTAAGGCCCAAAAAGCATGGTGTTCTAATTCTACGTGTAAATGGCACGATTTTCCATAAACAAACCAATATGGTGTACATCTTATGGCAGTTTTGTACGCTTTTCAGTAGGCCCATAGAGCATCGTCTAATTTGGTTGACCAGTCATTTCTAGAGGTGGAAACAGTCTTTTATAAAATACATTTTATCTCTCTGTTCACTACTTTGACTTGTCCGTTAGTTTAGGGGTGGTAGGCAGTTGAAAGCTTATGTGTAACGCCGTATTTTATAAGAGTTTTGGAAAACTGCGGGTTACAAAAATGTGAACCCCGACCCTATCGCTAACGATGGCTCGTGGCGTACCAAATCGAGAAAATAATTTTTGTAAGAAAGTAATTATGACTCGGGAGTCGTTCGTAGGAAGAGCTTGGGTCGTAGCCCATTGTGAAACATAATCTACAGCAACTAAAATAAAATTGTTCCCGAAGCTAGAAGGAAGAGGGCCAACAAAATCAATTCCCCAGAGGCCGAAAACTTCACACTCAAGGAAATAATTTTGCGACATTTCATTTTTATTGGAAATGTTTCCCGACAGTTAGCAATTATCACACCTACTCACAAAAGCTTGCGCGTCTTTAAACAGGCTAGGCTAGTAAAAACCCGCGCAAAGCACTTTGTGAGTGGTGCGAGCAGCTTGATAGTGCCCACCAGTCGGTACTTCATGCAAATGTTTTAAAATATTTAATCCTTCTTCGAAATAAACATATCTCCTTATCACCTGGTCCGCACAAACTTGGAAAAGATCTGGGTCCTCCCAAAAATAGTTCTTCAACTAAAAAAAGAATTTCTTCTTTTGCTGAGAGGAAAACTCTTTCGAGAGTACATGAGCCACTAAATAGTTAGTTATATGTGCAAACCAAGGGGAAGGGGATGTATTAATTGAAAGCAGCTTCTCATCAAGAAAATAATCATTAAAAGATTTTTCATCTAAATTTTATATATATGGATTATGTAATAATGAGAGATGGTCGGCAGCCAAATTCTCAGCACCCCTCTTATCGCGGATTTCTAAGTCAAACTCCTAGAGGAGTAAGACCCAGCGTATCAGTCGCTGCTTTGCATCTGCCTTAGCAAGAAAGTACTTGAGGGCCGAGTGGTCCGTGAAAACTATAATTTTTGAAACCATGATGTATGGTCTGAATTTATCGAAGGAAAAGACAACAGTTAGGAGCTCCTTCTCGGCCGTGGTGTAATTCTCTTATGCAGGTGTGAGTGTTTTACTTGCATAATAGATGGGGTGGAAGTTCTTAGATATGCATTGACCTAATACGGCTCCCACTGCGAAACTACTCGCATCGCACATAATCTCAAAGGGAAGGTCTCACACCGGTTCTATCATAATTGGGGCATTAATTAACTTTTCTTTTATTAATTCAAAGACAGATAGGAAAGGTTTGTCAAAAATAAATGGGGCGTCATTTTCCATAAGATGAGTAAGGGGTTTGGTGATTTTGGAGAAGTCTTTAATAAAATGGCGGTAGAAGCCAGCTGACCTAGGAAACTTCTTATAGCTTTTATATTCGTAGGCGGCAGCAGGTTCTTGATAACTTTTATCTTAGCTATATCTACTTCAATTCCTCGGGCAGAAATATTATAACCCAAAACTAACCCCTCCCTCACCATAAAATGGAATTTTTCCCAATTTAGGGCGAGGTTAGTTTCTTCGCATCTTTTTAAGACTTTTTCTAAGTTTTTTAAACAACTATCGAAGGCATCACCAAACACGGAGAAATCATCCATAAACACCTCCATTATGCTTTCTACATACTTATCAAAGATAGTGAGTATACATCCCTGAAATGTAACTGGCGCATTGCACAACCCAAACGGCATTCTTCGGTAAGCGAAGGTGTTGAAGGGACAAGTAAACGTAGTTTCTCCTGGTCCTCGGGAGAGATAGGGATTTGAAAATACCCCGAGAGGCCATCGAGAAAATAGTAAAAGTTATGGCCGGATAGTCGCTATAAGATTTGATCGATGAATGGCAAGTTAATAGTCCTTGTGGGTGGCATCATTTAACTTACGATAGTTAATACACATTCGCCACCCTGTCACCATCTGTGTTGGGATTAAGTCATTATTCTCATTACTAACTATTGTTTTCCCTCCCTTTTTTGGCACTAACTGAACAGGGCTAACCCACTTACTATCTGAAATAGGATAGATAATTCCTGCATCTAAAAGTTTCATAACCTCGCCTTTTACGACTTCTTTCATGTTCGGATTTATACGGCACTGAGGTTGGATGGAGTTACGCGAATTATCTTCCATTAAGATTTTGTGGGTGCAGAAAGATGGGCTTATGCCTTTTATATCAGATATCTGCCAAGTAATAGCTTGGTGATGTTTACGTAAAACTATAAGGAGTTTATCATTTTGCACTTCAGTTAGGTAGGCTGAAACTATTACTGGTAGTTTAGAATCTTTTTCTAAGAAGGCATACTTAAGATGTTCAGGCAGTTCTTTTAATTCTAGGGTAGGGGGTTTTTCATACGATGATTTGGAAGTTCTTTCCTTTTCAAAAAAAATATCTTCGTAGACATTAACTTTATACTGAAAATTGGAAAGGGTGGAGTCTGCGGCCATGGCTGTTTCTTACAGAAATTCATTTGGAAGAGTTAAAGAAAAACAAAAATCAGAAATCTCACTTTCACTTTCAGAAAGGTAGTAGGAAGATTCTTCACCTAATGTATCTAAGAAGAAATAGGAGTCGTCATTTTCCAGGGTATTTTTCATCGAAGGTGTGATAGAGAAGGTCACTTCATCGTCTCCTACTCATAGGAAGAGCTTGTCATTGTGTACGTCAATGATAGCTCAGGAGGTGGCAAGGAAGGGTCGGCCAAGGTGTAGTGCCGAGATTCGTCACATGGAATATAATAGATGGTCTGGTCGAGGCCCCACGCCATATTTCACAGACAAATGGCGGAATCACGTATGAATATAACAATTACTTTCTACTCGCATCTTAACTTAGAGCATTCTAGCGGAAGTTTATAACTTTCAAGAACTCATCCAATAAATGTCCACTAAATATATAAATAACGCATTTATATATAACAACAGGAATGTATACAAGTACACAAACGCTCAAAACCTTAAGGCCTTACATGTTTCTTTTTACAAGATGTGGTTTCATACATTGGCACGCAACCCTATGTCAACATAGTATGGACCGCTTCTGTTCCAGCAGGGTAGCGGGCCTCACCGATGTGGCCATCAGTGACAATGGTCAATTCTATCACTTTTGGGGGTGGTCGTACCGCACAGCCCCAGGCCCCAACATACAACTCTATGTAATCCTGGATGTGAGCGACATCCGGTGATTCAATATTTTGGCGGACCAGTGGAGGAAAACCCGATAGGCAAAATATAACTGTCGGTCACCTGTGGTACCCATCTCCCAATCACCTTGAGTCGTCGACCTTCCCGCACCGGTACGAACGGTCTGCGGAAGGTACTGACCCGCCACTATTTCACCACAATCAATTTATAAGCAATCAATCAATTAGTATTTCTAACACTTATCGGGTCTACGGCGGCTGCCCTACTATGCTTCAAACTTCGAGCGGCGACACTCAGCTCAACTTTCAACAAGGAGTGTGGGAGCACTTTATTTGAGGTTAAACCAGGAGGAACATCTCAACTCCGGTTATACCCAACTAAGGCTCAACCTTAACAAACAATTGCTAGTCAGAGCAGGACCCGTGCTTATAATAATACGAGACTGGAGTAGTACTAAATTGAAATGAACTTGACCAGTACGAGACTAGAGTAGTATTGAATTTAAAGTACTGAACTGAAATGAACTTGACCAGTACGAGACAGGAGTAGTACTAAATTGAAATGAACTTGACCAGTATGAGACTGGAGTAATACTAAATTGAAAGTATTGAACTGCGAATGAATAAAGGAACTAGACCAGTGCAAGACTGGAATAATCATAAAGAAAAGGGTTAGTAGTCCAAACACTCCATCCAGGAGGCTTCAGTTCCATCTCTGTTCACAGGAGGCACAATCAGTTCCTCCTCCGTTCATCGGAGGCATATTCAGTTCTATTTCAGTTTTTAAAAGGCTTCCTTGGGTTACACCAATTATTAAGTTCCAATAATAACTTGGTTATGCCTTGTTAATTACAGCTTAATCAGATTAGGGGATTATTACGAGTTACATCATTATTATTAGTCGAGAATAATTCATAACTCACCACTCGTATTCTCATTTTCCGAGCGTGCCCCAAATCACCCGAGAGTCAAGGCGCTCGACGGTTTCTCGAAATCTCAGAACACCTAAAGCTTGGTCACTTGCCTCGGCCACTCTCATTGATAAGACAATTTGAATTTATTATTCAAATTAGAAAGGGTGGTCGCGCGCTCCAATTTTCACTTTCGAGGAAAATGAGTGTAAAAAATTCCAAGCGCGACCCTAGGCTCCAAGAAATTGAGGAAAATTCAATTTTGATCCCCAAGTCCCCAAATTTTGATACAACCTTTAAGGGGGTCTAAAATAAGCCTAGAAAAATTTTCATAATTTTTCGAAGAGTTTGGGTCTTTAATTCGGCCAAACAAATTTTATTTGGGCCTTTAAAAATAACAAATCAACTACAAAAATTCTCAAAAATTTTTGGAGGAAGCCCTTAGTATGAGGAACATTTTTCATGTTGATAACTTTGCCCCCAGAGGCCTAGGAATGGCCTGGGAAATTTCTCAAAGTTAAGTTATTAATTTGGTCTGCTAATAGCATATCAAATGACATCCTGTGGCTGAGATCGAGCTGGACATCAAATATCTTCTTTCTGACCCCATAGCGGATCGGTCGCGGATCCGCTGTGGGTGGCGCTGATGCTGAGGTGGGGCAAGATTTAATGAAATCTCAGTCGTCCGATCTTCATCACCAGATCGGACGGCTGATGCTCCTTGCCGGCGGTGCAGTCAAGGATAGCCTCTACCACCGTCGGCCGGCAGTGTGGGACATTAATGTCGGCCCTGATCAACTTGTTTGGGGTCGATGATCCTCGAGGTGGTGGTCCGGCGCCTGACACTACCGTCCACCACCTGAAATAATACTCCCGAGAGCGCCGGGGTGGCGGACACCTCACCACCCCACCTTTCGGGTGGCTGCTCGACCACCTCACAACCCCTAGCAGGTGCGTCAGGAGTCTGGCTCCTCACCGACGGTGGCCTGGTGTCCTAGCGCCACCGGGCGCCGCCACAGGACTACGCAGAGCTGTGCTCTGTTTTCGAGTTCCGCCGGAGCGGCATTTTCCTGCGGCACCACCGCTCTCTCCCACCGGAGATCACCACCCCCGGTGGTATAGAGCTCTCCTAAGGTCTCTACCAGACCTGGGTGCAGCTCCCCCTTATGTCCACCACCTGACCTTGGGCTTATCTTGGGTGGCGTCGGCGACGCTCCGGCCGCCGGGGGAGGCATGCAACTCGTCGAAAGGGTGTGGAGGTAGGAGGATAAGAAGTTCCACCTGGGTTTTGGGGGCTTGGGAGGTCCCTGGCTGATTGGCCATGCAAGGTTGCGGATCCTTGGCTTGTTTTTTTTCCGGCCGCCTTGGCTCCAACAGAGCTTGGGTAGGGGTAGGGGAGTTGCTCATTGAGCTTGTGAGGTGGATATCAGGGGAGGGGGCCTTTATGTAGGCTGGAGGGGAGGGGATCTCCTCCCCTACCCAATGTGGGATTAATCCCCCCTTATGGAGGAGGGATTAATCTCCACCCTCCAACAGTCCAAGGATAGCTGGAGGCTCAAGGAATTTCCCCCATGTGAGAAATGGGGTTAAGCACTTATGGGCTTGGGCTTTTAAAAATGAGAAAGGGAGAAAGAGAGAAGGGGAGTGGAGGGAAGTGTTGGTGGGCCACTACTTGGGCCCACTCCCTTCCATTTCATAGATTTGTGGCCCCATGGGTAAGGGGGGCAATGCACTATTTACCCATGGAGAGGAGGTGGCCTCCTCCTTAGGGAAAACTTCCAAAAATGGGACAAAAGGGAGGGTTTAACCAAAGTCAACCCTGGGGTGGGTCCCCCATGATGGTCAAAGTGGGTCCAAGTCATCGGTGTTGGGTAAAAATCGAGGTGTCGTGCCACAATTGGTTTGTGCACGCTTTTTGGTGTACAATTGTACTCGATTTGACCACGAGTTGACCACCTGCCATCAAAACTATCTGGCACGACTTCTGTTGACTTTGTATCGATAATATGAATCCAACGCCACTGATCGGGGTCGAATCGGAGTTTGTTTTGTAAAAGTCAAAAAACTGCGCGTCGCGATGCGCTAAAATGGTCAAAATGTCTATATCCATCGTTAGAACTCGGATTGTGATGTGGCGAGTTCCGATACGCTCATATGGGTTATATGAATCTACAGGAACTAATGGAACTCAAATCGGAGTTCTCTACACCGATATTGTAACATCCCATTTCCGGCTAGACCCCTAGGAGTCGGTTGGACGTGACAGAACCCTGTGAAGCCCAAAAATTGAAATAAATCGATCGAGGTTTCGGGTCACGGGTTGGTCACGCCCGTGACCGACCCGTCACGCCCGTGACTTTGGGCGTGACTCCTTCGACGATCGTCGATCTCCGCGAGACGATCGTCGAACTTGCTGCCCGGGCATGTCACGCCCGTGACCAAGGTGTCACGCCCGTGACCAAGGTGTCACGCCCGTGACCTAGGGCGTGACTCCTTCGACGATCGTCGATCTCCGCGAGACGATCGTCGATCTGGCAGCCTGGGCATGTCATGCCCGTGACCAAAGTGTCACGCCCGTGACCTAGGGCGTGACTCCTTCGACGATCGTCGATCTCCGTAAGGAGATCGTCGAAATTGAACTCGGGCCCGTCACGCCCGTGACCTAAGTGTCACGCCCGTGACCTAGGGCGTGACCAGCCTTCGACGACCGTCGATCTCAGTTCGACGATCGTCGACCTCAAAATTGCCGTTCGGGCCTGTCACGCCCGTGACCTAAGTGTCACGCCCGTGACCTAGGGCGTGACCACCCTTCGACGACCGTCGATCTCCGTTCGACGATCGTCGACCCCAAAAATTGTCACCCGGGCCTGTCACGCCCGTGACCTATGTGTCACGCCCGTGACATTGGCCGAAACGACGGTTCAGGCCCGAAATTATTCTAACGCGCGTGGAAATAAATGCTGGTGTGGGAAGTTACACCAGGAGTAATTACGGGCCGTTTTTCCTTCTATAATTATATAATAAAGGAGGAAGTGTTGGTCCAATAGGAAACCGCCAACTGGACACACCTGTTCATCTTCCACCATTTCTTATCCCGTCACTATAACCGAAAGGCTATTATGAGGAGCCTTCATGGCCATTACGGCTTTACCCTTCCACCTCCCCACTTTCTGACTTATAAAAGCCCACTTGGGGCAAGAGGAGAAGTTTACACGCTCAAGTAAACGGATCAGATCTTTGTTCTTGCTGTAGGAGAAGTTCGGCTACGCCACCACTGCGCCATGGCACCCCGTCGCTCTTCTCGCCTCCAAACCGCGAACAAGGTCCTCCTTTGCTTCTTCTCTTTCATGGGTAGATCTTAGGATTCTTAGAATGGAAGTTCGCGCTCAACGGAGCCGTACCCACCTCTCGTTTTCATGGGAAAACCATGAAAAAGGTATTTTTGAGTTCGCCGGAAACCGCCACCTCCGGCGGCCAAACCACCGCCGACCGCTAGCCATCGCCTCAACGGAGGTGGTGGTGGTGGTGGCTGGCCAGGGAAGTGACCGGACGGCCGGCGACGGATCACGGAATACTTACAGGAAAAATGGTTTTCTGTGTCTGTTTTCGGTTTCATGAAGAAGATGAACAGTAGAATAATTTTTATAATATATAGATTATTATATATTACATAATGGAGAGATGTATTATTTGAATATATTTTGGGGCTACAAAATGATGCACTTATAGGCCGTTTTAGGAAAAATGACCAGACACGAAGGTTGTAGCCCTTCGAGTCTAGATAAATCTAAAATTGGTTTCAACTCGTTTGGGTAAGCGGTTCGGCCGCAGCACCCGTTTTAGTGGGGGCTGTACCTAGAGTTGGGCAGAAATTAAAATGGATGCCCACTCTTCGTCCCTTGTCCAAATGACCTGAAATTTGGGCAGGGGGTTAACCTCAGCTATACCTAACGGCAGACCAAAAATGGGAATTTTTGGAGATACTTTGCCTAAAGTTTTTGTTTTAATTTAATAAACTTAGAGGAATTTATTTAAGTGGTCAAATGACCTTCAAACCCTCCCAAATTTTTATGAGTGGTCCCTGGCTATTAAACCTAGGTCTGTACAAAATTCCAACTGATTTGGTGGAGTTTTGGGTGGGAAACCTTCTACCCTTAACTAGGCATTAGTGAGACATCTTTTAATAAAAAGTGCACTAAGAGTTTGGAAAGATCAAATCACCTCAACAGAGGCTGATATGCTGACCCCTGACTTAGAAGGGTGATATAACCAGCTTGGAGAAACATGGTGTGGATTAGGGTGGATTTTACCCTAAGAGATCGGCTCAAATCCAGTGGGTGGGAGTTTGAGGTTTGTAAAGGACATAGGAGCAAAAGCTCTTGTATGCCCTTGAAATTTGGAGGAAAGTGGGATGATATGCTGAAAACCCTCTGGTTGAAATAGTGAAGGAATTGGAGGTAAATAGGTACCTCGGAAGTTGGAATTTTGGATTAGGATAAACATGTAATTTAGTTATTTTAAGCACTAAATCTAATCTAAAAATTATGAAACTCGGGAGGAGGGAGTTTTAGGATGTTTTAATCTTATGGTAATTTTCCTGGAATTTTATGATTAATAAATATTATACTTCATGTGTTAAAGGATTATTAGCCCGATTTGTTGTTTCAAATATTTGGAGGTTTAAAATTAATTATAATCAGTTAAAATTCTGAATTTAGATCTTGACTAGTAGAACATTGATCTCTGAATTTTTATAGAATTTTATGTTGAATAAATCTGGTACTTTGTTCACAGATATTAGAAAGGGGTTTTATTGTTTAAAAATTAATTATGGATAAAATACTTGCTGGAAAATTATGAAACTTGGCCAGTGCTAATTTTAGGCCTTTATCTGCATGGAATAAATTATTTATAATTTTTGGAAGAATATTTTCTGTACTTGATTCATAAACAACAGAAGTTAGAGATTATTTCTAAAATAGTTTTCATGCCCTTTTAATGATAGAAAAATTATGATACTTAGGATTTAACCTATTGAGATAACCTACTATTTATCATAAATTTGCTGGACATCTTGCATGATTACTTAGGGTAGTTCATGTTCAAACCGGTAGCCCTTGGGATTTTCGAGGAATTTAATTAAATGCCAAATAGATTAGGAAAATTTCCATTTTCTGGATTTAGGTCATTTATATCATGGTGAGTCTCCAGTAAATAATTTAGGGCATTTGGATGAGTATTGGATCATTGCATAACCGGTTCGACATGAAGTCTAGGTCGGTCTGCATATAGCAATTGTGAAATGCATTAGGACATGATTTGAGGAAGTCATTGGAGTTAATCATTTTTGTCTAGGTGGGTAATAGTGGGGGAAATCACAATAGTAAGATATAAAGAGTAGCGAGAAGTGGTGATAGCTAGAGTTAAGAGGTGCTCGGGTTCGGCGAATGATCGCTTTTCCCGAAGAGAGGAAGGTTAAAAATCACCCTAGGATAGTCTATCGTAATATGAGAAGGGAATCGGGTCATGGGAGATCAACAAATAACAATAAGTGCCTTGCGAAAGGGAACTTCGGGCCGTAATGCCGCCGTCTTGGTTCCTAGTGCCCCTTGAGAGCCCTTCACGGGGAATACCGGGGGCAGTCCTGGGCTAACGTAAACTGTAATAACAAACCGACAAGAGTAACTTAGTAACTAGGGCTGCACCTTTCACAAACACTATTGGCACAGGGATTTTGATGAGAGCTTCGGCTCGGTTGGTTTGGACACGGACGGGATGGTCCGGGGAGCTTCGGCTCGGTTGGTTTGGAGACGGACGTTTTGGTCCGGGGAGCTTCGGCTCGGTTTTTGTATGTTTACGATTAAACTTGCATGTGCATAAAATAGGAAAAGTTAAGGTGGTGGGTTTTTCGATATCAGGGAGTTCGATTGCACCGACACCGATATCGTTGACTCGGCGGGGTGATTAGCACTTCGCCAACAGAAGTCCGGTGCGCCAGCCGGCAAGAGTATGCAGGCGTCCGCTTAGTGCACCAAGCGTTGAGGCGTACGATAGGTCAGACCAGTGGTGCTTTTACTGGTTTTGAGGTGGGCGAGGCCCAACCCACCGCTTCCGTCCGCCACTACGGAGGTATCCTGGGAGGTAACGGCTCCGAAAGGGGGAACTAAAGGTCTGTGTGCACAGAGTCGGGTGTGTGAGTTGCACTTGCATATTTCATCATACCCACTAGCATGTCATAGTATATTCGATTCATTTAACCCTGACACCTAAAGTATAAGTGGTATGGGACGCTTATACATTAGGACCTGCAAAATGACCCCTTGGTCTATAAGCTTGTGTGGGCAAGTTTATAAATCAAAGGTTAATTTCAATATATAACAACCATTGCTGTTTGATAACCGACACCCCAAGGTATAAGTGGTATGGGACACTTATACGATGGGAGCCTTGCTAAAGATCCCTTTTGCTTATGTGTTCTCGCATAAGTGAAGGTTAAATTCATATATTTGCTTTTCTTACTGCTAGACCTATTATAACAATTATATTAACTGCTCACTGAATACAACTTGTTAGATTAGTTCCGCTGCCATCTGTTTCTTGATTAATCTCTACTATCATGTCCTTCCCTTTCTTCCTCCCCGCTCGGTACCTAGGAGCCATGGGGGAAGGGGTGGGGGATGATAGGGCTTAGTCTTTATGACTAACGTTTTTCGAACCGCATCATTTAGGGGATCGTGGAGCCCAGCATGGAGGAGCAGCCCCAGAGATCGGTGCGCCTAGAGATGGGGCAGTTTAGCTCCGGAGTTCATACAGCCGGGACCGTGAGTCTCGACCCCGAGTAGTTTCTGTTTTAGCTTCCGCATGAGTGATATTGTAGTGAGGACATGATGTATCGGGCATAAGCCCGCATTTATAGTACTCTGATGTTTTCTGTGGACACTCCCTTCGTGGAGATTTTTATTCTATATATGTGATCTATTGTTGTGGACCGCATTGCTCTTACTTCATTTATTGAGCTACCTTTCAGTGATCGAATTGGCCGGCAGAATCGGCGCCTTGTGGTGATAACCCTTCAGGACGTGAAGGTGTCACCGCAAAGCGGCGATTCTGGGCCTAAGACCCCGGTGGTTGAAAAAGAAAAAAAAAGGGGGGGTCTTACAGATATCCAAAGTCTTTCTCTCGTGGCATTTTACGAGGAATGGTCACATCCACCATATGACCTCGGGGTCCAACGAAACGAGTTCCAACGTGCTCGTATCGACTATACGAGGCCACAGGAACTGACGGAACTCAAATTGGAGTTCTCTTGCTCTATTTCTAGCTTATGGTTGCCTTCTAACGGGTAACGGGTAGGGTTTTGGGTCACTTTTATTGGGCCCACTAGGGTTCTGGTGGCCCAATAAAAGTCAGAATGTAACAATCCAATAAAAATAAAAGGATTTTCGTCCCCAAAGATTTGCTCGAAGTAGGGGAAAGAGTAACATACCTGGGGAAAGAGCTCTGGGTGCTTTTCTCGAACGAGTGTTTCAGGTTCCCAAGCAAACTCTTCTCGTCCGCAGTTTGACCACAATATCTTAACCATCGAAATGGTTTTGTTGCGAAAGGTCTTTACTTTATAATCCACTATTCTGACTGGTTCGAGCTGGATGGATCTATCTAACTGTAGTTGTACTGGCG
The DNA here is from genome assembly GCA_039513925.1 of Platanthera zijinensis. Lineage (NCBI taxonomy): Eukaryota > Viridiplantae > Streptophyta > Magnoliopsida > Asparagales > Orchidaceae > Platanthera > Platanthera zijinensis. The sequence continues at coordinate 78,863,445 of CM077079.1, forward strand.
GTGTAGGAAGGTGTTTTTTTGGTTACCAGAGGACTCGTCTCAATGAAGAGACATGAAACACATCGTGAAGGTTCCCCAATTCTGTGGGCATGGCTAAACGATAGGTGATGGGGCCAACACGCTTTATCACCAGATAGGGGCCCAGGTAGCGGGGATCTAGCTTTTTCTACTTCCTTAACCGGGAGACACCATGCTTGGGCTTGATTTTTAAAAACACCATTTCTCCAACACTTAACTCCACCGGTCGGTGTCGCGCATCATAATACTTGGCCTGTTTGCTCAGCGTCTCACGCATCCATTCCTAGATCAGCCATATCACTGTCGTAGTGTCATCAATGTAAGCCACTCCCAAGGCTTCTGGGTCATCTTCCTGATCCCAAGTCAACGGGTTCGGCAACGCCTCCCATACAATGCCTTGTATGGAGCCATCTTGATGCTAGCCTGGTAGTTATTATTGTAAGAAAACTCAACCATAGGTAACAACTGCTCCCATGGCTCATTATGTTCTATTATGCATAGTTAAAGTAGATCCTCCATCGTCAAGTTTGTCCTTTCCGTCTGTCCATCTGTCTGCGGGTGGAAGGCGGTGCTAAAGGCCAACTTAGTCCCCAAGTATGCCTACACCTGCCTCCACTCCTTAGATGTGAAACGCCCATCACGATCTGACACGATAGACTTTGGCACTTCGTGGAACCGAACTACCTGCTCTAGAAATATTCTGGACAAAATGTCAACTCTATCACCCTGTCGATTTGGAATGAATCACGCTACCTTGGTAAGTCGATCTACGACCACCCAAATAGAGTTGTTTCTGGCACGAGATTGAGTTAGACCATGAAGTCCATGGAGATATCTTCAAATTTCCATTCTGTTATTGGCAGGGGCTGTAACAGGCCTCCTGGGCTGCGGCATTCAGCTTTAACCTTTTGATATGTCTGACACTGGGCCATGAAGTTAGTGACATCTCTTTTCATCTCAGGCTAATAAATGGTCATGCGCAGGTCCACGTACATTTTGACAAAACCAGGATGAATATAGTATCTCGACTGGTGGGCTTCTTGCAGAATTTCTTCTCGAATTCCTCTGGTAGAGGGAACAAATATGCGATGCTTGAATTGTAGAATCCAGTCGTGCAAATTATAATCCTCATGTGCTCCACCTTGCAGAGATCGAATGATCGGAACCACCTATGGGTCAATCTTCTGAGCTTCTCGTATCTGATCTCGGATGTCGCATTCGATCTCCATCCAATACAACTGAGCATTGTATTCCTTCGGATCTCTTCCAGCTACCAGGGTAATTTCCAAGTCTATTCAAGACTGTAACAGCTCCTTATGGATTTTCTCCATCCAACTCCCAGCTATCGAAGGATGGAAGCTCAAAGCATCAGCGACTCTATTAGCTTTTTTGGGGTGATATTGGAGAGCGAAATCATAATCGCACAGGAATTCTAAACAACGGCGCTGCCGAAGATTCAGCTCTTTCTGAGTGAAGCTGTATTTGAGGCTCTTGTTGTCGGAGAAGATCTCACATCTTACTCTGTACAAGTAATGCCTCTATATTTTAAGGGCGAAAGCGACAGCTCCCAACTCTAGATCATGAGCTGCATAATTTAATTCATGCGGCTTTAATTGACGAGATGTATAGGCCACCACCTTGTCATGTTGTATCAGGATAGCTCCTAATCCCTTCAGAGAGGCATCAGTGTAGATCTTGAATCCCTCGGTCCCTACGGGGATCGTAAGGATTGGTGTAGAAGTCATCTGTTTCTTTAATTCGACGAATACGGTCTCGCATTTCAGTGTCCCTCAGAACATAACATCCTTTTTGGTGAGGGAAGTTAGGGGTAAAGCAATCTTGGAGAATCCTTCTACGAACTTCCTATAATATCTGGCAAGACAAAGAAAACTTCGGATATATGTCGCTATTCTGAGTGGTGGCCAATTTTGTAATGCCTGGATCTTGGCCTGATCTACTGCTACCCCTTTCTTGTTTATAGTGTGGCCCAAGAATCCAACTTCTTCCAACCAAAACTTGCACTTACTGAATTTGGCGAAGAGGGAGTGCTCTCAAAGTTTTAGTAGCACCATCTGTAGGTGCATAGTATGGTCTGCCTTTGTCTTTGAGTAGATCAATATATCAACAATGAAGACGATCACGAAGTGGTCTAGAAAGGTCTTGAATACTTTATTCATTAGGGCCTTGAAGGCGGAGGGTGCATTGGTAAGCCCAAATGGCATCACCAGAAACTCATAAAGACCGCAACAGGAGTTGAAAGTAGTCTTGGGAATATCTTCCTCTCGGATTCGAAGCTGATAGTAGCCTGATCTCAGGTCCATCTTGGAAAACACAGATGCACCTTGTAACTGATCGAACAGTTTGTCGATCATAGGGAGGGGGTATGTGTTTCGTATAGTAAGCTTATTTAGCTCCTTGTAGTCTATGCAAAGACGTAATGTTCTGTCCTTCTTCTTTATGAATAGCATCGGGGCTCCCCAGGGTAAGGAACTGGGACGGACAAATCCAACATCTATTAGCTCCTGCAGTTGAATCTTTACTTCAGCCAGTTCTCTTGGGGACATCCGATAGGGTGCTCATGATACTGACCATGCTCCAATCATGAGCTCGAACTGAAAGTCGACCTCTCACTGGGGTAGCAATCCTGGGAGGGACTCAGGAAAAATGTCCGGGAAATCGCGTACAACCGGGACTTTGGCGAGTACTTGAGTTTTATCTTCCATTTCAAAGTAAATAAGGTACACCTCATCCTTCTGTCGTACTGACCTTACAATCTGCGCAGAAGTTAAAATAATACACGAGACCGAACGTACACCTGTCAACGTAACGTCCTGGTCATTTGTGTTCTGCAGGAGGACCTCTCGCGTTGAACAATTTATTTGCGCCTTGTGCTCAGCTAGCCAGTCTATTTCCAGAATAATATCGAATTCAGTTATTTCTAGGATGGTTGCGTAGACTTCAAATTCTACTTCTCCTAGCACAGCCTGGAACGAGCACTTTTCTCTAGACGTCATATCTGATCCATCCGGTAAATATATTCGTATAGCTAGTCCGGTTGAGCAGATAACGTTCTCTTTTGTTGCGATAAATTCGTGGGATACAAAGGAGTGTGTCATTCTTATATCGAAGAGGATCTTGGCGGAATGTCCTCCTACCAACAGAATTCCTGACGATATAGGAAGTATATATATCATATAACTAATATACAAGATGTAGGTATACATGCATAACCAATATATAGCATAAGTAGCAACATCTGATATACCCTATCGCCTAATATATATATCTATAACTACATTAGGGGTTGGTCCGTACTGCAAGTCCAGTGCGTAGGCCTCCAAGGACACTGCTCGACCCTGCTTGCCTCTCCTGCCAGCTCTACCTCTGCGGCCTCTCTGGCCCTATCCCCGTACTAGTTTCCTACCCTGTACTGCTCCTAGTCCTGTCCTTCATATTTCATGTGGGCAGAAAGCCCTCATATGCCCTGGCTGCTGACACAATAAGCAGTTCCTTGCGAAGGGAACATCACGTAGAGCCACTGGCGCGGGCTGTGGTGGTGGAGCTGGTCTGATGTCCTGTTGCAGGGCTGGGGGTGTTGGGGGTACTGGTGGGTGCATATAAGGCTGTCTACGGCATCTCTGCCTATGCTCTCTATCTTGTCAGTGGGAAGCAGCTCCTCCATCTTGTCTCTAATCCCGAGGGACCTCAACCTGTCCTTTATGCTGTTGGGCTACTGTCTGTTGGTCCTACTATAACGCTGCTGCGTGAGTGGCTATGGTGTGGAAGGTAGACTGAGAGATCATGATCAGAGCCTGCCTCAGGTCATCTCATAGTCCTCGGTAGAAGCGGGAAGCTCTATCCCTATCGGAGGCAGCCAAGTTCCTAGGGAAGCGTGTCAGGTGTATGAACTCTCTCTCATACTCTGCCACTATGTGGTTGCCCTGTCGAATATGCAGGAATCTCTCCTGTAAAGCAGCTCGATACGCGTCTGTAATGAAGAATTACAAAAGAGCCTCGGAGAACCCCCCCCCCCCCCCAAAGGATCGCTTTCAACGGATATCCTATAAAAGTAGAGCGACTAGCCGCTCTCCACCAATCCTTAGTATATCCCTCCAACAAGGTGACCACTAGAGAAACTGCAGCCACTACTGGGCACATCATTCCCACTAGAATCTCTTACACATGCTCTACCCACTCCTCTGCCTTAATAGCCGTCTTTGTGCCTTTGAAAGTAGGAGGCCTCAGTCCTCGAAAAGTCGTCAACAAATCGGTGGGTGTCGTCATCTCTCGTGGTGGTGTTAGGGCTGCCCGAAAAGTCGCTAGAATAGTTGTCATTATCTGCCTTATGTCTGTCTCGGCAAATGGTACAACCATAGGGGGAAGAGGACCCCCCCCCCCCCGTTACTGTACTCTGGTATTTGGAGAAGTAACAGGAAAGAGTGTAAGAATTTTGCAAAAGTAGGGAAAATTTGCAAAAACGACAGACAAAGCGGAAACAACAATGTACGGGCATACTATCGTATAGTCTAGAATCTCTAAGCCTCTACACTATGGTCCACCAGGCTTCCGCTGCAAGGTTCATCCCAAACCAAATAACGAAGTGAGGGACAGAGGGATCCTGAGATTGCTCCACAAGGACGAATTGTGATCACTCTAATCTATTTTTTGCACCCCCCCCCCCTCCCCAACCTTTTCCCAGGTCATGTCGGAGGGGGTACAACTACCCAAGATGTTCACCCAGTGCTCCTTAGTAGTAATGACCCACCCTATCTATACACTGGTTGGCCTCCTTGCTCGGCTAGAATCACAACATTCACAACACATCAGAGATTTGTGGAAGCATTAACAAGAAACCAGTATCAAATACATATAACATCATATATATTTACATGAGTACCAGGGTTGTAGCCTAAGTATTTATATAAGCTCATACTCTCTCTCCCTATTCAGCTCGTTAGTACTCACATCTCAAAACTCTAAAGACATCGAGGGTGCTTCTGCTCGAGTAGTCCTAACTGCTGGCGCAATCTCCTGCGGTAGCGAGTCACTACGGTACTCCATTTCCCGTTAATGGTTATTTAAATTACCATTAGTCACGGAGCTAAGTGGAAACAAATCTCATCCCCGGATCCATATCTTGGGGACGAGCACACACCCACCCAAAAAAGTAGATAGCCAAAGCAAGGGAGAGTTAGTACAACATTTCATATATATCGGCTAGGAGCAATTATAAAGAAGCGCAATAGAGTATAACTGGAATAGCAGCAGCAATGTATATCAGTTATAATTAAGGCTCCACTAGCACATCAGCACATCAGGTATTCACAACTTGTACCCTATCGCAGGTATTCACAATCGCGCATATACCGCGGGCATTCACAGCTGCGCACATATCGCAGGCATTCACAGACGCGCACACAAACCCTATATCAACATAGTATGGACCGCTTCTGTCCCAGCAGGGTAGCAAGCCCCGTGGGCCTCACCGATAAGGTCGTCGGTGACAGTGGCCAGTACTGTCAATTCTGGGGGTGTTCGTACCGCACAGCCCCAGGCCGTACAACTCTGTGTACTCTTGGATGTGAGCGATATCCGGTGATTCAATATTTTGGACGACCAGCGGAGGAAAACCCGACGGGGAAAATATAATTGTCGGTCACCCGTGGTACCCATCTCCCTATCGCCTTGAGTCGTCAACCTTCCCGTACTAGTACGAACGGTCTGCGGAAGGGACTGACCCACCACTATTTCACTGCAATCAATTTACAAATAATCAATCAATCAGTATTGTTAACACTTATCGGGTCTACGGTGGCCTGCCCTACTATGCTTCAAACTTCAGGCAGCGGCTGGTGATCTCTTTTCATGCTAGAGAAAAGAGAGTCGAACTAGCAATCCAACTAGGCAAGTATACCTATCAAACAGTAGCTAGGGGACACAAGTGTCGTATTGAAATCCGGGAACTGTTGAGTAAACCTACTCACACGAAGGCTATTAACTTATCGAAGGATGGTTTTAGAGTTAAAAGAAAACTAATTGCGAATAAGGGAAGAAATATTGCGCTAAAGAGATAACTACTTACAGTTAAATAAAGAGCTATTTAATGTGATAACAACGAAGGGTTGAAACTATGAAATAGAAAAGCACTCAATCGAGAATCACCTCAGCAAGAGCTGATTAAAAAATGCGATAATAAACCTAAGCTTAATAGGGTAAAGGTCATTAACCGTGGAGGTTCTAAAAGCTTGAACACGCTTCTCTCAAAGTCATGCCCAACTGAGTTTAGCTAGGTCCGACCGAACTCTTGTCCAAATCGGAGACCTAAAGCTCGTTTTACGCTGTGAACCCCACTATTGGATTTCACTCCAATCCGAGAGATTTAACATCTGCCTCTATCAAGGGGTGTGTGTAACTCTCTTTACTCTTGAGCATTCAATTCAAACTACGAGCCTCTCGGCTAGCTAAGAGTGAAAATAAAGATGGAAATTATATATCGATGATATAACCCCAAAAATGAATAATCAAGAGTAAATCGAAGGCCTAAACCCTAAAAAGAAAAAGTAAATTTAAAGCATCATAACTTAATCAACTCGAACCTCGGATCATCAAGATCGAGTACAAGGAGGATTAGTTAATCATGGATAAGTGGAGGAGGAGAGATGAGTAGAAGAACATTAAGAACACAAAGTAAATAAAGGGCACTTTATATTGATATCAATAGAGAGTTACAAATTGGAATAAAGGATTACACTTGCATGGAAATTAAAAACTTATGCTAGCATTGATACTAGGCTACAAATGAAGTTACAAAAACTAAAACAAAAGGAGTACACTAAGCTAGGGATAAGAAAAGCATAAAATGAGAAAGAGGGAGAGGGAGAGAGAAAGCATAAAAACACTAAGAAAAAAAGGGCAGCACCTCCCCTCTCAACCCAAAACTTATTCTGGTCACAAGGGGGAGGCCTGAATTTATAAAAATTCTCACGGGTTGGTCACGCCCACTGTCACGCCCAGGGAGGGCGTGTAAGGGAGGTGTGACATGCACGGAGTTGACCTCAGGCTCTGGATTCTGGCGGGAAAGATGATTGCTTTTGTACGTCGGTGGACACGCCCTGCTCCACGCCCGTGTAGGAAGGGCGTATAAGATACGTCAAGTCTCAATCATTGGTCAGAAATGCGTCAGTCGTCAAAAAAGGTGGGGCATGCCCCAGGGCCACGCCCGTGTAGGGGGCGTGTTAGTACTGTTGACGTGCAGTAATGGAAAATCTTTAAATGCAGCAGCAGTCTTCGAGACGAGGGTGACATGCCAAGAGACGCGCCTAGGGAGGGCGTGTAAGGGGGCGTGTCAGTTGTGTTTCTCGGGATTTGAGTTCTGGCATCAACCTTCGCCCAGGGAGGGCGTATCAGGGGGGCATATCAGGTAATTTTTGGCCGAAAACTTTGGAAACCTGCAAAAAGAGAAGAAAACATTAGTGGCAATAATATATACAAAAAGAGGCCCAAATAAGCTTACAAGACATGATTTGTGTATTAAAACCTTAAAAATATCATTACAGCTGAGACTACAAAATGTATTATAAAATTCCTACAAGCTTAAGCTTTGCTTGTTTCCAAGTGTTGGGTACATTGGAAAATGTGTACCTGATTTGAAGAAGCCCAACCTAGCTCAATGATATACATCAAGGTGTATTTGATGTTGTTTTAAGTTGACATGTGCAGGTGAAGAATTGATAAAGTATGCAGAAAAAATTCTAAGTCCAAGTGTCGACACAGAGGAAGCAGTGTCGACACACAGAAGAAAAAAGTCGACACAACACTGGGAAGCAGTGTCGACACATAGCAGTTAGTCTACAACTACACTGGGAAAAAGTGTCGACACAGAAGAAGTAAGTCGACACATCACTGGGAATTTGTGTCGACACAGAAGAAAAGAGTCGACACAACTCTGGGAATTTGTGTCGACACAGAAGAAAAGCGTCGACCTCAACATTGGGAGAATGTGTCGACACAGAAGAATATAGTCGATCTCAAGATTGTCGACATCAGCTGAATGTGTCGACACAGAAGAAAATAGTCGACCTCAAGTTTGTCGACACCAGCAGAATGTGTCGACACATTGTGATTAAGTCGACACATTAAAGCAGATTTAAGAAATGAATTTGTCGACACCTGAAGACTGTGTCGACACTTACTAAGTTATGATTCTACAACAACTGTGTCGACACACAGGACTTGTGTCGACACACTGAAGAGTTAAGACCAAGTTATTTTCAGAAGAAGCTGTGTCGACTCAAAGGCAACTTAGTCGACATCACTGAAGACTGTGTCGACACCAAAGTCAATTGTGTCGACACAGATAGACAGATGGTCTCGACACTTTCTGACAGACTGTTTCAACAACTTGTGGTTCAAAACTAAGGCACAGGACTTGTTTGAAGACTTGACAGCTGTGGGTTATCACCGGTTAACTGAAGCTGTCAGACTTGTCAGAAAACGGTTAGAAACCGGATCAGCCGGTTACCATGAAGAATGTCTATAAATAGACTGATTCAGAAGGAGAACAACAACCATAACAGATAGTCCTTTTTGAATAACTTTGAATCAAAAAGGAAGAGAAGGATCACAATCCAATTCATTTCAAGAAAGTGCTAGTCACTTAAGAAGATCTTCTCCGGGAGATCTAAGAAGACTATCTAAGGATAGATCTAAGAAGAGTTCTAATCAGAATTCAGAAGAATCTTTCAAAGTGCTGGATAGAGAGAGATCAAGCCTGAATTAGAAGAAGAAGAAAGAAACCACCAGTGGATTCTCAAGAAGCTGTTTGGAATCAACTCAGCTAAGTACATTTTCAAGAAGCTTTGAAGAAGGCTCAGATACAGTTGATTGCATCAGCTGATCAAGAATTGTCTTGGCCTTTTCTCTCTCAACTTTGGCAAGACAGTTTAATAATCTTTTCTATATTTCTGTAGGATCTGTTTACACAGATCTGAGTTGTAAGCCTATGTTATAAAGGCTGAGTGTAGGAGTGTTGAACTCTGAGTGGTAGGGCTGTTTGCCTGAGTGTAGGAGAAGGGTATTCTCTGAGTTGTAGGCCTTGGGGCAAGGCTGAGGTAGGGCAGTTGTGCCTGAGTTGTAGGAACCAGTTGGGTTCTGAGTTGTAGGATCTATTGATCTGAGATAAGAGGAAGTTTGGCCGAATCTAGCATACTGCTAGATAGGTGAAGGGGGGAAAGTGGATGTACCCAGACCTTGGGGAACCACTATAAAACATTGTGCAATCTGTGATGTTTTAATTTCTGTGATTGCTGTGCTCATTGTGTTAGCTATTAAATTGAATTCTGCCTAGAAGTTTTTATAAGAAAAGCAGAACCTATTCACCCCCCCCCCTCTAGGTGTTTAGGCTGCCTTGAAAGTTAAACTATCACCAAGCAAAGATATAAAAATTAGCTAACATAAAAAGTGATTAATCAAAAAGTTCTAATTATGCTTACTATGCGAAATTCTAAATAGGGAGAAGGTGAAACGTAAACCTAAAACAATTACTTAAACATGGTTTAACAATTTATAAACTTTACTAACGAAAATAAATCATCCAAAATTTTAACAAAATTCTTTAAATAAATTTAAGCAAAGCAACAAAATGAAAAAACGCATTGAGTTGTTACTAGATCTAAACAACACATTATGACTATATTAATTAAATAACAAAAATCTAAATTTAAATCCAAAACTAATACTGATTTACTTTTCTTCTTTACTTAGCTAATAAATAAAATTCAAAAGCATGAATCAAAAGTACTTATTAGGACTGAAACGTTTGGTTTAGGATTATGATTAGGGGTGGAATTCAAAGATTAATAAGGAGGCTTAAAAATCACACTAAACCAAAACAACGAGTTTCAAAAAATTTATTATAAATAAAATATTTTTCTTTCTTTTTCTTTTCCATTTTTTTCTTTTTCAAAATAAAGGACATAATTAATTTTGTTTATTTTAAAATTGGCCAAACAAAAGTAAACACTTCTTTTGAGCATACTTTTTTTTTCAAAACTTCTCCAACTATATCACAAAATAACCCTATCATAATCATGAAAATTTTTAAATGAAACTCAAAAAGGTTAGTGTAATTAGATAGGTTGGAAAATTTGGCTTTGGTGAAGATGAAATGATAAGTGGAGCTATCAATTGAAATTGGAAAAAGGCTCAAAAGCGGCTAACTAGGGGTAAAAATTTTTAGGTTGGCAAGAAGGCTCAAACGAAAACAAAAACGGCCTAAATCATTTTCATGCTTCTAAATTTATCTAAAGCAGAGTTTTGAAAAATTTCAAAAAGCAAGTTGTAGATAATAAAAGAAGATTAATGAAATTATCTTGAAAATAGAAATAATAGGCGACTTGGATCGTTAACATGTACTACGCTAATCAAATGTTGACATTACAAAAATTATCCAAAAATGAAAAGGAAAATAGTGGATGAAATGTTTTAAGAAAGTAAAGAAAATAAAGAACGAAAACCATAATAGAATTACGAGTTTTAGAAAAACATTTCACGTTAACATGCGACCGTGAATTAGAAACACAGCATGACCAACATTTTACTTGTGAAATAAAATTAAAAGAATGATTAGAAATATTATAATTAGCTAAGTTGTTTATATGGGATTTTGTAAAAAACACAACAAAACAAAAACAAGGGGTACTATTGAAATACCAAAATTAGCATAATAATTTTTTTTATTTTGAAATATTCTCTTTTTTTTATTTTTAAAGATATTATCTTTTTTTGAGATTTTTCTTTAAGAAGAAAAAGGAGAAAGCATAAGAATGTTTTTTTTAATTGATTTTTACAGGGAAACAAACATAAAGAAAAGAGAAAGAGGAAATCCTCCCCCAAGCTTAAAATGGGCATTGTCCTCAATGGAAAAAAAGAGGGGAAGGAGAGAGAGAAATTAAAAAAGAAATGTAAGTACAGAATTGAAAAATAGGTACTTCCGTGGATTTATGCATCGCGAATGTTGATTGATGTCGCTCCCCCATGCTAGCGCTTTGGAACTTCATGAAATGTCTTCTTTGCACTTCATGATGGATTCAGCAGCGTTGGAGCAGGCGATCGCAGAAGTTTCAGCTTGTCGGAGCCGTCCGGGAAAAAAAGTGGAAAATAAAGAAAACAGAAAAGATAACTTGGGTTGCCTCCCAAGAGCGCCCTTTGTTTAAAACATCGTTTGAGCTCGACGTATCAAAAAAAATATTGTCCAAAAATAATTTGTCCAAAATAATAGTTAAAGTTTTAACAAAAATAAAAAGTCTTTAATTACTGTTCGTGTAGAAGAAACTTAATATTGTTTGGACAGACATCATCATCATCAGAAAAATAGAGTTTAAGGCGCTGCCCATTCACTTTGAAATCGCCTTTATCAGGGTGTGAAATTAAAACAGTACCATATGGACAACTTATTTAACAGAAAACGGCCCAGACCAACGAGACTTTAACTTTCCAGGAAATAAATAAAAACGAGAATTATAAAGAAGAACTTGGTCGCCCGGCTTGAAGGTTTTTGGCTGCCTTAAGTTTTTGTCATGAAAACGTTTCGTCCGCTCTTTATAAAATTTGTTATTCTCGCATGCGTAAGAGCACCACTCGTCGAGTTCGTTAAGTTGAAATTTTCTAAGGTCGCTGATAGAGTGGGGATCGAAATTTAAAAATCGCAAGGCACAAAAAATGTGGTTTTTAATTCTACCGGTAAACGGCACAATTTTCCATAAACCAACTGATACGGCGTACATCTGAGGGCGGTTTTATATGTTGTTCGGTAGGCCCATAGAACATCGTCTAATTTGGTTGACCAGTCTTTCCTAGAAGTTGAAACAGACTTTTATAATATTCTTTTTATTTCGTTGTTCACTACTTTGACTTGTCCGTTAGTTTGGGGGTGGTAGGCAGTTGAAAGCTTGTGTGTAACGTCGTATTTAATAAGGATTTTTGAAAACTGTGCGTTATAGAAATGTGAATCCCTATCGCTAACGATGGCTCGCGACATACCGAATCGAGAAAATAAATTTTTTTAAGAAAGTAATTACGACTCAGGAGTCGTTAGTAGGAAGAGCTTGGGCGTCAGCCCATCGTGAAACATAATCGACGGAAACTAAAATGTATTTGTTTCCGAAGCTAGAAGGAAGAGGGCCAACAAAATCAATTCCCCAGAGGTCTAAAATTTCGCACTCGAGGAAATAATTTTGCGGCATTTCATTTTTATTGGAAATATTTCCCAACCATTGGCAACTATCACGCCTACTCACAAAGGCTTGTGTGTCTTTAAAAAGGCTAGGCTAGTAAAAACTCGCGTAAAGCACCTTGTGAACAGTGCGAGCAGTTTGATAGTCACCACCAGTCGGTCCTTCATGCAAATGCTATAAAATATCTAATCCTTCTTCAAAAGAGACACATCTCCTTATCACTTGGTCCGCACAAACTCGAAAAAGATGTGGGTCCTCCCAAAAATAGTTCTTCAACTCAGAAAAGAATTTCTTCTTTTGTTGAGAGGAGAACGCTTTTGGGTGCGCATGAGCCACTAAATAATTGGTTATGTGTGCAAACCAAGGAGAAGGAGAAGTGTTAATTGAAAGCAGCTTCTCATCAGTAAAATAATCATTAAATGATTTTTCATCTAAATTTTCTATATACGGATTATCTAATCGTGAGAGATGGTCGGCGGCCAAATTCTCAGCTCCTTGCTTATCATTGTTTTCTAAGTCAAACTCCTGGAGGAGTAAGACCAAGCGAATCAGGCGCGGCTTGGCATCCGTCTTAGCAAGAAGATACTTGAGGGCCAAGTGGTCCGTAAAAATGATAATTTTTGAAAGTGTAATATAAGGGCAGAATTTATCAAAAGCGAACACTACAGCTAGGAGCTCCTTCTCGGTTGTGGTGTAATTCTCTTGTGCCGATGTAAGTGCTTTACTTGCATAATAGATGGGGTGGAAGGTTTTAGAAATTCGTTGTCCTAATACGGCTCCCACCGCAAAACTACTCGCATCGCACATAATTTCAAAGGGAAAGTCCCACACCAGAGCTATCATAATGGGGGCGTTAATTACTTTATCTTTTATTAATTCAAAGGCAGACAGATAAAAGTCATCAAAAATAAATGGGGCATCTTTTTATAAGAGCTGAGTAAGAGGTTTGGTGATTTTGGAGAAGTCTTTTATGAAGAGGCGGTAGAAACCAGCGTGTCCTAAGAAACTTCTTATAGCTTTGAGATTCGTAGGCGGCGGAAGCTTCTCGATAACTTCTATCTTAGCTATATATACTTCAATTCCTCTCGCAGAAATCTTATGACCTAAAACTTACCCCTCCCTCACCATAAAATGGCATTTTTCCCAATTTAGGGCAAGGTTAGCTTCTTCGCATCTTTCTAAGACTTTTTCGAGGTTTTATAAACAACTATCAAAGGCATCGCCGAACACAGAGAAATCATCCATAAATACCTCCATAATGCTTTCTACGTACTTATCGAAGATAGTGAGCATATATCGCTGGAATGTAGCTTGTGCATTACATAATCCAAACGACATTCTTTGGTAAGTGAATGTGTTGAAGGGACAAGTAAATGTAGTTTTCTCCTAGTCCTCGGGAGAGATGGGGATTTGAAAATACCCCGAGAGACCATCGAGAAAATAGTAAAAGCTATGGTCGGATAATCGCTCTAAGATTTGATCGATGAATGGCAAGGGGAAGTGGTCCTTGTAGGTGGCATCGTTTAACTTACGATAGTCAATACACATTCGCCACCCCGTCACCGTCTGTGTCGGGTTTAAATCATTATTTTCATTTACAACTACAGTTATCCCTCCCTTTTTTTGCACTACCTGAACAGGACTAACCCACTTACAATCAGATATAGGATAGATAATTCATGTGTCTAACAGCTTCATAACCTCGCCCTTTACGACTTCTTTCATATTTGGATTTATACGGCGCTGAGGTTGGATCGATGGAGTTATGCGAATTATCTTCCATTAAGATTTTGTGAGTGCAGAAGGATGGGCTTATGCCCTTGATATCAGAAATCTGACAAGCAATAGCTCGGCGATGCTTACTTAACACTAGAAGGAGTTTATCATTTTGCACTTCAGATAGGTAGGCCAAAACTATCACTGGCAGCTTGGAATGTTTTTCTAAGAATGCATACTTGGGATTTTCATGAAGTTCTTTTAATTCTAGGGTAGGGGTTCTTCATAAGATGTTTTGGAAGTTCTTTTTCAAAAATAATATCTTCGTAGACTTTTCTATAAGGAAAATTAAAAGGGGTGGGGCTAGTGGCCATGGCGACTTCTTGTAGAGATTCCATTGAAAGAGTAGAGGGAGGACAAAAATCAGAAAATTTATTTTCACTATTAGAAAGGCAGTAGGAAGATTCATCGCTTAAGGTGTCTAAGAAAAAATAGGAGTCGTCATTCTCTAGGGTGTCCTTCATCGAAGGGGTGATAGAGAAAGTCACTACATCGTTGCCTACTCAAAGGAAGAGCTTGCCATTGCTTATGTCAATGATAACTCGGGAGGTGGCAAGGAAGGATCGGCCAAGGATCAAGGGAACCTCGACGTCTTCTTTGATGTCCAATATGACGAAATCCACCGGGAAGATGAATTTGTTGACTTTGACTAGAACATCCTCCACTATTCCTAACGGGTACTTTATAGATCTATCGGCGAGCTGGATACTCATGCCTATGGGGTTGAGGCTACCAATTCCTAACTTCTTAAATAACGAGAGGGGCATCAGGTTGATACTTGCACCAAAGTCGGACAATGCGTGCTTGACAAAACGATCACCAAAGACACACGATATAGAAAAACTACTCGGGTCACTAATCTTCTTTGGTAAACCGTTTGTCAAGACCGCAGAGCACTCGACATTTAGTGTGGCATGCAACAAGTTCTCTAACTTCTTTTTGTTAGTCAGGAGGTCCTTAAGGTACTTAACGTACTTCGGCATCTGGGAAATCGCTTCATGGAAGGGCAGGTTTCTGTGGATTTGCTTAAATATTTCTAGGAAGCGGGAGTATTGACCATCCTGATGTTGTTTGTTAATTTCAGAAGGGTATGGTGGAGTTGGATTATTTTTAAAAATAGGTGGTGGAGAGAGATCTATTTCTAAATCAGACAGCGGAGTGATAACTTCTTTTTCAGGGGGTGGCGAAATTTTCAAAACGGGAGTGGAGCTTGCCTCGAGCTCTTCGCTAACAATACCAGAAACTTGCTTCCCACTCTGAAGAGTTATAGCTTTCGCTTGCTCTCTCAGGTTGGGCTCGGTATTGGAAGGAAGAGACCATGCGGGTGGCTCAGAAATAATTTTTGCGAGTTGTCCTACTTGATTTTCTAGATTTTTAATGCTTCCTGTTAAGGTTCTTATAGTAGCGTCATTTGTGGTTATATATTTAGAAAGTAACTCCTCCAAGCTTGGAGGTTTTGGGTAGTTTTGAAGAGGTGGAGATGGTGTAGAAAAATCATTTTATGGTGGCGGGCGCATTGCGTTCGAAGGGTAACTCCACGATAAATTGGGGAGGTTTCGTAAGGCGGTATTATAACTATTCGGAAAAGTAAAACCAGGAGCATGGAAATTCGCAGTAGAAAAATTATTAAAAGCATTTCTAGGCATATTATTAACATAATCAATTGTTCGGGAGCAGGAGTTGCAGATTCTCATACCTGAGGGGTGGAGGCAGCAGTCATCTCTGTAATTTTTTTACTTAAAATTTCCACTTGCAGAGCTAGCTGATAGACGTTGTCCACTTCAAATATACCTGCAGGTTTGTTTGGGCGGGACCTAGGCACATTCAACTGATAGGTGTTCATGGCCATGTCCTCAAAAAGCTCAAGAGCTTCTTCCGGGGTTTTGTGGTTTAAAGTACCACCGGAAGCTGCATCTATCATTTGCTTTGTATTTTGATTTAGCCCATTATAAAATGTCTGCACTTGTAACCATACAGGCAGCGCATGATGGGGGAATTGTCTTAATAGTTTTTTAAATCTTTCCTAGGTTTCATATAAAGTTTCAGAGTCTATTTGTCCAAAGGCAGAAATATAATTCCTAAGTTTTGCAGTTTTAGCTGGCGGAAAATACTTCATCAGAAATTTTTTAGTTTGTTGATCCCAAGTGGTGATGCTCCCTCTTGGCAGAGTCATCAACCATTGTTTAGCTTTGGTTATTAGGGAGAAAGGAAATAATCTTAGCCTAATAGCATCATTTGTAACACTATTTATCTTGAAGGTGTCACAAATCTCAAGAAAGCTTGTTATATGCGCGTCCGGATATTCATCTTGAAGTCTGTCATATTGCACATATTGCTGCACCATTTGAATTATGCTAGGCTTTAGTTCGAAATTATTATTAGCTATAGCAGGGCACACGATGCTTGATTCTGTTACCTCTAGATTCGGTCGTGCATAATAGGACATAGGCATATGCACGGCTTCCTCCACGTTGGGGTTCTTACATTCTTAAAGTAGAAAATGACTCAGAATCCTCAACCGGTATTTGGAAAGTAGGGCCTTGAAATCACGATCTTCTCTAAAGAGTACGCTCAATTTTGTGGTCCAAGTCCAAAATATCCGACGAATTCCCACAGGTCATGCACTAAAAGAAAAGAATATGAAGAAAGAGAAATAAATAAACTAGAAAAAGAGAAGCTAAAAAAATTTTAAATAGATTTTTTTATGTTTTAACTCCCGAACTTCTCAAGGGCTACTCAATGAAGGGTTTGCAAGATACTAGACAAGATAGTGTTATTTAAGTCACTTTGCCCTTTTTGAGAGAGTTAGGTGGTGTAGAAAAATTATGAAGTTGGTTTCTATTAAGAGCGTTAATAAATTTTTAAATTTTTTTAATTTTTTAGAAAGAGGGTGAGAAAGAGAAGAGATAAGAGTAATAGGTTCGTGTTTTCAAATTATCAACAAAAGTTGTTCCCCGACAACGGAGCCAAAAACTTGGTAATCGCTTTTCGTGCTAGAGAAAAGAGAACCAAACTAGCAATCCAACTAGGCAAGTATACCTATCGAATTGTAGCTAGGGGACACAAGTGTTGTATTGAAATCCGGGAACTGTTGAGTAAACCTACTCTCACGAAGGTTATTATCTTATCGAAGGATGGTCTTAGTGTTAAGAGAAAACTAATTGTGAATAAGGGAAGAAATATTGCGCTAAAGAGATAACTACTTGCAGTTAAATAAAGAGCTATTGAATGCGATAACAACGAAGGGTTGAAACTATGAAATAGAAAAGCACTTGATCGAGAATCACCTCGGCAAGAGCTGATTAAAAATGTGATAATAAACCTAAGATTAATAGGGTAAAGTTCCTTGGCCGTGGAGGTTCCAAAAGCTTGAACACGCTTCTCTTGAAGTTGTGCCCAACTGAGTTTAGGAAGGTCCGACCGAACTCTCGTCCAAATCAGAGACCTAAAGCTCGCTTTACGCAGTGAACCCAATATTGGATTTCACTCCAATCCGAGAGATTTAACGTCTGCCTCTCTTGAGGGGTGCGTGCAACTCTCTTTACTCTTGAGCGTTCACTTCAAACTACGAGCCTCACGGCTAGCTAAGAGTGAAAACAAATATGGAAATTATATATCGATGATATAACTCCAAACATGAATAATCAAGAGTAAATCAAAGGCCTAAACCCTAAAAAGAAAAAGTAAATTTAAAGCATCATAACTTAATCAACTCTAACCTCGGTTCATCAAGATCGAGTACAAGAAGGATTAGTTAATTATGGAGAAGTGGAGGAGGAGAGATGAGTAGAAGAACATTAAGAACATAAAGTAAACAAAGAGAACTTTATATTAATATCAAAAGCGAGTTACAAATTGGAATAAAGGATTACACTTGCATGGAAATTAAAAACCTGTGCTAGCATTAACACTAGGATACAAATGAAGTTACAAAAACTACAACAAAAGCAGTACACTAAGCTAGGGATAAGAAAAGCATAAAATGAGAAAGAGAGAGAGAGAAAGCATAAAAACACTAAGAAACAAAAGGGCAGCACCTCCCCTCTCAACCCAAAACTTCTTCAGGACATAAGGGGGAGGCCTGAATTTATAGAAATTCTCACGGGTTGGTCACGCCATCTATCACGCCCAGGGAGGGCGTGTTAGGGGGGCGTGATATGCATGGAGTTGACCTCGGGCTCTAGATTATGGCGGGAATGATGATTGCTTCTGTAAATCGGTGGATATGCCCTGGGCCACGCCCGTGTAAGAAGGGCGTGTAAGGCATGTCAAGTCTCAATCATTGGTCGGAAATCCGTCAGTCATCGATAAAGGTGGGACACGCCCCAGGGCCACGCCCGTATAGGGGGTGTATTAGTACTGTTGACGTACAGTAATGGAAAATCTTTAAATGCGGCAGCAGGCTTCGGGATGAGGGTGACACGCCCAGGGAGGGCGTGTAAGGGGGCATGTCAGGTGTTTTTATCAGGATTTGAGTTCTGGCATCAACCTTCCTCGGGATCAGGTTACACGCCCTGTGACACGCCCAGGGAGGGCGTGTCAGGGGGGCGTGTCAGGTCATTTTTGGCCAAAAACTCTGAAAACCTGCAAAAAGAGAAGAAAACATTAGTGGTAATAATATATACAAAAAGAGGCCAACAAATAAGCTTATAAGACATGATTTGTGTATTAAAAACCTAAAAATACCATTATATTTTATACTACAAAACGTATTATCAGCGGCACTCAGCTCAACTTTTGACAAGGAGCGTGGGAGCACTTTATTTGAGGCTAAACCTGGAGGAACATCTCAACTCCGGTTATACCCAACTAAGGCTCAACCTTAACAGACAACTGCTAGTCAGAGCAGGACCCGTGCTTATAATAGTAAATTACAGTAATGAAAATGTGGTAATTAAACCTGCTTATAATAAATACTGCATAATTTAAGTGTTGAATGAAATGTAACCAGTACGAAACTGAAGTAGTACTGAAATGAAAGTTCTGAAATGAACTTGACCAGTACAAGACTGGAGTAGTACTGAATTTAAAGTATTGAACTGAAATGAACTTTACCAGTACGAGACTGGAGTAGTATTGAATTGAAATGAACTTGACTAGTACGAGACTGGAGTAGTACTGAATTGAAAGTACTGAACTGAAATGAACTTGACTAGTACGAGACTAGAGTAGTACTGAATTGAAATGAACTTGACCAGTACGAGACTGGAGTAGTACTGAATTGAAAGTACTGAACTGAAATGAACTTGACCAGTACGAGACTTGAGTAGTACTGAATTGAAATGAACTTGACCATTACAAGACTGGAGTAGTACTAAATTGAAAGTACTAAACTGCAAATGAATAAAGGAACTAGACCAGAGCAAGACAGGAATAATCATAAAGAAAATGGTTAGTAGTCCAAACACTCCATCTAGGAGGCTTCAGTTTCATCTCTGTTCACAGGAGGCACAATCAGTTCCTTCTATGTTCATCGGAGGCATATTCAGTTCTATTTTAGTTTTTAAAAGACTTTCTTGGGTTACACTCGTTATTAAGATCCAATAATAATTTGGTTGCGCCTTATTAATTATGGCTTAATCAAATCAGGGGTTAGGAGTTACATCCTTATTATTTGTCGAGAATAATTCATAACTCACCACTCGTATTCTCACTTTCCGAGCGTGCCCCAAATCACACGAGATTCGAGGCGCTCATCGATTTCTCAAAATCTCGAAACACCTGGAGCTTGGTCACTTGCCTCGGCCACTCTCATTGATAAGACAATTTGAATTTATTATTCAAATTAGAAAGGGTGATCGCGCGCTCCAATTTTCACTTTCGAGGAAAATGAGCGTAATAAATTCCAAGCGCGACCCTAGACTCCAAGAAATTGAGGAAAATTCAATTTTGATCCCCAAGTCCCTAAATTTTGATACAACCTTTAAGGGGGTCTAAAATGAGCTTAAAAATATTTTAATAATTTTTCGAAGAGTTTTGAGCCTTTAATTCGTCTAAACAAATTTTATTTAGGCCTTTAAAAATATTAAATCAACCCCAAAAATTCTCAAACTTTTTGTGGAGGAAGCCCTTAAGTATGGGGAACATTTTTCATGTTGACCAATTTGATCCCAAAGGCCTGGGAATGGCCCAGGAAATTTCTCAAAGTTTAGCTATTAATCTGGTCTACTAATAGCAGATCAAATGACATCATGTGGCTAAGATCGAGTCGGACATCAAATATCTTCTTTCTGACCCCACAGCGGATCAGCCAACGGATCCTGTTATGGGGGGTGCTGATGTTGAGGCAGGGGCAGGATTTAATGAAATCTCGGTCATCCTGATCTTCATCACCTAGATCGGACGGCTTGCTGCTCCTTGTCAGCGGTGTAGTCAAGGATAGCCTCTTGCCACCGCTGGTCAGCAACTTTCAGTATGCCTTACACTGGTCCCTGATCAACTCGCTGGGGGCCAGCGATCCTCTAGGTGGTGGTCCAGCGGCCTGACACCACCGGCTACCACCGCAAATAATACTCCCGAGAACATCGGGGTGGCGGAGGCTCTGCTCCTAGGGAGGTCATGCCACCCCACCTCTCGGGTGACTGCCCGACCACCTCGCCGACAGCGGCCTGGCGGCCTAGCGCCGTCGGGCGCCATCGCTGGACTACGCAGAGATGTGCTCTGTTTTCGGGTGCCGTCAGAGCGGCATTTTCCGGTGGCACCACCACTCTCTCCCACCAGAGATCACCACCCCTGGTGGTATAGAGATCTCCCAAGGTCTCTAACCATACCTGGGGGTAGCTCCGCCTTGCAACCAACACCCGACCTTAGGCCTTGGCTTGGGTGGCGTCGGACCGTGCTCCGCCGCCACTGGGGGAGGCATGCAGCTCATTGAAAGGGTGTGGAGGGAGGAGTAGAAGAAGTTCCACCTGGGTTTTGGGGGCTCGGGAGGTCCCTGGCTGATTGGCCATGCAAGGTGCCAGATCCTTGGCTTGTTTTTTTCCGGTCGCTTGGGCTCCGGCAGAGCTTGGGGAGGGGTGGGGGAGTTAATCACTAATCCTATGAGGAGGATATCAGGGGAGGGTGGCCTTTATATAGGCTGGAGGTGAAGGGACATCCTCCCCTACCCGATGTGGAATTAATCCCTCCTTAGGGAGGGATTAATCTCCACCCTCCAGCTGTCCAAGGCTCAAGGAATTTCCCCATGTGGGAAATGGTGTTAATCCTTTATGGGCTTGGGCTTTTGAAAATGAGAAAGGGAGAAAGAGAGAAGTGGAGTGGAGGGAAGTGTTGGTGGGCCACTACTTGGTCCCTCTCCCTTCCATTTCACTGATTTGTGGTCCCATGGGTAAGGGGGCAATGCATTATTTACCCATAGAGAGGAGGTGGCCTCCTCCTTAGGGAAAACTTCCAAAAATGGGAAAAAGGGAGGGTTTGGCCAAAGTCAACCCTGGGGTTGGTCCCCCATGATGTTCAAAGTGGGTCCAAGTCATCGGGGTTGGGTAAAAATCGAGGTGTCGTGCCACAATTGGTGTGCGCACGCTTTTCGGTGTACGATTGTGCTTGATTTGACCACGAGTTGACCGCCTGTCATCAAAACTATCCGGGATGACTTATATTGACTTTGTATTGATCATACGAGTCCAACTCCACTAACCAGGGTCGAATCGGAGTTCATTTGGTAAAAGTCCAAAATATGCACGTTGTGACGCACTAAAAGAGTCAAAATGTCTATATCCATCGTTAGATCTCGGATCGCAATGTGGCGAGTTTTGATGCACTCGTATGGGTTATATGAGACCACTGGAACTGACGGAACTCAAATCGGAGTTCTCTAGACCGATATCCAAAGTCTTGCTCTCGTGGCATTATACGAGGAATGGTCACATCCACCATATGACCTCGGGGTCCAATAGAACAAGTTCCGACGCGCTCGTATCGACTATATGAGGCCACATGAACTAACGGAACTCAAATCAGAGTTCTCTAGCTCTATTTCCCGCCTATGGTTACCTTCTATCGGGTTACGGGTAGGGGTTCGGAGTCACTTTTATTGGGACCCACTAGGGTTCTGGTGGCCCAATAAAATTCAGGATGTTACACGTCCCTCGTCTTCCCCAGTCATCTCGCTAAGAGGTAAGTGCAAGAGGCGGGTGCAAGAGGCGAGTGAAAGAGAAGGAAAAATCGCAAGGGAGTAAAAGCTATTGAAAGAGATGATTAATGTGGTAGGTAAGCATTCTATTTATAAGGGATTTTGGGCGGGAAAAGGCCCGGGCATGAAAAGGTGCGGATAGCCCTTTTTTGAGATCTCGCGCTCCCCCATTTGCACATTTAATTTGAGCATAAAATAACAAAAGCAAAAAATATGTGGCGATAAGAATAAGCGGCTTAAAAATAAAGCGAGATCGAAAGAATATACATCCACAATTTATCGTTCGTACTCGGCATGAGGGCAGGCAGTCATTATTTTTACATAGATCAAATAAAATAAACCTAGAGCGAAAAGGCGAGTGTCGGTAGGCCCACCCGGGGCCATTACTGCCGTCCCCGACCTCTCCTTCCTACCCCGGGCATCGTGTGAGTATAATAAAGAGAGCGCATGGTTTGAAGTTCTCGTTGAGCGAGGTGTAGCTGATCTTCAGCTCTCATGAGATGAAGGTCGGGATAGTCCGACCCGCCGCCTGCTTCTCCCCCATGAGTGGCGACCAAGTGTATATAGCTGTTCTCTAAGCTAAGGAGCCGCTTCTCGGCAGACTTTTGGTTCTCCTATATTCGGTTGGACATCTCGCATAGCAACAAAGATTGCTTTCGGAGTACCTCCATTAGCTACCGCTTCATTCCCTCGACATCTTTCGGGTCGCCTAAGTACTCGGCAATTGAATCCGGGGAAGGGAGAGGCGAGATCTCCTCCTCTTCAATGTCAACATTAGTAGAGATCTTGTGGTACCCTGCGCGAAGTGTTTTTATGTACGCTTTATTCTCGCACCTTGTGGAAAGCAAGTAGGGTTTATTACCTGTTCCACGAGCTTCGAAAGGCAATTTATGGTTTGAAGCAGAGTCCACGAACTTGGTTTGAAAAGTTTAGTGGAGTTGTTTCTCTTATTGGGTTTCAATCAAAGCTCTGTTGATCATTCTCTGTTTATACACAAGACTACTAAAGACCTTGTGGTTCTTGCTGTCTATGTTGATGATATTCTTCTTACTAGTGATGATAAAGAAGGCATTGATTTAGCCAAACGACATCTTCGACAACATTTTGTTACTAACGATGTGGGAACTCCGAAGTACTTTCTGGGAATTGAGATTTCACGAAAGAGGAACTCGATGGTTCTTTCACATCGAAAGTATGCGCTATATCTCTTAAAGGAGACCGGTCTTCTTGGCACGAAACCTGCTAGTTGCCCGATGGCGATTAGAGATGGTAAGGGGTGGACTGAAGATTCTACTCTTTTTCCAGATTTCATTGTGTACAGATGACTTGTAGGAAAACTCATATATCTGACTATTATTAGACCAGATATCTATTATACGGTTGGAAAGGTCAGTCAATTTATGTAGAATCCTAAAGAGTGTCATCTTCGATCTACCATGAAAATTCTGGAGTATGTGAAAGGGTCTCCAGGAAAGGCTTATTATTTCAGAAGAATAATCATCTGAAGATTGAAGCGTATTCTAATGTCAGCTATGCTGATAACAAATAAGATGGAAAGTCTACATCAGGTTTTTGCAACTTTGTAGGAGGAAACCTTGTTAGCTGGAAAATTAAGAAGCAG
The DNA here is from genome assembly GCA_039513925.1 of Platanthera zijinensis. NCBI lineage: Eukaryota > Viridiplantae > Streptophyta > Magnoliopsida > Asparagales > Orchidaceae > Platanthera > Platanthera zijinensis. The sequence continues at coordinate 78,887,224 of CM077079.1, forward strand.
ATAGTGGTTTCAAGGTCAAGTGTTGAAGCTGAGTATAAGAGTATGGATTCAACTACCTGTGAGTTGAAAGGGTTACGAGCGCTTATGCTTAACTTGGGAGATGTCTATAATCATCCTCTTCTTATGTTCTGTGATAACAAAGCCGTTATTTACATATCAAAGAATCCTATCTTTCATGAGAGGATAAAGCACATTGAGGTTGATTGTCATTTCATTAGGGAAGAGGTGTTGAAGAATCAGATTTGTACTCCCTTCATCACTTTTGTTAAAGAACTGGCGGACTTCTTCACGAAACCAATTTTTGCTTCATATGTTTGTAGCAAGCTGGGCATGGTTGACATATATGCTCTAGCTTGAGGGGGAGAGTTAAAGTTTGGTGGTTTGAACTTCTAGTCAGGCGGCTTATTGTTTGGGAGGTCTAGCAGTTTGTTCAGGAAGTCTGGTTCTCTGGTAGCTTATCCTAGCAGATGCGGTCTAAGGGCTTGCCGCAGCAGCGGTCTGATAGTTAGTAGCAGCGGTCTTGCGGCTTACTGTAGCAGCGATCTGGTGGCTTTCTGTAGCTGTGGTCAAGCAACTAGCATTAATGGTGGTTAGGCGGCTAGTAGGCGGTCTAGAGGCTAGCAGTGGGGTCTGGCAGCTAGCAGGCGGTCTGTTAGTTAGCAGTCCTTTATACAGTGTTGCGGTTTATCAGTGGCAAACCGCATAACCGCGCAAATACTTATTTAGTCTCACATCTCTTATTGTATTCTCTCATCTCCCCCATTTTCTATAAATAAGGGGTCATACCTATGTAATAATTATCTTTTTTGGAGCAATAAAATTTGTGATTTATATACCTCTTGGCCATTTATTCGCTCTTTTTTCACAGTCTCTATGGTCGGTTGGCTAGCCTGTGACGTTGCAAGTCATGTGTGGAGAGTGTCCCAGCGAGACAGGTCCCCTTCTGTGAAACTGACTAGAATATAAAGCTTTGGACAAGCTCGGGCGATGAAGCCCGCAGGGAGGGGTCAAGAAAGGGTTCATATCATCGGTTTGTTTGTGTGACGAACCTGATGTGCGAATCAGAGCTTGCAGGCAAGCCTGGGTTTGAGACCTAGGAGCGGGTGGGGCCTAGGCAAGAGTTTCGTGTTGCGGTTTGAATGTCGTTAGGGGAAATTGGAAGTACCCGTATGGATGATTGTGGAATGATATGCATGATGATTTGTTAGATTCATTCATGCTATAGGGTGCCTTGGGTGAAACCCAAGTTTGCATACATGATGCATGTTAGGCCTTTTTTATTAAATGCTCAACCTAGAAACTTATTTGTTGTATGAGATATCCAAACCTGTTGCTTTACTCTCTATATTTATGTGCATTTGCATATGAAGTGTTGACCTGCAGGGCGATGGAGTGCCCTGGGATCCGCTAAGGATGGCCGGGAGGAGATGTGTTGGTTACATAGTTGAAGTCAGCCTTTGCTGACAAACAAATTTTACAGGGCAAGGATCACACACTAGAGCAAACTCACCGGCCAAAAATGTTTAAGCCTCAAGAAGTGTTCTCTCTTCTATTAGCTTATGAAGTGTTGAATGTTTTGTTCCGTGAACAGTAATCCGACTTGCACGTCGAGGTAGCCTAGGAGTTTTAAGGCACATTGCTCTATTTGTTGTTAATACAATTTTCAGCATTTGATTGTTGTAAGGCCTTAAGGCCATGTTAGACTCCTATGGAGGTGGATAACTTCTGTAACATCCCATTTCCAACTAGACTCTTAAGATGGTTTTGTCATGACTAGGTCATGACAAAATCCTAGGAAGCCCAAGAAGACCAAGTGAGCTTAGGCATGAAGGTTAAAATCACCTTGGTCTGTAAAAAAATACTTTCCAATTACCTAACCTAGGGTTTGAATTTAGGGCCTCACCTTGACTCCTTGACCCCACCATAACATCCCTAGCCCTTTAGAAGGTTCATTGGGTCACAAAGGATCCATTGGGGTCAACCAAAGTGGTCGAGTTGACTAAAGTCAACTCTAACCCTAAAATGACCAAAGTGGCTTATCTAGGGCAAGTGGACCTCCAACTTACCAAAATGACCCCACCTAGACTCTCCTAACCCCCAAGGGAGGCCAATGGGTCACCAAGGACCCATTGGGGTCAACCCAAAAGGTTAATTTAACCAAAGTCAACTCAACCCTAAAATAGGTCAAACTAGCCTAAATGACCTAACCAAGCCCAAGCCACTTGGGCTAAGCACAACTTGAGTGACCCATTAACTTTAGGAGGCTGATATTTACACAGAATGCCATTCATTTTCTGGAAATGGTGACTAGGAGAGAGAAATCTCATTTTCCCTTAATGGAGGAGAGAGAAAGAGAAAGAGGGTCATTCATGGCTTGGAGGGCCAAGGGCCTCCTCTCTTCCATACCAATGGCTCCATTCATCTCCCCCATTAGTTCTGAGAAGATCAAAGGGGTTTTTCCAGGCCATTCAGTGGTTGTGTGCATTGAATCACCATGGTCGAAATTTTCTCCATTAATGGCAATAATGGCAATTGAAGCCATGTCCCTTCCCCTACCTCAATTGCCCCTTTTTCATCTTCAGAGCATCATAAGCAGTGGGTTTAGGCCTTTACATCGCTACTTTTGCTCAAGGATAGAGATCGGGAGATGGAAAATTTTAGAGCTCGTTGTCCATGGCGCACCACCACCAAAACACGTCGGCAAGCCCGGTTGCAGGTCCACTTCTCCTCCTCTCCCCATGTGCTAGCTTCCTCGATCAATAGAATTTGAAATCGAGCTCAATTGGGCTGATTTCCATTTTCGAATTACAAGAAAAATCATGGTTTTTATACTACTCGAGTTCGCCAGAAACCGCCCCTCCGGCGGCCGTGCCGCCCTCCGGCGATACCCACCACCTCAACGGAGGTGGTGGTGGTGGTGGCCGATCGAGGAGGGGGATGGAACGCCGGCAGATAGCTTTAAAAGCTGCTCCAGGTCGGGTGAATCACGGCTCTTGTCTGGAGGAGGAAGAGATAATCAGAGTCGTCAATCTCTTGTCATAACAATTAATATATATAATTTTGTTTATTTATCTCTTTACTGTGCACTCTTTTAAATCAGAAAAACAAGGCCCTTAGGGGTTGAACTTCGAAAAGTTTCCAACATAAAAATTGTAGCCCTTGAAGACTACTTTATTTTTAAATTTATTTCAACCCATTTGGGTCAATGGTTTGACCACAACACTCAAAATGGTGCAGTCTATACAAAGGGTGATCCAGAAACTAAATTGAGTGCCCCCATCAATCCAGCCATCCAAATGACTTGATATTACCTATACCTTTGACATATCAAAAAATGCAAATTTTTGGAAAACATTTTTCTAAAGTATTTGTAAATATTTAATAAATCATGTATGATTTAATTAGAGGGTCTATTGACCTCAAATACCTCCAAAGTTTTGGTGGATGATTATTAGGGTCATGATATGACCCTGGTAAAAATCGCAGCCCAATTGGTGTTGATTTGATTTGGTATTGGTGTGACCAAAGTTTTGTCTTATAAGGGCAAAATTAGGTCAAAAGTGCACTAGGTGGAGTGAGTGACCATTCCTCATCCAAATATGGTGAAACTTTGGCCACTGACTTGTAGTCACATATAACCCCCCTCACAAGTTGTTTTGGGTGGTTTGGGGTGGATATGCCCACAAACCCTAGTATAAACCCTAGGATTGCCCTTTCAGCGTTGAGAAGGACATGGGGTTATATGTCCTTGGATTAACTTTAATATTTGTAGAATACTTCATAGGGAGGAAATAAGCCCTAGATAATTTTTTTGGAATTTTAGGAAAATTTATCCCCTCTGAATTAATTAAGGATTAATTATCGCACTTTATTTCAAAATGAAATTTTATGTCTATATAATCTTGGATGTTCATAAAAATTTGGCAGTGAGCTTATATTGATGTTATGGTTCTCTAATACATTTGTTATGAATTTTGGATTGATATATTTGATACTTTATTCGCAATCCCAAAGTTTGCCCTATTTGCAAGAAAATTAATTATAGTTTTGTTACTCACTGGAAAATTATGAAACTTGGTCAGAGGACTTTATAGGTCATTCTAATATTCTGTGAATTTTTAAGTAATTATTGGAAGCCTTTTTATACAAGTTCTTTTACAAAGTGCCTTTGTAGAAGAACATTAAATAAAGTAACTATGAGTTAAATATCCATCAAAAATAATGAAAATAGGTCAGAGGACATCTTAGGGCATGAAAATGTAAGGAATTTTTATAAAATTATTGGAAGATATTTCATTTAGGATCATTCATAAAGTGCCCTATGTTGAATATCTTTAAGTAATTTATTTATGTGACCAAATGGACTTAGGAAATTATTATTTTTAGTCAGAAGACTTTTTCATGTCATTTTTAACATTTGGTAATTTTGCCATAATTTTTGGATGAATAATTCTAATATTTCTTGCTTTATCCTATGCTTGTTGATAATTAATCAATAATTTGTTTGGAGCTTAAATTCTTTTTGTAAAATTGTGAATTCTAGTATTTACTGTTATTTTGATGATATACACTTGTTATAATTTTTTAAGACCATATCATGTCAGAAAATTGTACTTGTTGTTCAAAAGAATAGTTGGCCAAATTTTGCAGAAAATTAAATAAATGCCAAATAAGTTAGGAAAACTATTTTCTTCTGGATTTAATCATAAAATATCATGATTGACCTCCAGTAATAATATTAGGTCATTTGCATGAGTATTTGGAGGGGTCACCATTCATACACACCACATCGCTCAATAGGTCTGCACATATTAAAATTGTAGAATTAAGGGATCATATGAACCTCGGTATGGGATAAAGGGGTAGTTGGTGCACCTAGTCTGGTTGAAAATGAATAAGGTCATCAATGGAAGAAAGGTTGTAAGAGCCTAGTTAACTAGTGTTAAGTGGTTCTCAAGATCGACAAAAGATCGTCCTTCCTATGGAGAGAGAGAGTCAAAATACACTTGGGTTAGATTTAGTATAACATTAAATGGGATTGGCTATGGGTAGATACTAATAATAATAAGTATCTTGCGAAAGGGAGCTTTGGGATTCAGCCCATCGTAGTTCCTAGTGCCCTCGAGAGCCCTTCATAGGGAATGCCCTAGGAAGTCCAAGGTTAACCTTAAACCGTAAGACTAAAAGGCTAAAGAGTAATTAGTAAAACTAGGGTTTCACCTTCACTCACCCCGATGACTCGGGAGGTTAGCTTGATTAGGTTATCGAGCGGTAGGCTCAATGGTTGTGGAAATGGGCAAGTTAGCCTGGTGAGGCTCAGAAGGTTGTGGTGACAGATAGGTTAGTCCGGAGAGCCGATGGCTCAGAAATTCATTGTTGCATGTGCATAAAAGGTGGTGGGTCTTTGGTATTAGATGGTCGATCGCATCGACATCGATACGTTGACTCGGCAAGTGTGGTTCTCACTTAGCCAAGGAAAAGACTGGCGGTTGGTCAGCATAGTATGTGGTGACTCTGGTATGTCCTTCAGGGGCGTACGTAAGGGCTAGGCCTGGTAGTGCGGTTACCCGCCTAGGAGTGGGGTGGCCCGACCCACTGTCTCCATTGGACACTACGAAGGCTCCTAGGAGTGAAGCTAGCTTCCAAAATGGCAGAACTAAAGATCTGTGTGCATAGAGTCGTGTGTGTGTGTGTTGCACTTGCATGAATCATGGCATAACATATCACTACACACATATTTGTATATAATATGACACCCCATTGTATAAACTAGTATGGGATAGCCTATACGATGGGAGCCATGCAAAAGACCCCTTTAACTTATAAGTTTTTATGGGCATTCATATAAGGTAAGGTTACTTAATCCATAGTTTACTTTACATGCACTTACTGCTCTACTTTACTTGTTTATATTACTGCTTCCTTGTTATAGTTCTTTTGTACATACACCTACTAGGGTAGTTATCACCTGCTTGTTCATCTCTGCTTTATTGTCCTTCGCTTTCATCCTCCCCGCACTGAGCCTATGAGTCGTGAGGGTGAGGTGAGGACAATAGTGGTATATTCTTTTGACTAACGGTCGGTGGACAACATCAACTTAGGATACCGAGCAGCAGGAGCATCAGCACCAGCAGGACAAGGAGGCAGGATATGAGGAGCATTTGCTACGCACTACCACTACTTCACGACGATGGGTCTTGGATGGATTTCAGTTTGCTTCTGCTTAGATGTTGTGAGTTGTGAGAGAGAGAGATTATTTGTATTAGACATATACCCGGCTTAAGCCCATTTTCTACTCTCTTTCATGCTTTGTACTCATTGTGGAGTATTTCTCTTTTACATACATTGATAGTGAGTTGTGATCTGTGGACTTTTATTACTTACTTATCTTTGTTGATTCACTGTGATGTGATCGTTAAGCCGGCAGGATCGGCGTCGTGCGGTGGCGTCTAACTTGGTAGTTGGAGTCACCGTAAGGTGGCGGTTCTAGGCATAATACCCGGTTGTGAAGAGAAAAAAAGCAGTCTTACAAACTGGTATCAGAGATAACCTCGATCCGAAGAGAAGAAGTCCATAAAACACTGGGTCACCCCGCGCGAGCATTAGTTTGGGGACAAACTAAGCAGCGGAAGCTTTGGTGTGCCCATCTGTAAAAATCATAATATACAGTCCATAAATCAATGAGTTAGACCAACCCAACTAGGAAACTTGACTTACCAAGATGATACTTAGCGTATCCTGGTCAAAGTTGAACCTAGGTATAAATTCAGTTAAGGTACGAGGATACCCAAAGTGGCTAGAGGAAGAGTCTAACGCGAGAGTAGGAACTTGAGTTTTAAACTCTGATGTCCCTACTTTACTTATCATGTGGTACTATCACCTATTACCCAAATTAATAGGACCACCTTAAGGAGAATTGATGCCTACAATCCATTAGCGGATAGTAGGGGACTCGATATGATTAGGTTGAGACAACCATCATACCAAATACCAAGGGTTGGATAAGAATTAAAGATTAGAAGAGACCCATTTGGGACTGGGTCACATGTTGACCCTGAGAGAATTGTCGTAAATGGTAACTTGGAGAGTCTAAAAGTATGAAGTATATCAACAAGTTTCAGTATGGAACCCCAAGTCTAAGGTTGCATGCCCTAAGGATGGTGTGCATATTTAGCCCGAATATAACATGGTAATATTGAAGATACTTAGCCCAAGGTAGGTAGGGACTTATCTTTTGTTTATTGGGGGCTTATCTTTTATTTATTGGGCAAATTAGTTACTGACTTGGGTCCCCTTAGAACAAATTTATAAAATGTGTTGTACCAAACATAGTGATGTTGAAGTTGGTCTTATTCAATGTAACTCGGACGTACTCGAAGGAATAAGAACCTGATCGTGTAGAGGAAGTTTATAGAGTCGCTATATACACCCACAAATGAGAAATCAAATTACCAGAAGAGAATTGTGCTTACCAGAACTTGTTTTTCCCTGAAATAAAGAAAGACATCATAGATTTTGTGACAAACTGTGAAGTTTGCCCACTGGTAAAGGACAAGTGCAAGGGGTTTTGGGGAACTACTACAGTCATTGCCCTAGTTAGAGTGGAAGTTCGAGGATATAATTATGAATTTCATACACAGGTTACCACATCCCCACTCCAGGCACAATTTTAATTGGAACATCGAGAATAGATTGACCGGGGTAGTTAGGGTCACCCTGATCCGGAAGAAAGCACCTACTGGTGTTTCAAGAGATTTGTGAGTAGTTGTTCGTTATCATGGTGTGTTCAGGATGATCATGCCGGATCAGGATGGGCGGTTTACGTTCAAGGAGAGAAGATTAGTTCATGCTTATCTGGGCTCTTGGTTGACATTCAGCACAGCTCTCCACCCTCAAACGGACGGGAAGACGAAGTGTACCATTCGAATACTGAAGGATCTTTTGTGCTTATACATTATAGACCACGGAGAGCCATGGGAGAGATTTTTTCCATTGATCAAGCTCTCTTATAAGAATAGTCATCGATCCAGCATAGGCATGGCCCTCATGAGTTGGAGGCCTAGAGCAGACCGACCAAGAATTATGATTCGCGACATCGTCAAGTAGAGTTCCAGGTTGGAGATAGGGGGTTCCTGAAGACATGTCAGAAGCATGGAGTCTCACGGATACGCGAGCGGAAGAAGCTCAGTCTGAGGAATATGGGGCCCTACAGGATCCTGGAGCGAATTGGCCCTTTGGCTTACAGACCAGAGCTACCGTAGGAGTTAGCGGGTTTGCACGACGTCTTCCACATATCCTCTCTTAGGAAGGATCTACTACGACCGGAGCAGCGGGTTACTAGTATAGATGGCTCGGCAGCTTCTGATCAATCGGTCCGCTTAGAGCCGGTCAGGATAGATGATATGATAGTGCGAGTCTTACGGTGCCAGAAGGTTCTGATGGTCAAGATCATGTGGGCAAATCATGCACAGGAGTAAAATACCTGGGAGCCACTGGATCTGATGCAGCAGAAGTACCCGAATCTCTTTGCGGCAGGAATAACGTCAACTCTTGAGGGACGCTACATTTAGTTACTCTCAGTAGAAACCCCGCAGGCCTAACATTAATTTCGGGGACAAAATATTTATTTTTTTATTGGGATTTGTAACATCTCATTTCCAACTAGACCCCTAAGGTTGTTTTGTTATGACTAGGTCATGACAAAACCCTAGAAAGCCCAAGAAGACCAAGTGAGCTTAGGCATGAAGGTGAAAATCACCTTGGTCTACAAATAACACTTTCCAAGTACCTAACCTAGGGTTTGACTTTAGGGCCACTCCTTGACTCCTTGACCCCATCATAACATCTCTAGCCCCTTAGAAGGTTCATTGGGTCACAAAGGATCCATTGAGGTCAACCAAAATGATAGAGTTGACCAAAGTCAACCCTAACCCTAAAATGGTTAAAGTGGCCAATCTAGGGCCAGTGGACCTCCAACTTACCAAAATGACCCCACCTAGACTCTCCTAACCCCCAAGGGAGGCCAATGGGCCACCAAGGACCCATTGGGGTCAACCCAAAAGGTCAATTTGACAAAAGTCAACTCAACCCTAAAATAGGTCAAACTAGCTTAAATGACCAAACCAAGCCCAAGCCACTTGGGCTAAGCACAACTTGAGTGGCCAATTAACTTTAAGAGGCTGATATTTACATGGAATGCCATTCATTTTCTGGAAATGGTGAATAGGAGAGAGAAAGCTCATTTTCCCTTTAATGGAGGAGAGAGAAAGAGAAAGAGGCTCATTCGTGGCTTGGAAGGCCAAGGGCCTCCTCTCTTCCATCCAAATGGCTCCATTCATCTCCCCCATTAGTTCTGAGAAGATTAAGGGGGTTTTTCTAGGCCATTCAGTGGTTATGTGCATTGAATCACCATGACCGAAATTTTCTCCAATAATGGCAATTGAAGCCATGCCCCTTCCCCTATCTCAACTTCCCCTTTATCATCTTTAGAGCATCATAAGCAGTGGGTTTAGGCCTTTACATCACTGCTTTTGCTCAAGGATAGAGATCAAGAGGTGGAAATTGTTAGAGCTCGTCAGCCATGGCGCACCACTACCAAACACGTCGGCAAGCCTGGTTGTAGGTCCACTTTTCCTCCTCTCCCCTTGTGCTAGCTTCCTAGATCAATAGAATTTGAAATCGATCTCAATTGGGCTAATTTCCATTTTCGAATTCCATGAAAAATCATGGTTTTTATACTACTTGGTTTCGCCAGAAACCGCCCCTCTGGCGGCCGTGCCGCCCTCCAGCGAGACCCACCACCTCAACGGAGGTGGTGGTGGTTGTGGCCAGCCGGGGAGGGGGCTGGAATGCCGACAAATAGCTTTGAAAGGTTCTCAAGGTCGGGTGAATCATGGCTCTTGGCTGGAGGAGGGAAAGATAATCAGAGCCGTCAATCTCTTGTCATAACAATTAATATATATAATTTAGTTTATTTATCCCTTTATTGTGCACTCTTTTAAATCAGAAAAACAAGGCCCTTAGCGGCAGAACCTTGAAAAGTGGCCAACATGAAAATTGTATCTCTTGAAGTCTACTTTATTATAAAATTGATTTCAACCCATTTGGGTCAGAGGTTTGACCACAACGCTCAAAATGGTGCAGTTTAAACATAAGGTAATCCAGAGAATAAATTTAGTGCCCCCATCAATCCATTCATCCAAATGACTTGAGATTTGTACTGTGGGTCACTATTTTCGATACCTTTGACATATCCAAAAATGCAAATTTTTGGAAAACATTTTTCAAAAGTTTTTGTAAATATTTAATAAATCATGTATGATTTAATAAGATGGTATATTGACCTAAAATACCTCCAAAATTTTGGTGGATGATTCTTAGGGTCATGATATGACCTTGGTAAAACTCTCAGCCCAATTGGGGTTGATTTGATTAGGTATTGGTGTGGCCAAAGTTTGGTCTCATAAGGGCAAAATTAGGTCAAAAGTGCACTAGGTGGAGTGAGTGATCATTCCTCATCCAAATGTGGTGAAACTTGGGCCACTGACTTGTAGTCATATATAACCCCCTCACATGTGGTTTTGGGTGGTTTGGGGTGGATATGCCCACAAACCCTAATACAAACCCTAGGGTTGCCCTTTGAGCGTTGAGAAGGACATGGGGGCATATGTCCTTGGATTAACTTTAATATTGGTGGAATACTTCATAGGGTGGTAATAAGCCCTAGATAATTTTACTGGAATTTTAGGAACATTTATCCTCTCTAAATTAAATAAGGATTAATTAGGGTACTTTATTTCAAAATGAAATTTCATGTTTATATAATTTTGGATGTTCATGAAACTTTGGCAATGAGCTTATATTGATGTTATGATTCTCTAATAATTTTGTTATGAATTTTGGATTGATATATTTGGTACTTTATTCACAACCCCAAAGTTTGCCCTAATTACATGAAAATTAATTATGGTTTTGTTACTCATTGGAAAATTATGAAACTTGGTCAGAGGACTTTTTATGGCATTCTAATGTTCTGTGAATTTTTAAGTAATTATTGGAAGCCTTTTTATACAGAAAGTGCCCTGTGTTATCCACTAAAAAATTATGAAAATGGGTCAGAGGACATATTAGGGCATTAAAATGTTCTGTGAAGTTTTATAAAATTATTGGAAGATATTTCATTTAGGATCATTCAAAAAGTGTCATATGTTGAATATCTTTAAGAAATTTGTTTATGTGACCAAATGGACTTAGGAAATTATTATTTTTAGTCAGAAGACTTTTTCATGTCACTTTTAACATCTGGCAATTTTTCCATAATTTTTGGATGATTAATTCTAATATTTCCTACTTTATCCTATACATGTAAATAATTAATCAATAATTTTTTTGGAGGTCAAAGCCTTTTTGTAAAATTGTGAATTCTAGTTTTATTGTTATTTTGATGATATACACCTGTCATAATTTTATTAAGACCATATCATGTCATAAAATTGTTCTTGGTGTTCAAAAGCACAGTTGGCCTGATTTTGCATTAAATTAAATAAATGCCAAATAAGTTAGGAAAAATATTATATTCTGGATTTAATATTAAAATATCATGATTGGCCCCTAGTAATAATCTTAGATCATTTGGATTAGTATTTGGAGGGGTCACCATTCATGCACAACACATCGCTCATTAGGTCTGCACATATTAAAACTGTAGAATTAAGGGATCATGTGAACCTCGGTATAGGATAAAGGGGTAATTGGTGCACCTAGTCTGGTTGAAAATGAATAAGGTCACAAATGGAAGGAAGGTTGTGAGAGCCTGGTTGACTAGTGTTAAGTGGTGCTCGGGATCGACAAAAGATCATCCTTCTTGTGGAGAGAGAGAGTCAAAATACACTAGGGTTAGATTTAGTATAATATTAAATGGGATTGGCTATGATTAGATACCAATAATAATAAGTACCTTACGAAAGGGAGCTTTGGGCTTCAGCCTATCGTAGTTCCTAGTGCCCTCGAGAGCCCTTCACAGGGAATGCCCTGGGCAGTCCAAGGTTAACATTAAATTGTAAGACTAAAAGGTTAAAGAGTAATTAGTAAAACTAGGGCTTCACCTTCACTAACCCCAATGACTCGGGAGGTTAGCTTGATTGGGTTATCCAAGCAGTAGGCTCGGTGGTTGTTGAAATGGGCAAGTTAGCCCGGTGAGCCGAAGGCTCTGAAGGTTGTGGTGATGGACAGGTTAGTCCGGAGAGCCAATGGCTCAGAAATTCATGGTTGCATGTGCATAAAAGGTGGTGGGTCTTTGGTATTAAATGTTCGATCGCACTGACGTCGATACGTTGACTCAGCAAGTGTAGTTCTCACAGGAAAAGACTGGCGGTTGGTCAGTATAGTACGTGGTAACTCTGGTGTGTCCTTCAGAGGCGTACGTAAGGGCTAGGCCTGGTAGTGCGGTTACTCGCCTAGGAGTGGGATGGCCCATACCACTGTCTCCGTTGACCACTATAGAGGCTCCTGGGAGTAAAGATGGCTTCCAAAATAGTGAAACTAAAGGTCTGTGCGCATAAAGTCGTGTGTGTGTTGCACTTGCATGAATCATGACATAACATATCACTACACACATACCTGCATATAACATGACACCCCATCGTATAAACTAGTATGGGATAGCTTATACGATGGGAGCCTTGCAAAAGACCCCTTAACTTATAAGTTTGTATGGGCATTCATACAAGTTAAGGTTACTTAATCCATAGTTTACTTTACATGTACTTACTGCTCTACTTTACTTGTTTACATTACTGCTTCCTTTTTATAGTTCTTTTGTACATACACCTGCTAGGGTAGTTTTCACCTACTTGTTCCACTCTGCTTTGTTGTCCTTCGCTTTCATCCTCCCTACACAGTGCCTAGGAGTCGCGGGGGTGAGGCGAGGAAGATCGTGGCTTAGTCTTTTGATTAATGGTCGGTGGACCACATCATTTTAGGGGACCGAGCAGTAGGAGCATCAGCACCAGCTGGACAAGGAGGCAGGACATGAGGAGCAGTTGTTGCGCACTACCACTATTTCACGGCGACGGGTAAAGGATGGATTTCAGTTTTCTTCCGCTTCGATGTTGTAAGTTGTGAGAGAGAGATTATTTGTATTAGACATGTACCGGGCTTAAGCCCATTTTCTACTCTCTTTCATGCCTTGTACTCACTGTGGACTATTGTTCTTTTATATATATTGATAGTGAGCTGTGATCTGTGGACTTTTATTACTTACTTCTCTTTGTTGATACACTGTGATGTGATCATTAAGCCGGCAAGATCAGCGTCGTGCGGTGGCGTCTAACTTGGTAGTTGGAGTCACCGTATCGTGACGGTTCTATGCATAAGACCCAGTTATGAAGAGAAAAAAATGGGGTCTTACAACCTCTGTGCTGGTTGTGTATTTCCGCTATCTTGTTGTTTATATTTTGAGATACGTACTTCTTTATATCACTTTTTAATGCTAAAACAGTGACATTTATATGTTGCGGGGCCCCGACCGGACCCATATTATATGGTCATTACATGGGAGGTGTTACATTGCTGGCGGAGTGCGAGCGGGGCGCTTGCTGGTGAAGGCACGAGCGGGTTGCTTGCTAAAAGAGGGCGCGCGGGGTGCTTGCTAAAGGAGACAAAGAGCGCGGGGGTGCTTCCTGGCGGAGAGCGCGCAGGGTCCTTGATGGAGGAGAGCGTGCGATGCCTTGTTGGAGGAGGGCGAGTGGGAGGCTTGCTGGCGGAGGGCGTGCGGGGTGCTTGCTGGCAGAGGGCCCGCGGGGTGCTTGCTGGCCGAGGGCATGCGGGGAGCTCACTGGCAGCGGGCGTGCGGGGAGCGCGGGCGGCAGGCTCCTAGGGCGCTTGTTAGCGAAGTGTGCACGGGGAGCGCGTTGGCGGCGGACATGCGGGGCGCTTACTGGCAAAGGGTGCACGGGGCACTCATTGGCGGCAGGCGCGCGCGGCACTTGCTAGTAGAGAGAATGCTGGGCCCGCGCTGGCAGCGGGCACGCGGGGCACTTGCTGGCCGAGGGAGCTCAGGGCGCTTGCTAGCGGAGGGTGCGCAGGGCGCTTACTGGCAAAGGGCGTGCAGGGCGCTTGCTAGCAAAGGGTACGCAGGGCTATTGCTGGAGGAAAGCGCATGGGGCGCTTGCTGGCGAAGGGCGTGAAGGGCGCTTGCTAGTGGAGGGCGTGCAGGGCGCTTGCTGGCAGAGGGCGTGCGGGGCCCATGCTAGAGGAGAGCGAATGTGGCTCTTGCTGGTGGAGGGCACACAGGGCACGCACTAGCATAGGGTGCGCGGGGCGCGCACTGGTGGAGGGCACGTGGGGTGCATGCTAGAGGAGAACGCACAGGGCGTTGGCTGGCGGAGGGCACGCGGTTGCTCGTTGTTGGAGGGCGCGCAGGGCGCTTGCTGGCAGAGGGCGTGTGGGGCCCATGTTATAGGAGAGCATACGAGGCGCTTGCTGGCGGAGGGCGCGCGGGGTGCTCGCTGATAGAGGGTGTGAAAGGCGCTTGCTGGAAGAGGGCGTGTAGGGCACTTGCTGGCAGAGGCCGCGCAGGGCACATGCTGGAGGAGAGCGCATGGGGCGCTTGCTGGCGGAGGGCACGCAAGGTGCTTGCTGGCGTAGGGTGCATGAGGCGCTTGCTGGATGAGAGCGCTTGCTGGATGAGAGCGCTTGCTAGCGGAGAGCGCGTGGGGCGCTTGCTGGAAGAAAACGCATGGGGGCACCTATTGGAGGAGAGCACGCAGAGCTCTTAATGGAGGAGAGTGTGCGGAGGCGCGCAAGGAAGAGGAGCGCGTAGAAGCGCGTAAGGAAGACAAAGGGAGGAGAAAGAAATTTTATAGGATAAGGAGAGAGAAATTCTGTAGGATGGGGAGGAGAGAGAAATTTCGTAGGAGGAGGAAAGAGAAATTTTATAGGAGGATGGGAGAGAGAAAATCCATATGAGGATTTTTTGGCAGAGGAAAAGATTGAAATGAAGGAGGTTCTGGGTTCTATTTATAGTTTCTTGATGGTGACATTTCCGTAAATAAGTGGTGGTTATGGTGGTTATGCGGATATCCGCATGTTGTAACCAATATGTGTGTCATGTGCACACCTATTTGCATAATTTTGTGGCGATATGACAGATATGGTTATGTGCACACCATAACCACATTATTTACTATACGCAGACCGTCATGCATATTTTTGTTATACACAGACTACCCCTAAGATGATGAATTTAACTATTTGCACCCCCATGATGAAGAATTTTACTATTTGCACCCCATGAAGGGAAATTTTACTATTTGCTCCCCAATGATGGGAAATTTTACTATTTGTACCTCATGATGGGGAATTTTACTATTTGCACCCCATTATGGGGAATTTTACTATTTGCACCCCAAGATGTGGAATTTTACTATTTGCACCCCATAATGAGGAATTTTACTATTTGCACCCCATGATGAGGAATTTTATTATTTGCACTCCAATGATGAGGAATTTTACTATTTGCACCTCACGATGGGAAATTTTACCTGATACCCGCAACTCATGTGTGAGGGATGCGTTTAGTGATCTAAGGAGACCACATCATTTGCCCCCCAAGTCCTCATGGTCTAGAGCCAAAATGAATGGAGGGCGATGACTTTTTGATGAACTGCGTGCTTGACGACCTGCGGTGATTGAGGCTGGGGTAGTCGGTGTGGCATAAGTGCAGAAGGTAGTCTAGTTATTGAGTGGAGAGCTCGCTTACAGTGATGCATGCACATAGTGAAATATACGGGAGGTGAATGGTGCTCAGGGAACATTGTGCGTTAGGAGTGGTGTGCACAATGAGTGATGTTTCCACGAGGCGTGCGCTAGGCGCAATGTAAGCGATGTGCGTGTAGGGCATTATGTGTGCAATGTGCGCAAAATGGTATGAGATACCTGCAAGATTGGAGATGGCATTCCTCCATATGATGGTATTGACGCATTATTGTGGAGTAGCTGAATTTGGTGTTAGAGACTTCTATGATGATAAGAGATTGGACCTTAATGACAATGTAGACGAGGCATAACTCTACCTTTGTTGTTCTTTTGCACGTCTGTATTGTGTAGTAATGTTGTACCACATTTGTGGCGCCTTAGTCGCTCTGTATGTATTGCTTAATTATTTGTTAACTGCTCTAGCTTTGAGTACTTACTTGTGATGATGATCGAGCATTTTCGGTGTTAGAACCAGTGTTTTAAAAACCAGACCGGACCGGCCGGTCCAACCGGTCGGACCGCCGACCGGTTCACCGGGCGGTCCGGTCTGATCTTGTAAACCGCCTGAGCCAATAACCGGCCAGGAACCGGTTAACCAGACGGTTGGACCGGTTAACCGGAAACCGGGCCGGTTAATTGGCAACCGGGCGGGCCAAACACAAGGGTTTCAGAATTTTTTTTTATAAAAATAAAAGCTCAATGCAGGGATTTGAACCCAGGACCTCTCCTATTAAAGAAATGATCATGACCACTCCACCAACAAGTTCTTGTTGTTCAAAATAAAACTATTATATATATATATATATATATACTTTTTTATAAAAAAATATAGACTTATAATATAAATAAAATATATATTATTAAATTAAGTATAAAAATAAATATTATTGTTAATTAATTAAAACTTAGTTATAATATTATTATTTATGTTAAATAAAAATATAAATTTTCAAAAAAATTTTAATATCATTCGAATTTTGTTACAATATTTATTACTACGTATGATTTCTATTATATATATTATAATTATATTATTTAGTGATATTTGAGCTCAATTTGATATTTACGTGATATGTAATATGTTATAAATTTATAACTAATATTATATAATATGTTATTATCTAACATCCCGGTTCAACTCCGGTCCGACCGGTCCAACCGATCGGACCTTGAACCTTTGAACTCTCCGGTTCATCCTCCGGTCCGGTTCTTAAAACCTTGGTTAGAACCACTATTTTGTATTGACAACTCTGGTTTATTCATTTGAGGTTAGTTATTGGAGGACGAGACCCAAGCGGTTCCTCAACCTACTACCAGGGAAGATGGCAGAAGTTTCTAGCTGGGTAGTGAGAGGTTGGGTTCACTAAGCTAGGGGTGTTGCTAATTGTAGTGATGAAGGGCAGACCTTTGAACATGGGCGACCGTGAGTGGGACAGGTCCTGACGGTGTCACGACCTACTAGGGAGTAGGGCAGGCCTTTGATCGTTGTCAATGGGGGGTTGTAGGGACGTGGTCCCGAGAGAGATGGTGAAGGCAAAACCCTCAAACCGCTCACAAGCGCGAGGGGAGCAGTCCCAGGTGACACTGCGACCTACTATAGAGAGATGGGCAGACCTTTGATCGTTGGTAGAGTGAGATGGCAGTGAGCGCACTACCTAGAGGTAGGTGATATTGTAATCCCGCTTACCGGAGGTAGGTGTTGTTGATGAGCACACTGCCCGAAGGCAGGTGCTGTTAATGAGCGCATTGCCCGGAGGGAAGTACTGCACATGAGCGTATTGCCCGGAGGCAGATGCTGTTCATGAGCGTGCTGCCCGGAGGCAGGTATTGTGCATGAGTGCGCTACCCGGAGACAGGTGTTGTTAATAAGCGCGCTGCCCTGAGGCTTGTACAGTTAATGAGCGCACTCCCTGGAGGAAGGTGATGTTAATATGCGCGCTGCCCGGAGGCAGGTGCTGTTAATGAGCGCGCTGCTCGGAGGCAGGCGCTGGTAATGAGCGCGCTGCCCAGAGGCAGGTACTATTAATGAGTGTGCTGCCTGGAGAAAGACTATGTTAATGTAAATGGAAGCCCTTCTTTTTGAGTGAACTGTGTACGTTGTTCTGTCGGCGCAAATAATATTTGCCTTCTATGGGCCTGAAATGAGCAGACATTAAAAGCTATTAGAGTCATAGCCACGAGTTTGATCTTCGTGGTAATTTAAATTAAGGATGCATAAGAAAAATAAAGGTGATAAAACATTATAATGATGCGGGTAAGTAGCTTTTTCCTGAGATAGACACATTAGGGGTTTCCCTCCCTAGTCCTTGTTGGCGAGAGGCTGGCTGATCTCTTACTGGTCGATTCAATGTCTTTCCCCGTAAGGATCTCTCTAGCATGCCTTATTTGATGAGATACTCGATTACCTCTTTAATATTTGAATGTTCTTCTGATGAAGCTTCTTGCTCCCTTCTTTTTATGCCTCTATCGAATTGTTATTGATGTGCCTTGATTGTTTCATCGGCAGCGATCTGGACTTTGACTCGCCATATTCGATCATGATAACTTGATGTTGTTTCTTTCATTAATGTCAAATAAAAGTTATTCGGGCAGAGTCCTCCTAATAGCACAAGATTGACTTTCGGGATCTGTCGTGCCTCTACAGTTAAACGACGAAAGAAGTCTCTAAGGGTTTCCCCCTTTTTGGCAGATCCCAGACAAGTGGGAGGGATCTTTGACTATTCAACGAATGGCGATGAACTGGTCCGTGAATTGTTGTACAAGCTTTGCGAAATTATTGATCTCTCCCTCCTTTAAGCAAAGGAACCAGGTATGAGCTTGTCCTTTCAGAGTTGCTAGAAAGGCTTGACACAACAGAGGATCAGGAGCATTGCAGAGTTATATCATGATCGTGAAGTGTTTTACATGCTCCAATGGGTCATTCGTTCCGTCAAACACCTTGATCTTTAGGAGCTTGAAACCGTGGGGAATTGGGTGTCCCGGAACTTCAAGTGTGAATGGCGAGCGACAATGGATAGGGGGCTGGCCAAGGAGGCGTGCTGCTTGGCTCGTTCATGTTTTTTAGCAATTATGTTCTTCGTACGTGAGCCTTTTACCTACAGGTTCAAGGCTTGCAACTTCTGCACAGTGGTGGTGAAGATCATCGGGCTCTCTAGCTCTAAAGAATGAGTGCGCTATGCTGGTTGTGCCCGGGACCTCTTCTTTAGGCATGTTGACAAGAGAGTGAGGGGGAACTAAATCAACATGTCCCCTAGGGACTATTCCTTTTGTAGTGCGGGAGGATTTTTATGCAATGTTCTCTAGTCACGAGTATCTATGTGCTGAGGATACTGTTTTCTAGGTCTTCCAAGATTGCTAGGAATCGTGTTCCCATAGACGGAGCCAAACTGTTATTGTTCGCTCAAGGTTTCAATAGAGCAGACAAAATTGTACCGTCTTAGCCCAAGAGCGGTCAAACGTGCAAACAGTCACAAAAAGTAGAAAGCTAAAAAAATAATTTTTGTAACTTGGAAAACCTTCAACTAGGTGAAAAACTACTTGGTCGGATCTGTGCCGGCCAAACCTCCACTATTTATTGGTTGATGTACAGGGCTTTATTGAAGAACTCGAGGGCGATAGACTGCCTCTCATTACAATTTGAGGTAGAGAGAGAGAGAATTACTGGGGGGGACAGGTCAACACTTACAGAGCTTAGTATTTAACTTGTTGTTGTTGAGAGCGTTATGCACTGGATGCTCTGCTGTCTTTGACTATTGCTTGGAGGTGGACGCTGCTTGCTTAGTTTGTCTTGGATCTGACGGATTGGAAGTTTGATCCACTCGTTGTGCGCACCTTTTCCTCTACAACTTGTTTCTGATTGTCTTTTTGAGGAGTCTGGTGCGGTTGTCCTATCAGTGATTGGAGTGCTTATTCTTGAGCGCACGGGGTTCTTACTGGCATAGACCGTGTGAAGAGCTTATTGCGGAGGGAGCGCAGTGCGCTTGCTAGAGGAGAGGCCACGGAGTGCTCGCTGGGAATTCTTAATGGAGGAGGGAGAAATTCCATAGGATGAGGAGAGAGAAATCCCGTAGGAGGTGGAGAGAGAAATTCCGTAGGAGGAGAGAAAAATTTTGTAAGAGGAGGAGAGGAGAGAAAAACTCTGTAGGAGGATTTTCTGGCCGAGGAAAATGTGGAAATGAAGGAGGTTCGGAGACCTATTTGTATTTTTTGAGGGTGATATTTACGCAAATAAGTGGTGGTTATGGTGGTTATGTGGTTATCCGTACACCGTAACCAATGTGTGTTATGTACACACCTATTTGTATAGTTTTGTGGCGATATGATGGATATAGTTATGTGCACACTATTTCCACATTATTTACTCTACACAGACTGTCATGCGTATTTTTGTTATACACAAACCACCCCCAAGATGATGAATTTTACTATTTGCACCCCCCATGTTGGGGAATTTTGATGTTTTTAGTTGTCTACCTAAATCACCTAGAGGGGGTGAATACATGAGGTCTACGTCTTTTTACAGAATAAAAACTTGTAACGACGGATCTAACATCATACAACTCGGAGTCAAAACACTCCTACAAAAATCTCGAAGAACAAAGCTCCTACAACTCGGAGAAAAATCTCCTACAAGAATAAAGTGTATACAAAAAATATACAAACAGAAGATTTTATTAAGATCTGGAGTCTTCAGCCCTTTCTTCCTTCTTCAAATTTGAAGGGCTCTATCAAAATACGGATCGAGGAAGACAAAGACGAAATCTCTTGGATCTGAAAAACATAGAATCAGCACAGATCAAGGAATGGATCTATTGATGTTGAATAGTCTTGATCTGTCTGAAACCTTCTTGTTCTGAATATCCTTGGATCGGAGAAGGTCAGCGGCGAAGAAGAACGATGAATAGTGTTTTGTGGCGGACGGCTTCCCGATTTAGAATAGAAAAATATAGATTTCAGAAATACTTAATTTTCTTAGTTACGGTTTGACGTCGATTATGACAAGACCTATTTATATGATCTTGCCTAATGGTCATAATCCAATAATGACATGAATACGTGGACCAAATAAGAATCGATCAAGTTGAAATAATCTTCCGTCGGGACTTAACGAAAAATTCAAAGAATTGAACTTCATTTCTCGAGTGAATGGTATTGACTTCTCCTGAGTAACAACTTCTGTTTCTGGAAGAACAAGTATCTTGAGGTAAATACACTCGAAAATAAGTTCTGGCTACTCGAGTAAGTCGATCCACTCGAGAAAAACTTTAACTACTCGAGTACTTGAGAAGTATATTAGTTTCTGTTACTCGAGTATAATAGATAATGACCACTCGTGTAGGAACACTTAGGACAAAATTCTCGAGAGAGGAAATAACTAGATCGGCTTCTCGAGTAAGTGAAAGCATCTACTCGTGTATCATAATATCTACTCGGAGTACAAAGTTCTTTGGACTACTCGAGTATATAATTTGAACTACTTTCTCGAGTATCATAGCTATGGCCTACTCGAGTAATGACTTCTGCTTCTCGAGACAAGAACCTTGCCTCTCGAGTACTAGACTTTAGAACCTACTCGAGTATATGACTTGGCAATAATTTCTCTTAACAAGATTTTAATCCTTCTTACTTGGAGATCAGCAACACTTCAAGGTCCCATGAGTTTATTCAATATGTTTAGTACTTGAAAAGTGAAGTGTATCCCAATAGAGAGGCTACACATGGAGTCAACACCATGGATCACATAATGAGGGATTACATTGTATGGTCCTGTGCTAGGTGACCTCACTGTAGACTGACATTGGTTCTACACTTGGCAATTATAACCTGCAAACACATCAACTTGAAACAGAGTACATCAAATACAACAGCTTAATTCATTCTTAGTTTTCAAGGAGTGACTTCTTACAAATCTAAGGTCATTGTAGAATACAAGACCCAACAATCTTCCCCTATTTGTAGAAGTCAGAACTCTCTACACTAAGGTTGAATTACATCAAGATAAACAAATAAAATAACTAGTAAATAAAGTAATAATGAGAAATTCTATGTTATATAAAAATCAGATCATCAAAATTAAAAGATTTATATTTATAAATATTGTTCAAGAAAAATCCAATTCCACAAAATCTCATAAAGAAACTTCTGATCTTCTTCTATTACTTCTTTGTCTGTTGTTGTTGTTGTCTCTGGTGAATTTCTTCCTGTCTCTAGAAATACATGAATGGTTTTGGAAAATATTTGGCTGGCCTGGGAGGAGCAGAGGGGTCTTTACGACTATACTTCCTATCATGAAGCCTTTTCAGAGTCATAGACTTCTCATACTGTTCCCATTCAGAGTGAGAGTAGTAGTTATCCTTATTTTCTCTGAATTCCATAACTAATCTTAAAGTATCCAGAATGATTGACTTAGAAGTGGGGCTCCAAACTTCAGCATGTTCTCTTACAGCATGTTCTGGCATAGGTGTGGACTTGCTTGTAGAAGCACCATCACCATACTTTCTTCTTTTTGTAATTTGCACATCAGGAGGTAATTGAGGAGGCACATCAGCTTGTTCAGAATTCCAGACTTGAGCATAAGTTTCAGAAGGTGGAGCATCATAATGTTCAGATCTGGGAGAGAATGAGCATTGCTGGGCAGTAGGATTGAGATGATGAGGAACAACATTTGGATCAACTTGAAATTCAGGAAATATTTGGTTATGCATCTAAACTGCTGTATCATAAGTATGAAATTTGACATTATCAATCTGGGTTTGAACATCAGCATGTATCTCTGTTAGCTTTCCTTCCCAAAGAGTTTTCATGGTACTATTAGATTTCTCTAGATATTCCTTGACTAATTTCTCCCCCTTTCTGACTTCTACAGATAGGGTATTGATGGCATCATCCTTAAACTTGCCAACTTCTTCACATGTCTTGAAATTATGCTCTTGAGCATTCTTTTCCAACTGAATCTAATTGTTTTCCAAAGTAACTGATTAGTCCATGACATGACCAATGCTAGTAATTGTGTGGTCTAAGGCTTTCCCACCTATTTGGAACAGGTGTTTGTGGGAATTAGTATTGTGCTGAATTTCAGCAAAGCCTCTGCTCATCTCTTTCTTTAGAGAAGTTATTTTGTTTGTGACCACTTTAAGAGAGTTGTCAAAATAAATTCTCTGCTGGGCTAACAAAGATTCAATTTTACCCAGAAGGGTATCTTCAGGAATTGCTACAGCTTGAGGAGATTGGATAGGAGCTGTCCAGGGAATGACTTCTTCAATGTGAATAGTAGAAGTGGAAGTCTGTTTTCTTCTAGCAGGTGTAATTTTAGCTTCAGCAGCTTCATCTATGAAAGATGGAATGTTTAAGTGGAGACTTGGGAGAGGTGGTTCAACTAGTTCAGGAGAAGATTCTTGTTGAGATGGAAGTTCTGGCTGAGAAGGGTTTTCTTGCTGAGATGGATGCTCTTGTTGAGATGGAGTTTCTTTAGGCAGAGGGGAGATAGTTTCTGTGGAGGTGAGTTCTTCTATCATCCTGTTGATGTCATCTTCTGTAGATTTAACTTGATCATTTACTTGGTCATCAGTAAGCATTTCTTCAGTAGGAGCAGAAACTTCTAAAGATATAGCAGCAGGTGGAGCAACATCTGAAGGAAGAGCAGACTGACTTATCTTTGGGATTGCAGGAGCAGGCTCCCCCTCAGCAATTGCACCTGATGTGCCAGCTACTTGATGTAAAGGGGAAGATGGAGTCCTGTCCTCATCCACTTGGAGATCTGGGCTTTGGCAGCTTGTCCAGGATTCTGAATCTTGAGCTCCCATCTCTGAATGGAAGAAATGGAGACTTTCTTAATGTGATACAAAGAAATACCTTTAGAGAGATCGAAATTTTTTGGCTTGAGCTCATGAAGGAGAAGAGAAACTATTCTGCCAAAATTGGGTGTATTGATGCTGTCTTTAATTTTGTCAAAAAACATCATACCCCATTGAAATTTTTTCCTGCAGATTACAGCAGTCATCATGTCAAAGAAATCATTTGTGATGAAGCTGATCGAACTGGTGCGATACAGAAGGACTTTTCCGAGAATGTCCACATGCAACTTGCTCTCTGCATTGAGATTAGGGCGGTGAATAGTGCATGCAGCAACATAGACACCACAGAATCTGCAAGCGTGATCATAATCTTCGACAATTAGGTCATCTTCCTCATCGATGATAGGCAGTTGAAGGAGCTTGGAGACGATTGAAGCGGTCAGCTTGATATTGAGTCCGCGAACCTTGCTTTTGAGAATCTTCCCATTTCTCTTTATTTTGGCATTCTGGAAGAATTCCTCGACTTGAGGAAGTAGAATCTTGCACGGATGTTCCTAAATAAAAGACAGTCCGTCGGCTTCTAGTAGCAACAGAACATTGCGGAAATCGTTAGAGAGTTCGGCAATTCCTGTGGAAACTAGCTCACTGCCAATACCAACTTTCGACGGAGGAGCCATCGATCAAGATAGAAGAACAGATATCTTTCCTTCTGAGAGAAAAACTGAAACCGCAGCAGGAGAACGACGGCGATAGAGAAGACAAAAGGTTTCTTGTTCTCGAGAAAAGATTTGAGATTAAGGATTTTGGAGTTTTCCGGACTTAATCTATTTATATAAATCTTAAATCATGATGATTAAGGAAATAATAATAATAAAATACCTGAAAATGTGGCGGTAGGAGTGTCTGGGTGCCAATATCAAAAAATTGAACTTGAGAAAGAAAATCGGCATCAGATTTCTCGAGAGACAAGTCATTTCTCGAGAGGAGACACATAAGTTCTTGAGAAGAAGAAATTGTTCTCGAGTAGAGAAATTCTTTCTCGAGAAGCAAATCTGAAGTTCTCGAGAATCAGATAAGTACTCGAGAAATATTTCTCGGGAATCAACTGTGGTTCTCGAGTAGAGATCTGAGTACTCTAGTAATAAGAATCTTCTCGAGAAGTGAAGTCCAGAGATAGAATTTTCTTTATTTTTTGAAGTGTAGCCCGATTCTTGAACTTTGCTGTGAGACCTTTTTCTTCATTCTTCTTTATTGAGCATTTCAAGTTCTTTTTTGAAAAACGAGAACTTGACCTCGTCCAGTGGCTTCGTGAAAATGTCTGCAACTTGCTTGTCAATTGGAACATACTGGAGATTGATGTCTCCATGCTCCACATGCTCTCTGATAAAATGGTACCTCAGCTCTATGTGCTTTGTCTTGCTGTGAGAGACTGGGTTGTTGGCGATTGCAATTACACTGGAGGAGTCGCAAAACATCGGAATGTTCTTGAACTTCATATTGTAGTATTCAAATTGGATCTTTATTTATAGCAGTTGTGCACAACAACTGCCTGTAGAAATATATTCTGACTCAGTTGTTGAAATTGCGACACAATTCTACTTCTTGCTGCTCCATGAGATACGCCTTCTTCCTAATAATTGACAAGTCCCAGAAGTGCTTTTCCTATAATCTTTGCTTCCTGCAAAATCTGCATCTGAAAAACCTATCAATTCATTATCATTACTTCTTGGGTACCATAAGTGTTGGGTACATTGGAAAATATGTACCTGATTTGAAGAAGTCTCACTTAGCTCAATGATATACATCAAGGTGTATTTGATGTTATTTTGAGTTTATATGTGCAGGTTAAGTATTTGCTAAAATATAGAAAAAGTTTAAGTCCATGTGTCGACACTTAAGAAAGCCTGTGTCGACACTTGGAAAAGTTGTGTCGACACAAGAAGCAACTGTGTCGACACACAGAATTTATTAGTCGGCATCAACTGTGTCGACACCGGGAGGCAGTGTCGGCACACAGAAGTATTAGTCGACATCGATTGTGTCGACACCGGGAGGCAGTGTCGACACACAGAAGTATTAGTCGACATCAACTGTGTCGACACCTAGAGGCAGTGTCGACAAACAGAATTCTGAGACTACATCAACTGTGTCGACACACAGGGCTTGTGTCGACACACAGCAGAGTTTAAACAATGTTGATTATTGTGAAGTGAAGAAGTGTCTGTGTCAACACAAAGAAGCAGTGTCGACATATTCTACAGATGTAGTGTCAAGAAGCTGTGTCGACACCAAAGGAGCTGTGTCGACAAAGCTTGTGTCGACACTTAATCTACTTGTGTCGACACATAATGACAATCAGTCTCGACACTTTGCTGACAAAGACAAAGGTTCAAGAACTTACTGGAGACTAGACAGCTATGTATTCCAACAAGTTTGCTGAAGCTATCAGACCTATCAGAAGTTGGTTAGAAACCGGATCAGCCGGTTACTATGGATGAAGACTATATATAGATGGATTCTGTCAAATCAAAGATAAGAACAATAACAACAACACGAACAACTATTGAAGTATTGATCATTGATCAAGAAAGTGCTCGACACACAGAAGAAGATTTTTATGAGAAGATCTAAGAAGACAATCTGAAGTTACAATCTACTCAGAATTTGTCTAAGGAGAATTCAAGCAAGAATTCTGAATAAACTTAAGAAGTTCTGGAGAGTGAGAGAGATCTCAAACTGTTGAAGTAAAGAAGGAGACATTTACAAGTCTCTTAAGAGGTAGATCTTGAACTAATCTGCTAAGAACGATTCAGATCTATTTCTGAATTCTAAGAAGGGAGCTGGCAGGCAGTCAACTTCAAAGGAGATCAACCCTACTGAGTTAAGATTCAAGAAGCTTTGAAGAAAGCTAAGAACAGGTTGATTTCAGCCATCAGTTTTATCAAAAAGCTGATCTAGAAACCTTTTATCCCTTCTCTCTCAATAAGGGTAAGAGTCCATCTAAAACACTTATCAAATTTTATAGGATCTTTTCAAAGATCTGAGTTGTAAGCCTATATTATAAAGGCTGAGTGTAGGAGATATAGATCTCTGAGTGGTAGGGCTTTTGATCCTGAGTGTAGGAGAAATTATTTCTGAGTTGTAGGCCTTGTGGCAAGGCTGAGGTAGGGCTGTTAGCCTGAGCTGTAGGAGTGTGGTTTCACTCTGAGTTATAGGAACCTTTCAGGGTTCTGAGCTGTAAGATCTGTGGATCTGAGAAGAAGGAAGAAGTTAGGCCGAATCTAGCACACTGCTAGATAGGTGAAGGGGGAAAGTGGATGTACCCAGACCTTGGGGAACCACTATAAACCTGTGTGCAATTTGTGATGTATGTGTGATTGTGAATTCTGTGCTGTGATTGCTGTAGAATAGTTAGATTCTCTTTAAAGAACTGAAATATTATTCTGCCTTAAGTAAAAAAGAAAAGAACCTATTCACCCCCCCCCCTTCTAGGTGTTTGGGTTATCTTGAAATCAATTCTATCAAGTGGTATCAGAGGGAGGTTACTCAAAGAAGGACTTAACCATCTGAGTAAGATCCATAAAGCAGATTCAAGATCAAGAAAATGGGTTCAGGAGAAAATCATAAGGAACTAGGTTCTATGAAATTACCCATATGCAGGAAAGAGATATTTAGAATATGGAAAGAAAGGGTCAGGCTTTTCATGGAGGCTTTTGATCCAAGGATCTACATTACAGTAATGGAAGGTCCATATATTCCAATGAAGTTGTCAGTTCTAGATGCAAATCAAAGAACTCCCAAAGATTTTTCAGAGATGACTAAGGAAGAGATCATCCTGGCAACTATGGATAAAAGAGCCCAGAATATCATAGTAAGTGCCATAGATGATTCAACCTTTCAAAATTTGATTCACTGCAAGACCTCCAAGGAAATGTGGGACACTTTGATAGTCTACATGGAGGGTTCTGAAGAAGTCAGACAAGATAGAAAATCTATGCTGAACCAGGAATATGAGAGTTTCAGACAAGGAAAGTCAGATGGTATAACTGAGTGTTATAAAAAGTTCTATAGAATAGTAAATGAGTTGATGTCCTATGGAAGGATCTTATGTACATATGAACTAAATGATAAATTCCTAAAATCCTTGACAAAGGATTGGGACACTAAGATGTTTGTCATTAGGGAAGTGGCCAAACTTGCAGATATCTCTCCTCCAACTTTGTTTGGAAAATTGCTGTCATATGAGATGCAGCTGATAGCTAGGAAAGAGGAAGAGAAAAGTGCAAAAGGGAAGTATAGAGAAAAGTCTGTGGCCTTCAAGGTGGAAGCCATTAGGAAGAATAGGAGGAAGTCTTCATCACCTCCTGAGATAGTTGCTGAAATTACTTCAGATAATTCAGACAACCAAAGTTCATACAATAGTGAATCAGATAAAAACTTTGCTACCTTCACAAGGCAGTTTTAGAGATTCCTGAAGAAGAAGCAGTGGAAGTCTAGGCCCTCCACATCTCAGCCTGTGGATGACTATTATCAAAAGAAGAAGTCATCAAGAAAGGACAGGAGCAGGTCTAAGCCTAGCAAATCTACAACATCAAAGAAAGTTTGCTACTGCTGTAATAGGCCTGGACATGTTGTGGCTGAGTGTCCAGACAAAAGAAAGGAGTCAGCTGATAAAAGGAAGACTCAACAAAAGATCAAGAAGGAGAAATCCTTTGTTGCTAAGAAGGAGAAGAGCTTGACAGACCAATCTACTTCAGAGTCTAAAGCTGAAGCTGAGGCATACATTGGTCTATATGCAGCAGATGAAGAAGATGAGTTTATGCAATTTCTGAACTCTATCTATGAATAAGAAGACCATCAGTGCATGGGACTGATGGCTGTATCAGAAGAAGACAAGTGTCAGGATCAGCCTGGTCCTAGTAAGGTACAATGTATTTCTAGAAATTCAGATTGTAGTACTGGTACAGAGTCAGCTACATCTGCATCACGTGATGTGCATGGGTCTGAATCTGAAGGTGATATTCATCAGCTGATAGATGAATATGGGGACTTATTGCAGGCACTAAAGAAAAGCAAAAACTGGCCAAAACTCAGGCTAAGGAAATTGCAGATCTTAAGATGGCTGCATCTGACTTAGAGAAAGAGTTGGATCAAAAATTGAATGAGATTGCCAAACTGAAAACTATAACTGTTATTCAGATGGGCACAATCACATACAAAAATGATCTAATTAAAAGTCTGGAAGCCGGACTTCAAAAGGAAAAAGATTTGGTGACTAGTTATTCCAAGCCAAAATCAGTTTTACCCTTAATAGATGAGTTTGTGGCTCAAAAGGGTAAGGCTGGAATAGGCTTTAAAGGTAACAACAGGGCTGTCCAATTTAAGAGAAAGGGCAAAGCCTCAGTCCAGCCACTAAACTTTAAATTCCCTGTAGTTTTTAGAAAGGTACAAGTGCCTTCTAATAAGTATGACCTTGAGAATACTCATGGTCATAGTAAGACTGAAGTTCTGAATGATAAGGGTGTTTATGTCAATAAGGCAGGTCATGTCCATAAACCCCACGTTCTTAAGAAAACAGTGGGTGTAGCTGCAGCAGTACCATCACAAAACAAAAGATTTGTTGTCAACACGACTGCCAAGAATGTATCTAAAAATAGATACAACATTTATGAATGCTGGTGTTGTGGCAAGACAGACCATTATGCCATAGATTGCTGGCACAACATTAGTGTCAGGAAGAACAACAGTCTACCTATTAGAAGAGCAGCAGATAGATTTGTTAAGTATGAAGCTAACTTGAACCAAGGACCCAAGACTTACTTGGGTTCTAAAGAGAGGTAATTCTTTATTGTAGGTGAGTCCAAGTTACCATGCCCCTATATGGTACTTGGACAGTGGATGTTCCAGGCACATGATTGGAACAAGGGAGTTGCTGAAGGAGTACTTACCTATCATAAATGGGTCTAAAGTAATTTTTGGTGGTTCTGAAAAAGAAATTATCAAAGTATTTGCTCATGCAGTTCTACGAGTATAGATGAGAAAATGGACAAGCTTACCATTACAGAAGAATCAACTAAAGAGCAGGAAGTGGAAAATGGTGATTACTGTCCAGGGGGAGTACAAGACTCCCTAGATGCTGTTGAAAACCAAGAGGTGCAGCATATTGAAGATACAGGAGAGGTTCAACCTAAAGATAGTCTACCTCCAACTGTTAGACACTTAAAGGATCATCCAGCAAATCAGATTATTGGTGATATAAGACATGGAGTGCAAACCAGAAGCAGGAACTTGAACACAGTGCTTTGCTCAAGCTTCCTATCTCAACTGGAGCCAAAGAGATTTAAAGAAGCTATTCTAGACCCACATTGGATTGATGCCATGCAAGAGGAGCTAAATCAGTTCAGAAGGTGCAAGGTCTGGGAGTTAGTTCCTAAACCAAAAGACCACAACATCATTGGAACAAAGTGGATCTTTAGGAACAAACTGGATGAGAATGGAATCATTGTGAAGAACAAAGCAAGACTTGTTGCAAAAGGATACAAGCAGGAAGAGGGTATTGACTTTGATCAAACCTTTGCCCTAGTAGCAGGACTGGAAGCAATTAGGATGTTCCTTGCCTATGCAGCATATCAAGGCTTCAAGGTATTCCAAATGGATGTAAAATCAGCATTCCTAAATGGAAATCTAAAAGAAGAGGTCTATGTAGAGCAGCCCTCAGGTTTTGTTGATTCTCTCAAACCTGATTATGTTTATAGACTTAGGAAAGCTTTGTATGGGTTAAAGCAAGCCCCAAGGGCTTGGTATGAAACCCTGTCTACTTTCCTTATTGAGAACAAATTCTCAAGGGGGAAAATAGACAAAACTCTATTCCTAAGGGAGTCTAAAGGAAAGATAATCTTAGTCCAGATTTATGTAGATGACATAATATTTGGTTCTACAGAAAACAACCTTTGTAAGAAGTTTGCTAAACTTATGCAAGGGAAGTTTGAGATGAGCAGCATGGGAGAACTTAAGTTCTTCTTGGGATTTCAAATAAGACAGACTAATGATGGCTTATCCATATCCCAGTCTAAGTTCACCAAGGATTTAATTAAGAAGTATGATATGGAATCATCCTCCACCATGAGAACTCCTATGGGAATAAGTATGCCTATATGCAAAGATGATGCAGGTAAACTTGTAGATGAGTCTTTGTATAGAGGAATAATTGGTTCTCTTCTATATCTAACTGCTAGTAGACCAGACATTATGTATGCAACATGTGTCTGTGCTAGGTACCAATCATGCCCTAAAGAATCTCATTACACTGCAGTAAAAAGGATTTTGAGATATCTAAAGGGCACACCTAATCTAGGCCTTTGGTACCCTAGGAATGGAGATTTTCTACTGACAGGCTATTCAGATGCAGACTTTGTAGGTTGCAAAGAAGATAGAAAAAATACAAATGACACCTGTCAATTTCTAGGAGGAAGATTGGTGTCTTGGAGCAGTAAGAAGCAGACTAGTGTGGCAATTTCCACAGCTGAGTCTGAATATGTGGCAGCAGGAAGTTGTTGTGCACAGCTGTTGTGGATTCAGCACCAGCTAGAAGACTATAGTATTCAGGTAAGTAGAACACCTTTGTTTTGTGATTCTACTAGTGCTATTTCTATTGCTAATAATCCTGTTTCACATAGTAGGACTAAGCATATAGAAATTAGATACCATTTTCTTAGAGAACATGTAGAGAAAGAGAACATCTCACTAGAATTTGTCAAAACAGATTATCAAATTGCAGATGTGTTTACTAAGCCTCTAGATGAAACTAAATTCAATAAATTTAAAATTGAATTAGGTATGTTGAACATAGATTAGTCTAACAAATTTGGCTAAGTAAATCTGTATCGACGCATCCAGAGAAGTGATGTCGACACTTTAGTATATGGTGTCGACACAACCAGAGTAGTGGTGTCGACACATCCAGAAATTGTGTCGACACTTGCAATAAGAGTCGACACAGAATTTCTGATGAACTACTAAGTATGTCTAATGTCGACATATCATCAATTGGTGTCGACACATAGTAGTCAACGCCATTGTCGAGACATTAGAAGTATGTGTCGACACATTTCAATAGTGTCAACACATTTAGACAGTTTTTGCCCGCCTTTTGACCTTCTTTGTTTAGAAGGGTATAAATAGGTCAAGAACATATTCTGTCGACACGCTCTCCAGGTTTTTGAGACTAAAACCTTGTATCGACAAACTCTCTTCTCTCAATCCAAGCTTTCTCACCATCCCAATGACGCCCAAGGTTGAAGATAACATTAACGAAGGATATGAGTTGGTTCGCCATGCCTTTGATGATGCGGAGTCAGAGATTAAAGGGGTCATTACCCTGTTTACTGACAGTGGTTTGGAGTTTCTGGTATCCGAACCAACCAAGATTTGGAAGAAGGAGGTTTTTTGAGTTTTTTGCTGCAGCAACAGTAGACTCAACTGGACTTAAGATTAAATCAACAGTTCATGGAGCAAGAGTCAAACTGACCTTGAAAAGTTTGAGAAAAATTCTTCATCTTCCAAGAACTCAGGATGAAGAAGAAGTACCAGTATCAAAAACAAGGGAGGCACTACAATGGTGTGGATTGGATCCCACCTTGAAGATTGGAGCAGCAATTAACAGAGAAAGGATGAATCAGTAAGGAAAATTCCTTTTAGAAGTGGTAGGAAAGGTAATTCTATGTAAGCCAGGGGGACATGATAGGATTTCTGCCTATATGTTCAACCTCATGACAAGGATAATTTTTAAGCTAAACATAGATTGTTCTATAGTCCTGTTTGAGAAGATTAAGGAAGGAATAAAGAATCCTTATTTGGCTAGACTGATGAGTTTATACTTGGTTGGAGTCATTCCAGAAGTAATGCACCAGATCCCTAGATCTAAAATTAATCATATGAGAAGAATGGACATCAGGATTATTTCTAGATGGGATAGGGTCCTATCAAAGGACATACCTGATATAGAGAGACAAGAGGCTGCAGTGAAATCACCTGTATAGGACCTTACTGAGAATGCACAAGTGCAGGAGGAAACAGTTAGTGCACAAGTGCAGGGGGAGCTAGATAGTGTACAAGTACAGGACCTGACTGAGAATGCACAAGTGTAGGGGGAGATAGTTACTGCACAGGTGCAAGGGGAAGAGAGAATCCACTTGGTAGAGGAAATAGATTCACAAACAGTCCTTGAGATATCTCATGTCAACAGTCCAGCACTAGATGTTATTATGGAGGATACATCTGTAGTTGTTGATGCTCCTGAGAAAGCAGTACCACCAGTCCACACTCAATAGGAGTTTACTATTAAGGAGTTGTTTCCTGATATTGAGGGAGCAACAAGTAAGGGGGGGCAAGTAAGGATTGAGGGAGAGCAGGCTGACATTGAGGGGGCAGCATGGGACTGAAAAGGAGCTGTCTCCTAGTCCCAAGGAAAGAGTATACATTCCCAGTTCATCTGCTTCAGAAGATGAAGAGATCAGAGGTATAAAAAAGGAGAAAACTGATGGTCTTTAAGAGAAGGAGCCAGAGTTATAAGAAGGCATTGCAAACTACTACTCCACAACCTGCCCTAGAGGCTGATTACAACTCATTAATGGTGGCTTTGCAAGTTAAATTAGATGAACAGAGAATGGCTCTAGAGAGGTATGTGGATGAAAGCCATAAGTCACTACAATTTGATTTAGCTCAGGATATTAAATCCATCAGGTTTGAAGTAAATCTTCATAAGAAAGAAATGACAGATTGTTTCCACAAAGGGGGCAATGCTGTAGTATTTCTGGCTGAGCAGCAAGTAGCAGTCAAGGCTCAAGTGGATGACATTACTATTAAACAAGGCTATGTCCTTGAAAATAAGATTAGAATGAATGACAATCTGACTGAATCTCACAATGAGATAGTCACTGAAATTAAGAAAACAGTCACTGCAATGACTGAAGAAAGAGCTAATGAGAAAGAGGAGTTTGATAAGAAGCTACAGGAAGCCTTAGATTCATTTCATACAGCCATTACTACTTCTCAGAAAACAATCTCTGATCAGCTTCTTAAGTTAAAATCATTTTATAAAGATGGTGTAAATTTTCTTGATGGACAAATAAGATTTCAAAAAGATGACTTAAGAGACCACATTGAAAGAGAAGTCATAAAGGGGGAGAGGGTGTTAGTCAAAGCAGGCTCAGATAATGCCAAATGGATATCCAATAGCATCAGAGCAACTCTGGGATATCCACCCCTTTATGATGATGATAATATTACTGAGTCTGGGGTGCAACCTGATTATGTTGAAGGTGATCAACCTGAAGTTGCTCAGATCATCTACCCTCCAGCAGATTTTGATATGATTCAACAACAGGTTCAGACAATGTACTGTCCTCCACAGGAAGTTGATAATATTATTATAGAGAAAGTTGAAATGCCAGAAGCTGCCTTGAAAGCTCAGCAGGAAGCTCAACTATCTAAGAAAAGGTTCAGAGAACAAGCTGAGTTAAAGCCTGATTTTGAGCAATGGAGCCCCACTTCCAAGAATATCATTCTGACTGCCTGGAAAGCTGTGAAAGATCAGGTTCATGAAAGGGGCAAGTGGTATAATGAACAAGAATGGCAGAAGTATGAAACAAGGCAAGAAGCCATTGTGCAACATAGAAGAAAAGCTAAGATTGGGAAGCTACCTCCTAATGCTCAGGAGCCTAGCAAATACTTTCCTAAGCCTTTTCATTATTTTGAAAGACAAAGGATTAAGGCTGAAGCTCAGAAGAAGGCAGAGGTTAAAGGAAAGAAGCATATTGATAATGTAGAACCTCCTGTGCAAGCTCAGATTAAGCCAGGAAAAGGCATAGTCATCAAGGAGCCTGATCAGCCTTAATATAGATTTACTATATTTTACAAGAACAATGTAATCTTTAGTGTTAAAAGAAATCTATGTAAACAGTTGTTAAGAAACTTTTGGATAATTTAAACAAAGCAATGTTTCATGTTCATTCAAGTTGCATTCTTATTCTGTGATATGATTTTGTTATTTGTTTTGTTTATAAGTTACCCTGTCATTTATTATTTATATACATCATCATGTTTGTTTATTATAAGTTGTGTATATTATTGACTAAAGGGTTATGACTTCTCCAAATAGGGGAAGATTGTTGGGTACATTGGAAAATGTGTACCTGATTTGAAGAAGTCTCACTTAGCTCAATGATATACATCAAGGTATATTTGATGTTATTTTGAGTTTATATGTGCAGGTTAAGTATTTGCTAAAATACAGAAAAAGTTTAAGTCCATGTGTCGACACTTAAGAAAGCCTGTGTCGATACTTGGAAAAGCTGTGTCGACACCAGAAGCAACTGTGTCGACACACCGAATTTATTAGTCGACATCAACTGTGTCGACACCGGGAGGAAGTGTCGGCACACAGAAGTATTAGTCTACATCGATTGTGTCGACACCGGGAGGCAGTGTCGACACACAGAAGTATTAGTCGACATAAACTGTGTCGACACCTGGAGGCAGTGTCGACACACATAATTCTGAGACTATATCAACTGTGTCGACACACAGGACTTGTGTTGACATACAGCAGAGTTTCAACAATGTTGATTGCTGTGAAGTGAAGAAGTGTCTGTGTCGACACAAAGAAGCAGTGTCGACACATTCTACAGATACAGTGTCAAGAAGCTGTGTCGACACCAAAGGAGCTTTGTCGACATCACCAAAGCTTGTGTCGGCACTTAATCTACTTGTGTCGACACATAATGACAATCAGTCTCGACGCTTTGCTGACAAAGATAAAGGTTCAAGAACTGACTGGAGACTTGACAGTTGTGTATTCAAACAAGGTTTCTGAAGCTATCAGACCTGTCAGAAGTTGGTTAGAAACCGGATCAGCCGGTTACCATGGATGAAGACTATATATAGATGGATTCTGTCAAATCAAAGATAAGAACAATAACAACAACACGAATAATTATTGAAGTATTGATCATTGATCAAGAAAGTGCTCGACACACAGAAGAAGATTTTCGTTAGAAGCTCTAAGACGACAATCTGAAGTTGCAATCTACTCAGAATTTGTCTAAGGAGAATTCAAGCAAGAATTCTGAATAAACTTCAGAAGTTCTGGAGAGTGAGAGAGATCTTCAACTGTTGAAGTAAAGAAAGAGACATTTACAAGTCTCTTAAGAGGCAGATCTTGAACTAATCTGCTAAGAAGGATTCAGATCTATTTCTGAATTCTAAGAAGGGAGCTGGCAGCCAGTCAACTTCAAAGGAGATCAACCCTACTGAGTTCAGATTCAAGAATCTTTGAAAAAAGCTAAGAACAGGTTGATTTCAGCCATCAATTTTATCAAAAAGCTGATCAAGAAACCTTTTATCCCTTCTCTCTCAACAAGGGTAAGAGTCCATCTAAAACACTTATCAAATTTTGTTGGATCTTTTCAAAGATCTGAGTTGTAAGCCTATATTATAAAGGCTGAGTGTAGGAGATATAGATCTCTGAGTGGTAGGGCTTTTGAGCCTGAGTGTAGGAGAAATTATTCTCTGAGTTGTAGGCCTTGTGGCAAGGCTGAGGTAGAGTTGTTAGCCTGAGCTATAGGAGTGTGGTTTCACTCTGAGTTGTAGGAACCTTTCAGGGTTCTGAGCTGTAAGATCTGTGGATCTGAGAAGATGGAAGAAGTTAGGCCGAATCTAGCACACTACTAGATAGGTGAAGGGGGAAAGTGGATGTACCCAGACCTTGGGGAACCGCTATAAACCTGTGTGCAATCTGTAATGTATGTGTGATTGTGAATTCTGTGTTGTGATTGCTGTAGAATAGTTAGATTCTCTTTAAAGAACTGAAATATTATTCTGCCTTAAGTAAAAAAGAAAAGAACCTATTCACCACCCCCTTCTAGGTGTTTGGGTTATCTTGAAATCAATTCTATCAATAAGCCAAGATTTGGTGTACCTTTAAGGTATCTCAAAATCCGCTTTGTAGTAGCGTAGTGAGATTCCTTAGAGTTCACTTGAAATCTAGTACACACACATGTTGAAAATATTATGTTCGGTCTACTAGTAGTAAGATAGAGCAAGGATCCAATTATGCTTCTGTACTTGGTTTCATCAAAAGGTTTCTCTTTCTAATCCTTGTCCAAAGACATAGCTGAATCCATTGGAGTCCTCATAGAGGTTGCGTTCTCCATTCCGAATTTCTTAATTAACTCATTGGTGAATTTTGTTTGAGAGATGAAAATTCCATCTTCAGATTGTTTCACCTGAAGTCCTAAGAAATACTTCAGCTCTCCCATATTGCTCATTTCAAACTTCCCTTGCATAAGTTTGGAAAACTTTTTGCAAAGGTTGTCGTCAGTAGAGTCAAATATGATGTCATTGACATAGATTTGCACTAGCAAAATCTTGACTTTTATTTCCCTAAGAAATAATGTCTTATCTATTTTTCCAATTATGAACTTATTCTCAAGAAGAAAGTTAGACAGCGTCTCATACCAAGCTCGAGGAGTTTGTTTCAAACCATATAAAGCTTTAAAAAAAGATAAACGTGCTCAGGATGGTTAGAATCAACAAAATATGGAGGTTGTTCTATATACACTTCTTCCTTTATGTCACCATTAAGGAAGGCCGACTTCATATCCATCTGATAGACAATGAAGCCCTTAAGTGTTGCATATGTTAGGAACAAACCGATTGCCTCCAGCCTTGCCACTAGAGCATAGGTCTGATCGAAGTCGATTCCTTCTTTTTGTCTGTATCCCTTGGCGACGAGTCTGACCTTGTTCTTTATAATTGTTTCATCTTCATCCATCTTGTTCCTGTAGACCCACTTTGTTTCGATAACGTTCTTACCTTTAGGTCTTGAAAAAAGCTTCCAGACTTGGCAACGCTTGAATTGATTCAGTTCTTCTTCCATTGCCATTATCCAAGATGCGTCTGAGTTTGCTTCCTCAAACTTCTTTGGTTCAACCTGCGAGAGGAAACTTAAATATAGATTTTCATTAGTTGTACCTCTACGAGTTCTAACACCATCCTGAGGATCTCCTATGATTTGATCAATTGGGTGATCCTTCAAGTGTCTGAGCTCTAGGGTTCTTGCATCTGGAGCTTCCTCTATCACTAGAGTGACTTCATCAACTTGGATGACATCTTCATCATGGTGATCATCCTCTCCAATTGGGGTTGGAGTGGTGATCTTGATGAACTTTTGAGATTTTTCTTCAGTCGGCTCATCCAAGTTTAATTCCTTTAGTATTGAACATACATCTTCAATAAACACACTAGAAGAGCTATCTTGCAGCAAGCTCGTCTCATCAAATACAACATTAATAGATTCTTCTGCAACCACGATTTTCTTATTAAAAATCATATATGCCTTACTATGGCTACTATAACCTACGAAAATACCTTCAAAGCTCTTTTTACTAAATTTAGTTATGTGATACTTCCCATTGTTAAGGACGAAGCATTTACTACCAAAGATTTTAAAATATGAAATAGTCTGTTTCCTGCCCTTTAGTAGTTCGTAAGGTGTCTTATTATGGTTCTTGTTTATGAGTGCTCGATTTTGCACGTGGCATGCAGTGTTGACGGCTTCAACCAAGAAATATTCCGGTAGTGAGGCATCACTCAACATGGTTCTGCAAGTCTCGATGAGTGTTCTATTCCTTCTCTCAGCAACTTTGTTCTATTGAGGAGTACGAGGAGAGGAAAACTCATGAAAGATACCAAGACTTTCACAGAATTCTGTCATGACCCCAAACTTAACCTCTGTTTCATTGTCACTTCTGATTTTGATAACAGAGCAGCTATATTCATTCTGAACTTGCCTGACAAAATTAGTAAAGATATCAAAGTATCTGACTTGTGTTTTAGAAAGAACACCAATGCAAAGCCAGAGTAATCATCAATAATAACCAATGTATAATCCTTACCTCTCAAACTTCTAATTTGTAGTCGACCGAACAATTCCATATAAAGTAGGTGTAAACACCTATTAGAGTTTTTGCCACTAATGCTTTTAAAAGTAGCCCTTGTTTGCTTGCCTTTTACACAAGCGTGACAAGGTCTATCTTTAATGCACTTAACTTTTGGTGCATCACGTACTAAATTAAGAGAAAATAATTTATTAATAGTTTTGTAATTTATATGTGTTAATCTCTTGTGTCATTGGTCACCAAGAGATGCACTATCTTTTTCCAAAAAGCACACTAGCGTAGAAGAGTATATGCAAATAAAATTTAAACAAAATATATATTCCTACTACGAGTGCCTGATAGAATCGTTTCTAAGTTATCGGCCGATTTTATCAAACACTTGTCTGCATGAAATTCTACTATGTATCCTTTATCACAGAACTGGCTTATGCTTATAAGATTGTGTTCCAATCTTTCAACATAAGCCACATCTAAGAAGGATACACTACCATTAGTAATCATATCGTAGCCTTTTGTAATCCCTCTATCAGAACCTCCAAAGATGACCTTTGGCCCGTTTTTGATTGGAGAATAATTTTGGAGTAGGCTTTTAGTCCCGGTCATATACCGAGACCATATACTGTCCAAATACCAGATAACATTTTTGGTGGCCTTTGGACATTCCTACAAAAGTAGAATCAATTTGTCTTAGGAACCCAAACCTATTTGGGTCCTTGGTCTCTAGTTAGCATACTCCCTCTACGTCTGTTAACATTGTGAGTGGTCTTTCTAACATTATTAACTTGAGAAGTTACATAATATCTGGGGTTAAACCAGCAATCTATAGCAAAGTGACCAACTTTGCCGCAACACCAACAGTCAAACCTGTTGTATCTTTGCCTAAAGTTCTCCTGCTTGATCTTTTGTAAGTGTGGTCTAGTAGGGGCAATAGACTTGGAGGTAGAAGCTTCGTGGTGATAACACTCACATGACTTATTCTCCTTAAGAGGCTTTTCCACAACGGGTTTAACTTTTGGAGCTTTCTTGATGTTATGACCATGATTATAAGGGTCGTAGCTCTGAAGAATGATCTCCTCATAAGGTGTCTTGAAGACACTTTCACCTAAGTTCTGGGGACGGGTCCATCCTTAGTACTAAGACTTGGGCTCTACATAAGTAGGCCTAACAAAGTGACCATAGGATGAATCATGATCAAACTCGTTTGTTGGAAAGATAACCTTTTTAAACGAAGTTTGGTCTTGAGGAGTTTTCCCCTTCTCCTTAGCTAGAGCTTTCTTGGCAGTCTTATTTCTTCTTTGGGCTTTATTTCTCCTAGATGATTTACTAGGGGCATCCACATGGCCTAAGCAACCTCCTTTACCCTGAGTAGAGAATTCAGCCACAAGTGGAAGGACTGTCTTGGGCTTGGAGAAACTTTCAACAAGTTTCTTTTCAGCAGTAAGTTGTTCTTCCAACTTTTGAATGATTTTCTCCTTCAGGTTCAGGTGCTCGAGAGCTTTATTATATTCTTTCATCGCATTATGGAATTCCTTTCTGAGTGAGTCCATCATTATGACTTCCTCCCTTAGAATGCTCTCCTCAGCCTTAAAAGATTTAATCTCCTTAGCTTGAGTTCTTGCGACTCTTTGACATTTATCGTAAGCCTTGATTAACTCTTTGTATTGAGTCATGAGTTCAGATTCAACATCAGACGAACAGTCCTCATTATCATGGTCAGAAGCATATGATTCCGAGAGAGGGGTGTAAGAGTTTACCTTCCTAGTAAACTGGGGTTTTTCTTCTTCAACGGTATGTGTCCTGAGCCCAAAGAAGGCTTCCCCATCATCACTAGACTCAGATGAGTCTGTGTCGCTGAGGGTCTTGGCCTTCTTGGCTACCAGGCTTCTTTTAGTTTTCTTCTTATTATAAGAAGATTTCTTCTCATCTCTTCTCCACCCTCCTTCTTCTTGTGAGGGAAATTAGGTTTTACGTGTCTTGGCTTATTGCAACAATAATAAATAATGTCAGAAGAAATATGTTTTTTTGGTTTTGAGTGATACCTGTCTTGGCTACTTGAGACTTTCTTGTGACGATCACCATCATGACGTGATCTTCTGGACGAGGCATCTTTATCTCTCCACTATTTCTTCTTATTCAAGAACTTCTTGAACTGCCTTGAAAGAAGAGAAAACTCTCCTTCAGATAGCTCTGAGCCCGAAGTTCTTGGCTCTGAAGCTTCTTCTTCACTCTCTTCCTGTGCGAGAGCAGGAGATGCAGCTTTTGCTTCCTCGAGATATCTACCTTTAAAGCAACAGACTTCTCCTTTGATGAAGACCGACATTTCTCTTCTTCAGCTTTTCTTGAGTTTATTTGGAGCTCATACGACATAAGCTTTCCAAAAAGATTCTGAGGGTCAGTCTCTGTCAGCTTACCAAAATCCCGGATTGCACAGACTTTGTTGTCTCATTCCTTAGTCAGGGATCTCAGAAATTTATCATTCAGTTCTCTATTAGTGAAGACCCGACCATAGACTCTTAGGCCGTTGGCAATCTTGAAGAAGCTTTCAAAAGTATCAGTAATAGAATCCTTGGGACCTTGTCTGAATGCTTCATATTTCTTGATTCAGGAGGGATCTTCTGTCATCCCTTACCTCTTTAGTACCTTCCATTAGGACGATGAGAGACTGTCACATTTCCTTGGTGGATTGGCAATGAATCAGATTCTGCAATATAGAATCATCGACTGCACTTGCGATGATATTCTTGGCTTTCTTTTATAAAGAGACAAGTGCAATCTCATCTTTTTCAAGATCCATAAGCTTCTTTAGAACTTGCCTTGTTGGGTCAACGGTGGAGGCTATCATTGGAACATAGGGTCATTCTTCCACTATCATAAAGATCCTTGGATCCACAGTTTCCATGAAGAATTTTATTCTTTCTTTCCATATGGGAAAGTTAGTCTTTGTACATAAGGGAAGCTTAGCAAAATCCTTGGCTCTGTCCATGCTTGTATCCTATTAAGACAACAAGGAGCAGATCTGTTCAAGGTGTTAACCTTTTTGATGAATAACCTCCTTTTGATACCAATTGATGTTTTTAGTTGTCTACCTAAATCACCTAGAGGGGGGGGGGGGTGAATAAGTGAGGTCTGCGTCTTTTTGCGGAATAAAAACTTGTAACGACGGAGCGCAAAAAATAAACAAGCAAGCCACAAAAAACACAAGATTTATAGTGGTTCTCCAACCTTGGGTACGTCCACTCTCCACCTCACCGATCTAGCACCACACTAGACTCTACTACTTCACTATTAGCTCAAATTGGAAAACAATCCTACAACTCTGAGTCAAACACTCCTACAAAAATCTCGGAGAACAAAGCTCCTACAACTCGGAGAAAAATCTCCTACAAGAATAAAGTGTTTTAATAAAAATATACGAACAGAAATATTTCAGATCTGAGTCTTCAACCCTTCTTCCTTCTTAAAATTTGAAGCTCTGTCAGAAATGGATCGAAGAAGACAAAGGCGAAATCTCTGGATCTGAAAACTTAGGATCAGCACGATCAAGGAATAGATCTGTCGATGTTGAAATTTTTGATCTGTTGAAACCTTCTTGTCCTGAATCTCTTGGATCGGAAAAGGTCAGCGACGAAGAATTCGATGAACAGCGGCGACGCTTCCCGATTTAGAATGAAAAATATGCGATCATACTACTTAATTTTCTTGTTAGGATTAGTCGATTATGATAAGACCTTTTATAGGACTTGTCTAACGGTCATAATCATTAATGACAGAATACGTGAACCAATAAGAAACGAGATCAATTTTAAATTACTTCCGTCGGGACTTAACGAAAAATTCAAAGAATTGAACTTCATTTCTCGAGTGAAGGATTGACTTCTCGAGAACAACTTCTGTTTCTCGAGAAGAGGTATAAGGTTCTCGAAAAAAAGTACTTAATGAAAACACTAAAAATAAGTTCTGGCTTCTCGAGAAAGAAAAGACTTTTACTCGAGAAATAATTTATGTTACTCAAGAAATATGTAACGACTTCTCGAGAACAATTTAGACTTCTCGAGAAATAACTTCGGCTTCTCAAGTAATGACTTATGCTTTCTCGAGACAAAGCTTGGCCTTCTCGAGTAAAAACTTCTGCTTTCTCGAGACAAAGCTTGGCCTTCTCGAGTAATGACTTCTGATTCTCGAGATAAGAATCTTGCTTCTCGAGTACTAGATTTAGAACCTCTTGAGAATTTGACTTAACAAAATTTCTTAACAAGATTTTAATTCTTCTTCTTGGAGATCAACAACTCATAGTTTCTTCCATATCTTTAGCACTTGAAAAAGAAGTGCGTCCCAATAGAGAGACTACACATGAGTCAACACCATGGCTCACATAATGATGAATTACATTGAATGGTCCAGTGTTTGGTGACTCATTGTAGACTGACATTGGTCTACACTTGACAATTATAACCTGTAAGCACTCAACTTGAAAAGAGTATCAAATACAAACTTAATTCATCTTAGTTCAAGGGTGACTTCATACAAATCTAGGTTATTGTGGATACAATACCCAACAAATTTTACTATTTGCACCCCATGAAGGAAAATTTTACTATTTGCACCCCAATGATGACGAATTTTGCTATTTGCACCCAATGATGAGGAATTTTACTATTTGCACCCCAAGATGAGGAAACTATTTGCACCCAATGATGAGGAATTTTACTATTTGTATCCCATGATGGGGAATTTTATTGTTTGCACTCCA
The DNA here is from genome assembly GCA_039513925.1 of Platanthera zijinensis. Taxonomy (NCBI): domain Eukaryota; kingdom Viridiplantae; phylum Streptophyta; class Magnoliopsida; order Asparagales; family Orchidaceae; genus Platanthera; species Platanthera zijinensis. The sequence continues at coordinate 78,930,480 of CM077079.1, forward strand.
ATGATAGAAAATTTTACTATTTGCACCCAGTGATGAGAGAATTTTACCCGATACCCGCAACTCATGTGCGAGTGTGCATTTAGTGCTCTAAGGAGACCGCATCAATACTTATTTTTGATTTTATTTTTCGTTTCTCTTTTTGATCATCTCCAGTTTCTTTAATTTCTTCTCATATTTCTCTTAGGCTCCGTTCATTTCGTAGGAATTGAAATGCAGGAATTGGAATTGAAGTCAATTCCAATTCCCGTAGGAATTGGAATTGAAGTCAATTCCAATTCCCGTAGGAATTGGAATTGAAGTCAATTCCAATTCCCGTAGGAATTGGAATTGAAGTCAATTCCAATTCTGTCGTTTGGCTAAATGCAGGAATTCTGTCACGGGAAATGGAATTATTAATTCCACTGTTCCGCTCAATATTAGAATTTTTTTCGTCCAAGTGCACATTTTTCGCCCGGGCGCACATTTTTTTGCTTGGGTGCATATTTTTTCGCCCGGACGCCCATTTTGTGCCCTAGAGCGCATTTTTTGCAGGGCACGCAGTTTTCGCCTGACCGAGCATTTTTATTGCCCGTACGCGCATTTTTCGCCGACCGATAAATGCGCACCCGAATGAACAGTGCGCGCCCGGGAGAAAAATTCTGGACCGGGTGAAAAATTCGCGCCTGGGCGAAAAAATCGCGTCCGGCCGGAAAATGCGCGCCCAGTCGGAAAATGTGCGCCCGGGCGAAAAATTCGTGCCCGGGCAAAAAATTTTCACCCGGAAATATTCGCTCCCGGGCGAAAAATTCGCTCCCAAGCAAAAAATTCAGCCAGGGCGAAAATTGCGGGCCCGGGCGAAAATGCGCGCCAAAGAAAAAATGCGTGCCTGGACAAAAACTGCGTGCCCGAGCGAAAAATGCGCTCCCGGGCGAAAAATGCGCGCCCGGGCGAAAAATGGGCATCCGGGCGAAAATGAGTGCTCAGGAAGAAAAATGCGCGTCTGGTCGAAAAATGTGCACCCGGTCGAAAAATTCGCGCTCGAGCGAAAAATGCGCGCCCGACTGAAAAATGCGGGCCCGAGCGAAAAATGCGTGCCAGAGCCAAAAATTTGGCCAGGGCGAATAAAATCGGATCCTGAAGAAAAATTCGCGTCTGGGCGAAAAATTCATGCCCAGGCAAAAAATTCATTCCCGGGCGAAAAATTTGCCCTCGGACGAAAAATGGGCGCTCCGGCGAAAAGTGGGCGCCCAGGCGAATAAAATTGCATCCGGACGAAAAATCCGCGTCAAGGCGAAAAATCCGCATCCGAGCGAAAAAATCTGCGTCCGGGCGAAAAATTCGCTCCCGGGCGAAAAAATCGTGCCTGGGTGAAAAATGCGCGGCCGGGCGAAAAAGCGCGCCTAGGTGAAAAATGGTTGCCCGGGCGAAAAAATGCGCGCCCGATCGAAAAATGCGGTCTCAGGCGAAAAATGCACCCCGAACAAAAAATGCGATCCCGTGCAGAAAAATGTGCGCCCTGTCAAAAATTTCGCTCTTTGGCTAAAAATGCGGTCCTGGGCGAACAACAAAATTTGCATTGATATATTTTTGAGAGAGTCGGGGACGCGTAGGTTGGGGTGGGAATCACGAATGAAAACCTCGTGAGGTAAGAATTGAGAGAACTGTGTTTCTTCTATAATCAATTCCAATGTAATATTATGGCCGCCGAACAGTCACAATTGGAATTGACAATTGAATGCCAATTCCAAAGCCCCAATTCCATCGAAACGAACGGAGCCTTAGATTTTAGACCGTGTTCTCGGATTTTTTTCTAAATTTTCAACTTGCAATTATAGATGGGGTGCAACAAGTCAAGTATAGAGTTGGGATTAACAATTTTAAAATTTGGAAGTTACAATTAGCAATAGGGTGCGACAAACCGAAATTAAATTGCGGTTAACAATCCCCTAATTAACACCATCAACAAATGTGTTCCCAGACATCAAATGAGTCTAGTTCATCCACCGTCTGTTGTTCATTGATGGGTTCGATTCCGTTGAATAAATAACCTTAGCTCACCGGCACGTTACCCAACAAACGGCCGGGGCTTGATCGATGTCTTCTCCGCCCCCATCACCGGAGATGTCGCCTCGCAAGCTTCTCTCAATCCCGCGTCACCTAATACTCCGGTACTCTCTCTCTCTCTCTCTCTCTCTCTCTCTCTCTCTCTTTCTACGTGTTTCTCTTTCTTAAAGTTGATTTCCCTGATTCCTATTTTATCAGATTAGCAGATCAGATCCGAGAAACCTTAGCCAGAACCTCCTACGCTCCTCCTGCAGGCTCACCCGTCTCCGTTAAATCGCTTTTAGAGTCCCTTCTTCCGCTAGCAGAAGTGTCCAAGCCGATCATCAGAGAAATCATAGACTTCTGCCTTTGCTGCGCCGCTCTAGCATCGGCCGTGGGAGTCGAGTCCCCTTCTGTTTATTGGATTCCGAAGGAATTGTCATCGTTGGCGAGGTCTGCATTGTGGGAGATCTCTGCCGCTGAATCCTTTGCCGCCGAGCACGAAATGGTTGCTGAGTTGATGTCTGAAGTGCTGCCTGAGCTTAAGGCGGCGGTGAAGCAGACTATTGTCGACCCTGACGACGAGATGTTCATCAATGCGTCGTCGAGGGCGCCTGTTGCGAGTGCGATCGTGGCTGCGCACCAGTTCAGGTGGCTTGTAACCCAGGTTTTATTTCATTTCTCCACGGCCATTGCAATTTCCGTAAAATTTCTATTGGATTCAGTGTTTGCATTTTAGTAGGTCGTTTATCCTCATTTGGGGAATATGTGCGCTTTGGTCATGCCGTGTGCTTTAACAACAATGGATCACTGGTCACCGGAGGTGAAGGTATGCATTCTAAATCTCAAGAAAGCTCCACGGTCCAGTTTTCTTCTGCTTTGGCAATTTAGTAAGTCAATAGCTCTTCACATATCTTAATGCCATTTCGTTAAGAGATGGATATGCCACCTGCAATATATATTTTCTTCTGCTTTGGCAATTTAGATGGGATGCAATCATAGGGATCCTAGGGGAAATGATGTATTCAACTTCTAGGGGGAAGGAAACAACAACACTTACAGACCACATTTGTGGGGGGAGGCGGTTACCAGTCATGTTTGTCCCGGGTCAACAATTCCAGGAGTTGCTGTAGAGGGATTGCAGAGGGGGCAGTTACAGGAGATTAGACGTGGATTGCAGTTGATAGGGGCTGGGAACGTGTACATGGATTGCTGGTGTTGGTTTTGTGGGTTGGGGATCAAAGGTGGGCGTGTCGACTACGACTGCAAAAGGGAGGTGAGTTCACATAGTGACTGGAATGCAAGGGAAATAGTCAATAGTTGCCCAGGATTGCTTAGTTGCAGTAGTTATGAATTAATTTCAGGGAATTTGCTTAGTAGTTATGAGTAGTGTGAGGGAGTTATGGTGGTGGTAGGGTAATTATATATTTTTGAATCGCATGCGTTAGCTAAGGCGTAGGAAACCATGAGTAGCTGATTCTTATGTTGTGTTATGATATTGTAATCACTGTGGGAACACCTTTTTTGTATATTGTGTAATGTTCATTATTGCATATTAACTGATAAGTATTTGACATGGGTCAAATGTAGTGAGTGAATGTGTGCCTTAAGGGAACATTAATGATTTAGTGTTAGTGGGGTGATGTTAGGAATTCAAAAAAAAATGATGCAATGCACATGTGATTGTCCAATGTTTACTTGTAATAAATTTTAAAATCAATATTAAAATCTATAAACATTAACACTAGAGATTAGAAATTAGAAACACAAGCAAGAATGAATTAAAATTAATGAGAGATTGCTTCAATTAAACATTAAGAGCTATAAATTCTGCAAATAGAACCAGGCTTTGGAAAAATAGATACAAAATAATATCACAAATGATACGATAGTTCATCGAATAATCAACAATAAAGTAATAATAACTTAAGTTTAGAACTTACACCAATAATTGGGGCCAAGGGAGAGTAGGGTTACTGAATCTAGGACTGGATATCACAATTAATGTTTTCCCGTCGCTGGACTGTTGTATTCTTGCACAATTATATAATGACAGTGGTCTATTGTGGGAATTGGAGGTAGGAATGGGATGAGAAGTCAATTGACGGCTGTAATTGTTGGGGATTTCTAACTGACTGTTGCAACTAGACAAATTCAGACCTGAAACCATAGACGGGCTGCAATACTGGGCTCTTAGGGGAGATGATGTATACACTGCTAGGGGAAAGGAAACAACATTTACATACCATATTTGTGTAGGGAAGTTAGTTATAGGTCACTTTGGCCTGGGCCATCAATTCAAGGAGTTGCTGTGGTGGGGTTGCAGAGGAGTTGTAGGAGAAGAATAGACGTGGACTGCAGTTGATAGGGGCCAGGAACATGTACAAGGATTACTGGGACTGGTTTTGTGAGTTGGGGATTGAAGGTGGGAGTGTCGACTAAGGCTGCAAAATGGAGGTGAGTTCACGTAGTAACTGGAATGCAAGGAAAACAGTCAGTAATTACATGGGATTGCTTAGTTGCAACAGTTATGAATTAAATTCAGGTAATTAGCTCAGTAGTTATGAGTAGTGGGAGGGAGTTATGGTGGTGGTAAGAGGTCTAAATTAGTACTTAAGCTCAATAATTGCTCCTTCAATTTTGATGCGAGAATCAATTCATTCACGCGCTTCCTAAAAGCCTGTCATCCTAGAATCTTGCTAGGAGATGTGACGCAGGACGGTCCTATGCCGAGGATAATGGATGATTACTAAATGCAAACACACGTTCGACAAATTTTGAACTTACAATAATGATTTTTTTATAAATCAAAATCTAAAATATGACTAAGTTGTTAAAGCTTACAAGCAAGGAAACAAGTGAAGTTGTATAAATGCGAGAGGGCATGTAATTAAATTGCACAATGCGAGAAGGTGTGTAATTAAATGCACAATTGAATGAAGACATACAAAGCCACAAAACCTTAGGGTAATGGTTACATACAAAATATGACTCGAGTACTGAAAGGGCACTAATTTAACATAAAATAAATGATTGCAATCTATAAACTTACACAAACATTCAATTTACCGAGTTATAATTTGATTTAACTTTCAAATCCATAATATTCAATTTATATAAACCTTCAGATACAAAGCCTTTCCAATAAAAATATTATTTAAAGTTAATATAACTTTAATTGACTCTAATACAATCTTATAGGCTTTCTTTATCATTAATGACCCACTCATTAAATTCTTCCTAACTCTCAACACATAAATCACATCATGCAAGACTAATATCTTTCTAGAAATTATCTTAAGATCCATTTGCACACGCCCAAAGATTTGTGCCAAAGAGGCTTTTTAAGGTTCTTACCCTTGGGCTTGAAATGATAGCGAGAGCGAAAGTTTCCATGTGATTCAGTAAGGCTAATCTTAAGCGCATGATCTTTGAGAGCTTTGGAGTTATGGTTCCTATGCTCATCCTCTATGTGGGTAGCAATTTGGACCTGAACATAGGTGAGGTTAGATTGATCATGCCTAAGCATAATGTTGAAACCTGACCAAGAATCAGGAAGGGACTCAATGAGGCAAGCTACTAAATAACTTTTGGATAAGATTGAACTGTCGGCTCGAATCTTAGTAACCATCTTATCAAGATAGTAAAATTCAAGGTTAATGAGTTTGGATGCATTAATCTTGAACTTATGGAGGTTGGAGACATTTTAACGTTCTATTCCCTCATTGTCAAGGTTATAGCACGCTTCACGTGCATATTATTAATGTCTTCGTTTAACATATGTGCTTATATTTCGACAAATGCACTGATTTCATAAGTACTAAAAATAGTGAGAAAGTATCATCTCCACTTGAATTTAATGTGAATGCCAATATTGTTACTTAGAACACAATTTATTTAAAGAATCGATTAAATTGAGGTTGTTTATAATTAATGATTGCATTAATTAGCTAAAGAATTAAAAGAAAATTGAAATAACAACTAAGATTAAGATTTAATAAGCTATTAGAATTAGTGTTATGGTGATTGTTGCATAATCTATACTATATTAAAAGGGAAGAAAACCCTTTGGTTAAACATTCGTTTTCCGATTTTGCCCCTTTTTATTAAAATAATTCCAATTTTTAAAATTTGTATTTTTCTTTTATTTAAAAAATGTGCTCTCATATAGGCAAAATCCTCTAACTACAATACAAATGTGTTCTCCCCGCCGCTCACAAACCCCCGTCCACACCGCAAAAATGAGTGACGAGCATAGTATAACACTCAGGGATTTACGAGCGGCGGGAGCGCTGTCACATCGAGACAATATTGTAGCCGGGATAATGTCACACAGAGGTATTGTCGTGACTGGTCGTTGGGGCGGAGCCCCGTGCATATCACTTGTATGAATATTAAGTAAGATTATTCATGAGTGAAGTGATTGATTTTATAAAAAAAAATTTATAATTGATGGTTAAATTTCTTAAGCACTTCGAAACCTTTTATCCCAGGAGAATCGATTATAATTCATTCGCAAATGACATATTCGTGGCCGAACATGTCTAGAATGATAGCGAAAGCTTTAATGCACTGCAAAAAAACTAAATACATTCAATATTTAGAATGCAGCTACTGCATAGATCCGTATCACGCCTCTCATAAGTATTTAAATATATTGTGCTATTTATGAGATTCGTAAATTAATTGATTCATGATCCAATATCAATGATTACACATGAAACTAGTGTTGTGACCAATTAGCCTAGTGTACACATTAAACACCTGAATACAACCCTAATCATACAAAATATAATTAAAATTAATACAATCACTTATAAAAATCCCAGCATTAGTTTGCTTTACTACTCAATCTTCCCAACAAGAGAGCTAGCTTCTCATTGTTAGACAAACCACAAAAAGATTGATAATGAAGAGAGTAAATTGCATGATATTAGATAAAAAACTCACAAAGTAGAGAATAAAAATGCAAATGCTACGAGGGTCGTCGATCCTGTAGTACATCCATAAGCTGGATTCCAAATAAGACTTCCTTCAGTTGTTCCTTCAATCTTCTATGATTTTTCTCTCTAAAATCATTCAAATACAAACTAAAAATGCTCTAAAAAGAGGTATATATGAGGTGTCTAAAGTTGCCCCTTTCTATCTGAATGGGCCCCCTGAATGCGTATTTCTTCCTGTTCTTTAAATAAAAAGTATTTATATAAATAGGCAAAATACATTGGTATGCGTATAATGCACCCGTGTCCGTTTTTTTAATTGCATCAAATCGCCCACGAAATGGAGGCAACTATTCGTAACTGTCGGAAATGGGGAGATAAATGTCGGGGACGCATGACTGTGTGTATAAACGCACACGCTCGTAGTTTTGTTATTTCTGTCAGAGAAGTGGAGCTGTCAGGAAGATCGCACGGGCGTGATAGCTGATGCATGAACGTGCCTCTAGAAGAACACACTGGTGTGTGTTTGGATATGTACTGAAAACTCACGAACGTGCGTTTAATGCATTGCCTGTGTTAAAGTTGTGCACGTTTTTGTTTGGGTCGTGCATTTTCACATGTGATGCATCCTCTGTCGCATTCAAATTTTCATGACGTCATCATGCGTCATGGAGTTTTTTTTACCATGCATTTATTTATTTATTGTCATGTATTTTCTTTTCGGGCACCTGCTTCTATTTAAAAAATGTTTGGCTCGTTGGTTTGACCGGCCGATGAGACCCTGAATAAATAGGTCCTGTAATTTTAGTCGTTAGAACGTAACGGGCAAGCTTAAGACTTTTCAAAAGATTGCATAAATTTAAAACTTAAATTTAAAGGAGGAAATATTAATATTAGGAAATGTTGTATTTGGGGAAATAATTCAAAAGATGGAGAGAAATAAAAAAGTATTAAGTTGGTATTAATTTGAAAAGCTATTAATTTGAAAAGCTATGAGATTCGTAAATTAATTGATTCATGATCCAATATCAATGATTACACATGAAACTAGTGTTGTGACCAATTAGCCTAGTGTACACATTAAACACCTGAATACAACCCTAATCATACAAAATATAATTAAAATTAATACAATCACTTATAAAAATCCCAGCATTAGTTTGCTTTACTACTCAATCTTCCCAACAAGAGAGCTAGCTTCTCATTGTTAGACAAACCACAAAAAGATTGATAATGAAGAGAGTAAATTGCATGATATTAGATAAAAAACTCACAAAGTAGAGAATAAAAATGCAAATGCTACGAGGGTCGTCGATCCTGTAGTACATCCATAAGCTGGATTCCAAATAAGACTTCCTTCAGTTGTTCCTTCAATCTTCTATGATTTTTCTCTCTAAAATCATTCAAATACAAACTAAAAATGCTCTAAAAAGAGGTATATATGAGGTGTCTAAAGTTGCCCCTTTCTATCTGAATGGGCCCCCTGAATGGTCTCTCTTCCTGTTCTTTAAATAAAAAGTATTTATATAAATAGGCAAAATACATTGGTATGCGTATAATGCACCCGTGTCCGTTTTTTTAATTGCATCAAATCGCCCACGAAATGGAGGCAACTATTCGTAACTGTCGGAAATGGGGAGATAAATGTCGGGGACGCATGACTGTGTGTATAAACGCACACGCTCGTAGTTTTGTTATTTCTGTCAGAGAAGTGGAGCTGTCAGGAAGATCGCACGGGCGTGATAGCTGATGCATGAACGTGCCTCTAGAAGAACACACTGGTGTGTGTTTGGATATGTACTGAAAACTCACGAACGTGCGTTTAATGCATTGCCTGTGTTAAAGTTGTGCACGTTTTTGTTTGGGTCGTGCATTTTCACATGTGATGCATCCTCTGTCGCATTCAAATTTTCATGACGTCATCATGCGTCATGGAGTTTTTTTTACCATGCATTTATTTATTTATTGTCATGTATTTTCTTTTCGGGCACCTGCTTCTATTTAAAAAATGTTTGGCTCGTTGGTTTGACCGGCCGATGAGACCCTGAATAAATAGGTCCTGTAATTTTAGTCGTTAGAACGTAACGGGCAAGCTTAAGACTTTTCAAAAGATTGCATAAATTTAAAACTTAAATTTAAAGGAGGAAATATTAATATTAGGAAATGTTGTATTTGGGGAAATAATTCAAAAGATGGAGAGAAATAAAAAAGTATTAAGTTGGTATTAATTTGAAAAGCTATAAGTTATTGAAAGAATTAGGTGATTGTTAACCGCAAACCAGCTATTTGTTAGTCGCACCCCAAAATCTCATTATTTTTCGCGCCTTTTCAAAATACGTCTTGTACATGCAATTTCAGGAAAAGTGCTCAACACGAAAGTTGTAGATATCGTCGAGATCTACAACTTTCGTGTTGAGCACTTTTCCTGAAATTGTATGTACAAGGCGTACTTTGGAAATATGCTCAGATTTTACGCCTTTCAGAAATACGTCTTGTACATGCAATTTCAGGAAAAGTGTTCAACACGAAAGTTGTAGATCTCGTCGAGAGCTACAACTTTCGTGTTGAACACTTTTCCTGAAATTGCATGTAGAAGACGTATTTCGAAAAGGCGCGAAAAATTAGCAGATTTTGGGGTGCGACTAGCCAATAATGGGTTGCGGTTAACAATCACCAAGAATTATTTGGAAAAAAAATATTATGTAAAAGATAATAGAAAGAAATATTTTGGATTCCAAACAAAAAAAACTCTATTTAATTCCCTGTGAAAAGAGACAAAAGGAACCGAAAGCAGGAAATTAAATTTCCCTGCCTGGCCAGTCCTGTCTTCCCCGTACAGTTCTCCTGCCACTCCGATTTTTTTTCAACGCTTCGCCCGGTCGCTGCCCCGCTCCTCTTGACGACGCCCAACAGGGTTCGCCGGCCCTCGTCCCAGTATAACCGCCGGAAACCCCGCTGTTCTAGCCCTCCGACAACATCATCTACTCTCGTCAGAGTCTCGCCAGCGTCCCAGTTGCCCGCAGCCGCTGCTCACTCCCCCGTCAACAACACCGCAGCCCCTGCTGCTGTCCAAGTGATCGAGCAGGCTACTGTACCGCTCTGCCGCTGCCCTCCTTCCTCGACGCCATTCCAACAGGGTTCGCCAACCTCCCTCAGTCTATGGCAAGCAGTGGCCTCAACTTCTTTCTCCGGTGACCCCCAGTTTCCTCACTATAGCCGGACTGCTGTCGACTCCAACATTTACTTCCAGCAAACGGCCGGCCGAAGTTACCTCAACTCAGAGTTTGGAATGATTACTCTTCCTGTGGTGTACTTTTACCCCTCCGTTGCTCGTCATTAGGTTTTAATTTTATGCACTCATTTAAATAGTTAAGAGCTTGCCCCGAACGTTCTACTCGCTTTAATTACCGTTAATTTCATAAATTATTGCTTGCGGGTTATGCTTGTGGTTGTGCGGATCTCGCAATGGTTCAATTCGTCATGCGTCGCAGAATGTTTTTTTTGTAACAACGATTAACGTTCGAGGGGAGCTCAAACGATTGAGAGTAATTTGCGCGCAAAAGTTCGATTTTGGCCAACCCGACTCTCCTTTCAAAGTTAAATTCCATTTTATTTATAAAAATCATAATTTTATTTTATACAAAATAAAATATTTTGATTTAAAACATTTAATTTTTCAAAACCTGAGTCGAGTGTACGTCAACATGGTTCTCCTATGCCTTTTTCTAAGCTTTATTTTTGTCCCAATTAGCTTTAATAAGCTCCATTAAGCTCAAAATTGCTTATTCCTTATTTCCTTAACTAGAAGATACAAATAATGTGTAAATCAATCTCTAGCTCAGTAAAGCACATAAGAATTCAATAGTACTTTATGTGTTATAAGAAAAATAATTGTCACTTATTTGATGTTATCAAATACTCCCAACTCAAAATTTGTTATTCCAAAGCAATGAGAATTTTAAGTCAAAAAAATGAAGAAAGATGCATAGTTATTGATGGGGTTCCACGAAAACAGTAAGGTCGAGATGGTACTTTTTGTGGCGACCTCGACCGGCTCATTTATACAATTCCAAAGGGCCTATTCTCCAGAAATTCCGAGTCTGTTTGATACTCCAAACGCTACGTCAAAAACTCCAAATAGAATCGTATTTGGAGTTCACGATTTCCGTTTTTGCTACGACAAGGGGAACAAAACGAACGTTGCAGAACTTCCTTCCTCGGATTTTGAATTGAATCATTTTTCAAGAAAATTCATTTGAAAACAAAATAGTTACTTTGTGCTTTACAAAAATCAAAGTTGCTTAATTTCTTAAAATGTGTGCAACGCCCGCTTAAATTACTTTTATTTTTTGCAAAAATCCATAATTCATTGCACGTATTTAGGGTTTCCTAGAAAAAGCCGACAGGCGCGCAAATCCTACGCGCCGTGTTGTATCAATTTGGTATCAGAGCCAGATTTCAAAATTTTCTAAGTTCGAAATCCGTCATGCGTAGAATAAAAATCCACATAGCATATTTTATTTTTTAAAAAAGGATTTGTTTTAAATAGCATAATCATACATTTGTATTATTGTCTGCCTCGCATGCATCCGCGTAGTGGTAGGTTAGTAAGTATGAGTTCACCCCATCACAATCCACCACCTGAACACCCTCAAGAGGTAAATTCGGAGATGCGTTGAGTTGAACGTGGTCAACCGAGTCTTGTGAACGAAGGGAATGAACCACCCCCGTGATTTCTACCTTTCGCACACCAATTGGCGACATTAACTGAGAGCTTACACCAAGTGAGAGAAGGATTCAAAAACCATAGTGTTAGGCTGAATAGTTTAGAAGTACCCCCTCGAGTTTCAATGTCACCTCCAATTCGAGATTATGATTCCGTTCGTCCCGATCACGAAGTCCCATTTCACTATGTTGAAAGATCTACACTTAGGATGAATTCTCTTTTTGAGGACGAGGTTAAAATCCCTTAGATAGGTTCGAATTTTAGTACGATCGGGGTAGGAATTCCCCAAGGTATTTTCCCGAACTTCAATGAAAGCCTTTCTTAGGTAGGCGCCTCTTTTTGCTGGTTCTATGGATCCCAAGGTCTTTTCTGACTGGGTTATAGACATAGAGACCTATTTTTAATGGTATCGTATGATGGAGGACCAAAAGGTTCAGTTCGCAAAAATGAGATTGAGGGGGCGAGCAAAAATATTTTGGATCGGTGTAGAGCATAGTCTATAGAGGAATGATCGCCCTCCCATTACCCATTGGCCTCACATGAAAGCCATATTGGAGGAGCAGTACATTCCACAACACTATCAAACCCGTCTACGAGACGAGTCGACGTCTCTGCGTCAAGGATCCAAATCAGTATATGATTATCTTGCTTAAATGAAGGATCTTATAATTTGGTGCGTAATAGAACACCTACGAGATACCTCATCCAAATTTAGGTGTGGACTACGGTCTGAGATGTGTTGATTCGATATGACCACTATTCCCTAGCAGAGGCCATATCTATCGCCATCGATATCTGTAAGAACCCCCTCCCGGTAATTGGTCACGCCGAGAGAATTCTTATACTCAGGGCAGTTGCCATACAATAGTGTTAGTAAACATGCTAATCCCCACTGTATGACACCTGCCTCCTAAGGTGAGCTATCATTACATCACAGTAATACAAATCTATAACAGAGTATAATAGACAAAGATAAAGTCCAAATCACATTTTTCATATATATATCAAAGGTTTAGATTACAGCAGAATACTAGGGATAAACATGCCCTTACAACTAATACTAAAACATGCCCTTATAACAAAGTAAGGAGCATGGAATCGAAGCAAGAAATCACATCTCTTAGTAACTCCTATACTATCACTGCGGGTGTAATTGGGGTCCAGGACTGCAGGCATCTCCGTCTCTACCTTAGGGTTCTCTAGCATGAGCTGGAATTGGGGCTGGTGCTACGAGAACTGCTGTGGTCGAGGCTACTGGGGGTCCTAGAATGTGTTTAGGATCAAAATATTTCATAAATATCCTAGTGTGATAAAATGAATAATCAAACTATACTATTTAAGTGCATAAATCATAAGATGATCAATTTAAGTTCAAACATCCTCAAAATTGAACCCAAGGTCATTCATGGCATTATTAGGCTACTGTAAAAGTTGTGGAATTTATTGAAAGGTTTAGAGCCTTTGTATTTCATTAATTTACATGATGTGACAATTTATTATTTAATTATAAGGTATAGTTTTGTAAAATAGTCAAAACAAGTCAAAATAATTTCAAATTATAAACCATGGTCAGTCATGATCATAATAGGTCACTGAAATAGTTTGAGAATTTATAAAGATGTTTTAGACATTTTTATTTCATTTATATGAAGGGTGTGACATATAATAATTATTAAGCGGTATAGTTTTGAAAAATCATCAAAACAACACCAAATTATTAACAAGGTCAATAATGACCTAAATAGGACACTGAAAAAGTTTGACAAATGTTGGAAATGATCAGGTATTTTTAATTCAATTTTCAAAGGGTATGACTATTAATTAAATAATTAATGCTATAGTTTTACAAAATTATCAAAACACTTTATCATGAGTTCAAATTGTAAACTAAGTTCAGTCATGACCTAAATAGGTCACTGAAAAAGTTTGGGCAATTTTTGGAAATGTTTAGGTATTTTTAATTCAATTTTCAAAGGGTATGACTATTAATTAAATAATTAGTGCTATAATTTTACAAAATCATCAAAACACTTCACCATGACTCCAAATTACAAACTAAGGTCAGACATGACCCAAATATACCACTGAAAAAGATTGGGTATTTTTAAAAATGTTTTAGGCATTTTTATTTTATTTATTAAAAGGTGTGACAATTATTTAATAATTAAAGGTATAGTTTTACAAAATCACCAAAACACTTCACCATGACTCCAAATTACAAACTAAGATCAGTCATGGCCCAAATAAGCCACTGACAAAGATAAGGTATTTTTAGAAATGTTTTAGGCTTTTTTATTTCATTTATTAAAAGGTGTGACAATTATTTAATAATTGAAGGGTATAGGTTTACAAAATCATCAAAACACTTCACCATGATTTCAAATTGCAACCCAAAATCATTTATGACCTTAATAGGCCACTGAAAAAGATTGAGTATTTTTAGAATGTTTTGGGTATTTTTATTTTAATTATTTTAAAGGTGGATCAATTAATTAAGTAATTAAGGCTATAAATTTACAAATCACCAAACCTTGTCAAAAACACTTCCAAATGACCTGAAACTTCTACCATGTATTTTCGGCATGCATACAAGAGTGTGCCCAAAAATTTAGTATTTTATCTCAAAGGGAATGCCTAATTTTCTCAATTATATGATAAGTGAATAATTATCAAATATTTAATAAAACTATAGGAAAATCTTCACCAAAAATTATGAAACTTATAGGGGGTGTTTATTATTATATCCCACATGTATGTACCAAATATTACACCCATCAGAGATGTATGAAAAGAGAAATACACAAAATACAAAAACATCATGGTTTATGAGACAACAAATAAAAAATGGAATATAGAGAGAAATACTCAACCCCTGAAAACGTGTCATCCCAATTTGGAAAGGTATTTCCAAGGTCTACAACATTCATGTTGAGTCCAATGACTGGATTTGGGTGTAGGGTGCCTAAAAATGAGCTTGAATATGACTGGACAGATTGGCTGTTTTGGCTATGGGCTGCTTATAGCTGATCTGCACTGATCAGACAGCAACTGGTCATCTTCAACCTCCAGCCCATGACCGAGATTTGCCCAACCTGGAAGGGTTTTTTTGGCTTCTCCACTCCATATTAAGCACCTCCATGGTCGGGCAACACCACCAACACCTTGCCCATGATGAGGGTCGTTGATGGGTGGTGGTCCGACGACTGGTGGTGGCCGGTGGCCGAAATTTTGCAGGAGTTTTCGTGGAAGCTGTTGAAGAGCATTTCTCCATGGAACCAAGCTCAATTGAGCTCATTTTTTATTTAAAATAATTTTAGGATGCTTATAGAAGGAGAAGAAATCTCACCTTAAGGAGGGCAATTCCTTTGGTTTTTGTTTGGGTTGCCATGATGGTGGAGGGTGGTCGACCATGGCTATTTAGGCTTCCTCAGGCTCTTCCTTCTGTTTCTATTCTTACATTTGTTGCTTGGGAGTTGGTGAGTTGTTTAAGTTGTTAGGAGGGGTTTTTATAGCTTGAGGGTGAGGATACCTATTTTTCCCTTACCTTCACCATGGTTGGTCATGGCTATGGCTTTAGGATATCCAATGAGCCACCTTGCAGCCTAGAGAGGGCTTCTTGGATAAGCTCAAAAGTTGCTGCCTCAACCTCCCAAAGAGGAAAGAACTTATGATTACTTTGGATTGAAGTCTTACCAATTTTGGTTAATTTTGCTTAAGGGAAAGTTTAGCTTAAGCCATGGTCTAATTTGGTTGACTTTAGGTTGACCAAAGTCAACATTTTTAGGGTTAAGTTAGTCTTGGTCTTGGGTCAGCGTGGTCACTTTATTTGGTTAGGAAGAGGTTTAATTGAGTGGTTTAAGCTAAATTGGTTAAGCACACACCATACCCAATTTAAGGGTTCTACCTTGTCTCTATGTGGTGGATCATTTAATTTGGGGTGTCAACATCGGGGTAGGCTAGCTTGAGTTATGATAAAGGGTATGATTGAGTCAATTGGCCAAGGATGGGGTTAATTGAGTTGATTTGATCGATTTGGCTAAATGCACACCAGGCCCTTTTTAAGAGTTCTACCTTGTCTTCAAGGTGGTGCGGTGCTTCGCTTGGAGTGCCAATAGGTGGGAAAATTACATGCCATGATGGAAGAGGTGGTTGGTCTACTTGGCCAAGGGTGGAGTTAAATGAGGGGTTTTGGTCAAACATGGCTAAGCACCCACAATTAACCTTTAAAGGTTCTACCTTGCTTTCAAGTTGATTTGGTGCCCCTATTGGGATTTCAATGGATGAATTGACCCCACTTAGGTCATGGGGGAGGGTATGATTTGTTTAATGGATCAAGGGTGTGACCATGGGTTGATTTGATCAATATTGACTAAGTGCACATATTTACCTCTTAAAGGTTCCACCTTATCTTAAAGTTGAGGTAATGCACTAATTAGGGTTCCAAAGGGTGACTTGACTCCCTCAAGTTATGAGGAAGGGAATAGTAAGGTCAATTGGCTATTTACGGGGTCCATGATTTGGTCAGATTTGGTCAAATTTGACTCCCTCAGGTTATGATTTGGTCAAATTTGGTCAAATAGGGTCAATTAACCTTTTTCCTTTTTAAGGGTTTTATCTTGTTTCCAAGGTGATCTAGTGCACCTATTGTGATGTAAATGGATGAATTGACCCACCGAGGTCATGGAGGAGGGTATGGATAATTTAATGGGTCAAGGGTGGGGCCCATGGTTACAGATGTCAGATGTCGGGTTCATGTCGGTTTGAGTTTGAAATGTCTTAAGTCGGATTGCGGGGGATATATCTGAGATATTTTACAAGTTGAATTTTAATATTTAAATAAATTTATTCATATATTTTAACAATTTTTATAAATACGTGCAGTTATATACATAATGTATTTTTATAAATTACATAATAAGCACATATACACATAATTTATACTTATAAATTATACAATAAACTTATATACACATAATGTATGTTTATAAATTACACAAAAAGAAGCGCTGACGATAGTAAAAGACATAAAGAGCACCAATACCAGTTAAATGAGAAAGAAGTCGAATTTTGGCTTAGAGAGAAACAAAATGTAGCATAAAACAAAATATTACCGCTCAGACGCTTAAAAGAAATGAAAAAAATATATTTGTAGTACTCTCCATATATTGTCGCGAGATATCGCCCCATATATCGGATAAGACCCGATATATCGGGACCTAAAGACCGATATATCAGAGATATTTTCAAAAATGATATTTTTACTTGAAATGTCGATGTCGTGGCGTTTTCTGCCCAAAATCTTTATGCCAGTCGACATTTCGGACATGTCGGTCGACATCTACAACATTGGTGGGGCCAATGGGGTTTGAGTTGGCTAACTTGGCTAAGTTTACCTTTAGCCCCTTTAAGGTATCCACCTTGTTGCCAAGGTGATGTGGTGCGCCTATTGGGGTGCCAAAACTTCCAGGGTTCCCATTCAAAATTGGGATGTTACAAATTCAATAAACAAAAGAATAATTTTGCTCCCGAAATTGATGTTAAGATCATGGGTGTTCAAAAGTACATATAAGGATTTAAGACAAACGGTAGTGCGAGGTATTTTAAAGTCATACATGAAAGAAATAGCTCCAAATTTTTAAGTTGCAACAAGTCCCGAGGCTCCCATGTGAACTCCTCTAGACCCTAATTAGACCATATAACATTCACTAAAGGGACCCTCCTCTTCCATAGATTATGAGTATCTGAGTCTACTACTAGTTTTGGCTTAAGATGAACCGATCTATCTGAATCTAATTGTCCTAACGGGGCGGAGATGTGTTGATCTGGGTGAAGCAGAGTTTGTCAAAGAGAAGTGACATGAAATACGTTGTGTAAGTTAGCAATATCCAGGTGAAGCTCTAATTTGTAAGCCAGATAACTGATTCTCTTCAGGACTGTATAAGGTCCTATATATCAAGGACTGAGTTTTTGATGACTTTGGGTATGAGAATCTCATATAGCAGTTTAATCTTAAGAGTACCTGGTCTCCATCTCGAAACTTTGACCATCGGGTGCTTGTGATTATAATCCTTGTCACGGTGAAGTCTACTTTTATTCTCACTCTATTAAAAGTTGACCCAAGCTACCGACTTGAAGAAACTTACGATTTCTGAGTCATGCAAACATGTTGTGTGCTTTTCTTCTCTAAGGAAAAATTTTCAATATGGTTATCTTTGATTTGAAATAGAATATCCTCTAATAAGGTGATTACATAGAAGACTATATGGTTTAAACACTTAGTTCACCAATGAAGTGATTGTAAAGGGACATTGGTATGACAAAACTAGTATTACTATGAAATATTTATGGTATTTTGGAAGGTATCTTCAATAGTTGTCAGAGTTTACCCGAGTTTTGATTGATGGAAAGAGATAACTCAGGGGAAAAGAGGAGGCAAACTAGTGTTTCGTTCAACATCCGTCAGGATCTATAGGTAAAAACAATGTGTTATAGACAAGATTGTCAGGATCGAGATCATAGGTCGGATCGTTTTTCGGTTGGATCAGATCGGATCGTGGGATCGGATCAAAGATCGTAAGATTCTACAAAAATCATAAATTAAGACTTAAAATATGTAAATAAAATTTTTATCATCTAATTACACACAATTAATATATAAGAAACTATAAAGTAATAAAACTAATAAACATTTGAGTGCTTATATCAAAAATAAACTAATGAACAACTAAACCCAAAAATAACATAAAGTTCACATCAACCATGTCCTAATATAAATCTTTAGCATATGTTTGTCAGACCGATACAAAACGACTAATATAAATCTTTAACAGCTAAATCAGCTATATACTCATCATCAAGTCCTACATTCTCTGCATCGTCATCATCACCACAGTCATTATGATCGTCATCTCATTCAACTAATATAATCCCCAGCATCAAGTTCACTGTGCCTTTTTGTGAGATCATATACTCCACCTAAAATAATAATGTTTTAATTATGATACATAATATAGTTGAATAAATTGCATTTTCAAATTAAATAATATCAAACTTACATTCATCAGCTACGACTGCATTGGATTTTTCGACATTCCTTCCCGCACTATCATTACTATAGGTTTCTTGGGCATTTCTACTTTGAAGAATCTCCAACCAATTGCCCTTACGAGGAAGAACAAGATCTTCCTTCTCGGTGATCCATTCATCATCCGAAGGGATATCCTCAAAGTTTAAAAACTTCTCCTTTAGATGTACATCTCTTCTATCTTGCCGTTCCATCAACTTCATATTGTACATCACAAAGACTAGATCATTCATTTTCTTTTGATGCAATCGGTTTCTTCTTTTTGAATGCACCTATTTTGAAAAACTAAAAATGAAGTCAGTCAATTAATCAATGTTAAGTGTTCGGATATTTTTGTGTAGTAGATCTCACCATCTCAAAGGCACTCCAGTTCCGTTCACATCCAGAAGAGCTACATGTTAAACTTAGAACCCGATTTGCAAATCTTTTCAATTCCAGGCAGTTATCTCCGTAGGAATCCCACCAGTCAGATGTAAATAACAATACATTAACATTTCAAAATTAAGTCAATACAATGTGCGACACACGGTGTCCAATATATATGTTTTCTCTTCTCCATCAACATTTCATTAGCAGCCTTGTAATTTGAAGCATTATCTGTCACAACTTGAATAACATTTCCTTCCCCAACCTTTTCCACAACTTCATCTAACATTTCAAAAACTTTATTCGTAGTTTTGGACATTTCTGAAGTATCTATCGATGATAAAAACACTGTGCCTTTGGGACTATTCACCAGGAAGTTGCATATAAATCTTCGTTTTCTATCTGACCATCCATCAGACATAATCGTACAACCAACTATTTGCCATTCCACCTTATAATCCTCTAATAATTCTCGAGTTCTATCAACTTCTTGTTTTAGATATTTTACTCTAATATCATTATAGGAAGGTGATTTCATTCCCGGGCCATGTTGGCCTATTGCTTCAACCATGCTAATGAACTCCGGGTTCTTGACACAGTTGAAGGAAATGACACTTGTGTAGAAAAAGCGAGCAATCTGTTGACATGCTTTCTCGCGCGCATCCTTTTTGAAAATTTGATTAATTGTAGATTGACCTGATTTTCTAACAATTAAATCCATTGGCTCCCTTCCTTTTGATTTTTTAGTTTGTCCCACGCCAACCTCATCCTCATCCTTAAAATTACTTTTTTTCTTTAAATCTTCATCTCTATGTGCTTGAAGAATACTCAAAAATTGTTGTTTAACATCCTCAGGTATTTTTGTACACGCTTCAACATTAAATTTAGTACCTGCCAAGTGATGTTTCAATCTGTATATTCCACCTGATCGAATTACCTGATAATATTTGCACTGCACTTTCTTAGTGGTACTATCAATCTCAATCCCATGGAGCCACCCGGGATCACTTCTTGTACCCAAAACATTCTTGCAGGACTTTATGGTAGTGAGTTTGGAAGCTGCACCCGTACCAAACATCTCTCTTTTTCTAGCACGAGTAAAGAAGCAATCATTATGAGTATGTATAAACTATAAAGTATACTAATGAAGATGCTCTGTTACTGTTAGCCAAGTGATGTTTTAACTATATAGTATGTACAATTGGAAATAATGTGCATACTATTGCCTCTGACTAGTCTTTAAAATTGTCTGGCCAATGCTGCATAGCAAATTCAAGAATACAACAAGCAAAACATTGTCAAAATACATATTGTACAACCCCGTATCCGACGAGTGGTGTCTGGCGGACCCAGACTCGACGAGTGGGCCCAGTACCCGCCTCGGGAAGCTCGACAAGCAATAGGCGAGTGGGGCTATTCTTGGTTGATTCGTCGAACGGAGCTCGGTGTTTGTCAAGACTGGAAAACTGAGGTCGTCGAACTGAGATCGCCGTTCGTCGAATGGAGCTGGAGGGGCCCGGGGCGAGGTGGAATTATCAGGGGGCGAGTGGAGCGGGCCGGCTCGTACTCGCCCCAGGGGAGCTCGGCAAGCGGTAGGCGAGCAAGGCCAGCCGGGCCTGTGTTTGCCAAGGTTCGGGGAGGCGGCGAGTGTCAGCCCCATGAAGCACTCGCCGCCCCAGGCGAGTAGAGGTCTCAGGGACTACTCGCCCAGTCTGTTGTGAAGTGTTTTTACCATTTTGCCCCCGCTGGCCTGCCCATAGCCAGTTTGAACAGCGGAGTTACGCTGTTGGCAGACCCAGTTGGGCTGCACATAGCTGTTTAGAACAGCATAGGTTGGCTATTTGCATGTTGTTTTCAGAAATCTATAAATAGGACCTAAGAGGTACCTCAGAAGGGATGCTCACTTGTCTCCCAGTCTTCTAGCGCTTTCTGAGGTACCTCAACCCGACATTTGGCTAAGGAGGGGAAGCACTCTGAGATCTTCCGGGTGTGTGGTGGGTCCTCTGCGCCGGGCCCTTGGGTCAGTTCCCTTTGCTTCTTGTCATTTTGCTTGTAGGAGAGAAGTAGGTGCACGATCACCCCTTCTCCAGGTGGGAGGCAAGGCCCGAGACCACCTCTCCCCGACTAGAACCAGGCAATGGCTATAGCCCTGGGGGGAGAGGAGGAGAGCAGCCTGGAGAAGGAGAAGAGAAGTGAGGGTGGAGTTGCCCTACTGCGACTTCCACCAGGAGGAGAGGCACGCCACAGCCACGTGCCCGGAGTTCCTCGAGATGAGAGGAAACAGGGAGTAGTAGCAGCAAGACCGCCAGGGAGTGCGGATCGAGGAAGTCCTTCCTCGGGCAGAGGAGAACATGTGTGAGGACCGGGCCGATTTTGGGGCCCGGGGAGGGATCAGAGTGATCCATGGGGTGGGGGGGGGGGGGTGGGGGTCGAGGCTTCCCGGAAGGCAAGTCTCCACACTATGTACCGCAGGAGCGTTGGCTCCACATCCCAGACCCCACCCCGGAGGAGAAGATCACCTTCTCACGGAAGGACATGCCAGACCATGAGGACCCCTTCTGCGACGCGCTGGTCATCCAGACGGCGGTCGAGAACTTCACCGTCTCCCGGATCCTCATTGACAACGGGAGTTCGGTCAACGTCATCTTCAAGAAGGCGTTTGACGCGATGAAGGTGGAGGCCAAGAGGGTGCTGGCCTCAGATGGACCTTTGTTTGGGTTCTCGGGGGAGATGAAGGAGGTTGAAGGAGGAGTGAGACTCCATGTTACCCTGGGGGGGGGCAGTCCCACACTTGCAGGTTCGTCATCGTGGATGCCCCCAACAGCTACAACGCCATCTTCGGGCGACCCCTCATCAGCGCCTTCCGCTGCGTCCCCTCATCCTTCCACCAATGCCTGAAGTTCAACGCCGAGGAGATCCAGGTCCGGGTCCGGGGCGGCCCCAAGGTGGCAAGGGAGTGCTACGTCATGACGGTGAACTCTATCTCTTTGCAGGAGGGGGCCGAGGAGATGGAGCGAAGGATGGAGGAGGCGGAGCAGGAGGCCGATGGAGAGGAGGTGGAGGTAGAGAGCTTCACCCAGGTAGAGGTGGCGGAGGAAGTCCAGGAGCCGGCCGAGGCGATGACCGTGGAGGAGGCTGAGGCGGAAGTTCCTGCCCCAGGTGGGGAGGATGTTGGAGAATGGGGGGAGCAGTCTCGTCAGGAGGCTGCAGAAGAGGTGGTAGAGATGGAGGTTCTCACCCTCGGGGATAGGGTGGAGAAAGTCCGCATCAGCGGGGGGCTGACCCCGACGGATCAGGAGAGGATGCTGGAGTGCATCCAGAAGAACGTCGACATTTTCACCTGGAGCGCCGTGGAGATGCTAGGGATCGATGCGGACGTCGCCTGCCACCGCCTCAACCTGGACCCGGAGGCTCGCCCCATCTAGCAGAAGAAGAGGTCCATTGCGGACAGGCTGACCGAGCCCATCAGGGAGGAGGTGGCCAAGCTCCTCAAGGCCGGCTTTGTATCCGAAATACAATATCCCGGCTGGGTCTACAATGTAGTAATGGTTAAAAAAAGGGACGACCGGTGGCGTATGTGTGTTGATTTTTCTTTACTTAATAAATCATGCCCTAAGGACTGTTATCCTTTGCTTCGGATCGACGCGCTGGTTGACTCAGCTGTTGGTTTTCCTGTAATGAGTTTTTTAGATGCATTTTCAGGTTACCACCAGATCAGGATGCACCCCCCAGACATCAAAGATGTCTCCTTCATCACGGGGGACGGGTGCTACTGCTACAAAATGATGCCATTTGGGCTAAAGAATGCAGGGACGACATACCAAAAGATGATGGATAGGGTCTTCTGAGAACAGAAGGGAAGAAACCTAGAGGTGTATGTAGATGACCTCATGATCAAGAGTTGAGACGTAGATTCTCACCTCCGGGACCTAGAGGAAACTTTCACCACCTTACGAAAGTATAAGATGCGGCTGAACCCCCTGAAGTGTGTTTTCGGGGCAAGCAGGGGTAAGTTTCTAGGCCATCTCCTTACTCCTGCCGGTGTAGTCGTGTAGAGCCCAACCCTGACAAGGTGAGGACGATCATGGAATTGGGATCGCCTCGGAGCGCCAAAGAGGTGCAACGGTTGACATGGAAGCTGGCAGGGTTGAGCAGGTTCCTTTCCTGGGCTGGGGAGAAATGCTCTCCCTTCTTCAAAACGTTAAGGGGAGGCCAAAAATTCGAATGGACCAAGGAATGCGAGGAGGCATTTCAGGCCTTGAAGAGGCAGTTGACTCATGCCCCCCTGCTCCAAGGGCCGAAAGAGGGGGAGGACCTGTCTTTGTATCTTGGGGTCGGAGTAGAGGCCTTGAGCTCCGTCCTGGTTCAGGAAGAGGGGAAAAAGCAACTTCCCATATACTATGTGAGCTGGGTCCTGAGGAAGGCGGAGCTTCGATACCCCATCTTGGAAAAGCTAGCCTTCGCTCTGGTCATCTCGGCTCGAAGGCTCCGATCCTATTTCCAGGCACACTCAATTCGAGTGGTGACTGACCACCCCCTCCGTAACATCTTTGAGGGGGTGGAGCATTCGAGCAGGCTGACTAAGTGGTCGGTGGAACTAAGTGAGTTCGATATCTCTTTTGTTCCCCGCCTCTCGATCAAGGCCCAAGCAATGTCCGACTTCCTGGCTGACTATGTGGTCGAGGTGGCGGAGGAAGAGCTCACCCGCCCAGTTCCTTGGAAGGTGATGGTGGATGGTGCCTCAGGTAAGCATTCCCTGAGGGTGGGGGTGATTTTGGGAAGCCCCCAAGGGACAAAGACAGAACAAACGATAGTTATCCATTTTCTATTACTAACAATCAGGCCGAGTACGAGGCGGTGATTGCAGGGCTCCGCCTGGCCAGAGAGCTAGGAGTGCATGATATGGAGGTCCTCACTGAATCCATGGTGGTGGCTTCCCAGATCAATGAGGAGTTTGAGGCAAGGGATCCTACCCTTCAGTTATACTTGGAGAAGGTGAAGGGGGTCATCAACACGTTCCAAACCTTCTCCGTCCGACACGTGCCCAGGGAAGAGAACGAGCAGGTGGACCAACTGGCAAAACACGGTCCCCGGGTGGGGGGGGTACCATCACTGACCTGTTCCGCCCTTCCATTGAAGAGGGAGAGCTGATGGAGGTGGACCAACACCCCTCGTGGATGGACCCATTCGCAACCTTCCTTTCCACAGGGGAGTATCCGACAGGGATGGATAAAAAGAAATTCAAGTACAAGTCGGCATACTATCTCATCCGCGATGGGCAGCTATACCGAAAGACCCTCTCGGGGATGTTGTCACGTTGCGTGGCCGAGAGGGAGGTCCAAAGGATCTTGAAGGAGGTCCACTCCGGGGAGTGTAAGAGTCACTCCGAGAGTCGGACCCTTGAAGGAAGGATTGTCAGGCAAGGGTATTTCTGGCCTACCCTGGGCCACGACGCGACAGAGTTTACGAAGAAGTGCCACAAGTGCAACATAACATGTAGTTTTCAAATATTAAACATTCATAAATATTATGAAATTTAACATCTTATATGTTTAACCAAACGAGATAAAATTAAACTTAAGTCTACTCATCAGTCTTTTTTTCTTCATTGTTAGAGATCAACATCTTCTATCTCCGATTAGTCTAGAAACAAATTAGCCGTTTTGTTAATAACTTGTGTCGTATCAACACGTTCAATACACGTATTTGTAACAAAAACGTACAAGTATCAGAAACATACTCGGTATTGATACATAACTTAACTGGACATACCAATGCTTCCTAGCATGAAACCAACTTTTGTTTACTCTAGAAGAACATGCTCCTATCAAAATATGCAGAATGATGTGTTAAGTCCAAGTGTATCCACATAGGTGTATCCGTCGAGTATCGGGTACGTACCGGTACCGGATTCGTATCCGGTGCGGGTATGCTGCCTTCAGGGAAGTATCTGTGCTTCATAGTATATATCAAAGGTTTAAATTACAACGGAAGACTAGGGTTAAACATGTCCTTACAACTAGTACTAAAGCATGCTCTTATAACAAAGTAAGGAGCATGGAACCGAAGCAAGAACTCACATCTCTTAGTAACTCCTTTACTACCACTGTGGGTGTAATTGGGGTCTATGACTGCAGGCATCTCCGTCTCTACCTCAGGGTTCTCTAGCATGGGATGGAATTGGGGTTGGTGCTACGAGAACTGCTGTGGTCGGGGCTCCTAGTATGTGTTATCACAAACCGTTAATCAATTTAACTAAGTGGATTCCTCCCCTTTCCCCAACGCATGCTAAAGCATTGGGTTGAGGAAGGGCAATGTGTACAAGTGGTAGTATGGATAAATCGAGTGACAAAAGAAAGAGGGAGTTTGAAGGCTCAATTTATGAAACGTGTTATAAAATAAATAGTAAGGGGAAGCATAAATGACCCATCTTATAAGAATGCCCATTTATCCTTATAACTTGAGAATCTTGTTTTGATATTGGTAAACCTAGCAGGTTAAAATATATAGTATGAGTATGTAACAGTTATGGTATAAAAGTTAACTTATATGAATGTTCATACAAATTTATAAAGTAAGGTTCTTACAATATATAACATGAGTATATAACAATTACGGTACAAAAATAATAACTTAACTTATATGAAAGCCCATACAAACTTATAAATTAAGGTTTTTACAATTCTAATATACCGTATGAGTAAGTAGCAATTATGGTACAAAAATAATAACTTAACTTATATGAATGTCCATACAAACTTATAAGTTAAGGTTCTTACAATTCTAATATACCATATGAGTAAGTAACAGTTATTATACAAAAATAATAACTTAACTTATATGAATGCCCATACAAATTTATAAGTTAAGGTTCTTACAATTCTCTTATCTTAAAAAAATGCCCATACAAACTTGTAGTATAAGGGTTTAAAGATGCATGATATGTTAAAGTAAGATGATATGATGATCTAGTGTTAGATGTCTAAGTCATACCCTGTCCAATTGTTCAGTGGGTGGCTAACCACACATGCCTTATCACAATTGCGGATGATAACAACGGATCAGATTTCTCCGCTTCTAGGTAGGTGACACACCACCATCCTAGGTCTTAACGTACAACACTGGCCCGCACTTTGTACTCCGCCGGTCATCCCGCAATTTCCGTAGGGATACGATACATACTAAGGGGATTTGCCCACCGAGAATTTAACCACAAGACAAATTGCACCTAAAGTCAAAAGGATCTAACACGCAAGTGTCTCCGTCAGTGTGTGTTGTTCAGCAGAGTGGTTAGACCCGCCACCGTTTTAGTTAGTTCATTATATTTTAAGAATCCCTCGCATCAGGCTCACCAACCAACCTTGCAAACCTTTATCTCATTGTAGACCATATTAATAAGGAGCAATATGAACAGAATTGAATGTTTCCAAACATTGTAAATAAGTTTAACCCTGGTTCATGCTAAATAACTTCTTAAAAATATGTTGTAATACCTAATTTAAGTTGCCAACTAACCAGGTAAGAATAAGGTTGGTGGTCGCACTGTGTACCGTTATACACCACCTTCCTTGCGGGGGATACTAGCTCACCCCTAACTTCTTTTCTTAGACACCAGTTAGACGTCTTAAAATATGAGTTTCACCGACGTATACTAAGTTTTCTGCTAGCTCCGCCAGTCAAATTATATTTATGAAAGAAGCATGCACCACATCAATGACTTACTACCCACTACTTATGATCACCTGATATGTATAAGTAAAGTGCAATATGAATGGTGTTGAAACATGATACATTAAAGGAGCTGAAATGAAACAAGTATTTATAATAAATGTTTAAGGTTAAGACGGTTCACACGTATACTAGTGTTACAATTTGAATGATCAAACTATGCATAAATCATAAAAAATTGAACCTAATGTTATTCATGGCATTATTAGGCTACTTTAAAAATTGTGGAATTTATTGAAAGGTATAGAGCCTTTGTATTTAATTAGTTTACATGATGTGACAATTTACTATTTAATTATTAGGTATAGTTTTGTAAAATAGTCATAACAAGTCAAAATACTTTCAAATTATAAACCAAGGCCAGTCATGATCATAATAGGTCATTGAAAAAGTTTGAGAATTTATAAAGATGTTTTAGACATTTTTATTTCATTTATATGAAGGGTGAGACATAATAAATATTAAGATGTATAGTTTTGGAAAATCATCAAAACAAATCAAAACATCACCAAATAATTAACCAAGGTCAGTAATGACCTAAATAGGACACTGCAAAAGTTTGAGAAATTTTGGAAATGATTTGGTATTTTTAATTCAATTTTCAAGGATATGACTATTAATTAAATAATTAATGCTATAGTTTTACAAAATCATCAAAACACTTTATCATGAGTTCAAATTGTAAATTAAGGTCATTCATGACCTAAATAGGTCACTTTCCAAAATTTAGGGCAATTTTTGAAATGTTTAGGTATTTTAATTCAATTTTCAAAGGGTATGACTATTAATTAAATAATTAATGCTATAGTTTTACAAAATCATTAAAACACTTCACCATGACTTCAATTTACAAATTAAGGTCAGTCATGACCCAAATAGGTCAATGAAAAAGATTGGGTATTTTTATAAATATTTTGGGCATTTTTATTTCATTTATTAAAAGGTGTGACAATTATTTAATAATTAAAGGGTATAGTTTTACAAAATCACAAAAACACTTCACCATGACTCCAAATTACAAACTAAGGTCAGTCATGACCCAAATAGGTCACTGAAAAAGATTGGGTATTTTTAGAAATGTTTTAGGCATTTTTATTTCATTTATTAAAAGATGTGACAATTATTTGATAATTATAGAGTATAGTTTTACAAAATCATCAAAACACTTCACCATGATTTCAAATTGCAACCCAAGATCATTTATGACCTAAATAGGCCACTGAAAAAGATTGGGTATTTTTAGAATGTTTTAGGTATTTTTTTAATTATTTTAACAATGGGTCAATTAATTAAATAGTTAAGGCTATAAATTTACAAATCACCAAAACATGTCAAAAACACTTCCAAATTACATGAAACTTCTACCATGTATTTTCAACATGCATACAAGAGTGCCCAAAAATTTAGGATTTTATCTCAAAGGGAAGGCCTAATTTTCTCAATTATATAATAAGTGAATAATTATCAAATATTTGATAAAACTATAGGAAAATCTTCACCAAAAATTATGAAACTTATTGGGGTGTTTATTATTATATCCCACATGTATGCACCAAATATTATACTCATCAGAGATGTATGGAAAAAAATACACAAAATACAAAAACATCATGGTTTATGAGACAACAAATTAAAAATTGAATATAGAGAGTGTTAAAGAATATTAGGGAAAAATGATGTATTGACACATTAACTTGGCCCATATAGGTTTTAGTGTTTAGTCCCACATTGATTGTATAGTTAGATCTCTCTCTTGTCTCCTATATATTTGTATTCTCTCTTGTATTTTATACATGAAGAAGTATATGCAAGGTTTGCCCTTTGTTTTCTACATGATATCAGAGCGACTGGTCTCCTCCTTGGGTATTCGGTCTTCTGTTCGCGGCAACTCGCGGTCTCCTTTTTTTCTAACCGCCCGAGCTCGGTTAGCTGGCCTGTCCGTTTGCAAATCGGCTGTTCTCCCAGCTGACCGCGCGACTCTTCCTTCTCCTGCTTAGCCGCAGCTTCGAGCGGCCTGTCCTTTTTCTAGCCGCTATCTCCTTTTCTCTGTTTCCCTCGTATCTTCCACGTCTCCTCCTCCTACTATCCCTTTTATAACTTTTCTCACACGTGGGGTCCACCCTCTCTTGCTTCTTGTTCTGACCGCCCGGCCTCCCTTCCTATCTGCGCGGCCTCTCTCCCTTGATATCCACGCGACCTCTCTTCCCGCTTGTCGCGGTCTCTCTCAAGTCGCCGCGGTTTCTTCCTCTTTTTCTCTTACTCGCTTCAGTCCGCATCTAGGTTGTGGCATCTCTCCTTGCCGCTGGTAAATTCACCTTGACCGTGCGGACTTCCTCTCTAACCTCTTCTCCGACTAGCCGCTGCGACCTATCTTGTCGCTAGCGGTCTCTCCTCTTCCCTTAGCCGCATCCTGGTCGCAACTTTCCTTGTCGCTGGTGTGTCCGCCGAAACCGTGCGACTACTTCCTCTGCCGACCTCGTCTCTCTCAAGGTGGCCTCTCTTCTCTAACCGCTCTGGGTTGTGGGTTGTCTTCTGCCTTCTGGCTGCTGCGGCTAGGCCTTCTCTGCTTCCAGCTTATTCCCGTTGCGACCTCGGTCTTCCCGCTGCGACTTTGCTCCTCCCGCGGCTAGACCGTGTCTGCTGCTCTGGTTGCAGTCTGCCTCTAACCGCCCGGGTGTTTGTTCTTCCCGTCTGGGCTGTTCGCGCGGTCTGCCCGCGCCTTCGGGTTTCTACCGTTTTTCGTGTTGCGGTCTGCTCCTAGCCGTGCGGTCGCTGTGACCTGGTGGCAGTATTCTCTTACCCGCACTGCCTGCTCCGGTTTCTTAACTGTCGCGGCCTGTTTCTGGCCGCTGAAGACGGTTTCTTACCGCGCTGGTCGTGGCCCTTCTTGCCGCTGGTGTGCTGTCACCGTGACCGCTGTGGTCTGTCCCTTGCAAGATGATCAAATGTCCTACAGGCTCTGTGGTGTCTATTTCCGGTGGTGGTACCTCCTGCCTTGTTCATAGCTCATCCTGTATTTTGGATTCCGGGGCCTCTCACCACATTACCTCGCGGACACCACCACAATACTTGGACTCCTTGCATCCCAATTTCATTACTGTTGCTAGTGGGGACACTCTTCCCGTTTCTGGCGCGACAGATATTCATATCACTCCCTACATTACTCTTCGCTCTGCCCTTCATGTTCCGGGCTCTCCTTTCAACCTTCTCTCTGTTGGTCGCCTCACTACTGACCTTGGTTGTGATGTAACTTTTTTTTCCAACTTGTGTGTTGTGCAGCATCGCAAGACGCGGACTATCATCAGAAAAGGGCATCTTTCAAATGGTCTCTATATCCTTGATCCCTCTCCCCCAACAGTGTTGTCCTCTATTAACTCTGTTGATTGGCATCGACGTCTTGGTCACGCCCCTCTAAACATACTCAGAAAATCTCTCCCCGATATGTCCCTCTAAGAGTTCACGTGTGAGTCATGTATTTATGGGAAACATCATCGGTCTACATTCTCACCACATCCTACTCAGAGTCCTGCTCCCTTTGATCTAGTACACTCCGATATTTGGGGACCCTACAAAATTGCTAGTGTTTTTGGATATCGTTACTTTGTCAAATTTGTTGATGACTACGCGCGAGTGACCTGGCTGTATCTCTTTCGTGACCGCTCTGAATTACCCGATGTATTCTGTACTTTTTTCATTGAAACTCGCAACCAGTTTTCTACTACCATTAAAACCCTCCGCACCGATAATGCCCGAGAATACACTAGTCATGCATTTGCACACCTCTGTGCTGAGTTTGGAATCATCCATCAAACCTGCTGTACTTATACCCCCCAACAAAATGACATCGCTGAACGCAAGAACCGACACCTGCTTGAGGTCACCCGCTCACTTATGATTCAAATGAATGTCCACAAACAATATTGGAATTTTGCTGTTTCTACCGCCTGCACTCTTATCAACCGCATGCCTTCCTCCATTCTCAATTTTGCGGTTACCTTCAATCTTCTTTTTCCCTCCAAACCTCCTTTCTTCATCACACCTCGCGTGTTTGGCTGCGTGTGTTTTGTTCACCATCTTGGCCCATCCACCGACAAACTGGCTCCACGTGCCCATAAATATATGTTTGTAGGCTACTCGCGGACTCAAAAGAGCTATGTTTTTCTCCCACTGATCGCAAGGTCGTTACTTCTGCTGATGTCACCTTTCTTGAAGATTAGCCTTATTACTCTCAACCAGCTGATTCGCCACTTCCGCCACCTCTTCCGCGGCTGGTTATACCTATTAACTCAAGCCTTCCTCAGCTCCTTCCCACACCAATCCCACCTAAACTACCTGCCCTTCCCACACCAATCCCGCCTACACAACCTCAACTTCCCACACCAATCCCACCTAAACCACCTGTCATCCGTATGTACTCTCGACGCCCTTCTTCGTCTACTACTCTACGGGAGATGCCCTCCTCTAATGATGCTTTGCAGCCTGCGGATCCGGCGACAGTTCCACTGCCCACCCGATGACAAACTATGTCTCTTTTCACCGCCTCTCTCCGGAATTCCGGAAGAGTGCTATTTATTTATCTTCTATTTCCACCCCTAAGTCTGTGCAGGATGTTCTCCAACATCCTGGGTGGCGGGTGGCTATGGACGAGGAAATATCTGCTCTTTGGGCAAACCACATTTGAGATTTGGTCCCGCTTCCTCCTGGGCAATCTTGTGTGGGATGTAAGTGGGTGTTTGCCGTCAAACAGGGTCCAGATGGGACGATTCAACGTTTGAAAGGTCGTCTTGTAGCTCACGGCTTCACTCAACAACAAGGTCTGGACTATGATGAGACCTTTTCTCCAGTCGCTAAACTCAATACTGTTCGTGTATTGATCTCCCTTGCTGTTCACCATCACTGGCTCTTGCACCAACTGGATGTCAAAAATGCTTTTCTTAATGGCGACTTACAAGAGACCGTTTATATGCAGCAACCTCCCGGGTTTGAGACCACGAGGGAGTCCCTTGTCTGTTGTCTGAAGAAGTCTCTTTATGGTCTCAAACAATCTCCTCGGGCATGGTTTGACAAATTTAGTAAGACCGTTAGTACTTTTGGGTTCACTCGGAGTTCGGCCGACTTCTCTCTCTTCACTCGTCATCGTCCAATGGGCACATTTATTCTTCTAGTTTATGTGGATGATATTCTAATTACAGGAGATGATCTTTCAGGAATACAGATGATCAAATAACATCTAGCTACTGCGTTTCAAACTAAGGATTTGGGAATCCTTCGATATTTTCTTGGTCTCGAAGTGGCTCGTAGACATGATGGGCTTGTGTTATCTCAGAGAAAGTACTGTCTTGACTTACTTCATGATGCGGGCTATTCTGGATGCAAGCTTGCTGACACTCCCATGTATATCAATCACAAGCTTTGTGCTCATGCCTCAGACTCCGATGTTCTCCTTCCGAATCCAGAGTATTATCGTTGTCTTGTGGGAAAGCTGATATACCTCACTGTTACTAGACCTGATATATCATTTGTTGTTGGAGTTGTCAGTCGATTCATGCATGAGTCACGTATCTCTCATCTTCAGGCTGTTGAACGTATTCTTCGATACTTGAAGACTGCTCCTTGACAAGGGCTTGTATACAAGCCCTCTTCGTCTCCCTTATCTTTGATTGCATACTCTGATGCTGATTATGCTGGCTCTTTGGATGATCGTCGTTCTACAAGTGGATACTGCACTTACTTTGGAGGACATCTTATTACATGGCGCAGCAAGAAACAGTCCGTGGTTGCTCGCTCATCTGCTAAGGCTGAATATCGATCTATGACAGCTGTTGTGTCTGAGCTCACATGGCTTGAGGGTCTCCTTAATGATTTAGGAGTCAAGCTCTCCTCTCCTGCAACTTTATTGTGCGACAGTCAAGCTGCTATACACATTGCCCAGAATCCAGTCTTCCATGAACGGACAAAACATATTGAAGTTGACTGTCACTTCATTAGGGAGAAGATTCAGTTGAAGAAGATAGAGTTAACACATGTTCCTGCTGCTCAGCAAGTTGCTGATATCCTCACAAGGCCTTACCACAGCGTCTCTACTATCAGTTTTTGTCCAATGCTTGGTGCCTACGATTTGTACGCTCCAGCTTGCGGGGAGTGTTAAAGAATATTTGGGAAAAATGATGTATTGACCCATTAACTTGGCTCATATAGGTTTTAGTGTTTAGTCCTACATTGATTGTATAGTTAGATCTCTCTCTCTTCTCTCCTATATATTTGTATTCTCTCTTGTATTTTATACATGAAGAAGTATATGCAAGGTTTGCCCTTTGTTTTTTACAGAGAGAAATACTCAACCCCCGAAAACGTGCCACCCCAATTTGGAAAGGTATTTCCAATGGCTATAACATTCATGTTGAGCCCAAGGGCTCGATCTGGGTGTAGGGTGCCAAAAAATGAGCTTGAACATGGCTGGACAGATTGGCTGTTTTGGCTATGGGCTGCTTATAGCTGATCTGCACTGATCTTAAAGCAGATCAGACAGCACCTGGTCATCTTCAACCTCCACCCCATGACCGAGATTTTCCCTTCCTGGAAGGGAGTTTTTGACTTCTCCACTCCGTAGTAGGCACCTCCATGGCCGGGCAACACCACCAACACCTTACCCATGATGAGGGCCGTTGATGGGTGGTCGTCCGGTGGCCGGTTGCCAGAATTTGGTATGAGTGATGGCGGAAGCTTTTGGAGACCATTTTTCCATGGAACCAAGCTCAATTGAGCTCGTTTTTGATTTGAAATCATTTTAGGAAGCTTATAGAAGGAGAAGGAGAAGAAATCTCACCTTAAAGAGGGCAATTCCTCTGGTTTTGGTTTGGGTTGCCCTGGTGGTAGAGGAGGGTGGTCGGCCTTGGCTATTTAGGCTTCCTGACGCTCTTCCTTCTGTTTCTCTGCTTAGATCAGTTGATTGTGAGTTGGGTGAGCTGTTTAAGGGGTAACGAGGGGCCTTTATAGCTTGAGGGTGAGGATAGCAATTTTCACCATGGTTGGTCATGGCTATGGCTTTAGGATATCCAACCAGCCACCTTGTAGCCTAGAGAGGGCTTGGATAAGCTCAAAAGTTGCTCCCTCAACCTCCCAGAGAGGAATGAACTCAAGATTACTTTGGATTGAAGTCTTATCATTTTTGGTTAATTTTTGCTTAAGGAAAAGTTTAGCTTATGTCATGGTTTAATTTGGTTACTTTAGGTTGACCAAAGTTAGCATTTTTAGGATTAAGTTAGCCTTGGTCTTGTGTCATAGTGTGGTCACTTTATTTGGTTAAGAAGAGGTTTAATTGAGTGGTTTTGGCTAAATTGGCTAAGTGCACACCATACTCAATTTAAGGGTTCTACCTTATCTCTAATGTGGTGGAGCATTTAATTTGGGGTGTCAATAGTGGGGTATGCTACCTTGAGTTATGATGAAGGGTATGGTTGAGTCAATTGGCCAAGGAAGGGGTCAATTAAGTTGATTTGATCAATTTGGTTAAATGCACACCATGCCCTTTTTAAGAGTTCTACCTTGTCTTCAAGGTGGTTGGGTGCATCACTTGGAGTACCAATAGGTGGGCAAATTACATGACGTCATGATGAAAGAGGTGGTTGGTCTACTTGGCCAAGGGTGGAGTTAAATGAGGGGTTTTGGTCAAATATGACTAAGCACCAACCATTAACCTTTAAAGGTTCCACCTTACTTTCAAGTTGATTTGGTGCCCCTATTGGGATGTCAATGGATGAATTGACTCACTTAGGTCATGGGGGAGGGTATGATTAGTTTAATGGATCATGGGCGTGACCAATAGGGTTGATTTGATCAATGCGGCTAAGTGCACACCTTTACCTCTTAAAGGTTCCACCTTATCTTAATGGTGAGGTAGTGCACTAATTAGGGTTCCAAAGGGTGACTTGACTCCCTCAAGTTACGAGGACGGGTAATAATGGGGTCAATTGGCTCTAGGTGGGGT
This sequence comes from Platanthera zijinensis, assembly GCA_039513925.1. Lineage (NCBI taxonomy): Eukaryota > Viridiplantae > Streptophyta > Magnoliopsida > Asparagales > Orchidaceae > Platanthera > Platanthera zijinensis. The sequence goes on from CM077079.1 coordinate 78,965,333, forward strand.
CCATGGGGTGATTTAGTCAAATTTGGCTAAGTGTACTTTTTGCCTCTTTAAGGGTTTTAGCCGGTTTCCAAAGTGATCTAGTGCACTTATTGGGATGTAAATGGATGAATTGACCCACTGATGTCATGGGGAGGGTATAGTTTAATGGGTCAAGGTTGGGGCCAATGAGGTTTGAGTTGGCTAACTTGGCTAAGTGATGCAGGACGACGCGTAGGGTTTTTCTGTCGGCTTTTTTCTAGGAAACCCCAACCGAATGCAACGAAATATGTTTAAAAAAAAAGATTTGAGCGGGCGTTGCACAACGTTTATGAAATTAAGCAACGTAATTTTGTAAAGCATGAAATTCACTACGTTGTTAGAAAAATAAATTTTCTTAATCAAAAGGTTCAATTTTAAACCCGGGAAGGAAGCTCGCAACTTTCGTTCCGTTCCCATTGTCGTAGCACAACGGAAATCGTCAACTCCAAATACGTTTCCGTTTGGAGTTTTCGACGTAGCGTTCGCTGACAAAACTCGGGCGAAAACTCAACAATGAGTCTATTATCCTACGAGAAAATATAGATGCACACACAAAGGAAAAGATAAAAACAATTACCCACGGAATGAGGCGTCTTTCCGTATCCGAATTCGATGGCGATCACGCGAGGAACTCCTCATCACCTTTGATCTCTGCTCCGAGGTCCGCCTCTATCGCACACGGGCATCACGAAATTAAATCGCTCCCTCACACGAGGCGGTTCCACGAAATCACTCAATAATGTAAGAAAGCCACAAACTAACAAACCTAAAATTTACTCGCTCTCACACTAGTGGCTCCATAAAATCTCTATCACTCACGGTGAATCCACGAAATTTCCAACGCTTAAGTGGATCAAGGTTCCCACAGTAGAATCAAAGTCCTAATTTCCTACCATAACAACCGGGGCAATGCCAATGACAATTTCTAAATGACTCTCCTATAAACACTCTCAACTAGGAAATCAATCAAGAATCTTTCATCCACTATCGACCGAACTCCTAATCTAAGATTACATTAACTGTTCACGGGGCATCAAATATTTCCCCTTTCACTAACTCTAACAAAGGCACTTAACCTGATTCATCATCAATCCTATAACTCTACAATAGGGAATCAAAATATCATCTACAAGACTCACAAATCTGGAAGCACAAGGGCTCGAATTCATTCATCAACAACAACAAAAATCAATACATTCCTACAGCTATAACAGTGACTAGCAGGAAGCACTGTTCACCTTCTTCCACAAGGTTCAACACACGCCTAACACCTACAACTCTCACACAGAGCTTTAATCACGCCTAATTTCTATCATGAAGCACACAACAACCTCAATCAGGAGTATTACTCATAGCAAATTCCATTTCAATACATTTTCATTCTTCACCAATCACCCGATTCCTGTTCTTCTTCTTTTTTATAGGGCAACATGAACCGTCTGCTGTAGCCATGGCGGAAGGGCTCGTGGCAGTGGATGTGGTCGAAACTGCCGGATAGGGTGTCGTGGAAGTAGACATAGCTGGATCGTGGGCGGTTGCAGGCGGCATCGTGTAGTAAACTCCTTGCGTCCAACGGACAATGGCGGGGAAGTGTCGAAGGAGCGACATCCGGTGAGGAGCGTGAATCCCGCTCGATTTGCGGCCAAAAAAGGCGGAATGGGCGGAGCCAGGGCTACGAGCCCTAATTTGCAGCTGGACCTGTGCGGGATCGGGAAGATGAATAGGGCGGCTCGGCTTGGACGCTGAACCGGCAGTTTACTTTTCTACATATATTATATATATAATTGTATTATTTATATATACACATATATATATATATATATGTGTGTTTTTTATATATATACATTTATATGTATTATGTATATATATATTTCGTACAAAAAAACTTCAACACAGTAAATGACACGAATAAAACATGCAAAATATAGGGCCGATAGAGGTCCGGACTGGTGCGGCGTCGGGATTTTTTCGTCGGACTGGTCGGGTCTACTCTCCACCAACTCTTCCCCTCTCGAAATCACTCATCTCTGGTGAGTGCTCCGAGTGGTAGTACCAGAGAAGATCAACATCTATGCCAACAAACCAAAGATATATGAAAACCATTATCAGGAGTGGTCACTGTCCAATATGTGCTCGGGAATTTGAATAGAATAATCTCCTGGTGCCCATGCTCAACCTGAAATTGACAGTGAAAACAGAAGGAACTACGATAGAAGTGTCAGTAGCGGAATGAACGTTGGTATGTCCTGAATGTGGCTCCTCACTCTCTCTCACCAACCCAGAAGAATCAAATGGAGGAGGCAATGGAAAATCTAAAGACTCATGCGGACAGTCGCGAAATAAAGCCAGATAGGCTACGTTAAAAATAGGATTTGCTCCCCAAACGGAAGGCATCTCAAGTTCATACACGTTTTGCCCAATCCGCTTCACTACTCGAAAGGGTCCAGTTCTACGGTAGCTAGCTTCTTCACGATACCCGAAGATAACCGTTCCGGATCTAGCCGAACCATAACCAAGTTATCCATTTTAAAACTAATAGCTCTTTTATGCTTGTTAACTTGAGTTGCATAAAATCAATTGTTCTATGCAATTTTCCGCTCAAAATTTTTTTATGCAAATCATGCAAATGCAATAAATGAACTACTAATACGACTAACGTCGTGGACCGATAGTTTCAGATACCAAAGGCAACTCCCGAGACAGGTACGTGATCAGGAGGCTCAGAGGGTGGATCATAAAAGAATTCATCGCGGGGGCGATGAACACTCAAGTGCAAATCAGAGACAACAGTGACCAAATATGTCAACATGGTGTACGAATTGTCTCTGCAAGTGTGGGTGACAGGATATAATATCAACAGTGTAGTGAGCGCACCCTCAAACTCGACTGTTCTACTAAGAATAAATACATCTCAAATGTGCGGTGAACCCATAAGTTTTTCATCTGGGGGTTCACTGGGAGGAGTATAATAAAATTCATCGCAAATACAACGTGTGCAAACGTAGGCTCCAAAGATATATGAAGTGCTCTCATATAAATGACAATGCACTTGAAATGTGACAATTGTGACAAATCTCCTAAAAGAAAGTGAGGCATCAGGAGGCTCACTGGGTGGGACATATGAAAACTCATCGTGAATACGATGATCAATAGGTGGTACGTCCCATACCTCATATAGAGTGCGAGTGGCCAATGGCTATGATCAAGCCCTAATACAGAGATGTCACACTCAAAATCATCTCTCTGAAGCATTATTGACATCAAGGGCGAAAATGGAGCAGATATCCATGTCTTAAAATTTGTTAGTGTGTTAACCACATGAATCTCATCCACATAAAGACGAGGTGGCTCATCTGGAGGCTCAATAGGAGCGTCATCAAATGACCCATCAGTAGAGTGATGGTCCTCCAGAAGTAAACCATCAGAAGGGGTCGTACTCTTGGAAAAGGTAGGGGTGACTACCTCGAGATCACTACTAAGCTCTCGACTCCTGATCGTAATATCACTCGGTGCGCCATCAGGTGTGGTGATGTGACTCGATGCGCCATCGGGTGTTGATGTGACTCGGTGCGGTATCGGGTGTGGTGATGTGACTCGGTGTACCACCAGGTGGGATGCAAGGAATCTACACTCAAAAGAGATCTAGTCAATATAGAATCAAGGATGGGTTTCACTAAGTGGGGCCGACTCACATGGGGGTTGACTCCACACATCCTGTACTAGAATATCAGATAGAGTGGGTGATGTCTCCCTGCTTTGGGCAGTGGAATGCCCTTGCTGACCCTTAATGTTTTTCTTCATGTTCACCTTCGGAACACTAGGAGGATCACTAGGTGTGATGTACTCTTGACGAGAGTGGCATCTATATGATTCGTGAGTGTAGTCGTGACGATCGTCCATAACATAATCATGTCGTGCTCGTGGATGATCGTGAGTCCTACAAACGTGTGGTGGTGGTCGCGCATATACCTGAATCAGATTCCTCATATAAAGGAGACGTGTAATATCGATAACTAGAGTGATACTGAACTCTGTCCTCATAATATGGTGTCAAAGGATCAGTATGATCCACTCGAGTACGAGGATAATAATGACGATAGTCATCGTACTGATCGTCATTAGCATAATGAGATCGTATTGGTGGGTCAATACGTTCTCTAACAGTGATGTACTGTGATCGATGATAATCATCGAAGTATCGCACAGATCTCTTGGATGAGGTACTATGGGAGTGGGTATAAGTGAAGTCGTGATCCTCAAATAATGGATTTCTCCTAAAGGTAGACCTTTCCACATAGTGATGAGGAACATCGTAACGTGCACAGACAAGAAATGCTCATCTCGAATTTGAGGTGACATTGACACTCGCGGGGGTACTTCTAAGCTATTCACCCTGACACTAAGGTTTTCAAGCTCTTCTCTCATTTGGTAAACGCTCTCGGTTAATGTCGTCATTGGTGGGCAAAAGGTACAAACCACGGGGGTGGTTCATTCCATTCGTTTCCACGACTCGGTTGACCATGTTCAACTCGACGCATCTCCGGGTTTACCTTGTGAAAGTGTTCAGGGCGGCTTGGCTTGGACGCTGAACCGACAGTTTACTTTTCTACATATATTATATATATATGATGTATTATTTATATATATATATATATGTGTGTGTGTTTGTGTGTGTTTTTTAATATATATATACATTTATATGTATTATGTATATATATATTCCGTACAATAAACTGCAACACAATAAATGACACGAATAAAACATGCAAAATATAGGGTCGATAGAGGTCCTGGACTGGTGCGGCGTCGGGATTTTTTCGTCGACCTGGTCGGGGCTGATCTCCACCACTAAGTGTAACTTTTGTCCCTTTAAGGGATCCACCTTGTTGTCAAGGTGATGTGGTGCACCTATTGGGGTGCCAAAACTTCTAGGGTCCCCTTCAAAACTGGGATGTTACAATGTCGAGGAGAACCAGAAGAGAACCTCCGGGTTCAAATCTTAGACCAAACAAATACTCATTTTAAGAAAGAGGACCTGAAGAGTAAGGAGAGTGCAATCAAAGCCTACATTGACTTGCACGAGAGATCAGAAAGGGAACCCCTTCACAGATTTGATGTTATGAGTGTCAGCAGGTGAGCCATATATCTAGGGATTACCCCAAAAGGAAAGACACATTAGTTATTCACGAGATGATTGAGGAGGATGAGCACGAAGAAGAGGCTATAATTGAGAAGGACTCTCGTATCTTAAATGGTGAAGTGTACAACACGCCTAGTGACGAGGAGATAGATCCCTGGCGTTCTAGTGGTGAGATGCATGTTCTCTACACCACAAAAATCTGTCAATTATTGGTGGACGAACATCTTCCAGGACTTACTTTAAGGCTGGAGAGAAAGTGTGTCGTTTAGTAATAGATAGTGTGAGTTGTATGAACGTGATAGCTGAGACATCTTTAGCCCGCATGGGACTCACTGCTGAACCGCACCCTTCCCCATTTTAGGTAGCTTGGATCACCAAGACTACTTTATCAGTGAATAGGAGATGTTTAGTGCCTATTACTATCGGTACGTACTCCGATATGATATGGTGTGATGTTATGCCTATAGACGTGTGCTACGTATTACTTGAGCGACCTTGGTTGTATGACCGAGATGTCACCATATATGGCAGGTCCAACACTTGCTCCTTTTTACTTGGTGGAAAGGGAGTAGTGTTGACTCCGGTGCGATCCAAAGCACCAACATCTCGTGTGAGCAATAGTGCGAAAGTGTCTCTTCCTCCTACCGAAAGGAAAAAAACTCTTAGCATCATACAAGGCACAGAGTTTCATCAAGAGAGTTTTGATGGCGGATTTTATTACGCGTTAGTTGTCTTACAGGCGACTGACTTATCAGAGAGGTATGAGGCTATTGCTATTCCTGCTAGGAGACTCTTAAAGGGGTTACGGGATATACACCCTATTGAGCTTCCGACTGAGTTACCTCCCAAAGAGGTTTATTCAGTACGCGGTAGATCTTGTACCTGAAGCTTCCCTCACTCATCTTCCGCATTGCCGATTGAATCCTGCCGCCCACGAGGAGCTGCAAAAGCAGATCAGGAGTTATTAGATAGAGGCTTTATTCGACATAGCCTTAGTACTTGTGCGGTGTCTGCCCTCCTTGCCCCGAAAAAGGATGGTACTTGGACGGATGTGTGTTGACAGTCGTGCAAGAAACAAAATTATAGTGAAATATCGTTTCCCGATACCCCGACTAGATGACATGTTGGGTATGTTGACTGAAGCCACGATCTTTTCAAAGATCGACCTTCGTAGTGGATATCATCAGATCCGGATTTGCGAAGGAAACGAGTGGAAGACTGCCTTCAAGTCGAAGGATGAACTTTATGAGTGGCTTGTGATGCCCTTTGGGTTATCCAATGCCCCTAGTACTTTTGCTCGGATGATGACCCAGGTCTTCAGACCTTATATTGGGAAGTTCGTAGTAGTCTATTTCGACGACATTTTGATATATAGTCTGACTGATAGTGAGCACTTAACTCACCTACGTACTATTTTCGAGCTTCTGCTAGTCGAGCGACTATACATCAATTTGAAGAAGTGTGTTTTTATGGTTGAGTCTGTTATCTTTCTTGGTTTTATAGTGAGTTTCGCTGACATCACTAAGGATCCTGAGAAAGTTCGTGCGATTCGTGAGGGGCTTACACCCCAAAACATTCACGATGTCCATAGTTTTCATAGACTAGCCACCTTTTATCGTCGATTCATTAAGAATTTCAGTACTATTATGACACCAGTCACTGAGTGTACGAAGAAAGGAAGTTTCCAGTGGACGTCATCCGCAGCTAGAGCTTTTGAGATTATCAAGGACAAAATGTCCACTGCACCTATTTTGAGACTCCCTGATTTTGGTCTAGTGTTCGAGGCATCCTGTGATGCCTCTGGGGTTGGGATAAGGGTGTACTTAGTCAAAAGGGTCACCCGTTGGATTTTTCAGTGAAAAGCTCTCAAGCCCGAAGCTAAATTATTCCAACTATGAGCTCGAATTTTATGCGGTTGTGCAGACGTTATTTCACTGGAGGTACTATTTGTTGCCCAAGGAGTTTGTCCTCCACTCCGATCATTCAGGCGTTATGCTACATTAATTCATAACAAAAAATTGAACCCTCGACAAGCTAAATGAGTTTATTATTTACAAGAGTATACCTTCATTCTCAAGTACTGTAAGGGAACAAAGAATAGGGTTGCCGAACGCCCTTAGTCGAGTCACCCTCGTATTATCTCAGACGTGTACTAAGGTTATAGGTTTTGAGCGTATCAAAGACGACTATTCCAATTGTTCTGATTTTAGTGGCATTTATGATGCGATACGTTCTGATCCCTTTCACGATGAGAGTGATTATCTCATTCGAGACGAATATCTGTTTTGTGGGACCCGTTTATGTATTCCCCGCACTTCGTTGTGAAATTTTATTGTATGAGAATTACATGACGGAGGCTTAGGTGGACACTTTGGACGAGACAAGACGATAACTTTAGTAGAGGAGCGATTCTATTGGCCTGCGATGAAGCGGTTTATCGCACAGATTGTCAGTAGTTATCGCACTTGTCACGTAGCGAAGGGCAATAAACAACCTGCTGGATTATACACACCTTTATCGGTGTCTAGTATTCCATGAGGTGATGTTAACATGGATCTTGTGCTTCGGTTGCCACACACTTTTAGGAAACACGATTCCATTCTCGTGGTGGTTGATCAGTTTTCTAAAATGACGTATTTCATCCACTGCAACAAAACCGATGACGTCTCTCATATTGCCCGTATTTATTATAAATAGGTTGTCGTGCATCGAGGAACACCTAAGACTATCGTTACTGATCGAGATGTCAAGTTCACCAGCTACTTTTGAAAGTCACTTTGGAGGCTGTTAAGTACTAAACTTCTATTTTTGGACCGCCTATTATTCGCAGAACGACGGTCAAACTGAGGTTGTGAATAGGAGTTTAAGAAATTTACTGCATTGTTTGGTAGGAGATTTCCAGGGAAATTGAGATCTAATTCTTCCACATGCTCAATTGGTCTAATAATTCGAAGAATAGATCTACGAGTTTATCTTCCAATGAGGTTGTTCATGGCCACACTGCACGAATGTCGTTAGATTAGCACCACTGCCACCCACTTTTAGAACTAGCCAGTTTACACATGACTATGCATTGCATTTGCATGATTTACATAAAGAAATTGAGCGGAAATTGCATAGTACTTATGATTTATATGCAACTCAAACTAACAAGCATAAAAGACTAACTAGTTTCAAAGTGGATGACTTGGTGATGGTTTGGTTAAATCAGGAACGGTTACCTTCGAGTACCATAAAAAGATTGGGCAAAATGTGTATGAACTTGAGATGCCTTCCGTTTGGGGAGCAAATCCAATTATTCTCACGAGTCTTTAGATTTTCCCTTCGCCTTCTCCATTTGATTCTTCTGGGTTGGTAAGTGATAGTGAGGAGCCACATTCAGGGCACACTGATTCTCATTCAGTTGTTGACACGTCACCTGCAGTTCTTCCTTTTCCCACTGACAGTTTTCAGGCTGAGCATGAGACACCTGGAGATTCTTCCATACCAGTTCCCAGAGCCGCTGACAGACTTCCATGACAGATTTTGGCTCCGGAGTAGATATTAGATGACAAGACAATGACCACTACTGATGGTGGTTTTCAGAGATACTTGGTTCGTTGGCATGACAGACCAAAGACCGAGACTAGCTGGGTATTGACCGAGGAATTACAACGGATGGATGCTGATCTTCTACAACACTACCGATCGGAGCACTCTACAGAGATGAGTGATTTCGAGAGGGGGAGAGTTGGTGGAGATCAACCCAGATCAGGTCGACGCAAAGGTTCCCGACGGCGCATCCGAACGGACCTCTACCAGCCCTAATTATTGCATTTAAATTTTTTATTTTGTACTTTGTTATCCGTTTAATGTTTGGACATTGTTAATATCGGGCCAATTTAGGTTATGCATTTTGTTTTAGCCTGCATCAATGAACCGGCCCATGAAGCATTTTAAATGCCGGTTCATTCTTCTCCCAAATCATTTATCCCAGTCGGGCAGTGCTACAAGATTCCCGGGCTCAGAGAGACAGGCGGTTTAGGTCTTCTCCCAGCCGGCGAAAAAGCGTTCCTTCCCGATTTTGCCGCTGCACGCGCTGAAGCACCCACGATGCCGCCGCATCCTCCGAAACTCCAACTGCCGGCTCACATCCAGCTCCAGTGAATCTTCCCCCACGTCCCCCGCCTGTAAGTGTTTTTTCCCCGACAGTTTCAGTAATTCCAGCCACGATTTCCCCCATGAAGCCGACAGTTTCCTTCTGCCCTATAAAAGGAGAGAAAATTTTGGTTACTGTTTTTAATTTGGAGAAGAGAATGAATAGTGAATTTTAATGTTTGGAGTTGATGCTGTTGGTGTGAATGATTGCGGCCTTGCTTTTGTTTAATTCCCGCTTGAGTTCAGTTGTTGGAGAATGTTTACTGGGTGCTGAGAGTTCATGAATTGAGAAATCGCTGCTGCTGTTTTTTTTCAACTGAGAGTTGGAATGTTTGCTGTTTTATTTTGTTGATGCCGTTTGTTGATTCCCATTTGGAGAGAGTTATTTGTTTTTTTTTTTAATTTTGCTGCTGAAGAAAACTTGATGTTACTGTGCGTGTGGAGTGTTTCCATGAGAGGGATTTAGGTTTGCTGCTGTGTTCAATTGAAGTGGAACGAGAGAAGATGCTGATCTGTTTGTGACTTCGTGTATACCGAAAGTAGAGTTGGATTCTGTTTTGTGGTTTCCCAAAAATAGTAGTAGAGTGATTGAGATTTCGTGGAACCTCTAACGTGTGAGAGTGAGTGAAATTTTCTCCGTGGTGCCCGTGTGTGATAGCGGCCGACCTTGGAGCAGGAGATCGAAGGTGACGAGGAATTCCTCGCGGGATCGCTGTCGACTTCGATTTCGGATAGACGTCTCTTTCCATGGGTAATTGTTTCTTTCTCTTCCTTTGTGTGCGTCTACAATTTCTCTTAGGTTAATAGATTCATTGCTGGGTTTTCACCCGGATTTTGTCAGCAAACACTATGTCGAAAACTTCAAACGGAAACGTATTTGAAATTCACGATTTCCATTTTTGCTACGATAAGGGGAACGGAACAAACGTTGAAAAATTTCCTTCCCCGGATTTTGAATTGAACCATTTTTTAAGAAAATTCATTTGAATATAAAATAGTTACTTTGTGTTTTACAAAAATCAAAGTTGCTTAATTTCTTAAAGTGTGTGCAACGCCCGCTCAAATTAATTTTTTTTGCAAAAATTCATTATACATTGCATGCATTTAGGGTTTCCTATAAAAAACCGACAAACGCGCAAACCTTATGCGCCGTCCTGCATCACCTTTGTTGGTGGAAATTTGGTAACATAACGTAGCAAGAGGCATAATGTGGAGGCTAGGTCTAGTTCTTAAGCTGAGTACTGATCAATGTCTCATGGTCTATTTGAAGGTATATGACTGCGTATTGTGTTATAAGATCTGGGACTCCAGTCGAACATTCCTATCTCCTTATACCGTGACAACAAGATATCTATTAGTATTGCTCACAACCCGGTTCAACATGACAGGACTAAGCATGTTGAGGTTGATCGCCATTTTATTACAGACCACCTAGAGAAAGGAAATGTGGTCACACTTTCGTTCACTCTAAAGATCAACTAGCAGACGTCTTCACCAAAAGCTGGGATGCGATGTGTTCATTGATGACATCAAAAAACTCGGAATGACTGATATCTTCCGTCTGACTTGAGGGGGAGAATTGAAGTTATATTTATTATTATGTCTTCATATTGTATTTCCCGTGAGTATTAATGTCGTCTTTTTATATTACCCTTTACTCAAGTATATGTATGAATCACGAGTTTTCTTTCAACAATAATCATTATTCTCTTGTTCAACTATATTAATATAAAGTGACACGAATCATTCTCATTTCACCAAGGTTTTATTTATGTATAATATGTGAATTTCAGCAATATAAGTTTTAAAATGATAAGCTACGAACAAGATTAAAAACATTTGGGATGCTGGATGATCGGCATTTCAAACGCTTCCCTTAACTATGTATATGTATGTGATTGACCTTAGAGAGGATTTCCTGCATAAAATTAAATACATACAACAAACATATGCATGCAAATAATAATACAGCAAGTGCAACTAAAGAGTAAAAAAGTGCAAACAAATATAACAAAAATAGGGAAGTGCAAAAAATATAACATGTAAGGAATACACATGAATGAGTTGCTTCCCATTAAGCGCTTGTTTAACGTCGTCGCTCAGCTGGACGCAACCTATCACTCTATCTTCTTCTTTGCCATCTTTCATTTCTCTTCATCATAAATTTTTAGGCGATTTCCATTGGCATTGAAATTTATATTTCCATCACTAAAGTCTGCTACTCTGTAAGCCTCGATGAGTTCTTTATATAATTAGGCATTCTCATAAGCATGGTATTGAAACTCACCAAGTTCATATGCTAGAATCTTATTCAAGGGAATTTTGTGTAATTGAATTTTTTCCACTTTGTTGGTAGTTATCACGAGTGTTGCGCTCGATTACTGACTTTACCAACTTTAAAGAAAGTTCTTCTAAATGCTTTATGTGGCTCTCGTGTTGTTCCATACATGCCTCAACATCATCGATTCTTCTCTGCATGATGACAATGACTTTGGAGAAGTACTCCTGATCTTCTTTCTCCCAAAATTGATGAAGATAGTGAGAAGTGCGATCTTCCCACTGTTTGCTTCTCATGGCTTTATGATTTTGGTCCCTATTTTGACTTCGACGTTAGCATTCTCTATTGAATTTCTATAAACTCTTCTCAATTGAGTAGGAGTGTGTTCTATTTTGGTGTTAAGAGGTAAGATTTCTCTTCCTCTAAATTTTTTGCATACAACAAATAAAATAAATAAAATAATAAAATAAAACAATCTATATTAAACTATATAAAAAAGTAACTATAACGCTGTTCCACAAGATAAATATCTGGCAATGAAGCCAGAAACTTTATGTTCTCATTTAACACACGTGCTTGTATTTTTGCAAGTGCACTGTTCACATAAGTAGAAAGAGTAGTGAGAAAGTATCGTCTCCACAAGGATTTAATGAGAATGACAATATACTTAGTACATCGTTTATCTAGAGAATCAATTAAATTGAGGTTGTTTATAACTAATTGTTAGATCAATTAACTAATGAATTAAATGACATAATTGAAATAACAACTAAAATTAAGATTTAATAAATTATGAAAAATAGAGTTAGGGTGATTATTTCATAATATGAATATTTACTAGGATTAATAATAAGTCAAGTGATTGATTTTATAAAGAGTTTTGTATAATGAACGATAAGATTTTCTAAGCACACATTGAAACTCCTTAGTCTCGGTGAATCAATTTTAATTCTCTAGCAAATGACATTTCATGGGCCGAACATGTTTAGAATGATAATGAAATATTTAATGCATTGCGAAAAATATTAATTACATTCAATATTTAGAATGCACCTACTGCATAGACCAACACCACATTGCCCTTTGGTATTTAAATTTATGATTTTATTCACGAGATCTACTAATTCATGTTTCAATATCAATGATTACACATGAAACTAGAGTAGTAACCAATGTACACATTAGACACATGAATAGAATTAATCATACAAAATATAATTAAAATTAATACAAACACTCATATAAATTTCAGCATTACTTCACATTACTACGCAATCACCCCAACAAGAGAGCCGACCTCTCATTGTTGGGCAAACCAAAAAAAGATTGAAGATAAAGAAAGTAAATTGCAGCTTTCCTCCTGCTATCTAAATGAGAAGTATTTATATAAACACACATGTTAACGCACGGGTGTTTATTTTTTGTAACTGCATCAAACCGCTGACATAATGGAGGGAAACGCCTGTAGTTGTCGAGATGTAGGTATAACGGCTGGTGATGCGCGACCATATGTATAAACGCACAGACGTATGTTCTAGTTGTAACTGCTAAAGGAGTGGAGGAGCCAGGAAGGACGCACGTGTGTGCTAGTTGGTGCATTGGTGTGCCTTCAGAAGAACGCGCGGGCATGCATTTGAATTTGTACTGAAAACACACAAATGTGCATTTAGCGCATAGTCCTGGTCAAAATTGTGCACATTTTCGCTTGGAGCGTGCGTATGGATGCAAAGTCGTGGTACATGCGTTTTCACATGTTTCTCCTATGCCTTTGTCCAAGTTTTCTTTCATCCCAGTTAGCTCCAATAAGCTCCATTAAGCTCCAAATTGCCCCTCCATTAGTTCCTTGACAAGAAAAATGCAAATTCTTTGTGCCTCCATCTCTAACTTAATAAAACACATAAATTCAATAATACTTTTGGTGAAATGAGGAAAATAATTGTCACATATTTGATGTTAAAAACCATAAATCCGTAGCTATACGATATTGAATGATGAAGGTTGTCGTACAAGACACTAAGAATCTGGTTACGGTAATGATATTCTATATATACACTATCTCGCTTAGGTAATCGTCTAATATAAGTTCTAGTAGTATTGCCACTAAAGGATGAAGATGATGAAATAGAAGTGGCGACTGCAATTGCAATTCCAAGGGGATTCTCGGGTTCAACCAGAGTAAGATAAAAAATGGATGACAAAAGTCCTAAAGTATTCAACCAATACTCAACTTGGACTTACCAATGAAGAAATCCATTATCATAAAATTTCTTAGGTTTGATCCTGACGGAGTCATCAGAACGGGAGACTATAATAAATCACTGAAATTTAAAATACAAAAAATAAATTACAACACATATAAATGAAATGAATGCATACACATTCATTTTTATTATTTGAATTTTTATTGTTGGACTTCCCAAGGAGTTTCCAATGACGAGTTCTTACTGGCACTAGGCAGTTTGTTGGGTGATAATCAAACACGACCATTTCAGAAGAGATTAAATGAAAACAAAAATGTAGATTGTTGGAATATTTATATAATATTCACCGACAAATATTATATATATATGCATATAATATAGAGTACATATATAACTATTTCTTTTCTTCTTTGAAATAATATTGTATAATTGTTTTAGTTCTTTAAACAACATAAACATGGAAAAAATTAAATTAATATGTTGTAAAGGCATGTGATCACCTCTGTAAGAAAATTGCACCACCCTCTAGTAGGGCTTTCAATCAATGCTTACTTCTCCAAGGTAAAACACCTGGCTAGATCCGGAAAATTCTGATGTGCATGGGCACCAAAGAAGAACAAAATACCCAAATTTCTACTTGATGAAACAAACGTGAAAATAAATTAAACTCAGAAACAATTCGAAGAGAGAACAGAGAGATTGAGGGAGAGCCGAGAAAGAGTGAAGGTAAAATACAAAAAATTGCATATTTTAATTCTCAGAAATATAGGTGTTTAGAATTAAAGGTATTAACATAATGACACTCAACAAAACCGCGCATAACATATTTAGCCCGGTCGGCGATCGGAGAAGCCTGATCGGCGATCGGAGAAGCTTGGTTGGAGATCGGATGGTGCGGTCAGCGATTGGAAGTACCTGGTCAGCGAAAGGCGATCACAATGCGCGGTTGGCTGAATGAAAAAGAAGAGTGGTATGCAAGCGGTGTAGCCCGGTCAATATTTGGAGATCGTTCGGTCAACGATCGTTGAACGCCATTCGAAGCATGAGAATTCAAAGTAAGTTGGTCGGCAATCAGAAACATAAAATAAAGTTTAAATGAAACATACCCTTCAAAGATTTTGAACTTTCTCATCCACGAGATAATAAAAGAGATAAAATTCTAACAAATATCCTGATACTCAAATCTTTTTTATTCCCCAACTAATTTTTCTTGCCTAATTTATTCAAATGCATTCTTGTTCTCAGGAGCAGGGTATGATAACTCTAATCCATCTAGGGAAGAATGTAAATGCAGCAGAGTTAGGATGGTACGAGGAAGCATTTTTGGATGTTTGTTGTCGAAATATTGCTGCCAGCGATGACCTCTGGTCCCGTACAGTTGAGGTGTCTACACTTCTTCTAACTTGCACACAACGGAAAAATCCACGTAGCACTTGGTAGGCATTGCTACCTATAAAATGCATTACTTCATACTATTTTACTCTGCCAGAATAACATTGCTTTATATTTAACATGTTCTTCCTACTATTGAGATGATAAGTGATAGGACTGAATACTTAGTGACAATGATATGAAAATGCACAGAGCCGTCTCTTCCTTTGTTGTTTATTACTATTGTCTTTTAATTATTATTGTTATGTTATGTAGTTTGCCCTTTAGATGGAATTTTGGTAATTTAGTTAGGGTGTTCTCCACCTACCGTCCCCACTATAGTGGGATAAAGGCTTGAGTGTTGTTGTAGTGTTCTCCGCCTATATAAGGGAGTGTAGATGAGTCTTAGGATCATTTTGGTGAGGTATTGTAAGCTCTCGTTTGGTGATGAGCTTAATTAAAGGGAATCAACTCTTGTGAGCTTGACATGATCCTACTTTGAGAGTTTGTATCTATTTTTCAATTATAGTGCGTTCTTTTGTTTAGTACATATCAATTGGTTCAACCTGTTGTGCCACCTGACCGTTGACAACCTGCATGTTGCCCTAGTGTGCATTTGTCGGAATCCACTCCCCTTTGTGGACAACAGCTGTTCGGTCCGCATCACACACGATCTCATGCCCCGCCACAATCCACCACAATCATGATCCCATGTTCCGTCGCAATCCCACAATCATGACTCATCGTCCCCTAGTGAAATCACCACATCTTACAACACTTTCTCACACATCGTTCATCCAGCATGAGTCGTCTGCTTTAACCTCTTTGCTAGCCCGACACGAGTCGTCTACCCGAGCCACATGCAATCTTAATGGCCTCTCTCCTTTTCCACTGGCCTCCTACAACCATCCCCACTACACGATTGCATTTTGCACTAGCCATCTTCAAAGCAGCATTCCCCATTTTTCATCCCCACCAAGAGTCGATTCGTGGACCCATGACCCACTCTTCCTCACCGTTGTTTAGAATTCATTTTCAATCATTCTGACAATTGGCTGCATGAAACTCAACCCCACTCAGGATGACGACATTATTTTGTAGGCTACCTAGGCCCTTATGTTCGTCGCCCCATGGTTCATACCCATTGCAAAGACGACATAGTTCTCATGGCTGCCACCATTTCGGTCCACATGGATCATGCCAAGACATCCTTGGTTGACTTACAAAGCAATATACAGGAGACCACGCCTTCCTTATGAGTCCCCAAACCCTCTACCGCTGACACCTGCCATTACCTTAAGGGGAAGGCCTGAGAGTGGTTCCACCAGTTGTCGGAGAGCTCCATCTACTGCTTTAACGATTTTCGTCTTGGGCTAATGTTGCGATTCACGTCGTTTTAGAAGAGGAAAAATGGGCCCCAAACCTTATTTGACATTAAGAAGAGAGCTTGCTAAACCCTGTGACACTACATTGACCGCTTCTAGGAGGAGTTTAGGGAATCCTAAATATTGATGGTTTTATTCCCAATATCGCATTGATGTGTTGGTTGTAGGAGGGTCTGTTCAAATTGGAGGCCAGCCATGCCCCTCTTGTTTCATTCGAGGAGCTTATATGCCGTACAAATCAGTTTATAGAAGGGGATGTGTGATTAGATCCGATTGATGAAGATAAAGATAACTAGATCAAGAGAAAAACATTTATGAAGATAAAAAAGAAAACATGATTGAAAACATGATTACAAAATAGAGATTTTCATAACACTGAAAATCAAGACGATTTATCAAATATTTTTGTTTTCTATACCGACTCACCCATTGAACATGTTGACTTTAGTCTATCTATCCTCAAATAGGCCTCAAGTGACGTAGTAGCCGAGTGAAAGGACCTTCCGGTTCGGCGATCTTCCGCTCGGGAAGGATGTGGGAGGCAGCGGCGGAACCTTCCGGTTCGTAACTTCTCGCGCGGAGAAGGGGGAGGGGCGGCAGCTTAGGGTTTCAGAAATCCTTCATTCATTCAATGATCCAAAACAACATAACATCCCTCCTCTTATACTATGAGGAGGGCTAACAACACACCAAAACATAAAGTCCAAATAAACAATACAGGCTATCGGCACACTGAAATAAAAACAGAACAGAATTAAAATCACAGTAATTAAATGGACTGTGTCCTCCATAGCGGGTCTATGCGCTCCAGCCACATGATCCCAAGCTCGCCTGGATCTCCATCCTGCCGAGTGGCCGTCCGCTGGGTGTCCTTCATCATTCGCCTCTCCTTGAGAGGCATTCGGCCCCGAGTGCACGGGGTAAAGGGGCACATCTGGGTAGTAGGTAGACAAGTCGCTCACATTAAATGTCTTGGAGATATTGAGTTCCAGCGGGAGGTCGACTACATAGGGGTTGTCGTTGATCTTGTGGGTGATGGGGAACAAGCCATATTTCTTTGGCATGAGCTTGTGGTGATTTCCCGCGGGAAACCGTTCCTTGCGGAGGAAAACCATAACCAAATCTCCCACTTCAAATATCTTCTCGCGTTGGTGCTCGTCGGCCATGGCTTTGTACTTTGCATTGGACTCGAGCAATTTGAGCCGAGTGTCGGTCTGGATGTCGCGAGCGTCTTCCGCCATTTGGGCCGCCGACGGGGGGCCGCGGGCAGTCGGGCCAGGTCGAGAGCATGTCAGAGAGCCTTCGTGTACACAATGGAGAAGGGCGTGCGACCGGTGGAGCTGTGCACCACATTGTTATAGGCGAATTCCGCCTGAGCTAGCGCGTGATCCCATTACTTCGGGCGATCCTGACATATGCAACGAACGAGGTTGCCCAACGTCTTGTTCACGATTTCGGTTTGTCCGTCCGTTTGGGGGTGGGCGGTGCTACTGAACTTGAAGGAGGTGTCAAACATCTTCCACAACATTGCCAAAAGTGGCTGAGAAACTTGGGATCATGGTCGGAAGTAATAGATGTCAGAACGCCATGCAAACGAACTATTTCCTGGAAAAAGAGCCGTGCGATATGAGAAGTGTCAGATGTCTTGCGGCAAGGGGTAAAATGAGCCATCTTTGAAAAACGATCCACCACGACGAACACGGAATCCACCCTGCGTTGGGTGCGCGGAGGTCCCAAGACGAAGTCCATGGATAAATCTTCCCAAATGCCTGCGGGAACTGGGAGCGGTGTATAAAGCCCCGTGTTGTGTGCTTGGCCCTTGTATTGTTGGCACACAAAACAGTTCCGAACAAAATTGCCGATGTCCTTTTTCAGCTGTGGCCAAAAGTAGCGCTCCTGCAAACTGGCAAGCGTTTTGTCCCAGCCGAGGTGTCCACTCAAGCCGCCTCCGTGCAAATCGCGAGTAAGCTTCTCCCGGAGGGAGGTGCGGGGAATGCACAAGCAGTTGTCCTTTAACAAGAACCCATCAAGTAGGAGAAATCCGTTATGCGAACCGCCTAACGAACAAGCGCGCCAAACCTCCTTGAAGTCAGCGTCGTCGGCATACAAATCGGCGAGAGTATCAAAGCCGATGATGTTCTGGTGCATGGTGGCCAATAGACAACTTCGCCGACTGAGCGCGTCGGCGACCACATTGCGTGCTCCGGGCTTGTGATGAATGATGTAGCGGAATCTCTGGAGGTAAGTTGTCCAACGAAGGTGCGTGCCATCCATACGCTTCTGACTGTTAATGTATTTGAGAGCCTGGTGGTCGGTGAACAGGATGAATTCCTTGTGAAGAAGATAGTGCTCCCAATGCTTGAGGGCCCGAATGACGTCGTAGAATTCCTGATCATAAGCGGCCCATTTCCGCCTAGCATCACACAACTTTTCGCTGAAGGAGACCGGTCTTTTGTCTTGGGAGAGGACAACGCCGATACCAATGCCGCTGGCATCGCAATGCACCTCAAACAGCTTGTCAAAGCTGGGTAGGGCCAAAACCGGAGCAGAGCTGATCTTCAGCTTAATCAAGTTGAAGGCTTGACCGGCCTCCTCGCCCCAGTGGAACTGCCCCTTCTTTAGGCAGTCAGTCATCAGCGCTGTGATGGTACTAAAATCACAGATGAACCGGCGGTAAAACGTAGCTAACCCGTGGAACGACCGCAACTCAGAGAGAGTCGTAGGAGTTGGCTAATCGCGGATCGCCTGAATCTTCTCCTCATCCACCTGTATCTCCTCCGCGCCAACAATGAAGCCCAAAAAGTTCAGCCGCGGGGCGAGGAAGGTGCACTTCTTGAGATGAATAAAGAGCTTGTGGTCCGCCAGCACCTTCAACACCGCACGTAAATGTGACAGATGGTCCGCCCTGCTCTTGCTGAAGACCAGGATGTCGTCAAAGTAAACCACAACAGACTTTTCCAGGAATGGGCGCAGCACCCGTGTCATGAGACGCATAAAAGTACTCGGAGCGTTAGATAATCCAAAAGGCATTACCTTCCACTCGAAAAGGCCATCCCGAGTTTTGAAAGCCATCTTCCACTCATCACCCGACTTGATGCGGATCTGGTGGTAGCCGCTGCAGAGGTCTATCTTGGAAAAGAACTTCAACCCATCCATCATGTCCAACATATCGTCAAGGCGAGGGATAAGAAAATAGTACTTGATGGCGATGCGGTTGATGGCGCTGCTGTCCACACACATTCCCCACGAGCCGTCCTTCTTGGGAACTAGGAGTGAAGGACAACTTCTAGTTCCCAAGAAAAGGCCAGATATGAAGCCTTTCTTCAACAACTCTTCGACCTTCCTGCGCAGGATATCATGCTCCTTAGGGTTCATCCGGTAGTGTGGCAATTTCAGGAGGCTAGCCCCCGGTATGAGGTCAATTTGGTGCTGGATATCCCGAAGAGGAGGGTGATCGGGTAGGATCCTCCGTGGTGATGGCGCGAAAGTCATGCAACAGCTCCCGCACATCCGGGGAGACGGACTCCGCCACCTGCTCGCCAGTGGCGTAGAGCCCATAAGAAACGAGGGCCACCAACTCCTTTGCCTTTGCAATGTCTCGCTCGAACAGATTGTGTCGTCGTGCATTACCAACAAGCTACGCCCCTTATCCGAAGGCGGGCTGGTTTCCGGTTTGGTGCCGACCCGTGCAACAATTTGAATTTTCTTCCCGGCCCAAGTGAAGGAATAGACGTTCTCGCGACCCTTGTAGGAGACATCCGTGCCATATTGCCTTGGTCGGCCCAAGAGTAGTGGCCCGCGTCCATCTCCACGACATCGCACCAAACGTCGGCGCGATAGTGTTTTCCAATGGCGACCGGGACGTGAGAGCGGCGCGTGACCCGAACTGAGGGACCGCGCTGGATCCACCCAATGGAGTTGGGGTGCGGGTGTGGTTCGGTCGGACAATTGCAAGTAGGAGACCAGGCTTGATGCGACGAAGTTCTCGCAGCTGCCGTTGTCGATCAAGACGCCACAAATTTTGCCCTTGACGTTGCAGTAGCTTTGGAAGACATTGCTGCGTTGAACGTGTTCGTCGAGGCGCTGTGTGAGCAGTAGGCCGTGGACCACGCAAGCGGCAAATTCACCCTCGTCGTCATACCCGTCGATGACCTCGTCGGCCTCCCCCAAGTTATTTGTGCCGTTCTCGTCCCTGTGTGACCGCGTGGACGGGCTGGCGAAGCAGCGGACATTGGGAGGCAAAATGGCCCGGTTGTTGGCATTTAAAACAGTTGCCCGACGGTACACGATCGGGCGCCCGACCCTTTGGTGTGGAGGAGGAGGCCGACACCCGGTCTGAAACATCCTTGATCGTAGAGTCCCGGTTGCTGGATCCCGCGACGTCAGTCCACGAACGGACGGGATGACGCGCGGCTCGGAGACGTTGCCACTTTCTCCATTTGCTTGGCCTTGAGAGCCATGTTAAAGGCCTCTTCAACGGTGCACAGAACATACAGTCCAATCGTCTCATGTAAGGACGGGTGTAGCCCATGAAGAAATCATGTGACGCGTTGACCATCTGTCTCGGTTAGGCCGTTGCGGTTGGCGAGGAGACTTATCTCGGCGAGGTACTCTGTCACCGTGCGAGTGCCTTGAGAGCAGCTTTGATAATACTGAAACAAATGTTGGTCGTAGTCGGGCGGAAGGAACCTATTACACAACAACTTCTTCATCTTTGGCCAAGTTCGCACGACGGCCTTGCCTTGGCGGTTGCGGTTGAGTTGGAGTTGGTCCCACCAGACCGCGTCGTCGGATTTGGGGCGGTAGGCGACCATCTTCACCTGACGATGCTCGTCGATTTCGGCCATTTCGAAGAAGCGTTCCACCTCCGAGAGCCAATCAAGGAACTCTTCAATACCTAGATTGCCATGGAAATGAGGAATGTTTGCCCGCAGGCGGTATCCCTGTTTGGTGGTAGGGTTGTTGTTCCCCCCACCGAGGCAGAGCGACGTCGTCGGGTGGTTCGTCCTCCGAGCTCGAATCAGACGGGAATAGGACGTTGCGAGGTTCGAGGGGGCACCGGTGGAGGAACACGCCCCCGGTGGTATTGACGGCCGAAGAAACGGTCGGCGGGTGGATCGGCGGCTGGTTGCGGCCGGGTTGCAACTCCCCGATAACGGTGGTGAGTGTGGCTAACTGGGCCGTGATTGCGTTGATGGCCGCCCATACATCGACATCGTTCGGAGGAGTCTCCGCCATGTGCGCGAACAAGTCGGTGCGGAGGAGGGGCGGAGGTCGGCGGTCGAGCGTAGGAGTCGAGCGCGAGCCTCTGATACCAACTGATGTAGTAGTCGAGTGAAAGGACCTTCCGGTTCCGGCGATCTTCCGCTCGGGAAGGATGGGGGAGGCAGCGGAGGAACCTTTCGGTTCGTAACTTCTCGCGCGGAGAAGGGGGTGGGGCGGCAACTTAGGGTTTCAGAAATCCTTCATTCATTCAATGATCCAAAACAACATAACATCCCTCCTTATACTATGCGGAGGGCTAACAGCACACCAAAACATAAAGTCCAAATAAACAATACAGGCTATCGGCACACCGAAATAAAAACAAAACAAAAATAAAATAACGGTAATTAAATGGACTGCGGCCTCCATAGCGGGTCGATGCGCTCCAGCCACATGATCCCAAGCTCGCCGGGATCTCCATCCGCCGAGTTGCCATCCGCTGGGTGTCCATCATCAAGCCCCCTCGATCTAAACCTTAGTCTAGTCGCCTAACACACGAGGTGAATTCTCCCCATAAGCCCTACAAAGACTTTGTTGTCAACACATGAGCGAATTCCACTACGCACCAAAAAGTGTCACCAAAAACAAAGTGAAAATGTAGAGTAAAAATAGATGTAATGATCTGAAATAAATAAGTCCATAAAAAGCTTCTGAAGGCAATGCGAAGGAGCGCATGAGATTGTCGCCGTAGATGTGCTTGATCTTCGTCTTGAATAAGCTTTATATTCTTTCTTCTGGATGTCTGGGACGTAGTCTCAGAATTATTTATTTTTGCACATAAGAGACGAAGCAAAATCATCTTTAAATAGAACTCTGTGTGTTACCTCTTGTGGTAGTACTATCGCGGTGCAGTAGTGCTAATTACTTTTATTTCCTGCTTCGTTTGTCTTCATTTGGGAATGAGGGCTATTGTTTTAGGCAATAATTAGCGCGGCGTGTCAAGCCTATCGCTGCCAATGTTTTAAATATCGGATGTCGGCGACATATCAGATTGAGTTTTTAAAGATTTCGGAAGTCGGAGACATGTCAATAATTTTCATATCTTATAAATAAAATTTTTATTTTTATGTATACTGTTGAGTGAGCTCAAAACTTGTATGTATTGCTTGTGTGTGTAAATACAATGAGAGAATACAAATATATATGAGAGAAAAGAAGAGAAGAAATCTTATATAGTGGTGTGGGACTAATAGGAGAAGAAGGAAATAAAATAGAACACGGGCCCACTAATGAGCCATTTACATGGGTTTTTCTAACATATACTAACTATAATTATATGTTATAAAAATAGAAAAATAATATAACAAATAAATAAAAATGAGTCATTTATATTACAAAATAAAATCGAATAATAATTAAGGTAAAATATTATTAACAAATACAAAATGATACATTGTAAAATATATTTAATAGTATGCAATAAAATTACTTTGATAATAATAAGTTTATTGGAAATAAAGAAGATTTAAAAGTTAAAAATCGATTAATTATAAGTCTTTCCAAACTTATAAATTTATTTTAAAAACATGCAAACATTCAAATAATAAAGGTCTGTGAAACAATTATATAAATTTGGTAGTAAGAATAAAATGTTAAAAAATAAAAACAATAAGTCTAATCGATTTAAACATACATAATATAATATTCATAGGCGATTTAAATATATGTTGCTAGTATGCTAATATAACATAAAATAAAATAGACGATATATTTAAAAATCGTGTCGGTCAATATATCTGAAAAAATCGGACATGTCGCCTATATTTTACAAAAGGACATGTAGAAAAACATATCGTGCCCTAAAAAATGACATGTCGGGTGACATGTCGGACATGTCGGAGGACATTTAAAACAATGATCGCTGCACGATAGCTCGATATTTCAACGTGCCAAAATGAGATTATTACCGATAAAAAATAAAGAGTAGAAGAGGGGGAGGGAAGGAAGAGGGTAGGAGAGAACCAAGAGGGATCAACCCTCCTTTTGCTAATTGATCAAAGGATGAAAATAAAGAGTACACCACTACCCCTTTTATAGTGAGGGTTACAAGAGCAACAAAAAGGAAATAAAACATTACCAAATAAAATATTGCCAAATAAAACGAAAGCATAAACAGAAAGTAAAATTTGCTGAATAAAACATTGCCAAATCAACCGGGTCTTGACCGTGGGTTTCCTCCTCCAGTCCGCCGGGCCCTTGGCCCTCATCCGCGAGGATGTTGTCCTGAACCGGCCCCGGTCCGCTGCCGTCCACGTGCCTCTCGCCCCGTTGTCGTCGCGTGTACACTTGTCATATCGGCTCCTCCGGTTGTAGATCGGTAACAATGCCGCCATCTGGGAAATTAGCCTTGTCCTCAAGGAAGTAGTCCGGAAACTGCCGACCAAAGTCATCTCGAAGGAGCCATGTTGCTTCGGTTGTCGGGCGGTTGTGCCATGCCACGCGTACCTCTTCCGGGCTAGCGTCCCCGGGTAGATGGTGCCTGCGGTCAAGGATGGCCTGAGGGTACAGGGGTTCGGACCCGGAGTACTCGAGGTCGGCCGGAATGTGGTCCACAACGAGGTGGTCACTCACCACCCAGCGGAGTTGGGAGATGTGAAACACAGGGTGGATCCGGCTGCCACTGGGTAAACGGAGCCGATACGCCACGGCTCCAATACGACTGATGATCTCGAACGACCCGTAATATCGAGGCGCCAACTTTGGGCATGTCCGTCGTGCTACCGACAACTGGCGGTAGGGCTGTAGTTTAAGAAAGACCTTTTCCCCGATTTGAAGAGTGAGATCGCGACGCTTCCGATTGGCGTAGGAGACCATTTTTGCTTGGGCACGCCGTAGGTGATGTTTCAAGCTATCGAGGATGATGTCGCGATCTTGTAGGTGGTCGGCCATGCTGGCCACGGGACATTCGCCGGGAAGGTGTCGGGTAATGGACGGAGGGGGACGACCATAAACTGTCTCGAACGGGGTCGTGTTCGCTGCATGGTGATAGGCTGTGTTGTAAGAATACTCCATCCAACACAACCATTTGGCCCACGTGCCTGGACGTTCTCCAATGAAACAACAGAGATATGTTTCTAAACAGCGGTTGAGCACTTCCGACTGTCCGTCGGTCTGCGGGTGGTAGGCCGTGCTCATGCGAAGACGTGTACCCTGTAATCAGAAGAGCGACGTCCAAAAGTTGCTGAGGAACAAGGGGTCTCGATCACTGAAAATGGAGCCTGGAAATCCATGTAGGCGGACCACCTCCGCAATGAAGGCGCCGGCCACTGTGGCGGCGGTATATGGATGGCGCAGGGGAATGAAATGTGCGTACTTGGACAGACGGTCGACCACCACCAAGATGCAATCGAATCCACCTGATCGAGGGAGTCGGGTGATGAAATCCATAGCAATGTCGTCCCATATGCGGTCCGGAATCGGAAGTGGTTGCAAAAGGCCGCTGGGGAACATGGTTTCATATTTGGCCTTTTGGCAAGGAAGGCAGGTTGCGACATAAGCTTTTACCTGGCGAAACATCTGCGGCCAATAGAGCGAAGCCGCTAAACGCCTGTATGTGCGGAAAGCGCCCGCGTGGCCCCCGACCGGGGTAGCATGAAACTCGACAAGTAGTGTCGGAATGGTTGGAGACGATGCAGAGAGAACTAAGCGGCCCCGATGGAACAGCCGCCCCCAACCAGCGTATAGGGCGGGTGGGCCTCCGAGTTGGCTAGGAGTGCCGTTCGAATAGCTGCGAGGTGTGGGTCCTGCTCGACTTCCTGTTGTATTGTGGTAGCGTCTTCCCACACCGATCGAGAGATGGCCGCGAGTTCCAGGGGTTGCGGGTGCCGGGAGAGTGCGTCCGCCGCCCGATTTGACCGCCCGGGGTGGAATTCTATGGTGAAATCATAGCCCAACAATTTTGCCACCCACACCTGCTGTGCTGGCGTTGCAATTTTTTGTTGTAACAGATAACGGAGGCTGTGGTGGTCGGTGCGGACCACGAAGGAGCGTCCCAATAAGTACGGCCGCCAGTGTTGTACCGCGAGCACCAGGGCCATAAGCTCGTTTTCATAGGCCGAGCGGCTCCGGATGGTGGCCGAGAAGGCTCGGCCTTAGTATGCTATAGGTCGTCCCGCCTGCATGAGGACCGCCCCGACGCCGGTGCCGGAGGCGTCGCACTCGACGATGAAGGTTTGCTGAAAGTTCGGGCATTGCCAACACCGGCCCTTGCACCAGGGCGGTCTGGAAGGCCGAGAAAGCCGCCAAGGCGGCGGCCGACCAAGTGAAGGGGCCCGCCTCCGAGAGCTTGAGCATCTGGGTAAGGGCCGTCCAATATGCCGTAATTCTTGATGAAACGCCGGTAGTACCCGGTGAGTCCGAGAAACCCGCGGACCTCCCGGAGTGATGTAGGAGTTGGCCAGTCCACAACCGCCTGGATTTTTTCCGCCTCCATGGCCACGCCGGCGGCTGAGATAGTGTGGCCCAAGTAACTTACGGTTGTTGTTCCAAAGGAGCATTTTTTTTGGTTGAGCGCGAGTTGGTGTCGCCGGAAGCGTAAGGACGGTGTGCCGCACATGCTCGAGGTGTTCCTGCCAAGAACGACTAAACACCAAAATATCATCAAAGAAAACTAGCACATGCTTACGGAGCACGGGACGAAAGATCTCGTTCATGGTTGCTTGGAATGTTGCCGGCGCGTTGGTAAGGCCGAATGACATGAGTAGGAATTCGAAGTGGCCATCGTGCGTGCGGAATGCGGTCTTGGGCACGTCCTCAGGCCGAACCCGTATTTGATGATAGCCGCCCGAAGATCTAACTTCGTGAAGAAGGTGGCGCCATGTAGTTCGTCCAGCAGCTCCTGAATGACCGGAATGGGATACCGATCCGGTACAGTGACTTTGTTGACCTCGCGGTAGTCGACGCAAAAGCGCCAACTTCCGTCCTTCTTTCGTACCAGCAGGACCGGGCTGGAGAAGGGGCTGGCGCTGGGTCGGATGAGGCCACCCAGCAACATCTCCTGCACCAGTCGTTCGATCTCGTCCTTCTGAGCATGGCCGTAGCGATAGGGACGTACCGATACCGCCGCCGCCCCTGGTTGGAGCACGATGGGGTGATTGGTAGGTCGTGTCGGGGGAAGCCCGTGTGGAGTTGCAAAGAGGTCCGCAAATTCTGCCAGGAGGGGCTGGAATGCCCCGACCATAGGTAAAGTTGGTGCCTCGGCGAGCACGGGTACAAGCCAGGCCGAAAATTCCGCATCCGCCACTCGAGTGAGAGCTCGAGCCGAGATAGGTGAGCGAAGTAGCGCTGCATCGCCTTCCAAACGGCACGTGCGGCCGTCGTGTTGGAACAACATGGTCATAGCGGCCCAATTGACACGGACGTCCCCCAAGGTCTGGAGCCATGCCACGCCCAAAATGACGTCGAGGCCACCCAATTCAAAGACATAGAAATCTGTCGTGATAGTGCAGGTGCCGACGATCAGCGTAAGGCCGGTACACTGCCCCAGAGTAGGTCTGCGGCGGCCGTCCCCAAGACAAACCGAGAACGTCGGGGAGGGGGAGATCGTCAATGCAAGAGCGTGCGCCTGACGGGCCGAGATGAAATTATGGCTGGCGCCACTATCGACCATCACAATCACCATGTGGCCGTCGAGCATGCCGTTCATCTTCATTGTGCGGGGCCCGGTAAGGCCGCCCACGGAGAAAAAAGGAAGGTTAAGAACATGTAGGGCCGCGTCCTCGACCGGTGGAGAGGGGTCATCATCATGCATGGTGAGGGCGTCAAAGTCGGCCATGGTGACCTCGGCCTCGCCATCGCTGAAGAGTGCATGGAAATTCCTTAACCGCACAAACATGCTGGTGAGAATAGGGCTGACGGCATCGAAAGCACAGGCCTTTGCGACGAAGTTCGTTGTAGTCATTGTTGGAGATGCGGTGGGGGGCCTCGGTGCGACCCTGTCGGTTGCCCCCGGGGGGCGGAGGTCGATCCCGTGGGGCTGGAGGCCGAGGGGTCGGGTGGGAGTTTATTGGCGTCAGACGAAACCCAAGGTCCGCCTTTACCGCACGAGCCAACTCTAAGGCCTCGGAGACCATGCGGGGGTGGTGGGTACGAATCCGGGAGGGGATGGCGGGTCGTAGTCCTTGAAGGAAGAAGCCCAAGTAGTGGTCGGGGGGAAGACCCGGCACCTGGGTGACGAGAGCCACGAATTCGTCGATGTAAGCGTCCACGTCCGCCGTTTGGCGGGCACTGCACAATCGCTCAATTGCCGACCCGGTGTAGCGGGCATCGTAACGAGAAACCATTTCCTGTTTGAACTCCGGCCATGAGATAGTGGGTTGAATCCTGACGAAGCCAACGCGCCCAATGTAGGACCGAGTCGCTGAGGCCGACAATGGCCGTGCTGACCCGGTCGGTTGCCGGGGTGAGGTTAAGGTCGAAGAATTGTTCCGCTCGTGCGATCCATCCCAAGGGATCCACCCCGGAGAAGGAAGGAACATCCAAGAGCGGGGCGGCGCGGCCGGCCGGAGGCGGTGCCGACAAGGGAATGGTGAAGACGGGCGGTCCCCCAAAATGGAGGCGGCGTCGTGTGGAGAAACGGACGTGGAAGCGGACGGCGCGGTGTTGGCGGCCGGGGATGGTCGGGCTTCGAGGCGGTTGAGAATCAGCGCCTGGCCGGCGACAAGGTCGTCGATGGAGGACTGCATGGCGTCGATGCGGCCCTCCTGGCAGGCGATACGGGCGCGGGTGTCATCGGTGGTGTCAGACGGCTCGGCCGGCTGGCCGCGGGTGTTGGGGGCCATGGCGAACGCGAGGATCCGACGGCGATGGGCGGGCGGACCGGCAGGTCGGACCAAATATTACCGATAAAAAATAAAGAGTAGAAGAGGAGGAGGGAAGGAAGAGGGTAGGAGAGAACCAAGAGGGATCAACCCTCCTTTTGCTAATTGATCAAAGGATGAAAATAAAGAGTACACCACTACCCCTTTTATAGTGAGGGTTACAAGAGCAACAAAAAGGAAATAAAACATTATCAAATAAAACATTGACAAATAAAACGAAAGCATAAACAGAAAGTAAAATTGCTGAATAAAACATTGCCAAATCAACCAGACATGCCCGGGTCTTGATCGTGGGTTTCCTCCTCCAGTCCGCCGGGCCCTTGGCCCTCATCCGCGAGGATGTTGTCCTGAACCGGCCTCGGTCCGCTGCCGTCCACGTGCCTCTCGCCCCGTTGTCGTCGCGTGTACACTTGCCATACCGGCTCCTCCGGTTGTAGATCGGTAACAGAGATCTCCTGCGTCATTTGCCTCTCCAATCATCTTGTAATTGTTGGGTTTGCCTTACGGTTACCGCCGCGCGATAGTGTTATCGCAGCACGGTAAGACTTTACATAATTAGCTCCTTTCTCTCGCCAAGTCCATTTGAATTGCTCCTTGCCATCCGGTTCTCCTGGAATGAAGGCTATCACTGGCGGTATGACTTATCGCCTTCACGATAGGTGGCATTTCTAGCCATGTCTCCAATTGAGTATCCCAATGCGTCAAATGATCTTATCTCTATTTTATTTGTGTGACCTGCACACTCTAAGCACAAACAACATAGATCATATACAAATTAGGATTTGTTACTTTCAACTAAATGATGCAAAACTCATGTTCCAACATGTTACACCAGATGACTAGGGATGAGCCCCTAGTTTTGGAGTGCAGTTTTCTTGCTTTTTAATGTTGGGCCCCTTCCTTTATTCACAATCAGAGTTTCTCTATGTAAAGCTATAGGAAGTGCTCCTGTCATTTGGTGAGTGTGTTTCTCTTTTTTGAGTGAGAATCTTTTTCTTTTCTGAACGGGTTGTCATTTTGTTGAGAGCGTGTTTCTCTTTTTTGAGTGAAAATCTTTTCCTGTCATTTGCTTTGGTGAGTGGGATTCCCTTCTCCTGTCAGCAACCTCACTCCTATATAATGATGTAAAACTGCACCAGAAGGGGACACACGGAATCCAAGGGAGAAGAGTGTGAGAAGTCTTTGAGTCGTTACGCTTATAAGCCTACTCCAGTTCTAATAAAACTAGCTGATTGATCTATAAGTAGTTTTCTGTTATCTTTTCTGTAGAGAAATGGTCTCAACCTTATGAGTGCTTCTCTTAATATTAATAACAAGTATGAGTACATATATATAGGAAAGGAGAGAGGATAAGAGTCCTATACAAGAGATGAGAGACTAAAGCAAGGGAGAATAAAATAGGCCAAATTAATGGGCCTTTACATTATATCCTATATTCTCTAACACTCCCCCACAAGCTAGAGCATACAAGTCATAGGCACCAAGCTTGGATAAGAACTAATGGTACAAATGCCGAGGCAATGTCTTGGTGAGAATGTCAGCAACTTGCTTAGAAGTGGGAACATGCTCTAGCTCTTAACTTCTTTAACTGAACCATTTCACGGATGAAGTGACAATCAACTTCAATGTGGTTGGTCCGTTCATGAAATACTGGGTTTTTCACAATATGGATTGTGAAAGTGAGTGTAAGATCAATCCTTCACTTTAGAGGGGGTGAATAGAGTGTATTAAAATAATTTTGCAAATATGAAAATTATTCTAGCAGTGGAAGACTTAATTTAGTTAGTGTAGAGTGCTTGACAGAAATCAAAATATAACAAACAAAAGAGCAAATCCACAGCACACAGCAAAAAAAGATAGCAAACAACCAGAAGACACAAGGAGCTATAGTGGTTCCCCAAAACCTGGGTACATCCACTCTTCTACCACCCTTGGTAGGAATCCACTGCAGGATGAGTTGATTTGGTGTCCTGGGCACCAATGAACTTTTGATCAGATGCTCAAAAACAAACTAGATTTTTTGATCAGGTGTCTTGCCACTACTGAGTTTTGATCAGGTCTCAGAAACCAAAGCAGAACTTTTGAAGAGAGTTTAAAAACCCTTTTACAGGAAAGGAAAAAGAAAAATGGTGAAGTTGTCTTCTCTGTCAACAATCAAAGAGAAGCACAAGTGGATGAGATGTTGTCAAAGCTCCCCCTGAGATTAGCAAGAGTTCAAGAACTGGAAGCTTTACAAGGGTGATAGGTCTTCAGTAGAAAGAATGCTTTAATAGAAGATGATTCCAGTAAGAACTGAAATATGTGTTGTCTGGAGTGAGAATGATGAAGACTTTTTTAAGACTTTGAATCAGAATCAATCAGAAGGAATAGGAGCTTGTTCTCTGTTTGTGTTGTTGAGCTCATTCTCTTTTTTTTCTTCTGTATATCTTTGTTTCTCCTTTACTGAATGATAATGTGAAATCCATTCTTCAAATCTTTTAGATAGTCGTTAGCAAAGTCATAAAGACTTTCCTTAAATGTCAACTGTCTCTGGAGGAAATAACTTAAAAACATTCCTTCTTTGTTTCCTTGAAATTTGCTCCAGATTTATTATAACGGTTAGAAATCTTCTTCAATAAATGCTCTGACTTGAAGACATTTGAAATCCTTAACAAACTGACAAAATTCCAGAAATCGTCGGTCTCAAAAGATAATCGTCGATCTGAGCTCAACTATCGTCGAACTGAGCTCAGAGATATTGGAATTAGTCTAAGACAGAAAACGTCGATCTGAGCTCAGAGATCGTCGAACTGAGTTCGACGCATCATCGACCTGAGCTCAGAGAGATAGTCGAACTGGATTCGACGCTTCGTCGATCTGAGCTCGACGACAAGATGAATTCTTCTTCTGGGCTTCTCATCTGAACTAGGAGGTCTTGGGGAAAGCTTCCAACCTAAGTCCTAAGCCTTAGACCTAACTAGTTGACCTTTACTCTATACAACAAGGTCAAAAGCAACAATCCTATAGACATAGTGATCCTGACCCAAATTAGTAATAGGGTGTTCCAACAATCTCCCCCTATTTGGGTTAGGATTACTATTTACATGAGTTATAGGAAATAAAAACATCAACAGAAATAAAAATACAAAAAAGCGTTGCAGAACCACAAAAATATAATTATATCACACCAAATAGTTCAGCAGAGATATGAAGGAGTTTTCAGCTTACACCCAGATTAATGCTTATCATCAGTTCTTTTCTTGAAAATGATTTCTCTGTTTGGATTTTCTTAATCTTTCTTTGATCTGAAGTCATCAGCAGCACCAAGAGTCTTATGGCTTCTGTTTCTAGGAACTACAGCTTCAGGATGTAGCTGCATGTACTCCTCAGTATTGAAGAATTTCTTGGAGCTGTATCTTTCAAGTTCTTGTCTTCTTTAATCTGATAGAGTAGAGATATTGGAAGTATCTTGGCTTTTTTCTCTTGCTTTCTTGATTTGATCTAAAGCTGTCATTTCTTTTAGTCTGGCTGTCCAGGAGACTGAGTTATTCTATGGATCTTCAAAAGGAACTGGTGGCTCATACTTATTGATGGTGTCAGTGGGAGGAGCTTTTGGATGAAAGCCTTCTTTGAGCTTATAAGGAAAAGGACCAGAAGTGGAATCACTTGGGCTTTGTTTTTTCCTTTGATAAGGTTGATGTCTCGACTGTCCTCTGGAATAAACTTGATAATCTCTTTGATTGCCTCTGTACTGACTTCCTCTTGACTGATTGCCTCTTTGCTGATATCCTCTGGATTGAGATCTTCCTTGAAACTGAGAGGATCTTTGAGATGAATCATATGAGGATTGATGAGCTGAGTTTCCACCAGATCCTGCACCTGGAGAAGGAGGAGGAGGATTATAATGAGAGGTTCCTTGGTCATATTTCTTTTTCTTCCTCATGGCCTTCAACTGGTTCTTAGAGAATTGCATCCAGTACTCAGTTATGGGGCAGTTATGCAGAATATAATAGGGTATATCATGATCAGAAGTAGCTTTGGACAATTGAACTCTCTTCATGGCTTTACTTCTAGCTTTCGTCTTCTTTGCAATAGTTGCAGAGGCATCATCAGAGTCAGTCATGAATTCATCATCATCAGAGCTCTGAGGCTCATCAAATAAAATATCTATTTGCTTTAACACTTCTTTAGAGATAGCAGGAGTTGAAGTAGGTGGAGCAGTGGTAGAGATAACAACATCAGCAACATCTGAAGCAGTAGGAGCAGAAACTGAACAAACTGGCTCTACTGGCTCTATAACAACCTCTGAAAAAACAACATCAGCAGCAACAACAAGAACCAAAGGAATACTTTCCACAGATTTAGCAGAATTTATATACATTTCTATCAGATTTGGATCACAGCAGGAGAAGGGAACTATAGCCCTGGTTAGATCTTCAGCAGGGAGAGGTGTTGGAGGATAACATCTATACAATGAATCAAATAAGGATAATAAAGAATGTATATCTACTGCAGGACTGATGGTTGGAGTTGGAGCTGGAACTGAAACTGAAACTTTCTCTGAAGCTGGAATCTCTGAAGCTAGAACTTCTGATATATGCATTTCTAAAACAAAATCCTCTGAGGGCAGCACTTCTTCATAAGGCATCTCCCCCTGCCTAGTTGCAGTGATAACTGAATCTAGGCCCCCAGAAGAAGGGATGGCCTGATGGGAGAAGGAAGAAGATATTCTAACAGATAAATCATTCAAAGTCTTGACTAATGGAGCCAAGGTTGAATCCAGTAAGAGAGTTAGCTTGGGTGCCAACAACTCATATAATTTATCTGCTAGAGGAAGAAGATCTACTTGCTCAAGATTAACTTGAGTAGAGGTAGAGGGTGGGGCTGCAGACATGGATGGAATTGATGCAGAGAGAAGTGGTATGGATGGTTGAGAAATGGGGATGAATGTTATGGATGGAGCTGGGATAGTGACTGTTGGTAGAAATGAGGAGATGGTAGGGGGAAAGGATGATTGAGATATGATGTCATGTAGAATTTGTTGAAAGGATGTTGAGGTGGATGGAATGTCTTGGGGTGAAGATGGAGAATCATCCATGAAGGAATCATCTAAAAGGTTGAATGAAGGAAGATGGGAGGATGATTCTAAATCTATGGATGAAGAAGTAATGTAGTGGATGTAAAACTTCTTGATGGGTGGCTGGAGGAGGTGAAGAAGCTATTTGAGATGAATGTATGGAAGATGTAACTGGATGTGGAGAAGGAGGAGAGGATATGGAAGGGGATGACAACACTTCTGTTGGGGCAGTGGACTTGAGGAGGAGTGACTGATTCAGTCCTTGTCCCTGAAGAAACTTTTGCTGCAGGTAGCCCTGCCGGGTTTGACAATTTGTCTGTCCCACTTGCCAAATAGAGCTGAAGAAAGCCTCTTTGAAGCATTGATGTGCATCCCATTGGACACTAACAACTGAGGGCACCTATTCTGCAGGAATAGGCCCAAAATTCTTCCAAAATTCACAAAATTTTATTGATCTTTTTCTTAATCAAGTCAAAGAAAATGGCTCCCCAATCCAGGTGCTTCTTATCTACTATTACAACCATTAAACAAAATTGATGTCTAGATATTGTATCATGGGATGGATGTTTGGCCAATATCACTTTGCCTACAACATATGCTAGAAATCTATATTCCATAGATAGATTTTTCTTCAGCAACTTATTAGGGTTCTCAGAATTATGACTCATTCTATCTAACATTTCAGTAAATTCTACCCCTGATAGTTCTATGCTATCATTTCCAATACTTAATCCAAAAATCTCTGTAAGAATGGCTGGGGTTAGGGATACCTGTGTCCCTGAGATGGTTCCAATAACTGTGTTTTGATCCAGATTGTGGGCAGTATAGACCCATTCTTTAATCTCATCTACTGCTAACTTGATTCTGGAGGACATAATGTTCACAAGTTGTTGCTCCTTGAAAAGTTCCAGAATGTCTTTGAATATTTGATCTTTACCCTCAAATGATTCCATGTCGATATCGAAGCCAGTGTCGAACTTCATTGCGGCTAGAACGGACAAATGACACCGACATATTTCCTGCAAAAACAAACAAGATCAAGTGTAGAAAAGTTTGGAGGGAAAGAAAGTTCTTGCAGAAGGTATGAAAGCGCAAAGGAGAACGACGCCTGAAAAATGATTTTATATCAGGGTTCGACACCGAAAAGGAAAGATCGTTTGAACTCAGTTCGACGATCTACGACTCTAGGGGAAACTGAAAGGTCTCAACATCGTCGATCTCCGTTCGACGATATTTAACATCGTCGATCTTCGTTCGACGATAATTGAGATCGCTGACCGAGAAGGATAGTTTAGCACTATCTGGAAATGCCGAGCTCCATTCGACGATTCCTAACATCGTCGATCTCCGTTCGACGGAAAACGAAAGATTAGTTGAATACTCTCTGGAAACGACGAGCTCCGTTCGACGATCTTCAGGAGAATCGTCGAGCGCAGTTCAGAGACAGAGAAAACCTATAGACACTAGGAAATTCAAATTTTTAACCTAGTCTTTGTCTCTTTTTAGGTTTAAAGATCTTGGAACTTAATTAAGGCTTTCTCCATCTAACATTCCTAACTGATTAAGGAAAGAAAGTATGTTTCTTTTCATCCAAGGGTTTGGTGAAAATATCTCCCCTTTGTAAATCAGTTGAGATGTATTCCAATTCAATTTTATTTTTCTCTACATTATCCCTTAAGAAATGATGTCTAATCTCTATGTGTTTTGTCCTATTATGGAGGACTGGATTTTGAGCTATTGAAATAGCACTAGTGTTATCACAAAATATTTTGGACTTCTCTAAGTTGTAGCCATAGTGCAGGAGCTGATTTTGAATTCACAATATCTGTGAGCAACAACTACCTGCTGTCATATATTTCAGCTTCAGTAGTTGATGTGGACACAGATGTTTGTTTCTTGCAAAACCAGGAAACAAGTCTGTCACCAAGAAACTGACAAGTTCCACTGGTGCTTTTCCTTTTTACTATACATCCAGCATAATCAACATCAGAAAATCCAGTTAAATCAAATCCTGAATCAGTTGGATACCAGAGACCTAGATTTGGACAACTTTTCACATACCTAAGAATCCTCTTAACTAATGTGAGGTGTGACTCTCTAGGGCTGACTTGGAATCTAGCACATATGCATGTAGCAAATATTATATTAGGTCTACTAGTTGTAAGATACAATAAGGAGCCAATCATTGCTTTATATGTGGTCTGATCAACTGGTTTTCCATGTTCATCAGCATCTAATACAGCATTAGTAGGCATGCGTGTTTTCATAGATGATGCATGAGACATACCAAACTTCTTAACCAATTCTTTTGCATACTTGGTTTGAGAAATAAAGATGTCATCAACATTTTGTTTGACTTGCAATCCTAGAAAGAAGGATAACTCACCCATGCTATTTATTTTAAATTTGGAATGCATTAGGTTGGAGAACCTTTTGCACAAATTTGAATTAGTAGAACCAAAAATAATATCATATACATAGATTTGTACTAGTAGGATATGAGACTTATGAGTTCTAATAAAAAGAGTTTGGTCTACTCTACCTCTTTTAAAATCATTTTCCAAGAGAAAGCAAGCTAGGGTCTCATACCATGCTCTAGGAGCTTGTTTGAGACCATATAATACTTTATGCAATTTATAAACAAAATCAGGGTGAGTTAGAGAGATAAAACCTTGAGGCTGTTTTACATAAACTTCTTCCATTGAGGAATGCACTTTTGACATCCATTTGATATACTTTGAACTTCTTGTGAGCTGCATATGCTAGGAAGATTCTTATGGTCTCTAACCTTGCAACTGGTGCAAAGGTTTGGTCATAGTCTATGCCTTCTTCTTGAGAATATACTTGAGCAACCAGCCTTGCCTTGTTTCTTACTATAACTCCTTGATCATCTAACTTGTTTCTGAATACCCATTTTGTTCCAACAATGAGATGATTCTTTGGCTTTGGCACTAGCTCCCAAACTTTGTTTCTTTCAAATTGATTTAATTCCTCTGACATTGCAATAATCCAGTTTGGATCTTGTTCTGCATCTTGTATGGATTGAGGCTCAATTTGAGAAAGAAAGCAAGTGTGCATCAGATTTTGATTGAATTAGTTTCTGGTTTGCACACCAGCTGAGATGTCTCCAATCACTTGGGAGATTGGATGGTCTCTTGATGTTACTAAATCAACAATGAGTGTTGATTGTTCACCAACCTGTGTTGTTATTTCCTCCCGTGGAACAACAACTGGCTCTTCATTTGGATTGTCACTATGACTTGCTAAAATCTGACTATCTTCTTTTTCACTGCTTTCAGCTTCTTGTTGAGTGAATGAGGGTGATGGATCTTTTTCAATGATATTTAGCTTGTCCAAATTCTCTAATAGAGAATGTACCTGCAAAGGGTGTATGGTAGAAGTGCTCTTCTCCTTGTAAGACACATTAGTTTCATCAAAAGAGATATGCACTATTTCTTCAATTTTATGAGATGATTTATTATAAACCCTATAGGCCTTACTGATCATGGAGTATCCCAGAAACACTCCTTCATCAGCTTTGACTTCAAATTTTGCTAAGTATTTCTTGTTATTGTTATGAATGTAGTAAATACAACCAAAAATTTTAAGATAATCAAATTTAGGTTTCTTCCCTTTGAGTAATTCATAGGGAGTCTTGCCCTTTAGCTTATGTATCAAACTCCTATTCAAAACATAGTTTGAAGTGTTCACAGCCTCTGCCCAAAAGGATAGAGGGAGGTGAGCATCTGTCAACAATGTTGTAGCAGATTCAATAAGGGTTCTATTCTTCCTTTCAGCTACCCCATTCTGTTGAGGAGTTCTAGGAGCTGAGAAAGTGTATCTGATCCCTTCCTTCTGACAGAACTCTTGCATAAGAAGAGAATCAAACTCTGTCCCATAATCACTTCTGATCAGGGCTATGCGAGTATTGAACTCAATCTGTATACATTTGAGAAACTTTGTCAAACATTTGAAGTTATCAGACTTCTTCCTCAGAAAGAACACCCATGTAAATTTAGAGAAGTCATCTACAACTACTAAAGTATAAGATTTCATTCCTAGGCTTTGTACAGTAATGGGTCCAAACAGATCCATATGTAACAAGTACAAAATCCTAGGTGAATCACTCTTATTAAGTGATTTAAAGCTGTTTTTAGTTTGCTTGCCTAATTGACAAGACCTGCAGAGTCCTTCCTTCTTGTAGGGGACAGAAGGTAGTTCTCTAACAAGGTTGTTCTTGGATAGCCTAACAATGGTTCTAAGGTTGACATGTCCTAATCTCTTATGCCATAATTCATTAGGTTTGCTAAGAGAATTAAATAAACAGATATCTACCTTGGTTGAATGAAAATCTACTAGATAGATATTACCTCTTCTGTTACCTGTCAACACAGTTGTGTTTTCTTCTGATTTGATGATGCATGAAGACTTGTTGAATATAACCTGGTAGCCTTCATCACATAGCTGACTGATACTGATAAGATTGTGCTTCAGTCCTTCCACATATGCTACCTTCTTGAATGTTACTGATCCTATTTGGACTGCACCATATCCTTTGGTTTGTCCAAAGTTTGAATCTCTAAACATGACTTTGGGTCCATGTTTAGCCTTGAAGGATATTAGGTTATCCTTGCTTCCAGTCATGTGCTTGGAGCACCCACTATCCAGATACCAATGCTGGTCCATGGTTGGATAGGTCTTCACCTGATCTTCTTCTAGCTCTGGTTCAGATTCAGATTCATGTTCTGAATCAGTGTTGTTCTGAGATGCATTGATTGCCATCATACATAATTCTTTTTCCTGTGCATCATTTTCATCATCACTTGAGCTTGATGATGCATCAGATTCTTCTTCTGTTGCACTCCATGTTTCAGCAACAAATCTCTTCCTTGTGTGCTTGTTCTTGCTGGAAGAGGATCTGTCATAGTGATTTCTTCTGGAGTCTTTATCTTTTCTCTTTTCTCTTTTGTCCTTCTTGTCCTTGTTTTGACTTTCTGGACAATCAGGCAGTATGTGACCTGGTTTCCTGCAACCATAACAAATAATCTCTTTATTATTTGATTTATCATACCTTGGCTTTTCTTGGCCTCTGGATGCCTTTTTTCTGAAGTCCTTCCTGACCATTTTGTAAAACCTCTTGGCTAGGAGGCTCATCAGTTCTTCATTGCCTGTGACTATCCTCAGGCTGTTCTTCTGTTGCCTTGAAAGCAATTGACTTCTCCTTCCTGACTGCTGGAGAAGTTGTCTTCTGCTCTTCTTCTCTGTTCTTGATGAGCTGCTCATAAGATTTGAGCTTGCCCAATAGAGCTTCTGTAGTGATCTCATTCAGACTTCTGACATCCTTGATGTAACACCCCTTCCCAGTATTTCAGAAATCAGCCGTCCGGCCGGGTCAGCGATATAAAGAAAACTAGGAAACAGTATTAAAACTAATATGCAACAGGTAATAAAAATTTATACTAAGCAATTTAAGGCTAACAACGGAAGTTTAAAAAGTAAACTAAGGGTAACCACATACCTGATATCTTGATTCACAGAGCCACTAAACATGATTGGAAACGAATTAACTGAAAATCTGCTTAACATTAATAATTTGATACAAGTTATATAAAGACATTAACAAGGTACATTGTCCACATCTACAAGTACATGCTGAAATAGAGTAAACTGAATGAGAAAAATACTACAAACTGTCGATACCACAACGCTCGTCCTAGACGTAGTTTCCCACCTGGGTCACCTGAAAAACATTGCCCACGAAGGGTCAGAGTAAAGAAAAATAACTCCTCCTAGTGACACTAAAACAGTTTTCATTAAGATGGATGCATGCCTTTAGAAAATAATTTTATGCATAAAAACTTTTATTGTTATGCATCACACTAAAATCTACTCGTACTTACTTTTGCTCAAGCCCTGACGTTCACTAAGGGTCTGGGACATGCGGATTGAAAAGCTGCTGCGGATAGAGCTTCTGGGGACACTGCAGACTTCCTGGAATCGCCAAACATCGAAATACTCGTACTACATTAGATTTCCACGTGAGAGAGACTTTGCGGGAGCAGAAGCTGGGGAGGGAGAGTTTCAGCTCTTACTCAAGCCCTGGCGATTTTTCAACCGCCAGAGCTCACTAACTCGCATACTGTATCACGTTAGGTCTATACTTGAGTTCTAGGTGGCTTCTAACCTACACATCTACTTGGAAGGCTCTAGGCAGAGTAGCTCCTAACGCGCAACTGAAACTGACGACCCGAGACTATCTGTCGAACTCAAATGTTTTAGTGTCATGCGGACACGGTCTCGAATCTACTAACTGTCTCCAAGGGACGTAAACTCCCAAGACTATGTTACTCATAAGATACCATATGCCTTATGAGAGAGGTAGTGCGCCTCTACCTAGCACGGAAATAACTTAAGCGTGCTGATTGACCTTTCGGTCTGATGCTACTCTGATTGGGATATCTTTTTTTTGGGGAACTACTAAGCGACCCTTGACTTTCTTTTGGTCTACTAGAAATGGACATTCACGCCCTTGTTCGGAACAAATTCCAAACCTACGAACATGGTTAACGCTTTCGTACCCTACGTTACTGTTCGTGAGCCAAATACTTGGGTCTTAGGGAGCTAGTGTCACCTTACACGTTTTTCGTAACCGTTTTCCCATCATCACACCTTTCTATGCATGGTCATGGTACTTGAAAATAAATCTACTCATGTGTATACAAAATATATATTTATTGTTATGTCTAATTAGCAAAAGTTAGGTTTCCTTACCGCGGTGGTGCGGCGCTCGTACACTCGGCGCGGCGACATTTGCTTTTCCAAAGGCAAACCTACTGCTGGGGACCTTCAGAGTATTGCCCCGAGGCCACCGAAATCCTGCAATTTAAGGCAACCCTAATTTTATACTTTTCCCCTTAGGGTTTCCGGTGGAAAATCTCCAAAACAACTAGGGTTACAAAAATAAAAGAGCTAGCTTCGCATATTACCTTTATGAGGGCAAACCAAGGCTTTCCAAACGCCCTACACAACTTCTGTAAAGGATTTAGAATCTCCAAACCTAATTTGGGCACAAGGGAACGAAAACTTAGTCTAGGTTAATTTCCAAAACACCAATTTCCTCGAAGGAAATAACGAGAAAGAGAAATCGGACTTACCAAAATCAAAAACGGACTTCAACTCCTCCGGTTAGAGTTTGACCCACTTCTCCCACGGACAAGGAAAGAAGAGGAGTACTCCCCGGCGCCTGCAGAGGAGGGAGGAGAGGTCGGATTTGGACTCTGGACAGGAATCGGT
Organism: Platanthera zijinensis; assembly: GCA_039513925.1. Taxonomy (NCBI): domain Eukaryota; kingdom Viridiplantae; phylum Streptophyta; class Magnoliopsida; order Asparagales; family Orchidaceae; genus Platanthera; species Platanthera zijinensis. The sequence continues at coordinate 79,006,295 of CM077079.1, forward strand.
CGGCGGCTAGGGCGGCAGAGGTGCGCGGAAGGGGCGTCAGGCTCGCCGTTTGCGGGAAACGAAGTCGGAGCGCTGTTTGCGGGAGACGGGAATGCGGTTTGCGGTTTGCGGTTTAATTCCCGTGAAAAAGAGGGAGTGCGGGTTATGACTTCGTGCGGTTTGAGGCTTTTAATATCATACCTAGCGGTTTTCTCTTAATAATCGAACTAAGAGAGGGGGGAAATCTGCTATTGGCACCCCAAAGAGTTATTTCACGCTACACTAACGCCTTTAAATATAGACGATTCTTGTCGCGCATTTGTACTAAAACTAAAAATGCGTCTTACTAATTATGACCAACCTAAAGCCCACTTTAATGAATGCGGTCAATTGGCCATACTTATATCATACCTGGACGACGCGCTGCCTCGGTCAGAATTCATCGCGACTTGGCCCTACATAAAAAAAATATCGCGTCAAAAAATTTTTGGATGTTACACTTGATGGGCCAGATCCTTGAATCCCAAGTGCTGGGGAAGCACATTAGGATTTTGTCATTTATCTCTGTGAGAGAGATCTCCTTGTCCAAAGTCTTGAGTTCACTGACAATCAGACTTAATCTGTTGTACATGTTGAGAGCGCTAAGTTGTCTACCTAAATCACCTAGAGGGGGGTGAATAGGTGAAATGTGTGCCAAATGCGGAATAAAAAATTAACACAGCACAGATCAAGCAATTACACAGAGAACACAGGATTTATAGTGGTTCCCCAACCCTGGGTACATCCACTTTCACCTCACCAATCTAGTAAACCACTAGACTTGGCTACTCCACTATCTCGGATCAAAACGATCCTACAACTCGGAACCACGTTCCTACAAAACTCGATCCAAACAGATCTACACTCGGAAGAAAACCTTCCTACAAATCTCGATCCAAACCGGATCTACAGAACTCGGAGTCAAAACTCCTACAAGAATAAAAGGTTGTATAAATAAAAATACAAACAGAATTATTCAGATCTGGATCTTCAACTGTCTTCTTCTTTGAGAACTTTGGCTTGATCAGAAATGGTTGAAGACGACTCGAAGGAGATCCTCAGATCTGAAATACAGAATCACCACGATCAAGAGAAAGATCAGAGATCGATGAAGCGCGGAATGATCGAGTGATTCTTCTTGTCTGAATAGCTGCTTCGAGGAAGACCGGCGACGAAGAAGATGAACAGTATTTTGTCGGCGTGAACTTTACGGCTTCCCGATGTCGGCGATAAAAATAAATTCAGAATTCTTTTTCTTTCTTGTTGTTAGGGTTTGTCGATTTGACAAGACCTATTTATAGGACTTCTGTAACGGTCAATACTTAAACAAGTACACGTGGACCAATCAAAATAGAGGATTTGAATTAGCCCGCAAAATCAGAACTTAGAAAAATTCTTTCTGAAGGCAGAATCAACCTACTCGAGTATATAGGTGAGCTACTCGGGTGAGCTACTCGAGTATAGAGTTGATCTACTCGAGTAAGGGTTGAGCTACTCGAGTACCTTGGGGAAACTACCCGAGTTACAAACTAGACAAACTACTCGAGTAAGTGAAAGCGGCTACTCGAGTACAAAACCAAACTACTCGAGTATTAGAAAGGATCTACTCGAGTAAGGTAGGATTTACTCGAGTACAAGAATAACCTACTCGAGTACTAGTTCAGACCACTCGAGTATACTGAAATGAAAACTACTCGAGTACTAAGCCACTTACTCGAGTATAAGAGCAAAGTTACTCAGGTATGTGGACTTAGAGAAATTTTAGTCTGAACAGCTAGACTTACTCGAGTATAACTAGAGACTACTCGAGTATGATTAAGGCTCTACTCGAGTACCCAAACACTTATTCGAGTATATTGAAATAAAGTACTCGAGTATATTAAGGGAGGTACTCGAGTATTTGGACTTAGTCAAAATTCCTTAGATGAACTTCACCACTCCATGGTCCAGTAGTCCAAGTGCATGTATAAGAAGTGTGCCCCAATAGAGAGGCTATACACGAGTCAACACTTTGAATCATACAATGAGGGATTACATCGTATGGTCCTGTGTTTGGTGACCCACTATAGACTGACATTGGTTCACACTTGGCAGTAGGGTCCTGCATACACAACTTAAACACAACATCAAATACAACTGCAATTCACCTTAGTTTTAGGAGGACTTCTTCAAATTAAGGTCATTGTGGAAACAAGACCCAACACATGTCAGCTACTGATTCACTTTCTGCTTTCTTGAAATTCTCATACTGAGTGATGAGATGAGATCTCTTATCTTTTCTCTCATCAGCTGATCCTGACACAAGCTCAGATAGCTTGTCCCAAATCTCTTTAGCTGAGTTACATTCAGCTACCTTCTGGAAGATGTCATCAGACATTGTTTGAGCTAGGATGTTCATAGCTTTAGCATCAGCAACCTTCCATTTCTTTATATCAGCATCTATTCCTGAAGGTGGTGGAACAACATTTGTACTTGTGCTTGCAGGAGGCTTGGGGCAATCTGTCTAAACAGAATTAAAGATATCTTCATCAATGGAATTCATGTATAATCTGATCCTTGTCTTCCAAAGTGCAAACTTGGAGAGATTGCACACTGGAGGTCTGGTGCTAGCATAATCTTTGTTCTGTGCCATGGATTTAGATTAAAATAAATATAATAAAAATAACCCTCTATTAAGGATGGATCTCAAGAGAGATCTTTTGATTCAGGTGTAGCCTGTATGAACAACCAACCTCCCTCTGATACCAATTGAAAGTGAGTGTAAGCTCAATCCTTCACTCTAGAGAGGGGGGGGGGGGGGTGAATAGAGTGTATTAAAATAATTTTGCAAATATGAAAATTATTCTAGCAGTGGAAGACTTAATTTAGTTAGTGTAGAGTGCTTGACAGAAATCAAAATATAACAAACGAAAGAGCAAATCCACAACACACAGCAAAAAAAGATAGCAAACAACCAGAAGACACAAGGAGCTATAGTGGTTCCCCAAAACCTGGGTACATCCACTCTTCTACCACCCTTGGTAGGAATCCACTGCAGGATGAGTTGATCAGGTGTCCTGGGCACCAATGAGCTTTTGATCAGGTGCTCAAAAATTAAACCAGATTTTTTGATCAGGTGCCCAAAAATCAAACCAGATTTTTTGATCAGGTGTCTTGCCACCACTGAGTTTTGTCCAGGTCTCAGAAACCAAAGCAGAACTTTTGAAGGGAGTTTAAAAACCCTTTTACAGGAAAGGAAAAAGAAAAATGGTGAAGTTGTCTTCTCTGTCAATAATCCAAGAGAAGCACAAGTGGATGAGATGTTGTCAAAGCTCCCCCTGAGATTAGCAAGAGTTCAGGAACTGGAAGCTTTGCAAGGGTGATAGGTCTTCAGTAGAAAGAATGCTCCAGCAGAAGATAATTCCAGTAAGAACTGAAATATGTGTTGTCTGGAGTGAGAATGATGAAGACTTTTTTAAGACTTTGAATCAGAATCAATCAGAAGGAATATGAGCTTGTTCTCTGTTTTGTGTTGTTGAGCTCATTCTCTTTTTTTTCTTCTGTATATCTTTGTTTCTCCTTTACTGAATGATAATGTGAAATCCAGTCTTCAAATCTTTTAGATAGCCGTTAGCAAAGTCATAAAGACTTTCCTTAAATGTCAACTGTCTCTGGAGGAAATAACCTAAAAACATTCCTTCTTTGTTTTCTTGAAACTTGCTCCAGATTTATTATAACGGCTAGAAATCTTCTTCAATAAATGCTCTGACTTGAAGACATTTGAAATCCTTAACAAACTGACAAAATTCCAGAAATCGTCGATCTGAGCTCAACTATCGTCGAACTGAGCTCAGAGACATTGGAATTAGTCTAAGACAGAAAACGTCGATCTGAGCTCAGAGATCGTCGAACTGAGTTCGACGCATCGTCGACCTGAGCTCAGAGAGATAGTCGAACTAGGTTCGACGCTTCGTCGATCTGAACTCGACGACAAGATGAATTCTTCTTCTGGGCTTCTCATCTGAACTAGGAGGTCTTTGGGAAAGCTTCCAACCTAAGTCCTAAGCCTTAGAACTAACTAGTTGACCTTTACTCTATACAACAAGGTCAAAACAACAATCCTATAGACATAGTGATCCTGACCCAAATTAGTAATAGGGTGTTCCAACAGATTGCGGCCTGACTATCACAAAGCAGAACTGTTGGCGAGGATAAAGTGACCCCTAGATCACCAAGAAGAGCCTCCAGCCAGGTGAGTTCAGAAACAACGACGGCCATTGCACTATACTCAACTTCAGCAGAAGAGCGAGCAACAACATATTGTTTCTTGCTGCGCCAAGTAATAAGATTTCCTCCAAAGTAGGTACAAAAACCCGTAGTAGAGCGTCGATCATCCAGGGAGCCCGCATAGTCCGCATCGGAATATGCAACAAGAGATAGAGAAGAGGATGGTTTATACACCAACCCTTGTCCTGGAGCAGTCTTCAAATATCTGAGGATTCGTTCCACTGCTTGTAAATGAGAGTTTTGAGGAGCATGCATATACCGACTGACTACTCCGACAACAAATGAGATATCGGGTCTTGTAACTGTCAGATATATCAGTTTTCCCACAAGACGTCGATAATACTTAGGGTTTGAAAGCAGACCATCAGAGTCAGACCCATGGGCACATAGCTTGTGATTGGCATCCATCGGTGTTTTCACAGGTTTATACCCAGAGTAGCCAGCATCACGGAGAAGGTCAAGGCAGTACTTCCGTTGGGATAGGACAAGTCTATCAGGACGTCTTGCGATTTCAAGGCCAAGGAAGTATCGAAGGTTTCCCAGATCTTTTGTTTGAAAAACGGAATTAAAGTGTTGTTTGACCTCTAGTATTCCTTTTGAATCATTGCCTGTGACTAGGATGTCGTCAACATATACCAAAGGAAGAATCGTGCATGTTGTTCTATGTCGAGTGAACAGAGAGAAGTCTGCCGAACTCCGACTAAAACCAACTGCCTGAACAACTTTACTGAACTTATCGAACCATGCCCGAGGGATTGTTTGAGACCATAGATAAAATTCTTAAGATGACAAACTCTGGACTCCCCCGTGGTCTCAAACCCGGGAGGTTGTTGCATATAGACTATTTCTTGTAGGTCGCCATTGAGAAACACATTCTTGATATTGAGTTGGTGCAAGGGCCAACGACGATGCACAACTACATAGAGAAGGACACGAACCGTGTTGAGCTTGGCGACCGGAGAGAAGGTCTCCTCATAGTCAAGACCGTGTTGTTGAGTAAAGCCACGAGCCACCAGTCGTGCCTTAAGACGGTCAACTGTCCCATCAGAAGCATGCTTGATGACAAAGACCCATTTGCAACTAACTGTAGTCTGGCCAGGTGGTAGAGGAACCAGAACCCATGTCTGATTAGCCCAAAGGGCGCGCATTTCTTCGTCCATGACAAAACGTCAACCCGGATGTTACAAAGCCTCCTGCACATAAGTAGGAACAAAAATAGAGGATAATGAAGTAGCAAAGGTGTGAAGGGTCGAGGACAGACGATGTAGAGAGACGTAATTCGCCATAGGATGAGCTGTGGAGGTAGACACCGGAGCAGCAGGCCGCGAAATCACATCGGTAGAGGGAGGCCGCGACATGGCATTAGAACTGGGAGGGCGACGAGAGTACACACGAATGATAGGCGGTGTGGGGCGGATTGGCGGGGGGTAGGTGTTGGAAGGAGAGGGGGAAGAGGAGACGTGACGGGGACCACAGGCCGAATTATAGGAGGAAGAAAAGAATCTGTAGAGATGGTGTGAAAGGGTTGATCTTCCCAAAAGGTGACATCAGCAGAGATGATTAGTTTACCGTCGGCAGGAGAATAACAAACATATCCTTTTTGGGTGCGGGAGTAGCCAACAAACATCAATTTCGTTGCACGTGGAGCGAATTTGTCAGTGAGTGGAGCCAGGTTATGAACATAACACGTGCATCCAAAGACTCTGGGCGTGAGAGAGAACAGAGCCTTGGAAGGAAAGAGGAGAGTGACAGGAGCCACGAAGTTCAAGGTGGATGAGGGCATGCGATTGATGAGATGACATGCAGTAGAGACGACAAAGTTCCAATAGAGAGGTGGAACCTACATTTGAAGCATGATAGACCGGGCGACATCGAGAAGATGCTGATTCTTTCCACTCGGCGACGCCGTTCTGTTGAGCAGTATATGCACACGAGGTCTGATGAACAATACCAAACTCTGTGCAGATATTAGAGAAGGTGTGACCCGTATACTTACGCGCATTATCGGTACCGAGAATTTTCACGCAAGTAGAAAACTGAGTACGAGGCTCTACCAGAAAGGCACGAAAAGTCGAGGGGAGTTCAGTACGATCCCGAAGTAAATACAACCAGGTAACACGTGAGTAATCATCAATAAATGTAACAAAATACCGATAGCCAAAAACACTAGGGAGCTTATATGACCCCCAAATATCAGAATGGACTAAGGAGAAGGGGGCATCACACCGAGTACTAGGAGAGGTAAACGAGACACGATGTTGTTTGCCATAAATGCAAGATTCACACCGAAACTCAGAAAGGGAAACATCCGGAAAGAGCTTTCTGGAGAATTGGAAGAGGAGCATGCCCAAGACGACGATGCCAGTCAACAGAAGAGATGGTGGAGAGAGCGGTGGGAGAAGAGGAAACGAAAATGTAGAGCCCATTGGACAGCTGCCCAGTATCGAGGATGTTCCGCGTCTTGCGATCCTGCAAAACACAAGAGGTTGAAGTGAAAGTTATCTCGCAGTTAAGGTCGTGAATGTGACGACTAATAGAGAGAAGATTAAAAGGAGAGTTAGGAATATGAAGCACAAGATCGAAGAGTAATAGAGGGCGTAAGGAGGATGTCGGCGGATCCAGAAACGGGGGTGGTATTCCCATTTGCGACAGTTATGAACTTAGGATGCACAAAGGCCAAGTAGTGTCGAGGCTGTAAGTGGGGTAATGTGGTGTGTCGCTCCGGAGTCCAAAATTCATGAGGAACTGTTTACAAGACATGAAATCCCGTCATCAGAGATAGACACAATAGGGCCCGGTGGTGGGGCGATCAGCGCTTGAGGTGTCTGGATGTCAGTGTGCGACAGAGCCCGGTGGTGGGGCGATCAGCGCTTGAGGTGTCTGGATGTCAGTGTGCAAGGCAGCAGTTGCAGTCGGATGGCGGGTTGGTGTTGAAGGGGACACACATCTTAAGAGGGAGGTCGCCGCAGATGCCGCAACAGGAGCACCAAGCCACAGCTGGAGAACCAGGCCGCAACAAGAAGGACCAGACCGCAACTAGAAGAACTAGGCCGCAAGCTAGAAGAACCGGGCTGCAACGAGAAGCACCAGGCCGCCGTAGGAACACTAGGCCGTTGCAGGAGAACCAGTCCGCAGCAGCCAGCAAGTAAGAGAAGAAGTCCTGCAGCGGATCAGAGAAACAGACCGCGCACCGTTGTGAGACGGCGACCAGAAGAGCAAGAGGAGCGGCCTAAGAGATGATAGGAATAGGCCGCGAGAGCCAGCAGCGGACACCAACACACGGCAGGTAGTGGGCAGAGAACCCAAGCCGTGACGAACAGAAGAAGCCGGGCGGCTAAGGGAAAGAAGGTCGGCAATGAGAAAGCGAAGTAGGCAGAGGCGAGGAGGAAAGTAGCCGCTCGGTCACGGTGATAACACACCAACGACAAGAACTAGGCCGCGAACAGAGACGGAGCCGAAGGGGAGAGAAGAGGCCGTAGTGACCAGAGAGATCGCAGCGAAAAGGAGAAGCAGGGGCGAAACCGCGTGAGCTGGTGAGGCTGCAGCGAGGAGACAAGGGCGGAAGCAGAGAGACAAGCCGCGGGAAGGGAAGACCTGGGAGGAGAAGAAGGGAAGGCCGATCAAGCCGCGGCGAGTAGAGACAAGAGAGGGCCCACGATGGTAAGAGGAGAGGACTGTAAAAGGAGAGAAGGAGGAGGTGGGGAATGAAGGCGGAGCCACGGATCCAGAAGCGGGTAGAAACTGAGACCGCGGTTAGGAAGAGGGAGACCGCGAGAAGCCGAAGGCTAGCGGTTAGAAGCCGCGAGAAGCCGCAGGTTGGCGGATAGAAAATTCTAACCGCCGGAGGGGACCGGAAGCCTCTGATACCATGTAGAGAAATGGTCTCAACCTTATGAGTGCTTCTCTTAATATCAATAACAAGTATAAGTACATATATATAGGAAAGGAGAGAGGAGAAAAGTCCTATACAAGAGATGAGAGACTAAAGCAAGAGAGAATAAAATGGGCCAAATTAATGGGCCTTTACATTATATCCTATATTCTCTAACATTTTCCAATGCTTTGAGAGCCGCCTCTTTTCCTCTCCTTAGGAAGAAACGAGCCTGACTCCTCTTTCTATGTCTAGAGATGATCTACAAATGTATGCTCTCGACAACGTGCTAGTGGATTACTGTGTTTAAGCTCTATCCATGAGTTACTGAGGCTAACCTCAAAGATGTAAGAATGTCTGGTTAAGTGAAACATAATTAAAACTCAAGCAAATCTCATGGCATACAACCCACAAAAAACAGGACACATGACATGCAAAAGTTACTTACGACTCTCGAGATATGATCCAGTTGGTCGTTAGACGATATGATGAGATAGAGGTAGTAAATAACACGAGATATGATCCAGTTGGTCGTTAGACGATATGATGAGATAGAGGTAGTAAATAACACCCGAAGAAATGCATAATTAGATTTTTTTTAGTAGAAACAGCTAGAGAAATATGGGAAATATACAAGAAAGCATATCCCCATGACTTTGCTAGAGACATTGCTTTAGGAGCAAATCTGTATAATTTTACCAATAAGATTATTTATTTGTTATTAGGATATCAACCCGACATTACCACTATAACACAAGTCGAAGCCATCCGGTTTGAGCAACTTCAAATTCGAAAATGAAATTATATTAAACAATTTCTTGAGGATTCCATATATTGTAGTAGCATATCAGGATACTTCTATGATAAACCTTTGGAGAAAAGCTATTTTTAAAATTACACAACCCCATAGGAACCCAACTATTTAAAATATATAATGAAAAATCCATACAAATGCTCTAATTAGATAATATCAACACTCACATTAAATTCATTATAGATTAGAGAAATGTACAAATTTACAAATAAATCAACAATTAAAGGGAGAATATAGCTTCTGTAGAAATATATATACCCCCAACACTATGATACAGATGATAGAAAGCCTTATCGAAAACCTACATATGATAACAAATATAAATCTAAGAAAACACATTATTTTCAATGAAATGCCAGGAGACTCTATCTCAATAAAGATAAACTTGTTCACAAATATGATAAGAATAAAATTACGGTAATCATTTATCTTGTTTTACTTGCTACCGATCACTTAACTAAAAAATGTAATAGATGACAATCTCCATAAAAAACAAGCAATATTTCGCCTATAAAAATTATGATCTAATCCATATTGACAGATCTAATCCATATTGATGAAAGCATTCGTGATACATAAAATGTCTAGCATAATTAATATTAACGATCATGATGATAGATATCTAGAAGATATAGACAGCGACAATGATGGATTAGAAAGTGAATTTGTAGAATTTGATTGAAAATGTAAAGAACTGTATGGAGGCAATCTATCAAACTTAGACACCTTAAATCAATATTTAAATAAAATTTAAATGACTACTTGTGACCGTATGTGAAAAATAATAGTGGTAGTAATGATAAGTCCTGTATTTATTGTTTCCAATATTCCACATTAGCACTAAGATACCAATACACCTTATGTTTAGTAGAATATTGTAAATTTTATTTAGAAGAGCAAAATCATCCCATTACAGTTACCACTTAGACTTCCAAAGGAACCAAGCCAAATGTAATCCTTGAATTATGGGTCCTTTGACACCAAAAACCAACTCAGTGACCTAAAACTAACCATCGGTCTTATTAAAAAGGACATCACAATTATCTTTGAATTATTCGATAGACTATATAATCATGTGCACGTCATGTAAAATCTCACTTGTAATGCATATGATGGATACTTACCTAAAGCATGATTATACTAAAAATACCATATATATTAATCAGGCTTTACAATTTACCATAAAACCCAACATTGCAACGATTCTGTTTATTAAGATTTAAGAAAGTAAAATCTAAGATTCAAGCAAAAAAAGAACTTAAACCACAAGCCCAACTCGCCAGATTGAAAACTAATTACCTAGCCCGCAAAGTTATAATAAAATTACGCAACAATGTTCTTAATCATAGTAATATGGTAGAACAACACCACCCACAGTACCACCTCCTTAGCAGTAGGTGTCACTAGAAAAGCTTCGGCCCATGACCCAAGGTATGGCTCAAGAACTTATAGCCTCAAAATTAATACGCTCTTCAAAATTAGAGAAATAAATGTTATAAGTTATAGACTTTGTAGACACTGGATATAGTAATACTTTATTAGATGAAAAATTAGTACCTCTTAAAAATATCCAGTCTATTCTCCCACTTGAATATTTTTGTAGAGAAAATCAGGAGAGAGAAAAAAAATAAAGATTTTATTAATTTCTCAAATTTTTTTTTTTTTTACTTTGAATACATGTAGTTGTACACTTAAATAAGAATGGAAGGGGGATTGGAGAAACTATCCTACAATGTCGGACTAAACAAGAGATCTGCTCAAATATGAGCCTTAATATTGGGCCTTTACATTTTCCTTAATCACTCCTCCCATAAGCTGGAGCATACAAAAAGTAGGCATCGAGCTTGGACAAAAAACTGATAGTACAATGGTCGTGGTAGGGCCTTGGTGAGAATGTCAACAACTTGCCCGGTAGTAGGAACATGCTGTAACTCCAACTTCAATTGAATCTTCTCCCGAATGAAGTGACAATCAACCTCAATATGTTTAGTTCGCTCATGGAACACGAGATTCTTAGCAATATGTATAACAGCTTGAGTATCACATAATAGAGTTTCTGGTGAGAAAAGTTTGATTCCCAAATCACGAAGAAGACTTTCTAGCCAAGTGAGTTCAGACACAACAACAACCATTGAACAATACTCGGCCTCAGCAAACGAACGCGTAACAACCGATTGTTTTTTGCTACGTTAGGTAATAAGATACCCTCCAAAGTAAGTACAAAAACCAGTTGTGGAGCGTCGATCATCCAGTGAACCAGTATAATCAGCATCAAAATAGATAATCAGAGATAGGGAGGAAGAGGAAGATGGTTTGTATACGAACCCTTGTCCAGACGCCGCCTTCAAGTATCTGAGGATGCCCATGTTGGAACCAACAAGGTCGGTCCCTCCTAAAGCTCGGAACTAGAGGTGCAACTGACACTTACTCTCTCTGGACCACCCTCTCGACAAGGCTCTCGAAAGACTAGGTCGGGGGCTTCAGCGCGGAGGTCCCACCTCGTACCCGGAAGAATCAGAAATTCTTCCCCTCCCTAGCCAATGCTGAGCTAGGTGCCTTAGAAGATGAAGAGAAGGAGAGTTAGGAATGCCTGCTCTTCTAAGGCACCTTTCCCGGTCTATTTATAGGCCTCTGAACTAGGACTGCCAATAACCAAATTGGAGCTATCCTGAAATTACTAGAATACCCTTAGTCGGGTCTGCCAACAGCCAAACTCCGCTGTTCTGAGGGGTTATATGCAGCCCACCCAGGGCAAAAGCGTGAAATCCCATGGGGCTAAAAGGTAAACCCGGCCCTACCCGAACCGGTCTTAAACCGAACCGGTGCTTGGCGAGAACCCCCTTCTGGGGTCCTCTCGCCTGGCGAAGAGCTCCGCCTCGCTAGCGAGAGCTCCCCTCTGGAGCCCTCTCGCATGGCGAGTCGGCTGCTTACTCGCGAGTACCTCCTCCCTTGGTACTTACTCGCCCACCTCCTGGTGCAGCTTTTGTTCAGACCCTTCTCGCCTGGGCCCTCTCGCCTGTCCTTCTTGCCGGGATCCACTCGCCCTGCGACTTGACGACCGCCCTGGGCCGTCTCGCCTAGCTTCCTTCCTCAAGCCTTTGGCTCCGTCTCGCTCGTCCGAGGTTGTACACAATCCCCGCTCTTTTCGAGGTTGTTACAAACTCGGAAAGATAGTCCAACCGAGGCTCGCGTCATTAAAGTGAATTTATGAGGGAATCTTTTGGTGGGCCCCTTGCCCAACCTATAAATATAGGACTCACTTCCCCACCAAGGGCCGTTTCCTTCGCTCTATCCTCCTCTAGCCTCTGTCCCTATGTCTCTTAGTCAAAGTTTTCATGACCGCATCGCGGCGGTGCGCCTAGAGGAACAAGGCGACCGCGGCGGCTCTGAACAAGATCCCGGTCCGTGCTCCTCCTTCCTTACCGTCATCTTCTTCCCCCCCAAAGAAGGCGAAAGCCGCTGATCCTCCCCTCTCGGCAGGAGAGCCTTCTCGTACCTTCCCGGGGGGGGGGGGGGGGGGGGCGTCTCTCCTCCCCCGCCAATCTTAGAGAAAAGGAGGTAAGCCCATCGACATTGACATGCCTTCATCTCCATCCCGCTTGTCTTCTTACCTACTGCCCGTATTTAGAAGGTCCCTGCGCCTTCTCACCGTCCGGAGACCATACGGATCAATATCTCCGAACACCGCCAGCAGTCCGTCTCGCCTCAACCCTCTACTTCTTCATCCACTCCCGCGACGAGGAGGGATGATCCCCTTAACGCCGCGGGTTCCTCTCGCCGTTTTGGTAAGACATTTTTTCTTTCGGCCCTTTCTTCGCTACTATTTCTCTATTTTACCTTCCCAATTTTTTATGCAGGTATGCGCGACTCGCGTGCTGAGGACTCGCTCGCCGAGGAACTCGCCCGTTGAAGATTATTCCAGACAGATGGTCGTCTCGCCCCCTCCTCCTATGGACGAAATCGAAGATTACCTAGGCGATCCCATGGATCCGTTGGAAATGAAGCGTAGGGTAGCGGAGATGTTACGGAAGCACGCGCGCATCATCCAGGATCTGGAAAAGGGGAAGCAAGCTGCGGACCAACGGATCGATTGGCTGGAGGTGGAATGCGCCTGCCTGTCTTCGGAGATTGATGCTGATATTGAAGTGGATGAGACCGACCCCCAGACGATCCTGAGCGAGGTCGACCAACAGATCCGTCTCGCTCGCCTGCGGTGTTGATGCGGCTCGCGCTTTTCACCTCCCCAACCGCCCTCCCTGTGCGAGATCCCGCGGCGGAGGGCGCTGGAGGTGGCACAAGAATTGATGAATACTCGTCTCGTCTCGCGTCTCTCCCCTTCATCTGTGGCTTGTACTAAATTATTTATGCTTCCGTCTCGCGCAAACTATGCGCTTTGTGAACTTGACGCCCGCCTCGCGCTGGATGAACTTTATTAATTAATATTTGTCCACTTCTCCGTATTTATTTGATTTTCTGTAATAGTATTTAAATTTTGCGTTTATGCTAATTTCTCTAGATCTACAAATCTCTTTAATTTTAATTTGTTCCCGCCTCTTGGCTGTGCTGAGGGCCCACCTAGGACTGCGCAAATCGAGGTCTGGAGAGATGAAAGGCCGACCGCCTCTTTCCCTCCCCTGCACAACTTCTTCGTCCGTACACCTTTTTTTTCCACGCCCTATGATTGCTATAAATATCTCTCCTTCACCGGGGTCGGAACCCACACTTTCACAAACTGTTACGCTTCATCCCCTCATTTTTCTTCATCCTTCTCGCGTACCAACCACGCGTCTGCCATCCCGCCATCTCGCCTTCTCACCCCCTGGTCACCTCGCCAGCCTCTTCTGCCTCTAATCCCGGTCGTTTCGCACGATTATGGGGAAGAAAAAACCTGAAGAAGGCGAGGAACGCAGTCGCCGCGGGAGGCGATTTCACGGATCACGACTTTCCACCCGGAGCGCATCTCTGCGGACGAGTACGACGCCTTCGTTCGCGAATACCTGCCAGAAAGCTTCGAATCGCCGCCCCCCAAAAGTCGGCGAGAGCATAAACACATTCTACCCCAAGGAGCTCGCTTTCCCCGTCTCGCACTTCGAGGCGGGGTTGAGACTACCCCTCTGGCCAGAGGTGAAGCAGGTCTTGAAGTATTTTGGCGCCTGTGCCAGCCCAGCTGAACCCTAACGCCATCTCCGTCCTGGTCGCCTTTGCGAGCTACATGCGGCGAGAGCGAATAGAGTTCAGCCTAACTGTCTTCCGCAAGCTGTTCGTCTATGCCACGCCAATCAGGACGGGGTGTCCTACTTCACAGGGCTAAGCCTCAAAGTCTGCGAGACGCCCAACAAGAACCATCATTGGCTCACGCGGTTCGTCTTCATCCGCAGTAACCTGGGTAGCGTCCCGCTCGCGCCTGTTTCGCCCGCCGAAGCCTTCTACGCAACCCCCCAAGTCGGCGGTACGGACTAACTCCTCTGCGAGTACCTCGTCGGAAAGAACTTTGAGGTCCAGTACCTGAGGCGCGACCTTGCCTCACTCCTCCCCGTACTTCCTGGCGAAGGTACGCTTGACCTTCCTTCCTGGTCTCGCCTTTATTACTTCCCTTTCGCCGATTTCTCCCTTTAACACCCTCGTCTCCCCTTTATCAGGAGAGAGGAATGTGCCAGTTCACCCCCCTTATAGAAGTAACATCAAGCCGTCCAAAGGCGTCGCTCTCGCCAATATGGCAGCCGAGGAGGCTAAAGAATCGCTGACCCCCTCCCTTAAGAAGAGGCCGACCGAGGATCCCGCTCCGTCTCGCCTCAGCCCCTCGAAAAAGATGAAAATGAAGGTGAAGAAGGTGGTCTCTCTCTCACCCGACAAGAAAACTCCTCAGGAGACGGTGGTGATGTCGGGGTCCCCGAGCCCTATTTCCCTAGGGTCCCAGTCCCCCCGGTCCCCTCCTCGGGTTTCTCCTCGCAAGGCCGTCTCGCTATCTGAAGAGACGGCACCTCTCGCGCAACACGCCAGCTCTTCTCAACAACCATCCAGCCATCCAGGTCCCCCTCTCGCGAGGGGGCTCCTTCTCGCTACCCCGCACCGTCGGCCCACTTCAACTTCAATATGGGCCCCGTTGTCCCCGATGCCGCCAACGACCCATCATTAATTTGGGACAAGGGGGCGCACCGAGTCTCAATCTCCACCCTCCTCCCCTCCTGGAGGGAGCAGGACCAGCCTACAGGCCACGCCTTCTCCTTGGGCTTTGGTCTTTACGGAGGTCATGACCCAGATCCCCTTGACAAGGCCTCCTCGCGAGACCTGGTCTTGAGTGCGACGCACTCCCAACTGCGCACCTTGGAGCTTTCGCACAGGCTCTCGCGCATCCTAATTTACAACAACCAAAACTGGAAAGAATCCGAGGCCAACTTTGCCGCCGAGCGCGAGAAGTCGGGAGAACTTGCGAAGAGACTAGAGCTAGCCGAGAACCTTCTCGCCAAGGCTCGTGGCGGAGTGGTGAGTTCTCCATTAGCTAGTTTTCTATGTACCTGACCCCAATCTAACAAAGACTTTCTGCAGGATGGATGCCGAGAAGGCGTAGAGGTTACACTCGCGCGTAGCGGAGCTGGAAGCAGAGGTGAAAGAGCTAAGGGTCCAGGTCGTCCAGCTCAAGGACGCTGTCCCTTCAACCTCTCGTTCGGCGATTCCCCCACTTCCCCCTTCTCTGTACACCCATGAGGAGGTCGAGGAGTTATGCCGAGACGCGAACATTAGAACCGCTGAGCTGATCCTGAAGATGATGCGCGAGATGGGCGTCGTCAAAGATGATTGCGAGTATGTTACGGCCCGCGACCTTGTGTCGAAGATCTACGGCGAGGGAGAAGGCTCGTCGGCCAGCGAGAAGGATTAGAGCTTCCAGAGCACGGCTTTTCTTTTATCTCCGATGCTTCTTTTTGCAACTGATGTAATTTTGTATTGTACCATTCGCTGGATGTGCTGCGTATAGATATATATATATATTACCCATGCATTGCTCTAGAGCTAGTTCTCTTCTTTCGTTTTGTTTCGATTGCTTTGCGAGATCTGATGATCTGTTCATTTGCGAGAAGAGGTCGCCCCTCGTCTCACCTCCCGGCGGGAGCGAACCTGGCCCATGGGGCCAGTCGCCACGCCCCCGTCGTTCTCGCGCATGAAAACGCCTTTTCCCCCTTCTCGTCTCGCCCCTTGATACCCCTCGGGGCGAGTGGCCTCGAAGGGTCAGTCCTATCCCTTTTTTCTTGGGCAAGGAGCTTTTCTACTCTTTTACAATTAAAGTCCTTCCTTTGCTGACCAATAGTGTGGTTTTTCCCGTGAGACTTCCCATCTTTTGCTATTGTTTCATAACCACTTAACGGCCTTGCCAACTTGGCGGTCCCGGTCAACGTGCACTTCCCGGATACCCTCCAAAATCCTCTCCAACCACCGAGTGAGCCTAAAGCCCTGCCAGCTTGATGGGAGCCTGGTCAGCGGGTCTTCTCGGGGTCTCCTCTCCTCATCCAACTCCAACCACCGAGTGAGCCTACAACCCTGCCAGCTTGATGGGAGCCTGGTCAGCGGGTCTTCTCGGGGTCTCCTCTCCTCAACCAACTCCAACCACCGAGTGAGCCTACGACCCTGTCAGCTTGATGGGAGCCATGCCAGCGGGTCTTCTCGGGGTCTCCTCTCCTCAACCAACTCCAACCACCGAGTGAGCCTATAGCCCTGCCAGCTTGATGGGAGCCTGGTCAGCGGGTCTTCTCGGGGTCTCCTCTCCTCAACCAACTCCAACCACCGAGTGAGCCTACAACCCTGTCAGCTTGATGGAAGCCTGGTCAGCGGGTCTTCTCGGGGTCTCCTCTCCTCAACCAACTCCAACCACCGAGTGAGCCTACAACCCTGCCAGCTTGATGGGAGCCTGGTCAGCGGGTCTTCTCGGGATCTCCTCTCCTCAACCAACTCCAACCACCGAGTGAAGCCTACAACCCTGCCAGCTTGATGGGAGCCTGGTCAGCGGGTCTTCTTGGGGTCTCCTCTCCTCAACCAACTCCAACCACCGGGTGAGCCTACAGCCCTGCCAGCTTGATGGGAGCCTGGTCAGCGGGTCTTCTCGGGGTCTCCTCTCCTCAACCAACTCCAACCACCGGGTGAGCCTACATCCCTGCCAGCTTGATGGGAGCCTGGTCAGCGGGTCTTCTCGGGGTCTCCTCTCCTCAACCAACTCCAACCACCGAGTGAGCCTACAACCCTGCCAGCTTGATGGGAGCTTGGTCAGCGGGTCTTCTCGGGGTCTCCTCTCCTCAACCAACTCTAACTACCGAGTGAGCCTAGTGCCCTGCCAGCTTGATGGGAGCCTGGTCAGCGGGTCTTCTCGGGGTCTCCTCTCCTCAACCAAATCCAACCACCGGGTGAGCCTACAGCCCTGCCAGCTTGATGGGAGTCTGGTCAGCGGGTCTTCTCGGGGTCTCCTCTTCTCAACCAACTCCAACCACCGAGTGAGCCTACAGCCTTGCCAGCTTGATGGGAGCCTGGTCAGCGGGTCTTCTCGGGGTCTCCTCTCCTCAACCAACTCTAACCACCGAGTGAGCCTACAACCCTGCCAGCTTGATGGGAGCCTGGTCAGCGAGTCTTCTCGGGGTCTCCTCTCCTCAACCACAATAATCTCATCTCTCGAAGGTTACCTCGAAGTGCATTGTACTGAGAAATCGTGTCATGCATACAAGTAGGAAAATCCTTATAAACATGTTCAAATAAGTACAAAAGGGTATAACACTAGGGTGTAGAATTATTTCAGATCGTCGCCGCTTCGGGCGCGATCCAAGGGTATCCCGTCCACATCCTGGAGGTGGTACCCTCCTGACTTCAAGACCTCCCTCACAATAAAGGGACCCTCCCAATTGGGGTTGATCTTCCCCACGGAGGCCCCCCTGCCCGCGACATCTACCTTTTTGAGGACCAAGTCCCCCTTTTGGAACTGTTTTACTCTGATGTGCTTATCAAAGTATTTGGACATTCGGCGCTTGACTTCCTCCTGCCGGATTGACGCTAGCTCCCTGAGCTCCTCAACCAGGTCGAGAGAGAGCCTCTGCTCCTCTCCATTGTCCTCTTGCCACCCTTCATCTCCCCTCCTTGCTGCTGTCACCCTGGGGGATTCAACCTCGAACTCTTTGCTCCTCTCCATTGTCCTCTTGCCACCCTTCATCTCCCCTCCTTGCTGCTGTCACCCTGGGGGATTCAACCTCGAACTCTACGGGTATCACGACCTCCGTGCCATGGGAGAGTTTGAAGGGCGTCTCTCCCCTGGCGGTATTTGGTGTAGTTCTCAGAGCCCATAGAATGGAGGGGAGCTGCTCCACCCAACTTCCCCTCAGGTTTTCTACCTTCTTTTTTAAGAGGTTCACGATGATCTTGTTCGCGATTTCTACCTGTCCATTGCTTCGGGGGTGATGAACCGAGACGAACCGAAGATCTATGCCAAGCTGGACACAAAAGTCTACAAATTCTCTACTAGCAAACTGTGACCCGTTATCCGTAACAATGGCCAAAGGGAGCCCGTGTCGGCAGATAATTTCCCCCCATACAAAGTTTTTGACCACCTGCGACGTCACCTTTGCCAAGGTCTTCACCTCCAACCACTTTGAAAAGTAATCCACCATGACCGGTAGGAACTTCCTCTGACCACTGGCTTGGGGAAACGGGCTTACTAGATCCAGCCCCCATATGGCGAAGGGTCATGGAGCTGTGATCGTGCGCAATCTCTGAGCCGGGAGGAGTTGAAGCGGGGCGAACTCCTGACACTTTCTGCATCTCCTTGCAAATTCTTCAGCATCCTTCCTGAGGGTAGGACAGAAGTAGCCCTGCCTCAGCACCCTCCCTTCTAGGGTCCGACTCCCTGAATGGCTTCCGCATTCCCCCGAGTGGACTTTCTTCCACTATCCTTGACGCCTCCTTCTCGGACACACACCGAGCTAGTAAGCCAGACAACGTTTTTCGATAAAGGATCCCCTCCTTCAGCAGGTAATAGGCTGACTTGTACCTTGAACCGCTTCTTCTCAAGGTCCCCCTCGGGTAGACGTCCCGACGTCAAGAAAGTAATAAATGGGTCCATCCAGGACCCCTCCTGGTCCCACTTCCATTAACTCCCCTTCCTCTATAGAAGGTCTAAAGAGCTCTGTCATGGTCCCTCCGGCCTGAGGGCCGTGCTTAGCGATCAGGTCTGCCCTAGTATTCTCCTCTCTTGGAATGTGCTGGATTAAGAAGCTGTGGAACTATCCTATGATACCCTTTATCTTTACCAGGTACAACTGGAGGGTCGGTTCTCTCACTTCAAACTCTCCGTTGATATGCCCCGCGATCACCAGAGAATCCGTGGAGACTCTGATGTCCTGTATGCCCAGCTCACGAGCCAGCTTGAGCCCAGACGATGATGGCTTCATACTCGGCCTGGTTATTCGTGAGGGCGAAATGGATCTTCAAAGCCTGCTTGATTCTTGTCCCCTCGGGACTTGTTAAGACCACCCCTCCTCCGAAAGAACTTCTGCCCGAGGCCCTGTCCACGAGCATTTCCCAAGCCATCACGGGGGATGCCTCTGCCTCTTTGACCTCAACTACATAATCTGCTAAGAAATCCGCCACCACCTGCGCCTTGATAGCTACCCGAGGGATGTAGGCGAGGTCGAACTCACTAAGCTCTATCGACCACTTGGCTAACCTCCCCGAATGCTCCACCCCCTCTAGAATGCGGCGGAGAGGGTGGTCCGTCACGACCTGAATAGCATGGGCTTGGAAGTACGGCCTGAGCTTCCGGGCTGAAACGATGAGGGCGAAGGCTAGCTTTTCAAGGATGGGGTACTTTAGCTCCGCCTTTTTGAGAACTCTGCTCACATAATATATGTGGAACTGTTTCTTACCCTCTTCTCGCACGAGGACCTGAGCTAACTGCCCCTGTCCCTACTCCCAAGTAGAGGAACAAACTCTCCCCCTCTCGCGGCCCTTGAAGTAGTGGCGTTTGGGTGAGCTGTTGCTTCAAAGCTAGGAAGGCCCTCTCGCATTCGGGGGTCCACTCAAATTCCTTCCCTCCCCTCAGAGTTCGAAAAAAGGAGGAACACCTCTCTCTTGCCCTGAAGAGGAACCTGCTCAACCCTGCCAACTTACCAGTAAGACGTTGGACCTCCTTAGCATCCTTCGGAGATTCCAACTCCAGGATTGCTTTTACCTTATCTGGATTAGGCTCCACTCCTGAAGGGGTAAGAAGGTGCCCTAAAAACTTCCCCCTGCTGGCCCCGAATACACATTTTAGAGGGTTGAGTCTCATTTTATATTTTCTTATAGTTTTAAAAGTTTCCCGCAGGTCCAAGAGGTGGGACTCGAGGTCTCGACTCTTAATCATCAGGTCATCTACGTAGACCTCGAGGTTCCGCCCCTTCTGCTCCCGGAATATCCGGTCCATCATCCTTTGGTAGGTCGCCCCTGCGTTCTTCAATCCGAAAGACATCATGTTGTAACTGAAACACCCATCGTCGGTGACGAAGGTGACGTCTTTGATGTCCGGGGGATGTATGCGTATCTGGTGGTACCCTGAAAAGGCATCTAAAAAACTCATTAGTGGAAAACCGACGTCTGAATCGACCAGCGCGTCGATTCGAGGCAGAGGGTAACAATCCTTCGGACTTGCTTTATTTAAAAGAGAGAAGTCGATGCGCATCCTCCATTTCCCCTCCCCTTTCTTCATCCATTACAACATTGCTCACCCAGCCCGGATACCTATTCGCAGATATGAACCCTGCCCGAAGTAGCTTCTCCACCTCTTCTCTGATAGGCCCGACCATCTTAGAAGCGATGACCCTCTTCTTTTGTTGAATGGGGCGGACCTTGGGGTCAAGGTTGAGATGGTGACATGCCACGTCCGCGTCGACCCCCGACATGTCGGCTGCACTCCAGGCGAATACATCGATGTTCTCCTGCACGCACCTCCGGATCTCCTCCTCATCCCTGGGGGTGAGCTCTCCGCTGACCTTGATCTTCTCTTTTCGCCCATCCTTCGTAAGGATGTCCATCTCCAGAACCTCCACTGCTGCCCTCAACCTTGAAGGCTCCTCCTCTTCTTCTTGCTCCCTCGGGTTTTTCTCCTGCTCCCTTGACTTGCGCTCCACCACTTCCCGCTCCTCATCAACCGCAGCCACTGTCTCTCCAAGGTCCTCCCCCCTCTCTTCCTCGGGATGCCTTCCTGGCGATGATCCCTTCCTCCCTTCCTGCTGAGTCTCCATTCCAGACGACTCCCTCATTTCCCCTATCTTCCTTTTCCTACCCTCGGCACCTCCTACCTCCTTCCTACCCGCCTGCCCTCCTGCCTTCTCTGGCTCCACCGCAATGTCTATCTCCACTCCAGCCACCTCTCTCTCCTCCTGCTCACCTCCATCCACCTGCTCTCCCGCCATCTCTGGCTCCACCGCAATGCCTCTCTCCACTCCAGTCACCTCTCTCTCCTCCTCCTCTCGCTCCATCCTCCTCTCTAGTTCTTCTGCATCACCCTTCCAGGAGATGGTGTTCACTGCCGTCACGTAGCACTCTCGGGCCGCCTTCGGATCTCCCCGCACCTTGATCTGAGTCCCCCCTGAATTGAGCTTCAAACACTGATGGAACGAGGACGACACGCATCTGAAGGCGTTGATCAAAGGGCGTCCAAAGATTGCGTTGTAACTGCTGGGGGCATCCACCATCACAAAGCGACAGTTTCTGGACAGCCCCCCCAGAGTTACCTGGAGCCCTACTCCCCCCTCAACCTCCTTCCGCTCTCCTGAGCTAAGTTGTCAAGGCGCGCGCCTAGGCGCGCCTGAGGCGCCGGGCGCACCAGGCGCAGCCCGCCGCGCCTCAGCACAGCTGAGGCGGGCGATGTGCCCCAGGCGCGCCTCAGGCGCGCCCAGGCGCGCGCCTTACAGGCTCCCAGGCGCGCCAAAGGCGCGCCCGGGCCTTTTTAAGGTATTTTTTTTAAATTTTTTTTTTGATGTTGGCAAAAACATGATCTTAGACGCACCCGAGGCACCCCCTAGGCGCACTTGGGCGCCCAATTCGCTCAATTTCAGCGAATTGGGCGCCCAATTCGCTGAAATTACTGCCCATTCGCTGAAATTGAGCGAATTGGGCTCCCAATTCCCTGAAGTTCAGCGAATTCGCTCAATTTCAGCGAATTGGGCGTCGAATTCGCTCAATTTCAGCGAATTGGGCGTCGAATTCGCTCAATTTCAGCGAATTGGGCGCCGAATTCGCTCAATTTCAGCGAATTGGGCGCCCAATTCGCTCAATTTCAGCGAATTGGGCGCCCAATTCGCTCAATTTTCTTTTTCCCCAATTTTTGCGCCTCACGTGCCTCAGGCGCGCGCCTGCACCTTGCGCCTAGGCTCCAGGGGCCCTTTGCGCCTCGGTGCGCCTTGCGCCTTTGATAACTTAGCTCCTGAGAATCCAAACAATGGTCCGTCCGCCGCCAACACTCTCCTGGCGTCCACTCTCATCTCATTGAATGCTTTTTTGAAGATGACATTTACGGAACGCCCATTATCTACCAAGATTCCGGACACCGTGAAGTTTTCAATCGCGGTCCTAATCACCAGCGCATCACAGAATGGATCTTCGTGATCTGGTAGGTCCTTGCTGGAAAAAGTAATCTTTTCATCCGGGGGCGGGGCTTGTGACGTTGAGGCGACGCTCCGACAGTACATGGTGTGGAGGCTGGCCTTCCGGGTAGCCTCGATCCCCACCCCCCCGTGGATCACTCTGATCCCCCCGATCCCCTGTATCTCATCGATCCACACACCGGTCCTCCTCCCCGGTTCCTGACATCTCGATTATCCACACTGGCAGCTGCTGCTCCCCTACTTCCTTCCCCCTCTTCAACTCCAGAAATTCTGGGCAGGTAGTCGTCGCGTGACCTTCCTCCTCGTGGAAGTCACAATACGGCAAGACGGCTCCCCCATCCCGTCTCCCTTCTTGGGGGTTCCTCCTCCTCCCCACTCCTGCTCCTCTCCCATACTCTCTTCCTCTCCCTCTTCCCCGGCCAATGGCCATAGCTTGCTGAGGCGGGGGTGGGAGCGGTCTAGGACCATGTCCCCACCCCAGCTGACTGAACCTCCCTGGTCCTCCCTGGTAGTAGTTCCTTCCCCCCTGGGGAAAACCTCTTCCTTGCCCTTGAACGGGGCCTCCTGGCTGCTTCCAACCCAATTCCTGATGCCCCTGCCCTCTTGGCTCATCCCTTCTCCTTCCCTCCTGCTGCCTTGCTCCTCTCGGTTCTCTCTGCTCCACCTCCGTCAGTCTTGCCAACTTTTTAGCAAAGGCCGGGTTTGCTGCCTCCATAGCTATTTCCTTCGCCGCCTTCTCCATCAACCCCTCGAATGACAACGACGGCTTCCTGGTCAGGCTCATCTTAAAAAAGCTCTCCTTTAGCCCCACAGTGAAAGCCATCTGGAGAGCGAAACCAGGCACCTCCTGGATGTCTAGAATCTCCTCCTGGAAGCGGTCCACATATTGGGCCAAGGACTCGTCGGCCTTCTGCTTGATCAAGAAAATGGACTTCGGGTTCCTCTTCCTCTTCTTAGAGGTCGAGAAGCGCAACTGGAAGCTTCTGCTCAGGTCCTCGAAGCCGTAAATTGACTCCGCTGGGAGTTGGTGGAACCAATCCCTAACCTTGTCCTTCAGGGTGATGGCAAAAAGGCGACACTTAAAAGCGTCCGTCATTGGTCTGATGGAGACCACGTCTTCGAACCACTGCAGGTGCTGGAGGGGATCGTCCTTACCCACATAGTAGGTCATCTCGGGCTCGCGGAACCCTTCAGGGACGGGTGCCGAGAGGATCAACTCGCAAAAGGGGGACCCTCTCGCCGGGGGTCTCCCCACCTCCACTCGCGCGACCATCCCTCCAGGCGAGACGACGCTCGCTGGGCTGGCGAAAAGTTCTCTGCCCTCCACGTCTCGCCGACTGCCTTCCGCCACTACTTCCTTCCCCGGTCGCCTTCCGGGCGCGTCCTCGCCTATCCTTGCCGGGTCGATCCCCTCGCGGGGCGCGAGACCTGGCATCTGTGGTGGAGGGGTCTCGCATTCTCCTCTCTGCGAGATCTGCTTCAGCATGTCCATGATCCTCCCAATGGATTTCATGAACTCCGCTCTCCCGACATATCCTCCCGGGTTCGGGACCCCGCCTCCATCTCCTTCAAGATCCCCCGCCATGAGGTCACCCAAAGTTCTTCTGTGCAAGCTGCTGTTCCACGCTCACCGCATCAAAAATGTTGGAACCAACAAGGTCGGTCCCTCCTAAAGCTCGGAACTAGAGGTGCAACTCACACTTACTCTCTCTGGACCACCCTCTCGACAAGGCTCTCGAAAGACTTGGTCGGGGGCTTCAGCGCGGAGGTCCCACCTCGTACCCGGAAGAATCGGAAATTCTTCCCCTCCCTAGCCAATACTGAGCTAGGTGGCTTAGAAGAAGAAGAGAAGGAGAGTTAGGAATGCCTCTCTTCTAAGGCACCTTCCCGGTCTAGTTATAGGCCTCTGAACTAGGACTGCCAATAACCAAATGGAGCTGTCCTGAAATTACTAGAATACCCTTAGTCGGGTCTGCCAACAGCCAAACTCCGCTGTTCTGAGGGGTTATATGCAGCCCACCCAGGGCAAAAGCGTGAAATCCCATGGGGCTAAAAGGTAAACCCGACCCTACCCGAACCGGTCTTAAACCGAACCGGTGCTTGGCGAGAACCCCCTTCTGGGGTCCTCTCGCCTGGCGAGAGCTCCGCCTCGCTAGCGAGAGCTCCCCTATGGAGCCCTCTCGCATGGCGAGTCGGCTGCTTACCCGCGAGTACCTCCTCCCTTGGTACTTACTCGCCCACCTCCTGGTGCAGCTTTTGTTCAGACCCTTCTCGCCTGGGCCCTCTCGCCTGTCCTTCTTGCCGGGATCCACTCGCCCTGCGGCTTGACGACCGCCCTGGGCCGTCTCGCCTAACTTCCTTCCTCAAGCCTTTGGCTCCGTCTTGCTCGCCCGAGGTTGTACATCCCTCAACGGCTTGAAGATGAGAGGTCCGTGGGCCATGCATAAATCGACTGATAACAACAACGAAGGAGATATCAGGTCTTGTCACCATAAGATAAATCAGCTTTCCAACAAGGCGACGATAATACTCGGGGTTTGGAAGTGGAAGATTTGAATCAGAGCCTTGAGTACAGAGTTTGTGGTTGACGTCCATCGGAGTGCCAACAAGCTTGCATCCCGAATAACCAGCATCCTGAAGAAGGTCAAGATAATATTTCTATTGAGATATGATAAGGCCATCAGGTCGCCGCGCTACCTCAAGTCCAAGGAAGTACCAAATATTTCCCAGGTCTTTAGTTTGAAATACTGAGTTTAAGTGCTGCTTAATCATCTGTATTCCTGTGGGGTTATTTTCCGTGATTAGGATATCGTCAACGTAAACCAAGAGAATAACGGTGCATGTTGGTCGATGTCGAGAAAAGAGAGAGAAGTCAGCTGAGCTTCGAGTGAATCCAACATCCTGGACAACTTTGCTAAACTTATCAAACCATGCACGAGGAAATTGTTTGAGACCATAAATAGATTTCTTAAAGTGAAACACGAGACTCCCTCGTGGTCTCAAACCCGAGAGGTTGATGCATGTAGATAATTTCTTGAAGGTTTCCATTGAGAAAAATATTCTTGACATCCAACTGATGTAAAGGCCATTGGCGATGAACAACCAAGGAGTTCAGGACCCGAACAGTATTCATCTTGGTAACTGGTGAGAAAGTCTACCGTAGTCGAGGCCTTGTTGTTGAGTGAAGCCTCGAGCCACAAGCCGAGCTTTTAGGCTGCCAACTGTCCCATTCGGAGCATGTTTGATGGTATAAACCCACTTACACCCGACATAAGTCTGTCCGGGAGGAAGTGAGACAAGATATCAGGTCTGGTTAGCCCATAGGGCAGTCATTTTCTCATCCATAGTTGCACACCACTCCGGATGATGAAGAGTCTCCTGTAAAGAGTAAGGTATCAAAATGGAGGAAAAAGACAGCGCCAATTTGAGAAGAGGTGGGGAGAGGCGATGCAAGGATACATAGTTCTCCAAGGGATGAGCCGTAGAGGAGGATGTCGATCAGCTGGCCGCGCAAGATCATTGGTAGATGGTAACTGCTGTGGGGCATCAGATTTTGGAGGACGATAGGTGTACACACGATGATGTGGTTTGGGTTGCACCGATGGTGATTGTGGCGTTGGAAGTAGCGGTGGAAGACGAAACGTACATGGACGGTAGGACGGGGTAAGATTGGAGGTATACGAGGATCTGGATTAGAGGAGTAGAATGGTTGATCTTCAAGAAAGGTGACATCTGCCGAAACCACCATTTTGCGATCGATGGGAGAGTACACACATAACCTTTTTGAGTGCGAGAGTATCCAACAAACATATATTTGGTAGCTCGAGGAGCAAACTTGTCAGCGGATGGATCAAGTTTATGGACATAACAGGTACATCCAAAGACACGAGACACAATGAAAAAGGCTGTTTGGAAGGAAAAGGGAGACTAAATAGACTTGCGAAGTTGAGGATGGAGGAGGGCATATGATTTATGAGATAACAGGTATTAGAGACCGCGGAGTTCCAGTATAGGGTGGGGACCTGCATTTGGACATGAGGGATCGGGCGACGTCAAGAAGGTGACGATTATTTCGCTCTGCCACATGTTTTGTTGCAGAGTATAAACACATGAAGTTTGATTGATGATTCCAAACTCGATACACAGATTAGAGAAGCTACCACTTGTATATTCTTGTGCATTATCTGTACGGAGAACTTTAATAGCAATGGAGAATTGCGTACGAATCTCAATCATAAATACACAAAAGATAAAGACAATTTTAGCACGATCACGAAGTAAATATAACCAATTCATGCATGAGTAATCATTAATAAACGTAACAAAGTAACGATAATCATAAACACTAAAAATTTTATATGGTTCTCAAATATCAGAATGTACTAAAGCAAAAGGAGCATCACTCCGAGTACAGTTAGGTAAAAAGGACAAGGTTTTGTTTGCCAAAGATACATAACTCACAAGTAAACTCTTGAAGGGAGACATCGGGAATAACCTTCTTGAGAATCGGGAGGGGCATGCCCAAGACGACGATGCCAATCAACAGAAGTGACTGAGAAGAGAGGTGGGAGGAACATCCAAGAGATAGAGCCCATTAGACAGCCGCCCCTTACCAATGATACTCTGTGTCTGTCGATCCTGCACAACAAAGGAAGTAGGTGAGAAAGTGATGCTGCAATCTACGTCTTGAGTAAGACGGCTAATAGAACTGGTTAAAAGGCGATCCTGGAAAATGCAGAACCGAGGATTGATTAAGGGTCAAAGTCAGTGGCAAATCAGCAGCGCCAGAAACTGGGGTGTTATTACCATTGACCACGGTGATGAACTTGGGATATGCAGATGACAAGTACTGAGATGGTTTCTGTAGAGTAATATGGTGTGTGTCACCTGTGCTCACAATCCAGTAGGAGCTATGAGAGAGACATGATATACCTCATTGGAGATCGACGCAACAGAACCAAATGTGCAAGTGATCACCCCTTTGAGATGCTTGAGCTGGGTGTGTAAAGCATTGATGTCTTCAGGAGTGGAGGAGGTAGGATCAACTGCAATGGGGGCAATGAGATGTGGAGGCAGACCATGCTTGCGATAGCAGGTGGCCTCAAGGTGACCTTCCCGACCACAATGAGAACATTTAGGACGGGATCTCCCATTACGTCTCCGTCCCCGATTTTTGGTGCGACCCCCACGAGCCGAAGGAGCTGTGAAGGGCTGTTGGAGAAGAGTCAGAGATGGATGCCAATGTAAATCGGGTGGCGGAGTAACCTTCAAAATCATAGAGCAGACATCCGACAGGGAGGGAGTTGTAGATGAAGAGAGAACAGGAGCTCGGACACTGTGCAGATGGGGTGGAACCCGGGCCATCATCATGGCGATTCTGACTGCCTCTTTCTGTGCCTGTTGCGTAGCTAGATCCGTTGTAGGAGGCTGATGTTGTACCCAAGCCTCAACAAGAATCTTGGATCTCGCAACAAAGGAGGTTAAGTTAACCATTGCGCTGGGGTCAAGATTTTGAAGATTAATGATGATATTGAACAAGTGCTGGAGGCTGTTCTGGCCAGAATAGAGGAAGTGAAGTTCCGCCGACATAGCTTTGACCGTCTCGTGATACATGACCATGCGATATGGCTCAATGTGCATAGAGTTGAGGATCCATGATTGAACACGACCGTCATCACGGAGCCACTCTTCGGTCGGCGCAG
The DNA here is from genome assembly GCA_039513925.1 of Platanthera zijinensis. Taxonomy (NCBI): domain Eukaryota; kingdom Viridiplantae; phylum Streptophyta; class Magnoliopsida; order Asparagales; family Orchidaceae; genus Platanthera; species Platanthera zijinensis. The sequence goes on from CM077079.1 coordinate 79,034,579, forward strand.
TAGGAGTGGCCGCTGTCTGATTGTGGAGAAGCCCTCTGGTCTGCAGAACGTGACGAACAGAGTGCACCCACTCAACAAAGTTCTGCTTGCCACTAAGAGAGATGATAGTGATTTGAAGCTCATCACGGACTTCAGGGAGAGGAGCAGCAACACGAGCAGGAAGAGATGAAGCAGTCGTCGAATCCATTGAGTGGTAGCGGCAAGGAAAAAACCACGACTAGGGGAACAAAAGTTGCGACAAAGCCCAGGAGGCGGCAAGAGCAGCAAACCCCAAGGCACATCTAGGAGAGCAAACCACACACAGAGAGGCGACTTGGAGGCACCAGCTGCGGCAAGGAGAGGAGAGGGTGCGGCCTGATGAGTAATTACGGCTTGGAGTGGTGACAATCTGGAGAAGTGGCGGCAACATGGAGAGCACCAACTGCGGCATGGAGAGGAGAGTGTGCGGCCTGATGAGCAATTGCAACTTGGAGAAGCAGCGGACAGCAGATTCGACGACAACCTGGAGAAGCAGCGGCCTGAAGAAGAACCTGCGGCCTGGAGAACCTGAGAAGAACCAACGACTTATGAAGAATCGGCGGCCCGTGAAGACCCGGTGGCCTAGAGAAGAACATGTGGCCTGAGAGAAGAACCTGTGGCCTGGAGAAGACACTGCAGCCTGAGAGAAGAACCTGCGGCCAGATAGAAGAACCTGCGACCTGGAGGTGAAAGGTGATCGACGGGGGAAGAGCTGCGACAACGGAAGAAGTCGCAAACTAAGAAACCGCACAAACCGCGACAAGAGGAAGAAGCCACAGAAAGGAATGCAGAGGCGGGGCCCAGCCTTGACAGGGGAGAAAAGCTATAAAAGGGAAGGATGGAGAAGGGAGGGGGGGAAAAGGGCGGGAGCAGAGGGAATCGGTGGCTATGCAAAGTCTAGCCACAAGAAGTGGTGCAGTTTGAAAAAAAACACTAACCGCCCAGGGTGTGCGGATAGCCAACAAGGGAAAGAAAGTAAACTGCTTTGCGATTGCGGGTCGTCGGCTCTAATATCATGTAGAGAAAATAAGGAGAGAGAAAATAAACAAAGATTTTATTAAATTCTCAAAAACCTTTTTTTACTTTGAATACTTGTATTTGTACACTTAAATAAGAATGGAAGGAGCATGGGAGAAACTATCCTACAATGTGGGGCTAAACAAGAGATGGACTCAAATATGAGCCTTAATATTGGACCTTTACATTTTCCTTCAACAATTTTAATAAGCAGCAAATAGACGGAACCTTATTCCACTATGATAAGCAGTTAGATACAACATATAAAATTGCATACAAACTAGAAAATAATACATGTAGAAATGATATGCCGATATCCATAAGGATCTCTCTGCGTAACTTAAAATATAACAAAGTAGACTGTGTCATAGAACTTAATCTATTCTTTATTTGGTACCACGGTTTAATTATTACACAATGAAACATTTACCTCTTAACAACGCCACCATTCCAGTTTAAGATCCCTAATGCTTATAAGGTAAGTGCCACGCTCAGATCTGAATTGCATGCGCCAGATGACTATCTTCTCAATATTGCAAAGCAGATCCATGTACTTTGCCCGTCTCTTTTTACTATCTTTATAACCTCCTAGAAATTAGACATACAGACGTAAATAATCTTATTAGTACTTTAGGAAAAAAAATAATTAGTAAAAATCCCCAAAAGCTTTTGGACAAAAATAAAATACATTGCAAATTAGACTTAAGATATCCCATTTTCTGTGTTGGTGCCAAAACTGCCACCAGGCCCGTGTCGCTTGAATGGAAGGGTAAGGGGCGCTGTTCAGTGGACGATTACTCCGGGTCATGAATGATAAATGGGAGAGGGTGTGTCGCGGACGGCGAAATCAAATTTCCCGTAAATCTTTGTTGCAGGTGATTTTATTGATGGAAATCTTGGATTACATTATGTTACGTGTTGAAACAGTAAAAAATAGCCTATTGTGGTGAGCTCGTGGTCTTGAAGGAGAGTTCACCCGTAGCTCCTCTCGCGACCTCAAAGGGGAGTTTGCCCAGGCCCATGTGTAGAGCTCGCCCAGGATCTTGTGTAGAGCTTGCCCAGGCTTTTGTGTACAACTCTCCCATTCTATTATGTATTACGGGTCCTTGCCTCTCACCCTGCTCTATCACCTCTTACAGGGAGTTGAGGAAGGACTTTTTGTAAAGTTTGCCACCTCCAAACGGCGAAGGGCGAATGTTGATGCCCTGTTTCAAATTTGTCAAGGACCAATAGATACCCTGGGACAATATGTTGACCGCTTTCAAAGTCTAATCATGGAAGTCTCAGACAATATGTTGAGCCTCGAACATACGCTGAGCTCATCGAGAGAGCTAATTAGTTTATAGAGGGAGAATTTAACAACGAACCTTCATCGCAGTTGTCATTGACCTGGGGGGCAAGCGCCCGCAGAGCTCTTCCACCAAGTAGTCAATCCTTTCCACGATGCAGTAGTCATCAAAGCCGTCCTGGGAGACTATGTCGATGTCCGTATCCTTGTTGATACGGGAAGTTCCGTTAACGTCCTCTTTAGACTAGCATAGGAGGTAATAAAGAAGAATGAACCGCTGAAGGCTTGTGACGGCCCCTTTTATGGTTTTGCAGGGGAGAAGAAGGAAGTGGAAGTAAGTGTGGACCTGACTATTGTCTTGTTCGTGATAGCACGACAAGAATCTTTCCTGGTTATTTACACGCCTGGCAGCTACAATGCGATTTTCAGGTGGCCTCTTCTGGATGACTTTCATGTCATCACATCAACCTACCATCTGGTCTTAAATTTCCCGCTTGGGGAAAAGAAGTTCAGGGTCAGGAGCAACCCTAGGATGGCCCGAGAATGCTATATCTGGTTCGTGAATTCATCAGAGGAATATATCCCTCCTCGAGACAGATATGAGAATTCAATGGAGGAGTACGTTCCCCCTCAGGTCTGACATGTGGACTCGGCAGAGGAATACTTTTCCACTCAGGTCGGACACGAGAGTCCAGTGGAAGAATACGTTCCGCATCATGTCGGAAAGGGCAGTCAGCTCGGCCCACTCTTCCAGCATCCAACAGCCCTTAAAAGCTCTTACAGTTTTTTTACTTCTACGCCACTTCCTAGTTACTACAGTCTAAACATCTTTACGTATATACAAAGCTTAACCCTTCGTCATTACAGATAAGCTTTCAGGCTGTGCTAGATGTGTACTCTCAATTACGTACTTGACTCCCGAGGCAGACCAATAAAACTCGAGATCGGCTTTCATGTGTGGTTACCGGAGCCTGCTTGCACCCTCTCGGACGAAGCCGGACGTCTCGAGCCGAGGTCATCGAACTACCAACCCTCATGCCAGAATGAGTCACTTTCCCCATTATAGGACCACTATGATCGCCCTTATGGAGATTCTCCCGAGCGGCATATGTGGCAGGTCTGGATGTGTTGACCAACCACGCATTGATCGAGGCGTTGTTACAATTATTGGTTCCTTTTTGAGGACAAGCTCCGGGCAGCAAGCGTGTATACCCATCCAACGTTTTCCAATGTTTTGTGTGGACGAGAACCCTGCGGATGCCATATGCCTGACTGGTACCTTTAACCTCTATCAACGAACCCCATAGAACAGTGGACGGCTCCAAAAAGGAGTATCAGTGGCCTCTTCTGCCTGACACTCGCAAAGTGCCCGCTCAATAATTTGCGGCATTTCGCCAAGATTGGTCGGCAAGTGCCCGCTTGACAATTCACAGCACTTCGCCAGGGACGATCATCAAGTGTTAGCTCGACAACTCGCGACACCCCACATAAGCCCGTTCGCCAAGAACCCGCTTAGCAATTTGAACACTTTACGGGTTCTTACGCTAGCACCCACTCGCTCTGCTATAATTGTGCCATGCTGTGTCCCGACGTTCTAGTCTAAATAGGTGGGCACTCAAAGAAAGGCCGCCTGGTCTTCTTATGCTAAAAAGTTGACTTTCAGCTGAGATCACCTGGCGTCTCTATCCTAAATTGGCGGACACTCGGGGTGAGGTCGCCCAGTTTTCATATTCACAACAGGCGTTATATACAAAAATGCGGAACTGAGTAAAGTCATCGTAAAGAAATTTTCGAAACCACAAAAACCAAGTAAGATCTTTTGTTCCGTTGTTCGCAGAATGTTTTCAAAATAATGATTACATAATTGAAACAAAAAGGGCATGACAAGTAAGCGCCTAGCCAGCAGTTACTTTTCAGCGGGGTCTTCTGAGCTCGAGAATACCGCGCCCTAGTGATTGGAGAAAAGGGTTGCGTAGGTGACGTTTGCGAATTCCGGCTCCAGTGCATCGTTCTCTTTCATAAGGCGGATCGCTGTCTCCGCCGAGCATCTTCTAAGCTGGCCCAGCTCCTTATGAAACCTTGGGGCGTCCGCCAGTTTCTTTTCCTACAATAGTCCGCAGGAGGATTATTTCGCCGTACACGTAAGAGGAAGAGAAATATTTGTGATTTGGCTTTTACCTTCAGCCTTTCTCGCAGGCGGACATTTATCACCAATGCATCATCAGGGAGACTCCAGGCAGCGCTGTTGAATGCAAGAGCTCGCAAGTTCGCCGCTGCAGCTCTCGTCGGCAGATCCTCCACAGGGATTGACTCTCTCCCTTCGGTCGGTGATGAGTAGCAAAATATATATATTTTTAGTGTATTTTTTGTTTTGATTTAATTAAATATGTAATTATATTATGTACATATCTAAATAAATCGTTTCTTTTTAATTTTGAGTTATAACTTAATCTTTTTTTGTACCCTACAGGTATTTCTGGAGATTTGGGCCAATTTGGCAAAAATTTATAAGTCACGCCCCTAGGTCACGCCCGTGACCTAGGGCGTGTAACTTTAAAACAACAATTCCAAAGTTTCCGAAGATTTCGGCAAGCAAGCTCAAGTCACGCCCGACCTACACGCCCGTGTGACACCTGTCACGCATGTGACCAAGCAATGAACCCGCTGTCGCGCTATGCCGAAGTCTTGTAGCTAGCATACATGACTACATGAGTCACCCCCGAGTCACGCCCGTGTGACTCCTGTCACGCTCGTGACATCACCCGTGACCAATCAGACCTCCAGCTGTCACGCCGTGCCGAAACGCTGAAGCCATCAAGCTCAAGTCACGCCCGACCTACACGCCCGTGTACCAGGTGGCACGCCCATGACGTAAGTCGTGACCTTCCAAAATTCCAGCTGTCACGCCCCGAAGAAGCCAAGCTGCCACGCCATGCAGACACACCCCGATTACACGCCCGTGACCATCAAGTCACGCCCGTGTACTTTCAACCCGATCCAGAAATCAGTCGAAATTCTATCCACAGCTGCCACGTCAGCGTCACGCCTAGGCGACACGCCCGAGGAGGGCGTGTAAGGGGGGCGTGCACTTCAAAATTTTCGGCTATAAATAGATGGTCAGGGCTGATGTTTAGAGGAGAACTGGTAGAGTTCCACATAGTTGTATATAGTAGTTATGAGTAGCTTTTGAGTTTTATTTTCCTAACTCTAGTTTGAGTTTCCTAGTGTGTAACACTTTTAAGTAATAAATTTCAGTTTTCAGTAATTTTTTCATCTCTTATTGCTTTATAACTTAACTTTTATTTCTGTTGAGAAAGGGTGTGTGCATAAGTACTTTTCATTTGTCTTTCTTTTTACTACCACCCCCATCCCGGATGAGAGACTAAGAACTTTTTAGCGCTTGATTGAGATGGTTGAGAGGGATATTATTTCTGCACCTTTATATGTCTTTTACTTTTCTACTACCACCCCCATCCCGATGAGAGGCTAAGAACTTTTTAGCACTCCATTGAGATGAGCTTTGGGAAGGCTATTAATTTTGTATTTTAAAAAATACTATTTTCTAAATTAAAAACTTAAGATTCATCAGGAATTGATCATTCTCAGGTAAAAAGAAACAACACTTCATTATCGAAAGAGATGAACGTAAGCCTCCCGGTTGAATCTTCGAACATTAGTAGGAGGTCAATAGAGGGGTTCACTACGTAAAGCGTGCATTAAAGATATGTTTGATTAGATACAAAAGCTAAAAATAGAACAACTTGATTTCAACAGGTGAATGTATCCTCGATAGAGGTGCACTCATATAAAGGGAACTTCCATGGTCAAGTATTTTAATTAATAAAGAAAAGTAGAGTTTTTATTATTTAAAAAGTATTTCCCAAAGTAAGTTAAAATCGAGGGCTTTCTACCTCATCTATTTTCAAAACCGCCACGTATTACTCTTTTCGATAAAATAATAGTTCAATTCTTTAAAGTAGAGTACTCGACACAGATCCGTGAAAAAATGACCTTGATATTTAAAAAAATAATATACTACTACGCGATATGTGCGCTTGTCTTAATCGACGTATATAAGTTAAAAGAGATAGATTACGCAAAACGCCTAATTTATAAATTTAACTTAGATTTCAATATTAAATCTATCTCCTATTTTACTTATCAAGTTTTGGCGTCGTCGGAGTTCATTTTTGTGTTGATATTTGAAATAAAGAGGAATTATTATTACTTTTATCCTAGTTGTTATTAAAAATTACTTTTTTTATAAAAATAAACAAAGCACAAATTCTCTATTTACTACAAAACATTGTTTTTATAAAAACTATATTTTTTTAACAACACTTTTATTTCTGTCTTTTTATTTTCTATAAAAAAAAATCACAAAAAAAAGTTTTATATAATAGTTTTTGTTAGTGCATGACTCGACGAAGCTCTCCTATTGTTTCTAATATTGATTTTGATTCTGAAATCGACCGCACCTATTACAGACGCCTTCGATCTCGTGACCAAGACCAAACATTAAATCTGGAAGAGTCTATCGGAACCACGCACGTTGAAGCTATGACAGAACAAAATCCAGTCGCGGACCCGCAAAGGATTATGTCTTATTATGCGAAGCCGAACTTGGATGACACCGGGTCAAGTATAGTTCGTCCCACAGTTGCTAATAATAATTTTGAAATCAAACATAGCATAATCCAAATGATTCAAAACTCAGTACAATTCGATGGATTGCCAGATGAATATTCAAATACACATCTGTCAAATTTCTTAGAAATATGCGACACTTTTAAAATAAATGGCGTCACTGACGATGTCATTTGTTTGCGTTTATTTCCATTTTCGTTACGGACGAAAGACAAGCAGTGGTTAGGTTCTCTACCTAGAGGATCCATCACTACTTGGGTTGAGATGACCAAAATATTTTTAACAAAATATTTTCCGCCTGCTAAAAGTGCTAAATTACGTGTGGATATTTCTTCTTTTGTTCATGGCTAGTTCGAGTCTCTCTATGAGACTTTAGAACACTTTAAAGAATTTTTACGTAGATATCCACATCACGCACTGCCGGCTTGGCTACAAGTGCAGACATTTTATAATGGTTTGAATTTCTAAACCAGACAATTGATTGATGCTGCCGCCGGGGGAACGCTAAATAATAAAACCCCCGAGGCCGCTCAAGCATTTTTTGAGGAAATGGTCATGAATGCCTACCAATGGAACGTGTCTAGGTCACGCCATAATAAACCTGTTGGGCTTTACGAGCTCGACTCTTCTTACAATTTAGCACTGCAAGTAGAATATCTAACTAGGAAAATAGCGGAGATGTCGACTTCCTCCACTGCCCCTACTTGAAATTCAACACATAATATAATAGAAGAACACGTTAATTATATGGGGAATCCATATCAACCTCCCTCCTATAACCCAAATATTAATAATAATAATTACAATCTAGGTTTTAAGAACCATCCAAATTTATCATGGAGCAACCCCAATAATGCTCAGCGTCCGCCTAATGCAAATCCAATTGGATTTGCAGCACCACCACCACCAGCATTCACAATCACAACTACTACGACCCGCCCCGATAGGAGACATCTTCATAAAATATGTCGTTACAAATGAGTCTAATGTCCAGAACCTGACCGGATAAAATAAAAATCTGGAAACTCAAATTGTACAGCTTTCGAAGATGCTGTCGGAGCGTCAACCTGGAGCTTTACCAGGAAACACGGTAAACAAAACGTTTGTGAAAGGCACCTCATAGTTATCTGTTTTTTTACTAGTCTTTTATTTTTATAGGTTTTGCTTACGACCTCCCCAACCTCCAATTAGGAAAGCCTCTTTATTCTATTCTACTTTCAGTTATATATATATATATATATGTTTTTTCTTCATACCTATGCATAATATAAGTATGAGGGAATATTTCCTTAAAAAATGCTTTTTTATATACATAATATTTTCTTATCAATAATTATGTATATATTTGCTCAAAAATATGTATATAATAAAAAGAAAAGAAAATAAAAAAATATAAAAATACTATGTATATATGTTGCTTAATCAATCATGTGAAAATAAAATTTAAAACATATACTTCATTTGTCTATTTTCCAAAATAAAATATATATATAATAATAATTTTTTGAGTTGATATTATCATAAATAGATGGATCTAAATATCTAGGGTTAAGTTTTAAAGAATATCTTGTGCATTTTATTTTTTATAGAATTTGTTTTGAGCACTACTTTTGGTTTATTATAAATAGAGGCATGTGTATTATGTTAGGCAAACATATGTAGACTGTAATTATTTTTACTTCACTTATTGAAATATAGGAATTTTCAAGCAATTAAAATTGCTCTCAAAAATTTTTATCAAATTAGAATTTTTCTTTGAAACCCCTACCTATTTACTTTTTGCTTGACATGTTTACTTACGCAAGCAAGCATCTAGGAGTATGTGCTCCTAGAAAAGAAAAGATTTTTTGTCAATGGGAATAAGATTTCGTTCCGTAAACATAGACATCCAATAATTATTAAAAGATTATATGAAATGGAGTATGTACTCCTAAACATATACATTGGATTAAAATAAAATTAAATTCTGCTATGTTTTTTTTTTCTGCCTTGAAAAATATTTTCCTAAGCAGTTGTAACAAAGCAAGAATAATGTGAGAGGATAAAATTCATCACCTCCTACATCATTGCATGCTTCATAGGTAAACGCTAAGTTTATATCCCGTACAACCACTACAAATTGATTTAATTTTGCTTAAAATTTTAAGAGAGCATATTTAATAGGTTGTTTGTCTTCCTTCATATCTCTTTCAAGTGATGGTTTTGATAATTTCAATCTAATTTGTTACTAATGATTGCAATATTGCTTCCTATTTGCTTTTCTCAAGAAGTCTTTTGGCAACGAACATTTATCTCAAACAAAGTAATTTGCATAATATAGGACTTAACGCTTTATACTCCAGATTTTTTGTCTATTTTCCCTTGATATAATAAACTGATAGTTAAATTAGAAATTTTATAATTGTTTATATAGTCGACTCATATTTTTGCTCTGTAATAGCAAAGCTTAAGTACGAGGGTATTTGATGAGTAGCAAAAAATATATATATATTTAGTGTATTTTTTTGTTTTGATTTAATAAAATATGTAATTATATTATGTACATATCTAAATAAATCGTTTCTTTTTTATTTTTAGTTCTAACTTAATTTGTTTTTGTTCCTGAGTCACGCCCGTGACATCACTCGTGACCAAGCAGACCGCCAGCTACACGCCGTGTCGAAACGTTGAAGCCAACAAGCTCAAGTCACGCCCGACTTACACGCCCATGTACCAGGTGGCACGCCCGTGACGTAAGCCGTGACCTACCAAAATTCCAGCTGTCACGCCCCGAAGAAGCCAAGCTTCCACGTTATGCAGACACGCCTCGATTACACGCCTGTGACCATCAAGTCACGCCCGTGTACTTTCAACCCGATCCAGAAATCACCCGAAATTTTATTTGCAGCTGCCATGTCAGCGTCACTCCTGGGCGACGCGCCCGAGGAGGGCGACGCGCCCGAGGAGGGCGTGTAAGCGGGGCGTTTACTTCAAAATTTTCGGCTACAAATAGATTGTCAGGGCTGCTGTTTAGAGGAGAACTGGTAGAGTTCCACATAGTTGTATATAGTAGTTATGAGTAGCTTTTGAGTTTTATTTTATTAACCCGAGTTTGAGTTTCCTAGTGTGTAACACTTTTTAAGTAATAAATTTCAGCTTTCAGTAATTTTTTCATCTCTTATTGCTTTATAACTTAGCTTTTATTTCTGTTGAGAAATGGTATGTGCGTAAGTACTTTTCATTTTTTTCTTTCTTTTTATTGTCACCCGCATCCCGGATGAGAGACTAAAACCTTTTTAGCGCTTGATTAAGATGGTTGAGACAGATATTATTTATGCACCTTTATATATCTTTTACTTTTCTACTACCACCCTCATCCCGATTAGGGCTTATATCGAGTCGAGTTCGAGCGATTTTGATTTGGCTCGAAATCGAAATTTTCGACTCGAACTCGACTCGAAATGACTCGATTCCGATTCGGCTCGAAATCCAATCGAGTCGACTCGAAATCGAATCGGGTCGGCTCGAAATTTAGTAATTTTTTGTTTTATTCCTAGTTTGCTCAAAATTAAATTGAGCAACTAATAAATTTAGCAAATGAAACACTTAAAGCCTTCATTTTTTTAATTTAGTATTAAATTTTGTTAATTTTAATCTTAAAATAAGAATATATTAATAAATAAATACTTTTTTTAATTAATTAGAGTTGATTCGAATCATTTTTCGAGCGATTCAGGTCTGACTCGAAATCGACTCGAAATCAGATTCGAGTCAAATTGAATCGACTCAAAATGAGTCGAATCAATTTTAACCGATTCCGATTCGGCTAAATTTTCGAACGATTTTCGAGCGACTTTCGAGTTTCGAATAATATGCTCAGCCCTAATCCCGATGAGATGCTAAGAACTTTTTAGCACTCGATTGAGATGAGCTTTGAGAAAGCTATTAATTTTGCATTTTAAAAAGGGCGCTGTTATTAGCACTGCAGTTTTGGCTAGTCGCACCGCACTTTCACCTAGGTTTTCGCGCTTTTTGGAAATACGCCTTGTACATGCATTTTTAGAAAAAGTGTTCAACACGAAAGTTGTAGATCTCGATGAGATCTACAACTTTCGTGTTGAACACTTTTCCTAAAATTGCATGTACAATGCGTACTTTGGAAATTTCGCACCTTTTGGAAATACGCCTTGTACATGCATTTTTAGGAAAAGTGTTCAACACAAAAGTTGTAGATCTCGTCGAGATCTACAACTTTCGTGTTGAACACTTTTTCAAAAAATGCATGTACAAGGCGTATTTCCAAAAGGCGCGAAAACCTAGGTGAAAGTGCGGTGCGACTAGCCAAAAACTGCAGTGCTAATAACAACACCCTTTAAAAAACCCTATTTTCTAAATAAAAAACTTAAGATTTATCAGGAATTGATCATTCTCAGGTAAAGAGAAACAACGTCTCATTTTTGAAAGAGATAAACGTAAGCCTCCCGGGTTGAACTTTCGAGCATTAGTAGGAGGTAAATAGAGGGGTTCACCACGTAAAGCGTGCATTAAATGTATGTTTGATTAGATACAAAAGTTCAGTCAAAATACGTAATCACAGGTGGATGTATCCTCGATAGAGGTGCACTCATATAAAAGGAACCTCCACAGTCAAGTATTTTAATTAATAAACAAAAAGTAGAGTTTTTATTATTTAAAAAGTATTTTCCAAAGTAAGTCAAAATCGAGGGCTCTCTATCTCATTTATTTTCAAAACCGACAGGTATTACTTTTATTTTTACTTTTAAAAATCTTCAACTCTTTTCGATAAAATAATAGTTTCATTCCTTAAAGTAGAGTACTCGACACAGATCCATGTCAAAATACGACCTTGATATTTAAAAAAATTATATACTACTACGCGATAGGTGCGCTTGCCTTAATCGACGTATATAAGTAAAAAGAGATAGATTACGCAGAACGCCTAATTTATAAATCCAATTTAATTTTCAATTGAATCTATTTATACATTTTACTTATCAGTCGGCCAACCCACAAGTCGCTTCTGCAACCGCCAATGCATGACGACAAACTTGTGAGGTTTCCCTCCAGGAAGGCAACTAAGTGCTGATCTCAACAGACTCGGACCCCCGAATGGCTGGCGGGGCAATTGCTTCATAGTACCAGATTGATTCTGGAGGAGGGATGTCAGATGTGCTGGCACCTGCGTCGATCCTCTGCTTCTGTAAAACACGCTGCTTCTCGGCGGCCCGCTTGGGGCCTCTGGTCGAAACGCACGGCTTGGATCCCGGTACCATTAGCACAACTGAAAGTCCAGGAAGTTTTCAGACAAGGCACGTGCAGACATTAAAAATATATCTCAAGAAACTTACATTTCCCGACAGGTGCGTTAACCACCTCCTTTACGCGGCAGACGTTGTAGCGAGTGCCTAAGTACTCTCGCACCAAGTAGCGGATGATCCGCAGACCAACCGCGGATTAGGCAGGAGGATAGAAGTTTTCTTCGGGGCGTAGGGCGGGGATCTTGCAAAAACTCTCCTAGGTCACCCTTGAAGAAGGCAAAGCGGGATCGCCAGCCCGCAGGGTGTCCCGCGGCGTTTAGAATCCTTAATTTGTCTGAGCTAAAATACAGTTGCCCGCACTTGAAGGCTCTTGTTCGAAATAAAAACGAAATACCTCCAAAGAAAAGGATATTCACTTGGTCCTCAGGTAAGTAACGAAGGACATGATAACTGCGACGGAGTTGGGTGATAGCTGTGCAGGCACGATCCCGTAGTAGTCTATTATTTCCGAAATATCTTGAAAAGCAAAGAGAGTCCACCCAGCTTCAAAGTGGTCAAGGGGAACTGCTAGTTCACCCTCGTAGACGGAGTTTATCCTCTCTTCTTTCCCTGGAGACCGCGCGAAGAGGTGTTGGCCTAGCGGGTATTCTGATTGGAAGACCGCTAAGCCTGTACGGTCTATTGTTGGGCGGGGAGGATTGTCGTGCATGAAGGAATATGCACACTCAGACTTAAGCAGGGGGAGGGGGGAGCTCGCGCCATTTCTAGAAAGATTGTTGGGCCCTCTTCAAATAAAAAGGGCGTGGTGGGGTCCCCTATTTATAGCTTTGGCTGAGGAAGCGAAACGACGCCAAAGGGCACCCTTTCGAAAATTGTTCGCTTGTGGCCGCATCCCCGAAGCACTCTGTCGCGCAATCGGTCACTCGCCTAACTTTCCAACGAATGGTCACAAATGCAAATAACAGTCACAAACAAAACACCGAAGGAAGGCAAAATAAATTCATTATTTCTACTGACATTTACAGTTTTTGAAGGAAACAAGTAGGAAAGGAAGCATTCACAGTTATAATCGCTCACCAGGGTCATTGACCTTCGTCTTCAACTCGGAGAACTCTACTTCCATCCAGGAGATCCGCTCCTGCATTTGCCACAGAAAATCCCGCAAAATGCGCATGGTCGTCGTAAGCTCAGTTCCTTCCAAAGAGGGTTATGCACCACAGGTAAGCAAAGGGCAAGTATTCGACTATGAGGAGTGTAATACAAATATTTTGCAGGACCCTGCCTCTTGCCGCGGAGGCCGGCGCCTCGGGCACCGAAGGCGCCAATAAGGGTAGTCGCGAGCATCCCCGGGTTGGTCACAGGCTCGTTGCCGCCAGGAGAGCCAAAGGCGCTGAAGTCGATTCGCGGGGGGGGGGGGGGGGGGGGGGGGGCAGATCCTGCGCGGGGTCAAATACCAGACGCTTAGCTATCTTAGGGTCCATCTGTCTAAGGCCTTCCGCAAAAGTTCCCCACATTTGTGCGCGGCCTGCAGTTGTGCGCGAGATCGTGACTGCTCCCCCGGACGCGACCCTATAATGGGCGGGATGATGTCCGACTCCGCTCGATCATATACCGGCCACTTCCTCATCGCGCCCGGTATTCTAGTGGTCACTACGGGCTTTGTCCACTTCATCGGCGGCTCGCCTTCAGGTACGTCCCTTGAATTTTCCTTATCATTCGCAGGGACCTGGGCGACCTCTTTTTCCAGCTGCGCCATCCGGAGTTGAGCCTTCGCCGCGACACCCTCCCACATTTTTTCGGCTTCTTCAAACATTGCGTGGGAAATCATTCTCTCGGAGGCGTTGAACGCGGCAACCCCAGCCGGGTAGTAAGCTAGCAGCGTATCCCAATGGCGGTCTTTCCCGCGGCTGCTCGCAGAAAGGACGACACTCTTGACGACACCTCTTCTCTAGCAGTGTTGAGGATGATGGACCCTCTCACCGGGTCTATCACCGCTCAAAGAGTCCCTTCATCCACGATAGTTTGTGAGGTAGAGCATCTTGTGTGCACCGACATCCTGATAGAGCGAGCTCTCCTGGCCCTCCCCCTTTTTCGCAAATGCACCTGTGGATCTTCTCTGCCCGGTGTGATTTTGGCCTGAGGTCGCGGCATTGAAGACCTGACGAGTTCGCTAGCCCTCACCATTATCCTCTACAGGGTGTCTTTGTTCATATCGAACATTATCGCTGACAAGAGGTCGCAGGATGAAAGCTCGAAAGAAGTGGCTAGGGAAGTGGGCCAGCCTGCGCTATTTATAAATCTAAGTGGCGCGAAACACGGGTCACAGTCTTTGCGGTTTCCGGTCAACTTTTTCGAAGTCCGCACGAGCTCCCAAAAAGTGCGGGGATAATGTTAAACAGATTCCTGCGACCAGGAGCGGCACCAGACATCGTAGAGCAAGTCCTCTAGGCGGATTCTCCGGGTTCTAGTGGATGCTCTCTAGGTTGACTCTCCGGGCGCCCACAACCGCTCTCCAGGAGGTCTCTCTTGGTGCCCACGGACACTTTCAAGGGGGATTCGATCCAAGTGCCCATCGACGTTCTTCAAACAATAGCTGGAGCACCGCAAAGGTCGACATAAGGCAAGGTGGCCTCTCAAAAGGTTTTTCGAGATCCGGCCAAGAAGCCGGTGCAAGCATTACTCCTGAAGCCCGTGCGAGCTCGACTTTTCAGCATCATCCTCTACGTCTCCGCACGGTCACATTCGGTCTCTTCTCCCCCCCCCCCCCCCCCCCCCCCCCCCCCGCCGACTCTACGTCTCCGCGCGGGTGGCTGCGCATTTAATGCCGTATTTTATGAGGCATTGATTGTTCGAGCATGTGTTCCGCACTCCTTGATTTAAGAATAACAAATCTCGAATGTATTTGATCATAGTTTATTTATGGTGTGCATGTATAACAAGTTTAATTTCTCCTATGGATGTGCTCGGAAGATTACAAGCCGAGATTTGAAAAGCACGATATTGTAGGCGATACCTAGCTATCGCCAGCGATAGCTATGATGACGTCAATCATGACCCGCACGGGTACGCCACGACGCACATTTTCTGAGGTGTCACCAGGCGATAGTAGCTATCGCTTGCGATAGGTCCACGACCCAATCATGTTCACTTTCCAACCGGCACGAACACCTCGGTGTGGGACACATGCCAACATATGGAGATATCGCCATCGATAGCTACCTATTGTCGGCGATAGCGACAAAATCTATAAAAGACTGGAACTTCGTGCTATCAATGTTCCACACCTCCTGGAGCTAGTATTCTCGTGCACTCTCAGCCTTGCATCTCTGTTTCCAAAAAACTCCCAACCACCTTTAAAAGTTCAAGAGCAAAAGAGGAGACCGTTCGTGTACTTCAACTCCGTCGATCTTCACGACGCTTCATCATCTCCCACAGATCTCTTCATTTGAGGGAGTTTTAGATTTATATTTCATTCTTTTGTATTTTTTTGTGATTGTAAACGGTAGAGAATTCACCGTCTTGCGTCCGGCGACTAGGCCCTTTTGCGGTTTATGGGGAATTTGCGGCCTTGTGTGCAGCGACTAGGTCGAGGTTAGATCTAGCGGGAGGCTAGAGGCTGTATCTAGGTAGAGTTAGGTTATAGATGGCCGGTTCTTCTCCCAAGGAACGGTGAATTCATCAAAAAGATTTTTTTCTCATATAGTCTTGATTTCAAAATTTATTGAAATAGTAATTTTCTGTACTTTGAGAAATAAAATTTTCATTTTTCCATATATATTCATTTAAGTGTTAATTTCTTAAAAGTATTCAACAAGAGAAATTGTCCTTGTGTTTTTGATTATTTGCAAAATATTTTCTTAATTTCTTTAAAAATTTAAAAAACCCTTATTCATCCCCCTCTAAGGGCGTCATAAGGTCCAACATTTATTGTCTGTCGATTCTTGAGCCGTTTAAGCAGCCTACCCTCAAGTATTAATAGGGTATGAGGGTACTCGAACGGAACACAACAGACTTAGCCCAGAACCTGCCTAGTTGCTGGTGCGGACATTACGTCCCTTCTATTTTTCTTTTTTCTCTTGTATTCGCGCGTCTGCGCCCCTCTCTTAACCTTTTTTCTAACATAATCCAAAAGCCCGCCGCAAGAGAGGCATTTGCCACGACGGGTCAGTTTGTTGTTCGCCGCTGCCAGCGACACCCCTCTTTTCTCTAGTTTCCCCTTCTGTTCACCAGACCCGCCGGGCAAAAGTAACCAGCCGCTTACGAACCACTTTCTCCTCTGTCGCTCGCCAGATCCGTGGTAGGAGGAGAGTTGGGCGTCAATCTCTGTGACAATTTTAGCTCCAACATGCAATTTATTAATTTCATAAGCGTTAGAGCGTCATTTATCGAGCTTGTTGATTTTGAATTTTTGATGCTCGAATGCTAAACTAGAATCAAAATTAAGAAATTTAAGTATCTAAAAGGCACTGTGCTCAAGTTCAACCGGTAAATGACATGTTTTGTCATACACTAACCGATAGCAGTCTTATAAGCCATCTGATAGGCCCACAATGCGGCATCTAATTTAATTGACCTATCTTTGCGGTTAGTAAAAACAGTTTTTTCTAAAATTCGTTTTAATTCCCTATTTACTACTACTTGACCACTTGTTTGAGGATGGTAGGTGGTAGATAACTTGTGTGTAACACCGTATTTAGGGAGAATTTTTGAAAATTAAGTGTTACAAAAATGCGTGACCCTATCACTAGCAATTGCCCACGGTGTTCCAAAATGCAAAAATAATTTTTTAAGAAAAAGGATAATGACCCGGGCATCATTGGTGGGAAGGGCTTGTACTTCCACCCACCGAGACACATAGTCGACCACTACCAAAATATACCGATTTCCAGAAGAGGATGTAGCGGGCCGACAAAGTCGATTCCCCATAAATTGAAAACTTCACATTCATGAAAAGAATTAAAGGACATTTCATCCTGGTGAGAAGTACTTCAATATTTGTGCGTCTTCCTCGTGAGATACATATCTCCTTACTACTTGGTCCGCACAAACTCGAAATTGGAAGAGGTCGTCTCAACAATAATTTTTCAAATCAGATAAAAATTTCTACTTTTCTTGATAAACAAACTGATGTAGGGCAGGCTACAAGGTGCACAAAACCTAGACTTCTAGGATGGAATGCAGATGTGACACACTAACCCAAATCTAGATGCACTGAAAACCGTCGGTGCCGGCGACAAATAAATAGAGCAATGAAAATTCCAACCCACGCAGTTAATTAAAGAACAAAAAACAAACATTCAATTCAGCAAATATCTAATGGCTTTTCGCCGCTCGGAGGGCCAAAGCTAAGCGCCCGGCGAATAGATCCTACCTGCATTGACTTGGGAATGGACTTAAAAAGAAGGCATCCATTGCTACTCTCGATATGGAGACCCATATGCAGGACTCGAGAAATAGTGGTGTTGGGCTCGATTAAGAGGTAGGCTGACAAGATGCAAATAAAGTTGGGCCCGGTTTTCTGGCCCGGGCTTACCTGAGTTTGGGCTTGATCCAAGCCCAAGCCAGGCCTAGGGGGCTTTACAAGGCCCCCATATTAGTTGCAGGCCCGACCTGCAGACCACCCCGGGAACAGGTTCAGGCACCAGGAGGCCTGGTGCCCGGCCTGGGCAAGGCCCGGATCAAGCCCGGGCCTGACCTGCTTATGGCAACGCAGCAGACTCTAGTCTTCAAGTTTAAAAGAAATAAATTTTGTTAAGCCTGACAATGTCAGCTCGTCAGCCTCATAAAGCTGACAAGCTGACATTGTCGGCCTTAGGCTATTAAATAAGTTTATGCTGCATCAAGCTACTTCTTTTATAAAATTTATAGATTAAGTCCAGAGTGTTAACATATTTATGCTTGAGTTTGTTTTTTTTTAAATAATTCAATTTTTTTCGGTCATTGGAAGTTGGAACCAAATACATAATATTAAGTTACGAGATAAAATTTATTTGCATTTCCAATTAATTTCATCATGTTGAGGATACCCATATATTTGATATGAATGATTTGGAGGGAAGAAAATATCTAACTAATATAATAATCAGTAAGAATTTTGATTTATATCTAGCAAATGCGAAGCAATGAAATTTACATCAACATTTTCTTACCTAATCCGAGTAAAAGAAAATTGATAATTTTTTTTTCGAAATATCTTTATTATATGCACACATCTAGATAGAGAAAATGAACTAAAAATGTTATTATTTATTATTTTTCCACTCAAAGATCAGAATCTTGTGAAAGTGCCAACAAATATCAAGATTCTTACAACTTGGCAGCGCTCTATGATAGACTGGCTTGGGCCTGGTTAGGGCCCGACCCAAGCCCAGTTTCTGGGCTCTGCAAGGCCCCCCTTTCAAAGGCAACTGCTTTCTGGGCCTGGGCCTGACAAGCCTGTTTTTGCATGACTAGTTGTCGGCGCCCAGGAATCAAAAGAAGGGAAGGCCAGTTACTGAAGAATGGACATCAAAATGTGATAAAAAGGTGATCAAGAAACATTCTCTAAACCTTCTCTTGAAGTTCTCTCTTGAAAATCCGGGTGTTCTCGCTGTATCAAATTCTTATCAAGCAAACGTTTTCGAGGATCGTAAAGACAATGAAGAGAGCATCACATGTCATAAAGATCGAACCTTTACAGCAGCATGCATACATCAAAATTAATGGTTCTTTTAGAGAGAAGTTTTCTCTTTATCTTGATTTACATTTCTATATTGTGTTTTCTCTTTGACTTTGATTTAATCGTTGATTATTGTAATGAGTGAAATTTGCCTCGTGGGTGGTGACTACACCGGGTTAGATCTAGGGTGTGGAATTTACCTCAAGTTGGCGACTAGATCTTGGGATTAGGTCTAGGGGGTTCTCTAGGTTGGAGAGGGTTGAGGAAAATCTGGGGGTGGATTTGGTAAGACTAATGGTTCAAGGTGCAGGTCGGCAGAGAAATCAAATGCTGTAATATTCATCATCTTTGATCTTTGCATCAAAAGATCCAATATTGTATCTCTTGGTTCATGAATAAAAAATGTATGTTATTATGATCATTATTTAGACTCTGTTTGGGGTGGCGTCGGGCCGCTGGTGTACGAGCAACTGCCGCCGCAAGGCGGGAAAACAAACGTGCTCTGCTTGTGGGCGGCGGCATTTGTTCCCGCAAACTTTTGCTAAAACGGCGGTGGCACCCCAACTCCAACCCCGCCTCCCCACCTCTGAACAGATTTACATCACAGGAGTAATTCAACAAGACATCAGAAAATAAAGATTCAAATAGCTGGATAAACCTAAATATGTTGATTCTGATGATACTCATGGAAGGAGAAATAATGGAGCCCCAGTTCTTTGTTTGGAAAATTCAAATGATGATGTTTACTAGATTGTGATGTAATTGAAAAATATTGATATAACATTGGAAATTGATACCCCTAGGATGAGATATGTTCGCTGTTCTTGTATGGGGTGCTTGCTTTGCTCTGTTTATTGTTAAAAACCTCACTTACCTTCATGCATCTAATAGCATTTTTGAAAGTTTGTCACATCTTTTTTTTTACCATAAACGTTGTTGCTAAGTTTTCTGATTATTTTAGAACATGTTGTTGGAGTAACATTATTTTTTCTTTTAAAGGTTTGAACTGATTTTAAGCGAGATGCTAGGGCATTTGGAACGCCAGCCATTTAATCAAAATCGTCGTGTAGCATGGCTTCAACTTATTGGACCAGTTTTTAATGCCATGGGGCTGGTTCTATTAATGCATTTCCATCGAATTTTTCCTCTCTTCTTCCAGTGGCTGCATAGTGATGACGATGAAACCATTCTTCTGGTAGTTACTAATATTCTCGCAAGTGATCAGTCACTCCAATATTACTCACACTTTTGGATTGCATGACTTCATGTTTTCGTAGGTTCTGGAGCGAATTCATGAGATCTTAAAGCTGACGTGGGTCAGAAAATCTCCTCAACTTGACAGGTAGGTTTATAACTAACACTGTTTGACTTTGGATGCTTTGGGAAATTTAGGTATCACAGATGTGGCGAGCCGCTAGATTATTATGCTGACCTTTTAATTACTTATCAGGTTGTTCGACATGCTTATTCTTCTGTACAAGGAAGTAGGGATGAGGAGGAGCCGTGATTCTATCCGGAATTCCATTTTAGAAACCCTAATTTTGCTTCAAAAGTAGGACATGGGTTTACTCCCTAAGAAGCGTTCTCCCCTCCACATTGTTTATGATCTGAATTTCCAATTTTCATGATATTTTCCTCTTTATTATGCAGATGTAATGTATCGTTGTTCAAAACGTCATGGAGCAAACTCAAAGATGATCCATGCTTGGATATGCTGGTTTCCTTGCTTAGTAGTGAAGTTCTTGAAGCTCACTAATTTAACGATGTTTGAGCTTTGCACTTAATATGCACTTGGGTGCCAAATCTGAGTGTCGCTCTAAACCCAGTGTAATGACAATATGTTGTTGCAATACTTCAGGTATGGTTATCATTCTAACATGTTTTCATGAGAGGAGTAAAAGTGCTCTTCATTCTAGCTTTTGATGATGCTTTCATGATTCCCTGATCAAAATCTTAGTTGGACAGCTGCGACGATTTGAAATTTGGTAGGAAAACTCGGTGGGAAAGAACATGTTTAACCCTCAAGGACGGAGTTTGCCCTTTTATGAGAGCTGCGGCATTTTGAAATTTGGCAGGAAATGTAGTGGAAAAGAACCATGTTTAACTCTTGAGGACATGGTTTTCCCGTGAAACATTATTGAGGCTTGGATGTTCGCTACCACTAGCTTTTGAATGTTGTCTGTAGCGTATTGATCCAATATGCCACTTTGGGCCTATTTATTTTCCATTGCATTCATAAGCACTGCCCTCATTTTTCAATTGCCACTGTTAGGCCAAACAGAGAGATCCAAAAGCTGCTCCCAATTCTTTGCAGGGATTGCAAAATTTGGCTCCAAAAACTGTTTGCTATATGTGCTCAATTTGTGGTTGTTTAAAGCCTTGTTAGTGAACATGACATACTTGAGGGAACGTAGAATATCCTTGTAAATAAATTGTAAAAACATTAAATGTAGAAAATATTGTGCTGGAACTACATTTTTTAATGTTAATCATCATAGTTTCTATGTACTTGTCATGATGAAGATGACCCAACGAAAGAAAACATGAATCAAATATGAAGTTATCTTTTGGGCACTATAGCTGAAAGCTATAATTGAATTGCTACCAAAATAAGTGCAAAACTATCTCTCTCAACCCTCTTTATAATTGCCTAGTGGTGGGGAACAGAGCTTGTAGGAGCCACCCCTCATCCAGCTTTATAATGCACTATTCCTTGCGAAACAAAATTTTAAGGGTGTAATTGAGACCCATGTGTTTGTTCTTGCGAAACAAAATTCCAGCTTCATAATGCACTATATGTAAATTAGATTTTTAAAGGGTCTTATAGTATAATGGGTTGAGAAGATAAAATTATAATTATAAGAAATTAAAATATAAATATACAAATAAGGAATCCTCATATTCTTGAACCCTTAAGCATAGTGTGAATCTTCAAGCAATGAATGAGAGAAATCCTAGAGAAGAAAAATTCCACATTTTAATTAATAATAAAATCTGTATAATAAACACCATTTATCTCCTATTTATAGAAATATGGGCATATTATAAACTTAAAACACTTATCGAAATTAGCTAAAGTACCTAAATATGATTAGCAAGCCTTATCCTTATCTGTATTCTAATTAAATTAAATTAATATAAATTGTCATGATATATAATGACCTAGAAAAGACTTAACAATTACTTTGGTTTAACATTTAAGGCGTGGTTTTATTTCCTGGGATTTACATATATGAAAGTTTTTCATAGAACAAAAGAACTCTCCTGTAGGTAGCAATATGGTTGATCTCCTCTAAGCAATATTATTATTATTATTATTATTATTATTAATTCAAACAATTCTAACCTTTAGAAGAAGGTCTAGAGAATTTAATTCTCTTTAAGATTCAGAGATGATCTTATAGAAAGTTTTTGAAGAGTATATTGAGATTGATTGAAGTATTTTTGGAAGAATATTTCATCATTCATTCTGAAGATATTATGCTAAGAAAGGATCAATTCAAAATTATTCAGATGATATAGATAAAGAAGAAAATGAAATAAAAGTAGACAAGCAAAACAAGAACATAAATATAGAGAGTCGTCTACTGTTTTTCATCATCTTCATTTTTTCAATACTCAATTTTCTCTACTAGTGCTTCAACAAACCATCAACTAGAATATTCAGAAAAGATCACTGATCCAAGGCTAATAATCCCTGCAAATCTTCTTTCAGCAAGGGGTTCATCAGACTGGAGGATTAGATACACTTAGTGCCTAATTGTCCTCAGATACTTGCTGAGAGGACTCATCCAGAATAATTCCTTTCTTCTCAACTTTCTCTCTCAATCTCTTCTTAATTCTCCCGTATTGATTGAGTAAAGAGTTTTTAGAATCCATATTCGAATGATTCAGGTTGTGTTTTTAAGAGTCTACTTGACAAAAGACTTGGTTATGTTCGAGATCTCCTTATCAAAAAATCTTGTTGTTGGTTGTAGGAGTCTCCTTATCAAAAGGCTCAGACACTGAGATAGATCCTATCAAGATGGTAGAAGAGTAGATGTATCAGATTTTGGGGTGTAGCTTTGGTGCCTTCTGTGTTTTTTTTTGTGCTTACTTTCTTACTGTGTTGTGCTTACTTTCTCTTTGATTAATTTCTTATCTTCAATCTCTGTGTGTGCAAATTCTATGTTAACTGAAATTATTAAAAAAAATTTGCAAATCTTTATTCACCCTCTTTAGAGAATTCTCAGAGGATTTCTTCAACTGTTCACACTTTCAACAACAATACCGCATGCTATCAAAACAACACCACCTTCAAGCAAAGGTTCATGAACATGACAATAAAATGATTTTTAATTAAGAGTAAGCAAATATAAATGAACCCAAAACAAATCCACCATCACCATATTTGAAGAAATTCCAAAAAGAGGCAAACTTAAATATGATGAAAAAATAGGGAAGCAATGCAAATGCCTGCCCGAGTCTCTTCCTCGGAAGTGAAGGAGGTAGAAAGGCTCCTAACATGATCCTTGGCTGTCGTCCGAGGACCATGAAGCTGGCACTACCTCTCGACCGCCTTCTCGGTGGTTTTGTAGCGATCACGTCAAAATCCACAAAGTCGCCTTCAATAGAGTTTGAATCCTTTGAAGAAATATTAATCTTTGAAGTTTGGGGGATGAGGAGGATCCTAGGGGCAAAGCCCTAAGAAAAATGGCAAAAACGACACTCAAAAGGACCTAAAATCGAAGAGGTGGAAGAAATCACGAGCTAGATATTTATAGGCCGTAGCAAATTTTTGACATGTACACAACCAGCGGTAGTGCGAGAACAAAAACACACGATCAATGATCGTGCGAGAAGGAAATTTTTGGATGGAAAATTTATAGCATCTTGGAGGGAAAATATGTTGAACGTGCATGACCAGTGGTCGTGTTATTAATCATCGCGCGTGTACTCTCTCGTTTCTCGGGTTGGAGATAAAAATTGACTGCACATGACCAGTGGTAGTGCGCAGAGGAGGCCACTACCTGTGCGAGACGAAAAATGCACGACCAGTACCCTTCTCTATGAAAAAGGGTTGAAACACACGGGGACAACCATACAACCACTATACTTGTATGAAAATCATATAATATCTCCCAAATAATGCATCCACATATTCATAAACATCAAAATAAGGAGAGAATGTCACATTCATGCATGAATGGCTCAAAAACAACTCTATCTAGCTCAAATGTCCTCATATCACATATAAATGAATTTATAATGATTTTATGATGAAAACTACAAATAGAAGAGCGAAAAGAAGGGAAAACTAAGTTACAATAGGGCCTAAAACACTATATAAAAATTTTTTCATCAGGCGCCAGGTAGCCGAACTACCGTCGGAGGATGCACGGCCCCTGAGGAGTCGGTTGGGGGTGGAGGCACAGTCATCTAATGGCCGAACGGTGACAGGAGAAGCCTGCAAGCCTCTGCCGCTTGGAAAGGAACAGATGTTGGATCGGACGACAGATTTTATTAATATATTCGAAACAATAATTGTTTCCCCACAGCGGATCTGCGCCTGATCCGCTGTGGGGCCATAGCCTCGATGCTATCTGGCTCAATCTCAGCCAGACAGACCACTTTGAGATCCGTGCGGATTAATTCATATTGAACAGGGGGGATTTTATCTTCTAGGACTTACAGGACCTCTCTAATGAAGAATTTGTGAATAGAAAAGTTGTGCACAACAATAAGGGTTATCTTCGTAAAATTCTTGGGGTTTTATGAAATGATTTGGTAATTTTTATGATTTAAAAAGGAGAATTTTGATAGTTTTAATTTAACATAGGATGTTAGAGACGTGATAACATTCGGAGAAAACTCAGGGATATTGCCAGAACCTATTTGCATTCCCCACATTTATTAGACATTTTTAGTAATCATCAAACTTTTTTAATGATTTAAATAAATCATCCCTTTCAATATAAAAAAAACTAGAGGGCAATCTAATCAATTAAAACAGTTAATTATTTTATATAGTGTTGGTTAGAAGAAAGGACAGCCCCGGAAAGTTTTTAAGAATTTAGCATACATCCCTGAGTAATAGTTTTGAAGATATGAATTTGGGCAGAAATCACTATTTTAAAAATGTTACAGGTCTAAAATAATAATGGAAAAATCTGATAAAATATCATAATGTTATAGGCTAATGTCCGTTCGTTTCAACGACATTGATGTTAAATTATTGACCATAAAAAAATGGAAATCATTTCTGCTGTTCGTATCAACAATTATAGAGTGAAATTGGCTTTCTGGTGGAATGCATGAATGTGATTTTTTTGGAGCAGACATGATTTTTTCGCCGAAAAGCGACTTTTTTGTACGGACGCGATTTTCTGGTCAGGACGCTATTTTTTCGTCCGGACGCGTTTTTTTTCGTCCGAACGCTCTTTTTTCGCCCGGACGCGTTTATTTCGCCCGGACGCGATTTTTTCGCCCGGGCGCGATTTTTTCGACTTGACGTGATTTTTTCGCTCGTGGGCGTTTTCTTCGCCCGGATGCGATTTTTTCGTCCGGACGCGATTTTTTGGCCCGGGCGCGATTTTTTGCACGGACGAGATTTTTTTCACACCGCGGTGTTTTTTTCGCCCGTGGGTGTTTTTTTCGTCCGGAAGCGATTTTTTCGCTCGGGCGCAATTTTTTCGCCCGGACGCGATTTTTTCGCCAATGGAAGTTTTTTCGCCCGGATGCGATTTTTCCGCCCGGGCGTGATTTTTCCGCCCGTGCGCGATTTTTCCGCCCGGGCACGATTTTTCCGCCAGGGGGGGATTTTTCCGTCCGGACGCGATTTTTTCGCTCGGCCGTGACTTTTTCGCCCCGACGCGATTTTTTCGCCCGGACGCGATTTTTTCGCTCGGGAGCGATTTTTCGTCCTGAAGTGAAAATTTCGAGTCAGGGTGAAAAAATCGAGTCAAGGCGAAAAAAATCTCATCCGGGCGAAAAAGTCGCGCCCGGGTGAAAAAATTTCTTCCGTGCAAAAAAATCGCATCGAGGCGATTTTTTCACGTTCGGGCAAAAAATCACGTCGGGTACATTGAAATTGCTTAATATGAATCTTTCATTGAAAAAAGGGAAGAAGAAATCGCGTTCAGGCGAAAAAAAATCACGTTCGGGCGAAAAAGTCACGTTCGGGCAAAAAAATCGCGTTCGGGATTAAAAGTCGCTTCCGGGTGAAAAAGTAGTGTCAGAGCGAAAAATTTGAGTTCGGGCAGAAAAATCGCATACGTGCGAAAAAATTGCGGTTAAGCGAAAAAATCGTGTTCGGGCGAAAATTTCGCGTTCGGGCCGAAAAATTTAAGCCCGGGCGAAAACATCGCGTCATGACGAAAAAATCGTGTCCGGGCGATAAAATTGATGCTAGGCGAAAAATCTGCGTTTGTTATTTTTAATTGAGAGTATTGACCAATGTCAATTCCTATGATTGAAAATCTTTCTGCAAACGAACAATAAAAAATGATTAATGTTAATTCGAACAAAAGAATTGGATTTAAACTCAATGTCATTTCCCATGTGTATTGATATTGGATTAATAAAAGCCAATTCTTCAATATCAATGTCATTGAAACGGTCTGTTCGTTTGCACGGAATTGAGCTCCTGGAATTGAATGTCTAATTCCAATTCCGTCGTTCATTTGTACGCTTGACGTTGGAATTTGAATTTTAATGAATTCGATGGAATTTATATTGAATTTAAAACAATTCTTTTTAATCTATATAAGAAACAATTCCGGCCAAGACACATGTTTAAGCTAAGCGCGCGATTTTTTCGCCCGTGAGCGTTTTTTTGCTGAGGCACACATTTTTCGTCAGGGCGGTGTATTTCGCCTTGACGTGCGTCTTTTTACCCGTGCGGGATTTTTTCGCCCGGGCGTGAATTTTTTCGCCCGAGTGCGATTTTTCGCCCGGGCGCGATTTTTTCGCCCGGACGCGAATTTTTCGCCGATCCGAGTTTTTCTCGTCAGGGCGGCGTATTTTGCCCTGGTTTGCGTTTTTTCACCCGAGCGTGTTTTTTTTCACCCGAACGCGATTTTTTCGCCTGAGAGCGATTCTTTTCGCCCGACCGTGATTTTTTGCCCGGGCGGAATTTTTTCACCCGGGTGCGATTTATTTGCTAGGCCACACTTTTTTTCGCCCGTGCGCGATTTTTTCGCACGGGCGCAAATTTTTCGCCATGCCTCGAGTTTTCGCCCGGTCGCGCTTTTTTCGCCCGTGCGTGATTTTTTGCCCGAGTGCGTTTTTTCGCCCGATCGCGAATTTTTGCCCGGGAGTGATTTTTTTGCCCGGGCGCAATTTTTCGGCCGGACATGAATTTTTTCCGACGAGCGCAATTTTTGGCCCTGTCGCGATTTTTTTCACCATGCCGGGATTTTATCGCCCTGCCGTGATTTTTTCTCCAGAGCACGATTTTTTCGTTCAAGCATGATTTTTTCATCGGGTCGCGAAATTTTTCGCCCGACCGCATTTTTTTTGCCCGTGCACGATTTTTTCGCCCAGGCGCGATTTTTTTCTCTTGGGCGCAATTTTTCCCTTTGGTGCTTTTTTTTGCCCGTATGAGAATTTTTTGTCCGTGCGAGATTTTTTCTCCTGGGGACGATTTTTCCCCCGGGCGATAAAAACAGGCTCGAGCGATAAAATCGTGTCTGGGTGACAAAAATTCAACCGGGCAAAAAATATTGTGGACACGTGAAAAAATCGCGCCCGTGAGAAAAATCACGGCTGGGCGAAAAAAATCTCGCTCGGGTGAAAAATAGCATCTGAGCGAAAGAAACTCGCGCTCGAGCGAAAAAATCGCGGTCATAACACACATTTATTTATATTTGTTTTTTCATAATATTTTTCAATTCTTATATTAAATTTTATTTAACAAATGAATAAAAGAATTCATTAATTAAACAATATTCAGCAATATTTTTTATTAGATGAACGTTGGAATTGGAATTAGTCACCAATATTTAATTTCATAATATTCACCAATATTCAATTCCAATATCGAATTCTAATTCCGTGCAAACGAACGGACCCTAAATGAAGTGGGATTGGTACATGGCCACCGTAAAAGTTAGTCGATTATTGAAAAGTTTACCTATATTTAAGGATTTAATTTGTGGTCCATCTCCTATTTAAAAAAAATTACTGAGAGCTTCTAATTGATGAAACAAATCTAATAAAATTATGAAAGACTCTTAATGTTAAAATAAATTCTCAGCTAAAATTTGGGAATTTTTGGATTAGTAAAATTATTTTTGAAATTTAATATAAGGGTTTATTTGAGACGAATATTTTATTGGAAGTCCAATCAAGCTCAAAATGAAATGAAAAAATTATGAGAATTATGTTGGGGTAAATCCAACCTCTGATTCAAGTTTTATAATCTTTCAACTCTTTTTGATATTTATTTAATAAAAGAGATTAAAAATTGAAAGAATTTATATCCATCATAATATATGAACTTGAATCGCCCCGACGCAAGTGTTTGAGATTAAAAGATTTTGTGCTAAACCTATGGCAGAGAGTTGAAATCTAAACGGTTAAATTAGGTGATTTAACAAAAGGCTTGGAATTATAATAAGGCCTTAACATATCGACGTGAAACCGATAAGTCACCATAACAGGTGCACCTAAAGTAACTTTCAGACTTAAATAAACTAGCAAACTCTAACACGGTAATATATGTGTACTCGCCGCAGAATTGTAAAGCTTGCCTCCTTATAACGAAGATGCCTCATTGGAACAGAGATGACTCTTATGAACAAAGAAGCCTCCTTGGAACGGAAATGCCTCCTATGAACGGAGAAGCCTCCTTAGAATGGAAATGCCTCCTATGAACGAAGATGTCTCCTAGAAATGGAGAAACCTTCTTAGAATGGAGAAGCCTCCTTATAACAGAGATCCCTCCTTGGAATGGAAATGAAACTTCAGACTTGAGAACTTTAATTATTATCTATTTATTTACTTGTTCTCCTTATTTCTGCTTTTATAACTGCATTATCTTTCTTTACTTTATTTACAGTAGTATTTCATTTATCGTTGTACAACTCCGTATCCGGCGAGTGGGGCCGGAATGAGCTAATGGCCAAGTACCATGGAGAGGAACATGAGACAGGCGAGTAGGGCTAGCCAGGCCCATACTCGCCAAAGGCAGGGAGAAGGCGGTGAGTTCCGGGCGAGTGGGGCGGGCCGGCTCGCACTCGCCCCAGGGGAGCTCGGCAAGCGGCAGGCGAGCAGGGCCAGCCAGGCCCGTGCTCGCCAAGGTTCGGGGGGAGGTGACGAGTGCCAGGTCCATCGAGCACTCGTCTCCCCAGGCGAGTATAGTTCTCAGGGACTACTCTCCCAGTCTTCAGTGATGTGTTTTTACCATTTTGCCTCAGCTGGCCTGCCCATAGCCAGTTAGAACAACGGAGTTGCGCTGTTGGCAGAACC
Organism: Platanthera zijinensis; assembly: GCA_039513925.1. Taxonomy (NCBI): domain Eukaryota; kingdom Viridiplantae; phylum Streptophyta; class Magnoliopsida; order Asparagales; family Orchidaceae; genus Platanthera; species Platanthera zijinensis. The sequence goes on from CM077079.1 coordinate 79,063,914, forward strand.
AGTTGGGCTGCACATAGCTGTTTGGAACAACGGAGGTTGGCTATTTGCAGGTCATTTTCAGAAATCTATAAATAGTACCCAAGGGGTACCTCAGAAGGCATGGTCATTTGTCTCCCAGTCTTCTAGCACTTTCTGAGGTTGCCTTAGCTCGGCTCTTGGCTAGGGAGGGAAAGCGCTTTAAGATCATCCAGGTGTGTGGTGGGACCTCCGCGCCGAGCCCTTGGTCAGTCCCCTTTTCTTTTCCTTTGTCATTTTGCTTGTAGGAGATAAGTAGGTGCGCGATCACCCCTTCCCTAAGGATGAACTCCACAAGAGACCGAATTTTCAGTTTCAACATTCTGGTGCGGTGAGCGTGGAGAGTGGTCAGTACATAAAATATTCGGCGAGTTCGATGACGGGAGGATCAGGACAAGGCTCGGACAGGTCCAACTAGCCACCCCCTCCCCCTCTCTCCACGGTGGGGATGTTTGAAGAATTCAAGCAGGAGGTGCTCGGCCTCGTCAGGTTCGTACTCAACGCATGCCGAGTGCTCGACTCCAACAGCACCTGTACTCGCGGTCCCGACCCTAAGCGAGGACGCTCCCGACAGGCGAGCTAGGAAGGAAGTTTCGGAGGAAGGGAGAGGATGCGAGCTCCGCGGGCGAGTGCTCTTCCCAGGCTTGGCGAGCGGCAGCTGGTTCGGTGAGATGGGGTTGCGAGACCCTCCAGCTCGCCCAGTAGGGGGAGTCAGCCCCTTCAGCGAATTGGTTTCTTCCACCCCAGTTCAAGAGGGGTTTAGGGAGCCCGAGATGTCCTATTACACCGGGAAGGGATACTCGGTCCTTCATGTCCAGTGGTTTGAGGACATGGTTTCGATCTGACAGATGTCGGATGGGTTCAAGTGCAGGCTCTTCGCCATCACTCTCAAGGAAAAGGCGAGAGAGTGGTTCCACCAGCTACCGGCCAACTCCATCTATTGCTTTGAGGACCTATGTCGGGGGTTCATGTTGAGGTTCACCACCTCCAAGAGGAGGAAGAAAGATTCAGAGTCACTGTTCCACATCAAGTAGGGGTGAATGAGACCTTGAGAAGCTACGTGAACTAGTTCCAGGAGGAGTTGACCCAGGTCCAAGAGATGTCAGGGAACACCCTGATGATGTCCTTCACCCTGGGGCTGCAGTAGGGTTTCTTAAGAATAGAGCTAGAGAGGGTGTCGCTCCTCTCCTATTAGGAACTGATGGAGAGGGCGGCAAGGGAAGTCAACGGGAAGGCGTCAAACCCGGAGTTTTCCCGGAAGCTGGCCATGTGGTCCACGGAGGAAGAGAGGCCCAGAGGTAGCAGAGGTTAGGAGGAGAGGAGAGCTGAACCCCGACAGAGGGAATAACAGCAACAACAACAACCCAGGTGGGGGTGCCAGGAGCCAAACCATCAGCTAGGTTAGAGGCCGGAGTTGCCGGACCAGGGGCCGTAGAGAGGTTTCCATGAAGGAGACAACCACCAGGGGGGCAAGGGTCAGTTTTACCCTCCAAATGGGAGGCAAGGACAGAGACCACCTCTCCCCGACAAGAACCAGGCTATGGCTATAGCCATGGGGGAGAGGAGGAGAGCAGCACAGAGAAGGAGAAGGGAGGTTAGGGTGGAGTTTCCCTACTGCGACTCCCACCAAGAGGAGGGGAGGGGCACACTATGACCACGTGCCCGAAGTTCCTCAAGATAAGAGGAAATAGGGAGCAGCAAAAGCAAGACTGCTAGGGAGTGCGGATCGAGGAAGTCCTGCTTCGAGCAGAGGAGGACAGGTGTGAGGACCGGGCTGATGTTGGGGCTCAAGGAGGGATCAAAGTGATCCATGGGGGGGGGGGGGGGGGTCGAGGCTTCTCGCAAGGCAAGTCTCCACACCATATATCGCATGAGAGTTGGCTCCACATCCCAGACTCCACCCCCGGAGGAGAAGATCACCTTCTCAAGGAAGGACATGCTAGACCATGAAGACCTCTTCTGCGATGCGCTAGTCATCCAGACGGCGGTCGAGAACTTCACCGTCTCCCGGATCCTCATCGACAACGGGAGTTCAGTCAATGTCATCTTCAGGAAGACATTTGATGCGATGAAGGTGGAGGCCAAGATGGTGCTGGCCTCGGATGGACCTTTATTTGGGTTCTCAGGGGAGAGGAAGGAGGTTGAAGGAGGAGTGGGACTCCATGTCACTCTGGGGGCAGTCCCACACTTGCAGGTTCGTCATAGTGGACACCCCCAGCAGCTATAACGCTATCTTCGGGCGACCCATCATCAGCGACTTCCGCTGCGTCCCCTCGTCCTTCCACCAATGCTTAAAGTTCAACGCCGATGGGATCCAGGTCCGGGTCCGGGGAGACCCTAAGGTGGCGAGGGAGTTCTACGTCACCGTCGTGAACTCCATCTCTTGGCAGGAGGGAGCCGAGGAGATAGAGCGGAGGATGGAGGAGGCGGAGTAGGAGGAAGAAGTGGAGATGGAGGCGGAGGAGAACCGCACCCGGGTGGAGGTGGCGGAGGAAGTCCAGGAGCCGGCCAAGGCAATGGCCGTTGAGGAGGCTGAGGAGGAAGTTCCGGCCCTGGGTGGGGAGGATGTTGGAGAATGGGGGAGCAGTCCAGACTGGAGGTTGCGGAGGAGGTGGTGGAGATGGAGGTTCTCAACCTCAGGGGTATGGTGGAGAAGGTCTGCATCAGCGGGGGGATGACCCCGGCGGATCAGGATAGGATACTGGATTGCATCAAGAAAAACGTGGACATCTTCTCCTGGAGCGCGGCGGAGATGCCAGGGATCGATGCGGACGTTGCCTGCCACTGCCTCAGCCTGGACCCGAAATCTCGCCCCATCCAGCAGAAGAAGAGGTCCATCGCAGACAAGCTGGTCGAGCCCATCAGGGAGGAGGTGGCCAAGATTCTCAAGGCTGGCTTTGTATCCAAAATATAATACCCCGGCTGGGTCTCCAATGTAGTAATGTTCAAAAAAGGAGACGGTCGGTGGCATATGTGTGTCGATTTTTCTTTACTTAATAAATCGTGCCCTAAGGAATGTTATCCTTTGCCTCAGATCGACGCGCAAGTTGACTCAGCCGTTGGATTTCATGTAATGAGTTTTCTATATGCATTTTCAGGTTACCACCAGATTAGGATGCACTCCCCAGACATCAATGATGTCTCCTTCATCACAGGGGGCGAGTGCTACTGCTACAAAATGATGCCCTTTGGGCTAAAGAATGTAGGGGAGACATACCAGAAGATGATGGATAGGGTCTTCCGAGAGCAAAAGGGGAGAAACCCAGAGGTGTATGTGGATGACCTTATGGTCAAGAGTCGGGACGTGGACTCCCACCTCCAAAACCTGGAGGAGACCTTCACCACCTTGCGCAAGTACAAGATGCGGTTGAACCCCCTGAAGTTTGTCTTTGGGGCAAGCAGGGGTAAGTTCCTGGGCCATCTCCTTACTCCTGCAGGTGTAGAGCCCAACCCTGACAAGGTGAGGGCGATCATGAAGTTGGGATCACCTCAGAATGCCAAAGAGGTGCAATGGTTGACAGGGAAGCTAGCAGGGTTGAGCAGGTTTCTCTCCCGGGCAGAAGAGAAGTGCTCCCTGATGGTCTAAAACCCGAACAGGCAAGCGTACCTATCGAATCGCAGTATCAAGGTCGTATTTAAACACGGGGCCGTCAAGTACTGCTACTCACGCTTGAACTATTATCCTACCGGAAAATTGTTGGGTTTTGAGAATTTTTTAAAAGTAAAATAAACGATGATTTGCGAGACGAAAAACTTATATTAAAAAGATAGCACCCGATCAGTGAATCACCATGAAATGATATGAGAGAGATAAAAAGGCATAGTTTTAATTTTGCAAATCATACTCGACCGTGACGGATCTGAAAATGAGACAAAATCTCGCTAGAGCATTAAGTCTCCTAACTTATAGACTCTTTGATCGAAATCTCTTTACAAACCAAAGAAGCCTAAAGTTGCATTATCGAAATGATCCGCACTATTGGATTTGACTCCAATCCGGAGGATTTACGTCGTCATATCACTATGGTTGCGTGCAACTCCTTCTTTCTTTGAGTGATCTTTCACATTCACGAGCCTCTCGGCTACTCAAATATGAGATCCTAAACCTACTACCGTATACCGGAAATACGGAATCGGCAAAATAAATAAATCAAAGAAGGATCGAGCATGAAATAACAAAAATAAAACTAAGAAAGAAAGTAAACTCTCATCTCACTTCATGGATCCTCACGATCGAATGCTAAAAGAAAATTAGCTACGCATATTCGAAATGAAAGACAAAATAAGAGAAGAGAAAAGCATTTTCATTTCTTGAAAAGGAAGAGAAGAGTACACAATAAGATAATAAAAAAAACAAATATTATGCTACTACAAGGAAAAGGAAATTATAACATGGAAGCATGAAAACTAAAACTTGCACTAATGGAAAACTATGACAATAATAAAAAGAAGATTACAACTCACAAACACTCAAACTCTCCAACTCAACACTCAATCTTTACTTAAAAACTTCACACCAAAAATTGTCATCCTTTGGCTTGAGGGAAGGGGTGGCTTATATAGGGGATGGAGAGGATTCTAGAATGAAGAGGAGGAGAAGGGACACAAGGGGGGGGGCATGTGAAGGGGGGATGGTTCATGCATGCATTTAATGAAGGGAAGAGAAAATGGGAAGATGCATGAATAACATTTATGGAAATGCAAAATAAAAATATAAAATGAAGAGGGGGGATGAATGGAAGTTTGTAGAAGGGGAAAAAGGGAAGGGGCCGGCTATGTCATGGGGAGAATTCATGCATAACAATTAATGGAGGGAGAGAGAGAATTAAAGTGGAGGGGAAGGAGGGTGGTCGGCTACATGCATGGGGAGAATTCATGCATGCAATAATGAGGAGAGAGGAAAAATAATAAAGGGAGAAAGGTGGCCGGCCAAGCATAGATTAAATGGGCTTTGATAAGGTGGTGGGCTACACTTGAGGGCTCGGGTAGGGGCTGTACTTGTGGTTGATTGGTGTGCTTGGGCTGCTGCACTTGGAGGAGGGCTCGGCCTTCAAATGTGGGCTGCTTGCAATGAAGGGGCTCGGCTTGGACAAGAGCTGCTCCAAAGGTGGGCTTGATGGCTGCTCTAAGGGCTCGAGTTGGGCTTGATAGGTGGCCGGGCTGCTTTGAATGATGGTTGGGCTTGTGCTTGGGCTGCTCCTTGTTGAACCTACAAAATAAAACAAAACAACACTCATTAGCTAAATTTATAATAACAAAATATAACTAAACATAAAACATATAACAATTCATAAAAATAAAGCTAAACAAAATAATTATAACATTAATCATAATAACATATCATTGGTTGTGTAAAACTAAACTATAACAAAGATAATAATATTTATAAATAAAACTAATCATAACAATAACATAAAATAACATAAAAACAACTAATAAAATTATAGATTCTTAGATTAAAAAATAACACAACAACAGCATACAAGCATACAAAAACATAAAATTATAATAAAACTTAGGAATTTTGACTACTTAATTACCCCAAAAAAGGATGACTAAAACTAGTCATCAAACTCCCCCATGCTTAAACATTTGCTTGCCCTCAAGCAAATAGAAATAAAGAACTAGTGAAAAGCAAAGATAAATATATTTTTTTAGGTTCCATAGTTAAGAAAACCAAAATATGAAAAATTAAACTATCCTAATTTCCATTTATCAACTAGTGGGGTGAGAAGTACACAATAGAAAACTCAAAAGTGGAACCCTAAAAATCTCATTAAAACATAAAAAAAAGTTTACACATTTCTAAATCTTAAAAACAAGGCATCCAAAAAAAATGAAGATAAGGAAAACAAAAATAGAGGTTCTAAATAAACGGTGCATTAACAAACTACTAGGTTGCTAGATAAACATTAACCCTAAAACACCTCAAGGTAACCTCCAAAGAAATCCATCAATGATGGTGGCCATAGGCTTGTACGTTCACACTTTCTCCACTACGCGAATTTACGTTCTAAAGATCAATAGGACTTCTAATAGGCGTTAAGACTTGGCTTAGGTAAATGATTAGGAAATGGAAACAAGGATAAACATGAGGGCTTAAACACTAAATCAAGGTGAGCTCAAAAATAAACATAAAAACATGATAAAAAAAATGAGAAATGACAAGCAAGTCATTTCTCAAATTAAAACAAAGACAAGGCCATATATTTTTCTCTTTTATAAATTTTGGCCACAAATAAGCTTCATTTCTTCTTTCTTTTTTTTTGGTTTGGTTTTTTTTTTGATTGATTTTTTCCTTTTTTTTTGATAACATTTTGATACTAACATAGATTTCATAAAAGAGAGCTCCAAAAATAGGCTTTACAATGTCCTTTTCATTTCAAAGATAATACCCCCTCACAAAAATAATTTTTAAGCTCAAGGTTTTAGTGTGAAAAATAGGAAAGGCATTTTGGCTTTGGTGAAAATAGTGAAATGAGAGGTGGAGCTAAAAACAAAGAAAACATGGAAAAGGCCCAAAATTATTTTGCAATGATAATATTTTTGGTGGGCAAGAAAAGCTCAAACTAGTCAAATGGTGGCCTAAATCATTTCTAAAGAACGTAAAAACGACGCAAATGTTTCGAGAGTTGCTTGGGACAAGTTCTAGACACCAAGAAAGACTACCCCGCAAATGCAAAAGAGCTAATATTACCTAGCAACCATTCGTAAGCAACTAACCGAATAAAGAGACATAACTACAAATTGCTAACTTATAATGTAAAAAAACGGATGCCTATATTCAAGAAAGAGAAACTAGTAAAACAAAGCTATGTTAAAATGATAAGTTTAGAAAATATTTTCAAGGAAATCTACATAGAACTACAAAAACCGCACGGGCCTACACATCACTAGAAGAAACATAAAAATAAAGGATAAAAAATAATTTTAGGTTTTGTTTTTCAAATAGATTTAAGCACATTTTTTTGATTGTTTTGTTTTTTCTAATTTTTTGGGTTTTGTATTTTCCAAGTTTTTTTTGGATTTTTTTTTGAAGTTAAAATAAAATACTATAACTATACTAATTTTAAAACACATTTTTTTTTTGAAAAGAAAGAAGAAAGAAAGAACTAGACCCTCCCCCATGCTTAAATTCTTCATTGCCCTCAATGAAGGAAACAAAAAGAAAAAGAGAGGGAGACTGAGAAGAAGAGAAAAAAAATGCAGAAAGTAAAGTAAATAAATAAAAAAAAACAGGACTTCCCCAGGTTTGTGAGATGAAGGCGGATGTCGCTCCCCCATGCTTGCTTTTTAGTGTACTTGATCGTCAGCAGGTTTGACTTGATCCATCTTGAAATCAGCAACGTTGGAGCGGCGATCACGAACTTGTACTTGAGCCACCGGTAGGAAGTGCAAAATAAAAGCAGAAAAATAGAGTCCGTGGGTATGAGCCCAACATTGTTATTTATTACAATACTTTAAAGTCAAAATAAAAATGTCCATAACAAAATAAAAATTTTAAGAGTCTAGAATAAGGTTCTCTTTTGCAGGAGGAACAGAATCATTAGAAAAATAAAATTTAAGTCTATGCCCATTTACTTTAAATTCACCCTTATCCGGGTGCGAGAGTAGCACAGTTCCATAAGAAAAAACTTCCTTGACCGTAAACGGTTCAGACCATCTTGATTTTAGTTTACCAGGGAAGAGACGTAAACGCGAATTAAAAAGAAGAACCTGATCGCCAGGTTTAAATGTTTTAGGGTGGCGCAGGTTCTTATCGTGATACAATTTCGTGCGTTCTTTATAAATTTTATTATTTTCGTAAGCGTACGCTCTCCATTCATCGAGTTCATTCAACTGATTTTTTCTATGCTCGCCGATCGAGTGTGGATCGAAATTAAAGAACTTTAACGCCCAATACGTACGGTGTTCTACTTCTACCGGAAGATGACACGATTTTCCATTGACCAATCAGAAAGGAGTACAACCGATGGCGGTCTTGTACACTGTCTGATAGGCCCAAAGAGCATCGTCTACTTTTAGGGACCAGTCCTTACGAGAAGTAGAAATAGTTTTTTCCAAAATTCTTTTTAACTCTCGATTGACTACCTCAACCTGGCCGTTAGTTTGGGGGTGATAAGCGGTGGATAATTTATGGGTAACGCCGTATTTAGTTAAAACCTTAGTTAGTTGTGCGTTACAAAAGTGGCTCCCCCTATCACTAATGATCGCTCGAAGAAAACCAAAACGAGAAAATAATTTTTTAAAGAAGTTTATGACCACACGCGCGTCATTACTTGGTAAAGCTTGGGCCTCCGCCCACCTAGAGACGTAATCTACGGCGACTAAAATATATTTATTTCCTAAACTTGAGGGAAATGGGCCGACGAAGTCTATGCCCCACAAATCAAAAACTTTGCACTCGAGAAAATAGTTTTGTTCCATTTCATTTTTATTAGAGATATTTCCAGTCCGCTGGCATCGATCGCATCCACCCACAAAGATTTGTGCATCTTTAAATATGCTTGGCCAATAGAAGCCAGCACTAAGTACTTTGTGTGCGGTGCGGTTTGCTTGAAAGTGCCCGCCAGTCGGACCTTCATGAACTTGTTTTAAAATTTTTTGACCCTCTTCCCGGGAAACACATCTTCTTACCACCTGATCTGCACAAATGCGAAATAGAAATGGGTCCTCCCAAAAATAATACTTCAACTCAGAAAAGAATTTCTTCTTTTGGTGAGAAGAGTATTCTTTTGGAAGGACTCGGGCCACAAGATAATTGGCCAGATCGGCAAACCAGGGGGTAGAAGAAGAAATATTTAAAAGACGCTCATCCGGAAAAGAGTCATTAATAAAAGTTTCATTTAAAATATCAAGGCTGGGATTTTCAAGACGAGAAAGATGATTAGCTGCTAGGTTTTCCGCTCCTTTCTTATCCCGAATCTCCAAGTTGAATTCTTGAAGTAAGAGGATCCAACGAATAAGACGCGACTTGGCATCCGGTTTAGAAAGGAGGTACTTCAAAGCGGAATGATCCGTGAAAACAATAACTTTAGAAAGAGTAATATACGGTCGAAATTTATCAAAAGCAAAAATAACCGCTAAGAGTTCTTTCTCTGTCGTGGTGTAATTTTTGAGCAGAAGTTAGGGTTTTACTAGCATAGAAAATCAGATGAAAGTTCTTAGAAATTCGTTGACCTAGAACCGCATCTACCGCATGATTACTCGCATCGCACATTATTTCAAATGGTAAATCCCAAACCGGGGCGATCATAATAGGAGCGTTTGTAAGTTTTGATTTAATTAATTCAAATGCCGCGAGACATGATTCGTCAAAAACGAAAGGAGTGTCTTTTTCGAGAAGGTGGGTGAGAGGCTTAGTGATTTTTGAAAAGTCTTTAATAAATCTTCGATAAAATCCCGCATGCCCTAAAAAACTTCTAATCGCTTTAATATTTGTAGGTGGCGGTAACTTTTCAATTATTTCAATTTTGCCTTGTCCACTTCAAATCCCTTAGCGGAAATTTTGTGGCCAAGGACTAAGCCTTCACGTACCATAAAGTGGCACTTCTCCAAATTTAAAACTAAATTGGTCTCTTCGCAGCATTGTAAAACTTTTTCTAAATTCGCTAAACATAGGTTAAATGAGTCGCCAAAAACAGAAAAATCGTCCATAAACACTTCCATAATATTTTCTACATATTTATCGAAGATGGCTAGCATACATCGCTGAAAGGTAGCTGGTGCGTTGCATAGCCCGAAGGGAATCCTACGGTAGGCAAAGGTTCCAAAGGGGCAAGTGAATGTTGTCTTCTCTTGGTCTTCGGGTGCGATAGGGATTTGGAAGTATCCCGAAAGACCGTCGAGAAAACAATAAAAACTATGTCCGGATAAGCATTCTAAAATTTGATCGATAAAGGGGAGGGGGAAGTGATCTTTACGAGTGGCATCATTTAATTTACGGTAGTCGATGCACATCCTCCATCCCGTTACCGTCCTAGTTGGAATTAGATCGTTATTTTCGTTTGTTACTACTGTGACCCCACCCTTCTTAGGAACAACCTGGACCGAACTTACCCACTGGCTATCGGAAATAGGATAAATTATCCCCGCATCTAATAACTTAAGAACCTCGCCCTTCACAACCTCTTTCATATTAGGATTAAGACGACGTTGAGGTTGGACCACTCCCTTAGAGTTATTTTCAAAGAATATTTTGTGGGTGCAAAAGGAAGGGCTAATGCACGGAATGTCAGAAATTTGCCACGCTATAGCTCGGCGATGCTTTTGTAGTAGTTCGATCAATTGATCGCTTTTGGATTGAGAAAGCCAAGCCGAGATTATAACGGGCAATTTAGAATTCTGTTCAAGAAAGGCATATTTGAGATGTTCGGGAAGGGGTTTGAGCTCTAAGTTGGGTGGTTCATCGTAAGAGTTCTTTAAAACTTTTTCATTTTCAAAAATAATATTTTCATAATTTATGTTTCTAAACACTGGTTCATTTGCAGAGTTGGCTTGTGCGGACATAGTCGTGTCTTCAAAAACATTTGTAGAGAAATCAGAAAAATAAGAAGAAAAATCATTGGAAGAAATATTTGAGAGAAAAAGAGAGGAGTCTTCATTTAAAATATCGAGGAAAAAACATGAATCGTCATTTTTTAAAGAATTTTTCATTGATTGGTTTATTGAAAACGTCACCTCATCATCTCCCACGCGAAGCAAAAGTTTGCCATTACACACATCGATGACCGCACGAGAGGTGGCTAGGAAGGGACGACCAAGGATAAGAGGGACTTCGATGTCCTCTTCAATATCGAGAATGACAAAATCCACCGGGAAGATGAATTTGTCGACCTTCACTAACACATCCTCAACGATACCTAACGGATACTTAATTGACCTAGAAGCTAACTGGATACTCATTCTTGTAGGGCTGAGAGTGCCCAATCCTAACTTCTTGAATAAAGAAAAAGGCATCAAATTGATGCTCGCTCCAAGATCTGCTAACGCATGTTTTACAAAAAGGTCGCCAAAAACAAAGGAATTGAAAAACTACCAGGGTCATTTATTTTTTTTGGAAGATTTGAGTTCTTAATGATCGCCGAGCACTCTTCATTTAACGTTACATGCGATAAATTTTCTAATTTCTTCTTGTTCGTTAATAAATCCTTAAGATATTTCGCATACTTAGGCATTTGACTAATCGCTTCATGAAATAGCAAATTAATATGAATTTGTTTGAACATTTCAAGAAAGCGTTGGTACTGATCGTCTAGTTTTTCTTTTCTAAGTTGAGTCGAATAAGGAGGTGGCGGAAGTTCCTTTATAACAATCAGAGCATCATTTTGAATGTCATCTTTTTGTTTTTCAGAATCAGAAAAAACAGAAACATCTTTTTCTTTATAAAAAGTAGATTTTTCATTTTCCAAAGGGATAATTATTTCCATAGTAGGAGAGATAGTCACCTTTGGCTCTTCCCTTGTGGTGGGCTCGTTAACAACCTTACCACTCCGAAGGGAAATCGCATTTGCGTGCTCCCTTGGGTTAGGTTCAGTGTTCGAGGGAAGAGTTCCAGGTTGTCTCTCGGAAAAAGCCTTGGCGAGTTGCCCGACCTGATTTTCTAAATTTTTCATTGACCCTGTTAAGTTTCTAATAGTAGCATCGTTCGAGCTTATATATCTAGATAAAATTTCTTCCAAAGAGAGTTTTTTGAAGATTTTGATTTTTTTGTGGTGGTGGTGGAGTGAAATTGTGTGGTGGACATACGACGTTAGCATTATTACTCCAAGAAAAATTAGGATGGTTACGCCATCCAGGGTGATAAGAATTAGAGCAAGAATTAAAACCAGGAGGAGAGGAAAAATTCGAAAAACCAGAAAAATTGTTTGCAGAATTATTTTGAGCAGGCCGTGGTATGTTCCCCAGATAATCCACCTGCTGGGCAGCAACAACATTTTCATATACCTTAGCGGCGGAGGCAGCAGTCATCTCCGAAATCTTCTTGTTCAGCATTTCCACTTGCATTGCCAGTTGCGTCACCGAATCCACTTCGTAGATACCTGCAGGTTTAGATGGGCGAGACCTAGACGAATTCCACTGATAAGTGTTCATCGCCATGTCATCGATAAGCTCAAGAGCGGCTTCCGGAGTTTTGCGGTCCAAGGAACCAGCGGAAGCGGCATCTATCATTTGCTTAGTTTCTTTATTTAGCCCATTGTAAAATGTCTGGACCTGCAACCATAAAGGCAGAGCATGATGTGGGCATCTTCTCAAAAGTTCTTTGAACCTCTCCCAAGTGTCATAGAGGGTCTCAGAATCAATTTGAGAATAAGAAGTTATATCATTTCTTAGCTTAACAGTTTTGGCGGGGGGAAAATATCGAGAGAGAAATTTTTCAGTTAAAATGTTCCAAGTAGTGATTGATCCTCTTGGAAGAGAACTCAACCACTGTTTGGCTTTAGTTCTTAAGGAGAATGGGAAGAGTCTTAGCCTTATAACATCGTCTGAAACACCATTAATTTTAAAGGTGTCACAGATTTCAAGAAAATTGGCAATATGCAAGTTCGGATCTTCATCTTGTAATCCGTCGAACTGTACATATTGCTGCACCATTTGTATGATGCTAGGCTTAAGCTCGAAGTTATTGTTCGCAATCGCAGGTCGAACAATACTTGTCTCAGTCCCTTCCAAGTTGGGTAAAGCATAATCGGACATGGTCCTTTACTGAGCCAAACCTGGGTAAGGGTCTCCCATTTCAAAATTAAAATTCCAATCCCCGTAAGAATCCTCAACCGCTGTTTGAGAAGTGGAAGCCCCGAATCATAGTTGTCTCTGAAAGGAGCGTTCGATTTCTGGGTCCAAATCAATAAGTAGCGACGGATTCATGCGGGTCATGCACTAGAAAAGAAAATGAAGGAGAATGGAAATGAAAACTTGAAAAAAAGAAAAAAAGAGAAGAAAGGATTTTTTTTGAAAATAGATTTTTTACGGATTGGCTCTCGAACTTCCCAAGGGCTACCTGGTGAAGGGTTCACAAGGTACTAGGTAAAATGGTGGCACTTAAAGCCCCTTACCCTTTTCGAGAGAATTTAGGTTGGGTAAAAATAAGATGATGTGAGTTGATTATAATAATAAAAGATAATATAATTTTTTTTAATTTTTGCAGAAGTAATAGCGAAAGCGTTTTCAAAATATTGACGAAGAGAATCCCCGGCAACGGCGCCAAAAACTTGATGGTATAAAACCCGAACAGGCAAGCGTACCTGTCGAATTGTAGTATCAAGGTCGTATTTAAACACGGGGCCGTCAAGTACTGCTACTCACGCTTGAACTATTATCCTACCGGAAAATTGTTGGGTTTTGAGAATTTTTTAAAAGTAAAATAAACGATGATTTGCGAGACGAAAAACTTATATTAAAAAGATAGCACCCGATCAGTGAATCACCATGAAATGATATGAGAGAGATAAAAAGGCATAGTTTTAATTTTGCAAATCATACTCGACCGTGACGGATCCGAAAATGAGACAAAATCTCGCTAGAGCATTAGGTCTCCTAACTTATAGACTCTTTGATCGAAATCTCTTTACAAACCAAAGAAGCCTAAAGTTGCATTATCGAAATGATCCGCACTATTGGATTTGACTCCAATCCGGAGGATTTACGTCGTCCTATCTCTAGGGTTGCGTGCAACTCCTTCCTTCTTTGAGTGATCTTTCACATTCACAAGCCTCTCGGCTACTCAAATATGAGATCCTAAACCTACTACCGTATACCGGAAATAAGGGGGTCGGCAAAAAAAATAAATCAAAGAAAGATCGAGCATGAAATAACAAAAATAAAACTAAGAAAGAAAGTAAACTCTCATCTCACTTCATGGATCTTCACGATCGAATGCTAAAAGAAAATTAGCTACGCATATTCGAAATGATAGACAAAATAAGAGAAGTGAAAAACATTTTCATTTCTTGAAAAGGAAGAGAAGAGTACACAATAAGATAAAAAAAACAAATATTATGCTACTAGAAGGAAAAGGAAATTATAACATGGAAGCATGAAAACAAAAACTTGCACTAATGAAAAACTATGACAATAATAAAAAGAAGATTACAACTCACAAACACTCAAACTCTCCAACTCAACACTCAATCTTTACTTAGAAAATTCACTCCAAAAATTATCATCCTTTGGCTTGAGGGAAGGGGTGGCTTATATAGGGGATGGAGAGGATTCTAGAATGAAGAGGAGGAGAAGGGACACAAGGGGGGGGGGGGGGCGGCCATGTGAAGGGGGGATGGTTCATGCATGAATTTATTGAAGGGAAGAGAAAATGGGAAGATGCATGAATAACATTTATGGAAATGCAAAATAAAAATATAAAATGAAGAGGAGGGATGAATGGAAGTTTGTAGAAGGGGAAAAGGGAAGGGGCTGGCTATGTCATGGGGAGAATTCATGCATAGCAATTAATGGAGGGAGAGAGAGAATTAAAGTGGAGGGGAAGGAGGGTGGTCGGCTATATGCATGGGGAGAATTCATGCATGCAATAATGAGGAGAGAGGAAAAATAATAAAGGGAGAAAGGTGGCCGGCCAAGCATAGATTAAATGGGCTTTGATAAGGTGGTGGGCTGCACTTGAGGGCTCGGGTAGGGGCTGCACTTGTGGTTGATTGGTGTGCTCGGGCTGCTGCACTTGGAGGAGGGCTCGGCTTTCAAATGTGGGCTGCTTGCAATGAAGGGGCTCGGCTTGGACAAGAGCTGCTCCAAAGGTCGGCTTGGTGGCTGCTCCAAGGGCTCGGGTTGGGCTTGATAGGTGGCCGGGCTGCTTTGAATGATGGTTGGGCTTGTGCTTGAGCGTCTCCTTGTTGAACCTACAAAATAAAACAAAACAACACTCATTAGCTAAATTTATAATAACAAAATATAACTAAACATAAAACATATAATAATTCATAAAAATAAAACTAAACAAAATAATTATAACATTAATCATAATAACATATCATTGGTTGTGTAAAACTAAATTATAACAAAGATAATAATATTTATAAATTAAACTAATCATAACAATAACATAATATTACATAAAAACAACTAATAAAATTATAGATTCTTATATTATAAAAATAACACAACAACAACATACAAGCATACAAAAACATAAAATTATAATAAAACTTAGGAATTTTGACTACTTAATTACCCCAAAAAAGGATGACTAAAACTAGTCATCACTCCCCCTTATTCAAAACATTGAGGGGGGATAGAAGTTTGAATGAACCAAGGAATGCGAGGAGGCATTTCAAGCCTTGAAAAGGCAGTTGACTCAGGCCCCCCTTCTCCAAGGGCCAAAGGAGGGGGAGGACCTGTCTTTGTATCTTGGGGTCGGAGCAGAGGCCTTGAGATCCATACTGGTTCGGGAAGAGGGGAATAAGCAACTCCCCATATACTACGTGAGCAGGGTCTTGAGGAAGGCGGAGCTCGGTTATCCCATCTTGGAGAAGCTGGCCTTTGCTCTGATCATCTCGGCCCGGAGGCTCCGACCTTACTTCCAGGCACACTCAATCTGAGTGTTGACTGACCACCCCCTCCGCAACATCTTCGAGGGGGTGGAGCATTCAGGACGGTTGGCCATGTGGTCAGTGGAACTGAGTGAGTTCGACATCTCCTTTGTCCCCCGCCTCTCGATCAAGGCCCAAACAATGACCTACTTTCTGGCTGACTATGTGGTCGAGATGGAAGAGGCGAAACTCACTCACCCAATTCCCTGGAAGGTGATGGTAGATGTCTCTTCAGGGAGGCATTCCCTGGGGGTGGGGGTGATCCTATTAAGCCCCCAGGGGACGAGAATCGAGCAAACGGTAGTGGTGCACTTTCCTATCACCAACAACCAGGCCGAGTACAAGGCGGTGATCACAGGGCTGCGCCTGGCCAGGGAGCTAGGGGTATTTGACATGGAGGTCCTCATTGACTTCATGATGGTGGCTTACCAGATCGACGGAGAGTTTGAGGCAAGGGAGCCTACCCTCTAGTTATACTTAGCAAAAGTAATGGGGGTTATCGGCATGTTCCAGACCTTCTCCATCCAACACGTTCCTAGGGAGGAGAGCGAGCAGGTGGACTAACTAGCAAAGCATGGTCCCCGGGTGGGGGGTACCATCAACGACCTATTACGCCTTTCAATTGAAGATGGAGAGCTGATAGAGGTGGACCAACACCCCTTGTGGATGGACCCATTCACAACCTTCCTTTGAACAAGGAAGTATCCGGAGGGGATGGATAAAAAGAAATTCAAGTACAAGTCAGCGTACTACCTCATCTGCGATGGGAAGCTATACCGAAAGACCCTCTCAGGGATGTTGGAATGTTGCGTGGCCGAGAGGGAGGTACAGAGGATCTTGGAGGAGGTCCACTCTGGAGAGTGTGGGAGTAACTCCGGGAGTCAGAACCTGGAAGGAAGGATTATCAGGCAAGGGTATTTATGTCCTACCATGGGTCACGATGCGGAGGAGTTCACAAAGAAGTGCCAAAAGTGCAAGTTGTTTTCCCCCCTCCAACTGCAACCGGCCCAGCGCCTCAGAAGTATTACGGCCCCCTGGCCCTTCGCCATCTAGGGAATGGACTTGGTAGGGCCTTTCCCCCAGGCCAGCGGGCAGAGGAGGTTTCTACTTGTCATGATAGATTATTTTTCTAAGTGGTTAGAGGTAAAGGCGCTGACTAAGGTGACCTCCCAGGTTATCAGGAATTTTGTTTGGGGGGAGATCATCTGCCGGTACGGGTTGTCGCAAGCCACAGACAACGGACCTCAGTTTGCCAGTGCTGAGTCTATCAGCTTTTGCGGGCAGCTCGGGATTAATCTCAGATTTTTCTCAGTTCATCACCCTAGGAGAAATGGGCAGGTGGAGGCGGCAAACCTAATCATAGTGAACCTCCTGAAGAAAAAAGTTGAAAACATGAAGGGTAGTTGGGTGGAGCAGCTTCCCTCGGTTCTTTGGGCCCTGAGAACCACTCCTAATACGACCACATGGGAGCCCCCCTTCAAGCTCTCCCATGGATGTGAGGCAGTACTCCCAGTAGAGTTCGAGGTCCAGACGCCTTGGGAGGTTAAGGCGGAGGAATGCAAGGAAGAATGCAGAGCTAAAAACGAGGAAGAACTACATCTCTCTCTTGATATGGTGGAGGAGCTGTGTGACCTCTCCGCCATCCAGAAGGAAGAAGTGAAAAGAAGAATGGCTAAGTACTTTGACAAGCACATCAGGGTCAAACAGTTCGCGGAGGGGGACTTGGTCCTGAAAATAGTGGATGCCGCGGGAAGACCCGCCGCCGTGGGTAAGCTCAACCCCAACTGGGAGGGTCAATACATTGTATAAGAAATATTGAAATCAGGAGGGTACGACCTCCAGAATGTGGAGGGCGAAACCCTAAGTCTCACCTGGAGCGGTGATGACTTGAAACGTTTTTACCCTTGAGCCATGTAAGTAATGTTCTTTTTCTAATAAAGCTTCTTGATGTGCCAATGATCCTACTGAGATTCATATGAACATGTGGTGTTCATTTGACAGACCCCGAGCAGATCCCACTGCCAGGCTCTCACCAAGCTAGCATGGCTGGATATCACTCAATGGCATTTATCCAGACCTTGAGCAGATCCTATTGTCCGCCTCTCACCTAGCTGACAGGGATGAATGTCACTCGATGACGTCTACCTAGACCCAAGAAGATCCCGCTGCTAGGCTCTCACCTAGCTGGCAGGGCTGGATGTCACTCGAGAGAGTCTATCCAGACCCTGAGTAGATCCCGCTGCCGGGCTCTCACATAGATGGTAGGGCTGAATGTCACTTAAGAGAGTCTATCCAGACCCCGAGCAGATCCCACTGCCAGGCTCTAACCTAGCTGACAGGACTTGATGTCACTCGAGATAGTCTACCCAGACCCCAAGCAGATCCCGCTGCCAGGCTCTCACCTAGCTGGCATGGCTTGATGTCACTCGAGAGAGTCTACCCAAACCTCGAGCAGATCCCGCTGCCAGGCTTTCACTTAGCTTACAGGGCTGGATGTCACTCGAGAGAGTCTACCCAGACCCCAAGCAGATCCCGCTGCCAGGCTCTCACCCAGTTGGCAGGGATGGATGTCACTCGAGAGAGTCTACCCAGACCTCGAGAAGATCCCACTGCCAGGCTCTCACCTAGCTGGCAGGGCTAGATGTCACTTGAGAGAGTCTCCTTAGAACCTGATTAGATCCCGCTACCAGGCTCTCACCTAGCGGGAGGGGCTGGATGTCACTCGAGAGAGTCTACCAAAACCCCGAGCAGATCCCGCTGCCAGGCTCTCACCTAGCTGGCAGGGCTGGATGTCCCTCGATGGTGTCTACCCAAACCACGAGCAGATCCTACTGTCAGGCTCTCACCTAGCTGGCAGGGCTAGATGTCACTCGAGAGAGTCTACCCAGACCCCGAGCAGATCTTGCTGTCAGGCTCTCACCTAGCTGGCAGGGCTGAATGTCACTTGAGAGAGTCTACCCAGACCCCGAGCAGATCCCGCTGCCAGACTCTCACCTAGCTGGAAGGGCTGGATGTCACTCGAGAGAATCTACCAAGACCCTAAGCAGATCCGGTTGCCAGGTTCTCACCTAGCTAGCAGGGCTGGATGTCACTCGAGAGAGTCTACCCAGACCCCGAGCAGATCCCGTTGTCAGGCTCTCACCTAGATGACAGGGCTGGATGACACTCGGGAAAACCCTACTCTTTCCGAATGTTACTTGAAAAGATTGGTCTCTTCCCTAAGGATGGGGGAAGAAAGTCCTCACAAGAGAGTCGGGGATTGCAGGCTCAGCTCGACAGAGGGGTGGAAAGCCAAGTACTCGGCATCTATCAGGGAAGGCGAGACGATGCGAGCTCGGGCAATGCATTCCACCCCCTTTAGTTTTTACTTGTAAAATTTTAACAATTCTGATTCTAACGACTAATCTGGCAAGGGCAAGGGCTATCCTAGTGAGGTCCCCTAACTCATACATTCTAACGGTCAAGGCTGCCCTAGCGAGGTCGCCTAAAGGGAAGCTCGCAGTAGAGTGAGCCGCAACAAGTAAGTTCAAGAAAAAGATGATAGAAAAATTCATGGCAGTAAAATCTATTTCATTAAGTAAAATGTTATTACAAAAAGGGGAGCTCGCCTCGACAAGGTTACAAAATGGGGGGGAGAAGAATTACAAGGAAAACTAAAAAGGGGGCGGGTCAGCTCTCGTCTCCCCCCCAGACTGGCGGTCTTCGCCCGCTCCTCCGAATGGATCATCTTTGAAGCCCTTCTCGACGAGCAGATCGAAGCTTTACTCGTTCTCGCTGGGCAGCGTGGACGAGAACAGTCTCGACATGAGGTCCCGAGCTGTGATCTCCTCTCAACCCTCCACCAGCACTCCCGTATCCTTCATGATCTCCAGGGTGCATTCGGCAGATTCAATCGAGTTTATCCGTAGCCATTCAGTAACCTCGGCCTCGCCGAAGATCCTTTGCCTCTTGTACGGGAAGGGGGGCCCACTGCCACCCGGGGGAAGGAAGGCATCCACCTGGCGGATGATCTCGTCGTCGAGCCCTTTGATCCGGTCCTTCAGCTTTTCATTGTCTACCTCCAGCCCGATGGCGTAAGCTTCCAGCTCGGTGGCGCGAGCACGCAGCTGGGTATTTTCTTCCTCCAGCCCAATGGAGCGAGTCTGTAGCTCGCTAGCGGCCTCAGAATCCTGTGAAACAAAAAAGGGTAAGTATGTAACGCCCCAAAATATTGTAGGAGCGACGGGGATCGTTTTTGGCCAAGACAGTTTTTTGAGCAGGTGACACGGGTCCCGACACGGCCGTGTCGGAGGCTGTGTCGGCCGTATCGAGCTGGCCGTGTGGTCGACCATGTTAAGGTCGACGATAGTCGGGTATGGAAAATGGCCAGGCACACGGCCGTGTCCCAGGCCGTGTAGCATCGGGTCGTTTCGAAACTTTTCTGAGTTATTGCACACGGGGCATGACACGGGCCCGGACACGGCCGTGTCCCAGGTGACATGGGCGTGTCAGGGGCCGTGTCAGAGGCCGTATACTTCTCTGTCTGAAAATGTTGAAAACGGGTGCCGTGACACGGGTCACGACACGGCCGTGTGGAGCGAGACACGGCCGTGTCGAAGGCCGTGTCGAAGGCCGTGTCAGGAGCCGTGTGCTGGTTTTCGAATCGATCGAGACGGTGAATGGGTAACACGGCCAGGCACACGGCCGTGTTGCAACCCGTGTTCGGCCCAGATTTTCTAGTTTAGGTTCCGATCGTGGCCGTTCGTTCTTTTCCTTGGAAGATCTGACGGTGGGGGGCCTCCCTGGGCGGTTTAAGGCCGGGAATAGGGTTCCAAACCCTCATTCCCCACTTTCTTTTATCTCTCTAAGTTCTAGAGAGAAGGGAGAGCAAGGAGGCCAAGTTCCGGCCACCAGCGAAGCTTCGGAGGTCCATTTCGCGAGCGGAGTTCAGATCCGCGAAGGTGGGAGCGTTGCGGTGGTGTTCAACCGAGCAAATCTTCTCCATGGCTAGGAAGAGGGGACGAAAGGTAACGACACTTCTCCTCTCGGTTTTTAGGATTTAGGATGCATGAATAGCATCCCATTCCTTTCGTGTTTTGAGCACCGGATCTCTCAAATGAGAGGGATTCGTGTAGCCTTGGTTCAAAAGGAACCTCCGGGTTGATCGTGTTCATCCCGGCATGCTTGCATTAGAGATCCGCTCCGTTAGCGGATTAGGCATTGTGGGTGAAGCCGTGGTCGTGACCGATAGTCCGACCCGGTGATGTTGCATAGCGAGCTTCGGTAGAAAATCCGTTGCGGCAATACGCCGTTGAATGTATGTGTTTTTCCCCTTTTGTTTGAGTGAGTACTCGCAGTCAGAACCGGACAAGGTTAGCTCTGCTTTGTGCGGTAGATGGTTTCCTTGGAGCGCGGGAAAGATGCGGTACGAATGGTAATTGGGGTGGGGAAACCTCGTTTTGTGATGTGCAAAGGTGCGGCTAGGTCTCCGTGGTCGGTTGGCTATCCCGTGACGCGCAAGTCATGTGGGGAAAGTGTCCCGGCGAGACTAGCCCTTGTGTGAGACTGACGAGAATGCCAAGCGGAGGGCAAGCCCGGGCAATGTGGCCATGAGCGGGTGGGGTCCAGCAAGGCTTCTTAGAATCGGTCAGTGTGAGACGGAACCCTGACGTGCGAAGTCAGAATATGCGGGCAAGCCCGGGGTTTAAGACCCATGTGCGGGTGGGGCTATTGCAAGGTTCCGTGTGACGGCCTGTGTGCCGTTGGGGACATGGTGTTTCCCTTTTGTTTGCGGCTTTAAGCCAATGGGGAAACGGAAGTACCTAATGTTTGATGTTGTGCTAGATGCATATGAGCTAGGGTGCCTTGGGTGAAACCCGGGTTGCTTTCATATTGCATAGTAGGCCCCTTTTACCTTGTACCAAATATAGAGAACATGTATGCTGTATGAGACATCCAAGCCTGTTTTACCGCTTTAATATATATGCTCTTTTGGTATACGAAGTGTTAACTTGCAGGTGGAGTGGTACCCCGGGGTCCGTTAGGGACGGCCGGGAGGAGATGTGTTTGTTACACAGTAGAGGTCAGCCTTTGCTGACCCACGTTACTTCAAATCCTTACAGGGCAAGGATCGCATGCAGGAGCTAGCGCGCCGGGCGAAAAGCCCTAAGCCTCATGAAGTGTTGCTGTGCTTGGCTAGTTCTTTTCCTTGTTTTGCTGATGTTGTTTGATCATGTACGAATTGCATGCCGAGGTAGCCTAGGAGTGCTTGGCACATTTATATTTTTGTTTGGACTATTATAGTGTAAGGCCTTAAGGCCATTTGATACTCTATCGTTAGTGGATAACTTTTGTCGGGTTGTTCTGTTTCCGCTGTGTATGTCTGGAGTTTTGAGTTTGGGTAGTTTCATATCATCTTTTAATACTAAAGCTGTGGTGTCCGTATGTTGTGGGGCCCTGGCCGGACCCATATTATATGGTCTTTACAGGGGAGGTGTTACAATTTGGTATCAGAGCCAGGTTTGCGTTCCAAGGAGAAGTTTCGTGGTCAAAAGTATAAGTCGAGTCGCGTATAAGAAGTTATCCACATAGGAGTATCACGGGACCATGAGTGTCCTTGTGTTCGAGTCTTGCAATTAGAGACTGATTTGCATTTTCTTGCTTGTGTTTATAGTGCAAGCAACGAGGCTGGGACCTCGAGGCCAAGAGAAGAGCTCTCGACAAGTAGTGCGACCGCTCAAGGTCCGCTAGGGATGGGGGTCACACCGCCCAACTTCTGCCGCATGCTTGCAGAAGCGATGGTGGCGGCCCAAGCTACAGTGACAGCACAGGTAGCAGCTCCCGTTGCTCAGGTAGCAACTCCTGCTACCCTGGACACGGCAGCGACCGTGCAGGTTGAGGAGGCCAGGCGGGCGGAGCCGCAGGACGAGAGAGTGGTTGTCGGGCATGGGGACCGGCAAATGAAGTACTTTCTGAGTTTCCACCCTCCAACCTTCAAGGGAATCGACACGCCCACAGATGCGGAGGACTGGTGGGCTAGAATTCAAGAGCTTTTGAGGGCAGCAGAGGCGCCGGATGAGAAAAAGGCGGAGTTCGCAGCCTTTATGCTAGAAGGAGATGCCAAGTTATGGTGGGTGAGCCATAGTGGCCGGCAGTTTCTAGGACGCACACCATCCATCGAGGAGTTTGGGAATGCCTTTCTGAAGAAGTACATTCCCACATCAACAAGGTTAGCCCTCTAGAGGAAGTTTCTACATCTTGTGCAGCGAGACAAGACAGTGGATGAGTATGTTCAGGAATTTACTCGATTGGGTCGTTATGCAGGGACGACCATGGCGGACGATGAAGAGAGGGACAATCTCTTCTACCATGGATTGAGGGAGAATCTAAGACAACCCCTCATATCAATGAAGCGTGCGGGCTTCAACGAATTGGTGGAGGCAGCCCAAATTTTGGAGAGCGATATGGAGCGATCCCAGCGCCGAAAGGGTTTCACACCCAAGCAGGGGGAAGAGAAGAAGTCGGCTCAGTCCCATGGAAAGGCGGAAGGGAGCCGATGGAAGAAGAAGCCTCCCCCGTTTAAGTCGGGCGAGAAAAGTAATTGGACGTCCGGAGGGTCACGCTCTAAGGGACCGCAGACGTGTTACAGTTGTGGCAAGCCAGGCCACATAGCAAGATTTTGTACCCAAGGGGGCGCTGAGCAAGAGCCAAGGCAGGAGCAGACTGTGCGCTCCGACCCCAGTGCCGCAGAGAAAGGGAAGATGGCGGAGTCGAGTGCTTCCCGGTTTCAACCAGTGCAGCCAAGGGCCTACAACCTTGGGCAACAGGAAGCAATCCGTCAACCCGATGTGGTGACAGGTACGAGAATTCGACCTGCACCTTAGATTTCTTCCTTTCAAGCATTTTTATGTTTGTTGCATGTGTGTAGGCTTTGTAGTGGTATCAGGGTACCCCGCTAGGGTACTTTTCGATACAGGAGCATCGCACTCCTTCCTTGCGGAAAGTTTCATCTGGAGGATTGGAGTTGAGTCCTTCTCAACGGACTCAGAGTTGAAGGTGCGCATGCCCAATGGGTCATCTATGACTACCAGGGCTAGAGGCCGGATTTGTTGGAGTCTTGAGGGGGTCGACTTCGTGTTGGTAGCGGCGATCTTGCCATTGTCCGAGTTCGATGTGATCTCGGGGATGGACTGGCTAGCGGAGCAGCGTGCCAGTATCGACTGCTTGTCCAAGGTGGTAACCCTGAGGGGCGTGGGGGCAAGCGGAAGTCAAGTTTGAGGGCCTGCATGGAGTGGCATGTTCCCTAGTTTCGGCACTTCAACTAGTGCGAGCTGTTAACCAGGGAGGTATAGCTCTAGTAGCATTGTTGGAGGTTAGCCTTTCCAGGCTGTCTCTTGGGGAAGTGCCCGTGGTGGCGGAGTTTGGAGATGTTTTTCCCGAGGAGCTACCGGGAGCACCTCCTCGGCGGGAGATTGATTTCTCCATCGAGTTAGTGCCCGAGGCTAGACCGGTGTCACGTCCACCCTTTAGGATGGCACCAAAGGAGTTGGCCGAGCTCAAGGTTCAGTTGTAGGAGCTTTTGGAACAAGGGTATATCAGACCCAGCTCTTCACCGTGGAGTGCGCCGGTGTTATTCGTAAAGAAAAAGGATGGTAGTATGCGTTTGTGCATAGACTACCGAGAGTTGAACAAATTGACAATCAAGAATAAGTATCCGATTCCTCGGATAGACGATCTCTTTGACCAGTTGGTGGGGTCGGTGGTGTACTCCAAGTTGGACTTGAAGTCTGGATATTATCAGTTGCGGATTCGTGACGAAGACATACCCAAGACAGTGTTTGGTACGAGATATGGTCATTTTGAGTTCTCGGTGATGCCGTTCGGGTTGACGAACGCACCGTCCGTGTTCATGGACTTGATGAACCGAGTGTTTCGCGAATACTTGGGCAGGTTCGTCGTCGTTTTTATCGATGACATTTTGGTGTATTCCAAGTCGGAAGCGGAGCACGAGGTGCACTTGAGGACAGTGTTGCAAGTATTGAGAGAGAACCAGCTCTATGCGAAGTTCTCCAAGTGCGAGTTTTGGTTGGAGAAGGTGGCGTTTTTAGGCCATGTGATTAGTGGGGATGGGGTGGCGGTAGAGCCAACGAAAGTGGAAGCCATCAGAGATTGGCCAGTTTTGAGGACTGTGGCGGAAGTCCGGAGCTTTCTTGGACTAGCCGGGTACTACCGAAGGTTTGTGGAAAACTTTTCGCGGATAGCTCTACCCCTCACTTCGCTAACTCGCAAGGATCAGAAGTTCGTGTGGACTCAAGAGTGCAGTCAGGCGTTTGAAACCCTGAAGGAGAGGCTGATGATGGCACCAATCCTAAGTCTACCAAAGGGGACCGAAGGATTTCAGATTTTCAGCGACGCATCCGGATGCGGTTTAGGGTGCGTGTTGGTGCAGCATGGCAGTGTGATAGCTTTTGGGTCGAGGCAGCTGAAGCCTCATGAGAGAAATTACCCCATCCATGATCTGGAATTGGCGGCGGTAATTTTTGCTTTGAAGCTGTGGAGGCACTACGTTTACGGTGCGAAGGTGGAGATCTTAACGGACCACAAGAGCCTGAAGTATCTCCTGTATCAGAAGGACCTAAATATGCGGCAGCGCAGGTGGGTCGAGTTCCTTGGGGACTACGAGGTGGCGATTCAGTACACGCCAGGAAAAGCCAATGTGGTGGCAGATGCTTTGAGTAGGAAATACTCGGGGCAAGGAAATTGGATTGAAGCTCACGATGAGCGGTTAAGGCGGGACTGGGAATCCCTTGGTTTGGAATGTGTGGCAAGAGGCGAGTCTAGCGTGGCTCGGCTAAACTGGATTGAGATGCAGAATGACTTATGCGATCGTATTCGGGAAGCAACCCGTGTGGATGAGGAGTTCCAACCCTTCGTGGAGGAAGCTCTTAAGGGCGAGGGTAGCGCCTGGGAGATGGTTAATGGGGTTCTGAGGAAGGGCGGAAGGATTTGTGTACTGCAGTTCGGCAAGCTCCGCGAGGAGTTGATGTTTGAGGCCCACTTCACCAAGTACTCCATTCACCCGGGTAGTACAAAGATGTACTTGGACTTGAAGAAGTCCTATTGGTGGCCTGGGATGAAGCGGGACGTAGCTTTGTGTGTGAGTCGGTGCCAAACTTGTGCCTTGGTGAAGGACGAGTGTCAGAAGTCGGGCGGGTTCTTGAAGCCTCTTCCAATCCCCGAATGGAAATTTGATGACATCTCCATGGATTTTGTGCATGGGTTGCCTAGATCGCAGCAGGGTAATGATGCCATTTGGGTGATTGTGGACCGCTTGACCAAAGTGGCACATTTCATCCCAAACCGGAAGGAGGATGGTGTAGAAAAGTTGGTGGAGTTGTACGTCCGCAATATTGTACGACTCCATGGGATTCCGAAGAGTATAGTCAGCGACCGGGATGGACGTTTCACGTCTAAGGATTGGCGGTTGGTGCAGAAGAGCTTGGGCACAAAACTCAAGTTCAGTACGGCTTTTCATCCTCAAACCGATGGGCAAACTGAGAGAACGAACCGTACTTTGGAAGATATGCTAAGGATGTGTACTCTCGACTTCGGCAAGAAGTGGGAGGATCACCTCTTCATGGTGGAGTTTGCGTATAACAATAGCTACCAAGCTAATATCAAGATGGCGCCATATGAAGCTCTTTATGGGAGGCGGTGTCGAACACCGATGTCTTGGACAGAGGCGGGAGACACAAAGCTTTTGGGGAAAGAAGTGGTAGCCGACGCTAGTGAGCTAGTGCAGACCATCCAAGAGCGCATGAAGGTAGCTCAAGACCGGCAGTCGAAGTATTTCAATGCTCGCCACAGGCATGTGGAATTCGCGGTGGGCGACTGGGTGTATCTTAGGATCAAGCCGTTCAAAGGCGTTTCACGAGTTCGCCGACTCAAGAAGCTGAGTCCGAGATTTTTGGGACCATTCAAGGTCATCGAGCGAGTGGGAGAGGCAGCGTATCGGTTGGCGTTGTCCACGGAGCTAAGCAGTTTGCATGACGTTTTTCACATCTCCGTCTTGAGGAAAGCCTTGTTAGAGGCCAGCGTGGTGATTGAACCGGCGGCGGTGCCGCTAGAGGAAGACTTGAGGATGCGAGTACGTCCTATCGGGATAGAAGATTCGGAGGTTCGGCAACTGCGGAACAAGGAGGTCCGACTCGTAAAGGTCCGTTGGGACAATTGTGGCTGCGAGGAGCTCTCATGGGAGCGAGAGCAGGCCATGCTGGAGGAGTACCCCGAGCTTTTCTCCTCAGGTATCGTTTAGAATTTGTGTTCTTTCCATGTTTTAAATTTCGGGACGAAATTCTTTTAAGGGGGGGGGGGGGGGAATTGTAACGCCCCAAAATGTTGTAGGAGCGACGGGGATCATTTTTGGCCAAGATAGTTTTTTGAGTAGGTGACACGGGTCCCGACACGGCCGTGTCGGAGGCCGTGTCGGCCTTGTCGAGCTGGCCGTGTGGTCGACCATGTTAAGGTCGACGATAGTCGGGTATGGAACACGGCCAGGCACACGGCCGTGTCCCAGGCCGTGTAGCATCGGGTCATTTCGAAACTTTTCTGAGTTATTGCACACGGGGCATGACACGGGTCCGGACACGGCCGTGTCCCAGGTGACACGGGCGTGTCAGGGGCCGTGTCAGAGGCCGTGTACTTCTCTGACTGAAAATGTTGAAAACGGGTGCCATGACACGGGTCACGACACGGCCGTGTGGAGCGAGACACGGCCGCGTCGAAGGCCGTGTCGAAGGCCGTGTCAGGAGCC
Source organism: Platanthera zijinensis (assembly GCA_039513925.1). Classification (NCBI taxonomy): domain Eukaryota; kingdom Viridiplantae; phylum Streptophyta; class Magnoliopsida; order Asparagales; family Orchidaceae; genus Platanthera; species Platanthera zijinensis. Next base: position 79,091,262 of record CM077079.1, read on the forward strand.
GTGTGCTAGTTTTCGAATCGATCGAGACGGCGAATGGGTAACACGGCCAGGCACACGGCCGTGTTGCAACTCATGTTCGGCCCAGATTTTCTAGTTTAGGTTCCGATCGTGGCCGTTCGTTCTTTTCCTTGGAAGATCCGACGGTGGGGGGGCCTCCCTAGGCAGTTTAAGGCCGGGAATAGGGTTCCAAACCCTCATTCCCCACTTTCTTTTATCTCTCTAAGTTCTAGAGAGAAGGGAGAGCAAGGAGGCCAAGTTCCGGCCGCCGGCGAAGCTTCGGAGGTCCGTTTCGCGAGCGGAGTTCATATCGGCGAAGGTGGGAGCATTGCGGTGGTGTTCAACCGAGCAAATCTTCTCCATGGCTAGGAAGAGGGGACGAAAGGTAACGACACTTCTCCTCTCGGTTTTTAGGATTTAGGATGCATGAATAGCATCCCCTTCCTTTCGTGTTTTGAGCACCGGATCTCTCAAATGAGAGGGATTCGTGTAGCCTTGGTTCAAAAGGAACCTCCGGGTTGATCGTGTTCATCCCGGCATGCTTGCATTAGAGATCCGCTCCGTTAGCGGATTAGGCACTGTGGGTGAAGCCGTGGTCGCGACCGATAGTCCGATCCGGTGATGTTGCATAGCGATCTTCGGTAGAAAATCCATTGCGGCAATACGCCGTTGAATGTATGTGTTTTTCCCCTTTTGTTTGAGTGAGTACTCGCAGTCAGAACCGGACAAGGTTAGCTCTGCTTTGTGCGGTAGATGGTTTCCTTGGAGCGCGGGAAAGATGCGGTACGAATGGTAATTGGGGTGGGGAAACCTCGTTTTGTGCTGTGCAAAGGTGCGGCTAGGTCTCCGTGGTCGACTGTCTATCCCGTGACGCGCAAGTCATGTAGGGAAAGTGTCCCGACGAGACTAGCCCTTGTGTGAGACTGACGAGAATGCCGAGCGGAGGGCAAGCCCGGGCAATGTGGCCATGAGCGGGTGGGGTCCAGCAAGGCTTCTTAGAATCAGTCAGTGTGAGACGGAACCCTGACGTGCGAAGTCAGAATATGCGGGCAAGCCTGGGGTTTAAGACCCATGTGCGGGTGGGGCCATTGCAAGGTTCCGTGTGACGGCCTGTGTGCCGTTGGAGACATGGTGTTTCCCTTTTGTTTGCGGCTTTAAGCCAATGGGGAAACGGAAGTACCCAATGTTTGATGTTGTGCTAGATGCATACGAGCTAGGGTGCCTTGGGTGAAACCCGGGTTGCATTCATGTTGCATAGTAGACCCCTTTTACCTTGTACAAAACATAGAGAACATGTATGCTGTATGAGACATCCAAGCCTGTTTTACCGCTTTAATATATATGCTCTTTTGGTATACGAAGTGTTAACTTGCAGGTGGAGTGGTACCCCGGGGTCCGTTAGGGACGGCTGGGAGGTGATGTGTTTGTTACACAGTAGAGGTCAACCTTTGCTGACCCGCGTTACTTCAAATCCTTACAGGGCAAGGATCGCATGCAGGAGCTAGCGCGCCGGGCGAAAAGCCCTAAGCCTCATGAAGTGTTGATGTGCTTAGCTAGTTCTTTTCCTTGTTTTGTTGATGTTGTTTGATCATGTCCGGCTTGCATGCCGAGGTAGCCTAGAAGTGCTTGGCACATTTATATTTTTGTTTGGACTATTATTGTGTAAGGCCTTAAGGCCATTTGATACTCTATCGTTAGTGGATAACTTCTGTCGGGTTGTTCTATTTCCGCTGTGTATGTCTGGAGTTTTGAGTTTGGGTAGTTTCATATCATCTTTTAATACTAAAGCTGTGGTGTCCGTATGTTATGGGGCCCCGGCCGGACCCATATTATATGGTCTTTACAGGGGAGGTGTTACAAAGTAAATCTATCGCAGGAAAGGAAGAGAAATCTCAAGTAAAAAGAGAAGGGGGGGGGGGGGTGCCCAGTACTTACCAACCCGCCGAAGGCTTTGGCAAGTAAATCCTCGGCAATGTCGAGTCTCCTCGCCAGGTCAGTGGCTTTGTCCTAGGTAACATCGCGCTTCTGCTTAGCCTTCTGTAGGAGGTAGCTGAGGTTGAAGCTGTTACGGACCATCATGTGGTCCTCATGGCCGAGCTGGCGCAAGGTCATGCGCTTATAGGCCTTGACTTCCTCGTGCCCGTAGATGCCTAAGCCAAGCACATAGGCATGACCGGAGGAGAGCTGGCGGTCTGTCCAGGAAGGCTGGAGGGTAGAGATGGAGATCCGGTGGGCGGTTTCATCCCATTGGACCACGGGCTCGCCGACCAAGTCCTTCCACCTTCCCATGAGGCCGAAGAGGGGGTGGCTCTTCGGCGGTCTCGTCACGCGAGCCGCAATCTTCTTAGCAGCAGGGGGAGTAGAGGACTTGACTCCCCTTGCCTTTGTCTGTTGTCTCCTTCAGGGGCTCTCCGACGATAAATCCGGGGAGGTCTCGGGCGAGCTCATGTACTTTGGTTTTTGTTGCCTCGCCCGAGAGACTGCCACTGCCTTCAACTTCTTTTGCGACGGTTGATGGCGAGGCGACTTAGATCCCGTGGGATCAGGCCACTTCTTGCTAGATGAGGGTTTGGATAATGCCGACTCATCTCGACAAGCAGCTGCAGCCGCCTTCATGTGTGTGAGGGGGTCAGGGAATAGTCCTGAGTCTGCGAAGGGCGGGTTCTCGGGAATCAGTTGCTCCCCTGCATGAAAAAACTTGGTCAGAAAAATTATACTAATTTGGTGAGCTCGGAAAGAAGAAAATGTGTGAGGTATACCTTCGTCGGGATGTACGGGGAGGAGCGAGTCGATTCCCCTTCAGAGGAAGGAGACCTCGAAGTCTTTGTGAAGGAAGAATTTGTGGAGCTCGGCATCGTTGGGGACGTTGCCCTTTTGCTGAGGCGAGTTGGGGACGTTGCCGAGATCACCCTTGATGAAGACGATCTTCGTCATCCAGTTGTGATGCTTGTTTGCGATCTCATGAACTTTGATGAAGGAGCCCCCGAAGTAGGCGACGCCGTCAGGAGTTGTCTTATAGGTGAAGAGTTTCCTGAAGACAGTCAGGTTGAACTCTATTCGCTCCTTGCGGAGGAAGTACAAGAACGCCACCGTCATGGCGATTGCATTCGAGTTGAGCTACGCGGGCACCGCGCCGTAGTATTTCAGGATAGGGAGGACTTCCGGCCAGAGCGGTAGGCGCAACCCCATCTTGAAATGAAAGATGGGGAAGGCGAGCTCGTCGGGGTAGAACGTGTTGATGGCCTCGCCCTCCCTAGGCCAGCGCGCCATAAAGCCGAGGGGCACGTAGTCAGCAATGAGCACCGCGAACTCCTCCTCGGTCGTATTCCCCTCGAATAAGTAAAAGTCGGCGAAGTGCTGAGCACATTTTGAGCGGCCATCAACATCGGGGTTAGTCTTACCCATGCTTTCAGGAAGATTAGGGCGCGAGTACTGGAAAGAGAGAAGGAGAGAAGAGGAGGTATGAAAGAAATAAAGGCAGTAGGCCGGGGTTTGTAATTGGGGCCTATTTATAGAAAAAGAAGTCAAAGGCCAAGCCGACCGATCAGTATAGCTCGCCTGACTCAGCTCGCCAACCCCAGCTCGCCGACTTTTGAGATTCTTCCCATCACATGTCGAACTGAACCTAAAGGATAGTATATTCGAAAAACGAGCATTGAAATCTAAAAAAATATTCTAAGTTATTACAGACTAGGGGGAGAATATTATTCAGAGAAATCAAATGCAGAAGAAGAAGAAAGCAACAAGTTCAATACTGTGCGGGCTGAGGGGGCAAGAGGCGAGTGCCGGTATGCTCAGCAATGGAGCCGTTTCTATCTACCCCGGCCTCGCATCTCCTTACCTGCAGGTCGTTGCGAATTTTGGAGCTCGCCAATCCGCCCCAAGTTCCTCTAGCAATCTGGAGGCTCTCATCGATCTCTTCCAGGAGCTGAGAAGGGGGCATCGCCTCGCCTGTCGGGCTGCACCTTACCTTGTCAGCAAGCCACACGTAGTCACATTGCAACGCCTCATTGTCCTCCTGCACCTTGCGCAGCCCGCGCAACAGCTTCTTGAAGAGCCCGATCCCCCTCCTTGTCAGCTCTCCATTCACCACTTCAGAACCCAGAAAGGAGTCTAGTTAGCTTGGAGAAGGGAGGGGCGAGTAGCGGGTTGGCCCCGAAGATTCGTCAGCCTCAAACTGACTGGGAAGAGCTGCAAAGATAATTAAACACTAGTATGAAAGGCGAGTACCCTAAGAAAACTACGAGATGAGAGCCACTGAAGGTCATCTTACCTGATGAGCTCGGCACCCCAAAGAAAGTGTGGGGTGGGGGCAGCCTAAGATTTTTGCCGTGGCCCAGAGGGTGTGTTCTTGGTGGGAGGAGGTTGAAGCCCGGCATAGGGATGGCTTCAACCCCTCCTCCCGCAGTCCCGATATGTTGCTGAGAGGAGAGGATGCAGGCTGGCGAAATCGGCCTTTGCGAGTCCAGCCCCAGTGTCCCAAAGGGTGGGTGACAGGTCGCGCATACGAGTCTCTGAAGTTTTAAACCGTGGGTAGTCAGGGGGGTCTTAGCTCGCGGCGAGGAGACCTCGCAGTCACCCCATCGGCTGTCCGGGTCGGTGCAGAGGTCAACGATGTTTTTTCTCCTTCTTAGGGGCAGGGAGAGTAGGGGAGCCATCCCCGTTATCCAGAGTGGATTTTAAGTCATTGAATATGTGCTCGACTGCTTGGGGAAACGGTTTCACCCTCTTAGCGGAATTGGGCTCTGCAGGACCACTCTGCGGGGGTGCTATTGGGAACCGCAGTCAGGCTGTCAATGCGAGTAGAGGATACCTCGCGAGCTCTGACAAGCCTCTCATGGATCTCCTTGGGGATAGACATCTCGGCAAGTTTAGAACAAAGAGAAAGGCAAAGGTCACCCAGGTATGCATGCACATGTATATAGCCATTGGTGGACCCCACCAAAAGATTCTCCCCAGCCCCTGCCGCACTCGCTGAATCCTGTGGGGTTGGATATTTCTTTCCAAGCTTGTGCCAACCTCGCAAAGAGCGGGAATTGTGTACAACCCCGTATCCGACGAGTGGGGCCGGCAGGAGCTAATGGCCAAGTCCCGGGGAGAGGGACACAAGACAAGCGAGTAGGGCTAGCCGGTCCCATACTCGTCAAAGGCAGGGAGAAGGCGACGAGTTCCTAGTGAGTGGGGCGGGCCAGCTCGCACTCTCCCCTGGGGAGCTTGGCAAGCGGCAGGCGAGCAAGGCTAGTCAGGCCCGTGCTCACCAAGGTTCGGGGAGAGGCAATGAGTGTCAGCTTCATTGAGCACTCGCCGCCCCAGGCGAGTAGAGTTCTCAGGGACTACTCGCCCAGTATTCTGTGATGTGTTTTTACCATTTTGCCTCAGCTGGCCTGCCCTTAGCCAGTTAGAACAGTGGAGTTTCGTTGTTGGCAGACCCAGTTGGGTTGTACATAGCTGTTTGGAACATCGGAGGTTGGCTATTTGTATGCCATTTTCAGAAATCTATAAATAAGACCCAAGGGGTACCTCAGAAGGCACGGTCACTTGTCTCACAGTATTCTATTACTTTCTGAGGTTGCCTTAGCTCGACTCTTAGTTAGGGAGGGGAAGCGCTCTAAGATCTTCTGGGTTTGTGGTGGGACCTTCGCACCAAGCCCTTGGTCAGTCCCCTTTTATTTTCCTTTGTCATTTTGCTTGCAGGAGAGAAGTAGGTGCACGATCACCCCTTCCCCAAGGGTGAACTCCACAAGATACCGAATTTTTGGTTTCAACAATCGTACTTTGTTTACTGCAATTTACTAATGCTTCCATTTCTGCACCTTAATTAGCTTGGGACCTGCTCTAATAAGCGATTTATCTCTGTTCGGTATTAGTTCGGGTTAACTTGGAGATGAGATATTCCTCCAAGGCTAACCCTAAATAATGAGCTCACCCAATCACCACTCTTATTGTCTAAAGTTGAGCAGTACGATCAAGCCATATGTAAAACAGTGGTTTACCCAAATTATTTTTTGTTAAGTATGTAACACCCCTATCCGTCACATAGCATATAGCAGTAGGTCCGGCCGGGGCCCGACGCCATATACTACAGACAGACCAGTTGGTTACGCGTTGAAACCATACAACCAATCACCAACGTCCTACACAGAGTCATTCTAGCGGAAGCAATTTCTTAAGTTGCACAAAAATAAAAGAACCCTGCCAAGCACGAATGTCCACTACTTAGATAAAATAGGAATGATTAATACAAAAGTACCGGCCTTATGGCCTTACAATAGTTCTCTCAACAAGAGTGTCTTTCATACTTCGGCTCGCAGGCCGGTCATACATGAGATAAACGGAAAACATAAAGAAAGGTAGGCCTTCGAGGGCCAGCACCCAACATGGGCTTTAGCCCGCTATTTCCCGCTCGGCTCCGCAGCACCTGCAAGCCACAATCCACCGCCCGGTGGTAAACAAAAGCAACGGTCAGCTATGCTGACCAAATTATAATGATCCCGCCCCCGTAATCAGGGCGACGATGCTCTTTCCCTGCACACAGGGCACATTTATGGCGAACCGACCAACGTCACGTCAATTCAAGCCATAGACGTTCCCGTTCCACCACCGCCCCTTTGACGGCCAACCATATGAGCATTTTGTCTTCTTGGCCTTGGTCACGACAATTTAAGCCATAGACCGCCGAAGACCCTCATCCATGCCAACGGTTCCACCGAACGACATAGATCGGGTACGGTTCCGCCTGACCCGTGCTCATATCGCAACGGCAATTTAAGCCATATGCGCAGGTGAAGACTCACCGAGTCCCGTTTCCACCACAATAATCACATAACTCGGTTATGTTCACGTTGGCTCCCCGGCCACCATGTTGGCAAAACCCGCTTTTGCCCAGTTTTCCGGGTGCACCTTGGAGTTAATCTCCAAGGCCTCCTGCTGCAATCTACCATGTAGAAAACCCGAAAACTCCCAAACACCCGGAGTCTTCCCCGGTTAATATGCAATGCAACATCACCGATCTGGCTCTACATGTCCGGATGGGCTTCACACACAATGCCTATGCCCGTTTTCGCATACGGACTCTATACAAGGGGGACTTTACATATCTACCCCAAGGAACGCTCCAACTCTTCGCTCACTCGCAAGAGAGGGCTTCCTATGCAAAGGGAAAAAGGGCTTCACATGCCCAAGGATGAGAAATCGTTACCCTTGCGTTCTTCCACGGCGCCATGAAAAAACTAAGTGGTTGGAAAGAACCGTAATGGCGTCACCTCCGCGGATCTGGACTCGGATCGTGATTCGAAGCTCCGACGCTCCACCGGCAGCCGGATCTTGGTCTCCAACCTCTCACCTTGCTCTCCCTTCTCTCTAGGATTTAGAAAGAGAATGCAAAAAGAGAATGAGGGTTTTGAAACCCTTATCCCGGCTAAAACCACCCAGGAGAACGCCCCCACCGTCGGATCCAAAGCCAAGGAAATGAATGACCACGATTAGGCCTCAAATTAGAAAATCTGGGCCGAACACGGGTTGCAACACGGCCGTGTGCCTGGCCGTGTCACCCATTCGCCGTCTCGGCCGACACGAAAACCAGCACATGGCATTTGACACGGCCTCCGACACGCCCGTGTCACCTGTGACACGCTCGTGTCGAGACCCGTGTCACGCCCCCTGTATGCAATCGACCAGCTTTCCTAACCCGAGGAGGACACGGCCTGCACACGGCACCCGACACGCCCGTGTTGCATGTAACACGCCCGTGTCTGGGCCCGTGTCATGGCCCGTGTGCATGACTCCGAAAACTGCCCAAAGTGACCGCAATTATCCCACCGGACCTTAACCATCCGGATCTCCTTGTTACGGAGCCTCTTGACCTCAGAGTCTTCAATACAAACGGGCTTGACCCTAGTCGTCAACCCCTTGCCCACCGGCACTTGATCAACTGTGATCACCTGCGAAGGCTCTTGCACCGCCTTCCGCAATATAGAGATGTGAAATACATCGTATAGCCCACTCAACTCTACCGATAGCTTCAAACGGTATGCTGCTTCGCCGACTCACTCCAGAACCTCAAAAGATCCAAGGTATCTTGGGCTCAGCTTCTTCAAGCGTCTCACCCGCGAAACCCCCTTGAATAGCTTCACTTTCAAGTATACCCAATCGCCTACCGCGAACTCCACGTTCCGGTGCTTGGCATTGTAATACTTCGTCTGCCTGTCCTGAGCGATCAACAAGTGCTCCCGAATGATCCGCACCAACGAGGTAGCACTCTCCACCTCCTTCTTCTTGTACAACCTTGCCTCACCCGTTTCTAACCAAGACAACGGCGTGCGACATTTTCTACCATATAGGGCCTCAAAGGGCGCCATTTGGATACTCGCCTGGTAGCTATTATTGTACGCGAACTCCACCAAATACAGGTGGTCCTCCCAATGCTTCCCGAAGTCTAGAACAGACATGCGGAGCATGTCCTCCATCATTTTATTGACTCTCTTGGTCTGCCCATCCGTCTGCGGATGGAAGGCTGTGCTGAACTTCAACTTTATCCCCAGCATCTATTGCACCAACCTCCAATCATTGGACGTGAAACGCCCATCGCGATCACTCACAATGTTGCGAGGCACACCATGCAGTCTAACTATATTGTCCACATATAGCTTCGCCAACTTCTCCACTGAGTCGTCCTTCCTATGCGGAATGAAATGCGACACCTTAGTTAACCGATCTATGATCACCTAGATGGCGTCGTTCCCCTTCTACGACCTTGGCAACCCATGCACAAAGTCCATAGATATGTCGTCGAACTTCCACTCCGGTATAGGCAAGGACTTCAGAAATCCTCCCGGCTTTTGGCACTCCGCCTTCACCAAGGCACACGTTTGGCACTTAGCCACAAACAACGCTACGCCTTTCTTAAGCCCCGGCCACCAAAACAGCTTCTTGAGGTCACGGTACATCTTTGTGCTCCCTGGGTGGATCGAGTACTTGGTATGATGAGCCTCATACATCAACTCCGCCTGTAGGTTACTCCCGCTTGGGACGCACAACCGATGATCCTTCCTTAACAACCCATCTTCCACTGAAAATTGGGAATTTGACCCATCCAACGCTGCCTCCATAAGCTCCTTCATGGAGTCATCTAACTCCAATGTCTGCCGAACCCGGTCAGCCAAGTCATACTGGACCTCTGTCCAGTTCAACATTGCTTATGCGCTCGTCTGCTTGTCAACTCAACAGATCTCAAGCTCCTCCAACTCCCGTATCAGCCGCTCATCATGCACCGACAACCAGTTGGCTTGGGCGGGAGCCCTGCGACTCAACGCATCAGCAACTGCATTGCCCTTCCCAGGTACATAATGAATCTTGAAGGTGTAGTCCCCCAGGAACTCCATCCACCTCCTCTGCCTCATGTTAAGATCCTTCTGATCCAACAGGTACTTCAGGCTCTTGTGATCGGTATAAATATCGACTCTTACGCCGTATAGGTAGTGCCTCCACAGCTTAAGTGCAAATATCACGACCGCCAACTCCAAGTCGTGGACCGGATAGTTCCTTTCTTGCACTTTTAGCTGACGCGATCCATAAGCTATCACGCTCCCATACTGCAATGGAACACAGCCCAACCCACTACCCGAGGCGTCACTATAGACCTCGAAGCCCTCGGTCCCACTCGACGAACTAAGCACTGGCGCCGTGGTCAACCGTCTCTTCAGCTCCTCAAAAGCTTGCACGCACTCCTGCGTCCACATGAATCTCTGATCTTTCCTTATCAACTTCGTGAGAGGTAGCGCTATCCGTGAGAAGTTCTCTACGAAGCGCCTGTAATATCCGGCAAGCCCGAGAAAACTACGGACTTCCGTGACAGAAGACAACGCAGACCACTCCCGTATCGCAACGATCTTCGCCGGATCCACCGCTATACCTTCCCCACTAACAATGTGACCAAGGAACGCTACTGAGGGTAGCCAGAACTCACACTTGGAGAATTTCGCATACAGCTCATTCCTCCTCAAAGTCTCCAACACCAGATGCAAGTGCTTGAAGTGATCTTCTTCGCACTGCGAGTACACCAATATATCGTCAATAAAGATGATCACAAAGCGGTCCAGGAAATCTCGGAATGTCCTGTTCATCAAGTCCATAAACACTGATGGCGCATTCGTCAGTCTAAACGGCATGACCGTGAACTCGAAATGCCCATACCTTGTGCTGAACGCCGTCTTCGGGATATCACATTCCCTTATCCTCAACTGATAGTACCCCGACTTCAACTCCAACTTAGAATATACCGACGATCCGACTAACTGATCGAACAGATCATCAATCCTCGGGATCGGGTACTTGTTCTTCTCCGTCAGCATGTTCAACTCTCTATAGTCGATACACAACCGCATACTCCCGTCCTTCTTCTTAACGAAGAGGACTGGTGCGCTCCAAGGCGACGAGCTTGGACGCATATAGCCTTGCTCCATCAGCTCCTCTAGCTGAACTTTCAACTCTGCCATCTCCTTAGGCGCCAACCTATACGGAGCACGTGACACCAGTTTGGCCCCCGATACGAGCTCGATGGTGAAATCAATCTCCCGCTGCGGTGGGGCTCCGGGAAGACTATCGGGGAACACATCGGGGTATTCACAAACCACGGGGATGCTATCCAACGTGGACTTTGGCTCCACAGCCCCCACTATTGCGAAGAACAGCTCTGCACCAGCACGAACTACCTTTACCACCTGAAGAGCAGACATTAGCGTCTTGCTCGACCCCTTGAGTCCCTCGAATGTTGTCCCCCTCCCAACACCCAGTTTGACCTCCTTCCGGTCGCAGTCAATCCAAGCTTTCTGCTCCGAAAGCCAATCCATCCCAAAGATAACGTCAAACTCTACTAGCGGCAGCAATGGCGCTAGCAAGTCGAACTCTTGGCTCCCAATGTGAACCTTTATGACGCACACTCTATCTGCACGCATCGAGCACCCATTCGGTAGCAGCACATCCAACTTGTCCTTCGCCATCGAAGAAGGGACTCCGATGCGCGATATAAAATTTTCGGACAAGGAGTGTGAAGCTCCCGTATCGAACAGTGCCCGTGCCGGACTATCGCTAATCAAAATAAAGCCTATGCAAACCATATTAGGCTAACAAGCAATAAACAACAGTATCTAAGTTAACTTGTTATAAATTAACTCGTACCTATCACCACATCCACTTGTTTAATAGCCTCCTGCTGCCCCAAGTTGTAGACTCTAGGCTGAGTCGGAGCATAGTGGGACGCGGTTGACTCCACCGCCTTGCCCTTCTCTTCGTAAGTAGCTCCTTGTTTTCTCTCGGACTTTGGGCGTCCGCTCCAGCAATCGCGGGCAAAGTGCCCCGTCTTTCCACATGTGAAACAAGCGCCCGGGGTTTGATTGGTAGTTGCCCCCGAGGCACCTGTAGAAGAAGCTGGACTTGGCGGCCTAGCCTTCTTGTAGAATCTTCGATAGCCCGACTTCGACGTAGTCGGCGCCTTGAACTCTGATTTCTTCCTACCAGATTCCTTCTTAGCTTGCACATTTCTCATGTCCTTCTCCAAGGACCGGGCCGAGTTGACCAAGGTTAGGAAACCTTGCGCCATGGGCCCTGACAGTAGCAACCTCAGCTCATCTCTTAACCCTTCATAGAAGCGGTTAGTCTTTCGCTCCTCATCGGCAAAGGTAGCGCTAGCATATCTCCCCAATCGAGTAAACTCGTGGAGGAACTCGTCTACAGTGCTATCTCCTTGCACCAACTTTTGGAACTCGTTCTCTAGTGCGATCCTCTGCGCTGAGGGGAGGTATCGAGCCATGAACAGTCTCAAAAATTCCTCCATAGATACTTCGGCCAATGACCTTCCCCTCAACTGGTGTAGCTCTAGACCTTCCCATCATAACCTTGCGTCCCCATCCAATAGGAACGTCGCTATTGTGGTCTTCTGCCACTCTTCTGTTTCAGTTGCTGTCATCACCCTATTGACTCTTGAGAGCCAATCTTCAGCCTGGGTCGGGGTTCCCGTTCCCGAGAACACCGGTGGGTGGAAGCCCATCACATGCTTAAGCTGTCTCTCAGTTGCTCTCCGAGGCAACTCCGACTCCACCGCCAACTACTCAACCCGTCTAGGCTCCGTCGCTTGGAGCGGCACTTGCTCCTCCGCAGGAGCAGGCTGCTGCACCTGTCTTGTAGATTCGCATTAATCATCGCCATGACAGCTTCTGCCACCAACCTAATGGTCTCGGCAGACAGAGGTGTTGCAGGCGCTTCACTTGGTGCACTGCTTGCCTCAGAACCTGGCCGTTCTGACGGCCCAGCACCACTTCAGGTCACCTATAAACGTGCAAAACACCGATAAGCGACCAAATACTATTGCAAACAGCAATTATAGGAACACGCAGGTTCCTCAAACATGTGTATTTTCATTCCTAAGTGGACATTCATGGGTTCTTTTCATGTTATAACGATGACACACACATGTGCTCACCACCCCTTAAAGTGAATTCGCCCACGAATTCATTTAAGTTTGACCGAAACCAGTAGTCTGATACCAATTTGTAACACCCCTATCCGTCACATAGCATATAGCAGTAGGTCCGGCCGGGGCCCGACGCCATATACTACGGACAGACCGGTTGGTTACGCGTTGAAACCATACAACCAATCACCAACGTCCTACACAGAGTCATTCTAGCGGAAGCAATTTCTTAAGTTGCACAAAAATAAAAGAACCCTGCCAAGCACGAATGTCCACTACTTAGATAAAATAGGAATGATTAATACAAAAGTACCGGCCTTATGGCCTTACAATAGTTCTCTCAACAAGAGTGTCTTTCATACTTCGGCTCGCAGGTCGGCCATACATGAGATAAACGGAAAACATAAAGAAAGGTAGGCCTTCGAGGGCCAGCACCGCAACATGGGCTTTAGCCCGCTATTTCCCGCTCGGCTTTGCAGCACCTACAAGTCACAATCCACCGCCCGGTGGTAAACAAAAGCAACAGTCAGCTATGCTGACCAAATTATAACGATCCCGCCCCCGTAATCAGGGCAACGATGCTCTTTCCCTGCACTTTATTAGTATAGCATCAATATAGTGTAAAAACACTTCAACACAGGCGTAGGCTCACACGACCACACACCTTGTGCACACAGGGCACATTCATGGCGAACCGGCCAATGTCACGTCAATTCAAGCCATAGACGTTCCCGTTCCACCACCGCCCCTTGGACGGCCAACCATATGAGCATTTTGTCTTCTTGGCCTTGGTCACGACAATTTAAGCCATAGACCGCCGAAGACCCTCATCCATGCCAAGGGTTCCACCGAACGACATAGATCGGGTACGGTTCCGCCTGACCCGTGCTCATATCGCAACAGCAATTTAAGCCATATGCGCAGGTCAAGACTCACCGAGTCCCATTTCCAGCACAATAATCACATAACCCGATTATGTTCATGTTGGCTCCCCGACCACCATGTTGGCAAAACCCGCTTTTGCCCAGTTTTCCGGGTGCACCTTAGAGTTAATCTCCAAGGCTCCCTGCTGCAATCTACCACGTAGAAAACCCGAAAATGCCCAAACACCCGGAGTCTTCCCCGGTTCATATGCAATGCAACATCACCGATCTGGCTCTACATGTCTGGATAGGCTTCACACACAATGCCTATGCCCATTTTCGCATACGGACTCTATACAAGGGGGACTTTACATATCTACCCCAAGGAACGCTCCAACTCTTCGCTCACTCGCAAGAGAGGGCTTCCTATGCAAAGGTAAAAAGGGCTTCACATGCCCAAGGATGAGAAATCGTTACCCTTGCGTTCTTCCGCGGCGCCATGAAAAAACTAAGTAGTTGGAAAGCACCGCAACGGCGTCACCTCCACGGATCTGGACTCGGATCGCGATTCGGAGCTCCGACGCTCCACCGGCGGCCAGATCTTGGTCTCCAACCTCTCACCTTGCTCTCCCTTCTCTCTAGGATTTAGAAAGAGAATGCAAAAAGAGAATGAGGGTTTTGAAACCCTTATCCCGGCTAAAACCACCCAGGAGAACCCCCCCACCGTCGGATCCAAAGCCAAGGAAATGAACGGCCACGATTAGGACTCAAATTAGAAAATCTGGGCCGAACACGGGTTGCAACACGGCCGTGTGCCTGGTCGTGTCACCCATTCGCCATGTTGTCCGACTCGAAAACCAGCACACGGCATTTGACACGGCCTCCGACACGCCCGTGTCACCTGTGACACGCCCGTGTCGAGACCCGTGTCACGCCCCCCCTGTGTGCAATCGGCCAGCTTTCCCAACCCGAGGAGGACACGGCCGGCGACACGGCACCCGACTCACCCGTGTCGCATGTGACACGCCCGTGTCATGGCCCGTATGCATGACTCCGAAAACTGCCCAAAGTGACACGCCCTGGGACACGCCCGTGTCCCAGGCCATGTGCCTCAACTCGACGATCTCCGATCGTCAAAACATCGACCACATGACCCGTGGCCGAACACGCCGTTGTCACGCCCGTGACACTCCCATGTCACGCCCGTGTCACGCCCGTGACACCTACTCCAAAATTCAGACTGGGCTTAAAACGTCACCCGTCCCTCTTTTGAGTTTCGGGGTGTTACAAAGTAGGGCAAACCACCGCAAACCCAAAAGATGCAAGTTGTTTGCTTTATTGAAATACTTGTAAATTACTTGTGGTAAAAAGTGGCGGGTCGATCATTCTTGTAGACCATTCGTACCGATATGGGAGGGTTGATGGCTCTAGGCACTAGGGAGAGAGTACCCCGGGAGCATGGCCATGTTTTTTGCCCCTTCAGGTCCCTCCACTAGTTAGCCAAATTTCATTATCACCGGATGTCGCTCACATCTATGAGTACACTTTGTTTTACATTAGGGCCTTGGTAGTGCAGTACGACCACACCCAGAAGTTGCATGACTGGCCACTATCACCGACTCCTATATTAGTGAGGCTCGCATGATTCACTACCCTGCTAGAATGGAAAGGGTCAAACAATGTAGATATAGGGTATTGTTGCAGGCTGTGAATACCTGCATGATTGGGCGCTATTATAACACCTCCATCCGTCACATGAAATATACCTGCCATATTCCACAGACAGTCAGCGAGGTTACAAGTTGAATATAATAAGACAAAATGAATCCTAACTAAGAGCATTCTAGCGGAAGCTTCATGGGTTAAATTGACTTACGTATCAACAATATCCACTATATAAAACAATTGGAATATTATTACAAAATACACAAAACATTACGGCCTTAAGGCCTTACAATTATTCTTCAACAAGGTGGTTTACGAACATCAGCTCACAGGCCGACCACACATGAAAACATTAAAATTCTTCGCTTGGTCTTCGAGGGCCGGCATAACATCAAGGGCTACAACCCGATATTTTCTGTTCGGCTCTCCAGCACCTGCACAGGGACAATCCACCACAAGGATGACAAATATGGCAATGGTCAGCTTTAGCCGACCAATTTATTACGACCCTACCCCATATCCGGGGCAGCGATATACCTTCCCTGCTGTATGCATAACAATTATATATAGATATATCACAAGTAAGAACAACTCAAGCACCATTCAATACATCACATGTAACGTCCCGGTTCACGCTAGGCCCCTCGTTCGTGCTTCTGAGTTAGGAGAGCTGACTTGGGCCCAGGGAGTGCAGGCGACTAGGCTTACACTCGTGTGGAAAAGAGAAACTGGTCCAGAATTAGACACGGGTAGAGACACGGGCGTGTCCCTACCCGTGTGCGTCGAGTAGAACTCGATAGGTGTCGAGTGGAACTCGACAAGGCCTATCCCGAGTAGGACACGGGTAGAGACACGGGCGTGTCCCTACCCGTGTCGAGAGGCGTTGAGTGGAACTCGACAGGGCATGTCCCGAGAAGGACATAGGTAGAGACACAGGCATGTCCCTACCCATATGCGTTGAGTGAAGATCAACGAATGTCTCCAAAGCAAGACACGGGTAAGAATACGGCCATGCACACGGCTGTGTCCCGTGACACGGGTAGTGGACACGGGCGTGTCCCTACCCGTGTCTGTGTCCATACGACGCTATAACCATCGACGACGCTTCACCGAGCGGGACACGGGTAGGAACACTGGCGTGTTCCCACCCGTGTTGGTCCTATTTATATAGGATTTGGCCATTTTTCATCCTCTTCTAAAGCCTTATTTTCTGTGGAGAAACTGCAGGAGGAGGGAAGGAGTTGCTAGAATCAACTATACTCTGTGAAGAACTGCCACCGCCAAGGAGAAGAGGATGCCGTAGCGAAGAGTCACGCGATATATGGCCAGAAATAACGAAAACGCCGGAAATGATGTGAGTTTCCTCCCCTATCCCTTGGTGCTAGATCTGTAGTTAATCCTAGGAGAGCGATCGAATCAAAAGAGTCTTGATGTGTGGGATGGATACTCTTAGGAGGAGGCCATTCTAGGACTTGTGTTCTAGGGTTTAGTAATCTTCAACCTCTCCTTCCTTCAATATGATGGTGGGAATGTTCTCGTGAAGAGGAATGGACTGATGAGGGTGGATAAGGGAGGAGGATTTCTAGGTGTGATTTGTGAAGATCCGCTAGAGGAGGAAGATGAACTTATGCCGTTCATTCCGCCTCAAAAATCCGTGCAAAAATCTTTGTTCTGCACACAACGATCTTCATGGCCATTTTCATGTATGTCATGGCCAGATCTGGGCTTTCGACTAAATACGATAGTCGTAAGCCTTGGAGAGATCTTTCCAACGAGTGGTTACACATTTTCAGGCAATGTCTGAAGCCACAGGAAAGCGTGATCGAAATTTATGGATGATAATGTAAATGTGCTGAAACTGTAATTCGAATGTAGCAGTCTTAGAATCCGCTTTCGAGTATGATACGACCAAATCTGGGTTTCTGAATAAACATGAAAGTCGTGGCCCTTGGAAATACCTTTCAAACGATGGGTTACACATTTTCTCCAGATTCCTGTAGCATTAGTAATCCCCGTTTGAAGCTCTACTCTCAATACAATTCCTGCATGCTTGGTTCTTTGTTAATATAAACCTAATTTAGTATTATTAGAGGAATTGTGAATAGTTATCGTAAAGTTTGTGGTGAGCTATTGGTTGATCCTTTATAATAAGATGATAAAGTAAAACCTACTTAAATTAAATGGTTGGATGGTAGATCCCTAGGTGAACTAGTGAGTAGACAAGTTGGATTGTATAAACAACTAGATATGTGAATCGATAATGTGAGCTGTGAGCTCGAAATGTTGGAAGAGGATTGAATATGGTTAGTGCATGGATATGTGGAAGGGTTAATAGTGCGTGAATGTTTGCCGCACTTGATCGTTTGTGTTGATAAGGGATTTGGTAAGGGAACCCTTGTGAGCTGTTGAGCTCGAGATGTGAAGTAGCATGCGGTGTGAGTCGACACGTGGTGTCGTAATCCTGAGTTAAGGATAGTGTGGCAGGTCTACGGGCTCGCCAGTCGTCACACTGATGGGAGTTGACAGTTAGACCTTGGGCGGTTGGGCTTGGTCCTCAATGTTCATTCCCGGGGATCCTTCCGTGCCAAGTGAATGGTTAGGCTTGGTCCTCGTGCTCATTTTCGAGGGTCCTTCCGGGTCACAACTTAGGCCAGTTCGGGGCTAGGTTCTCGGTGCACATCTACCCGAGACACCCACTGAGCCGTAGTATGCTTGTGAACTCCGCTGATGTATTCTTGGCGTTGAGGCGTTCAGAGGCCTAGGCTATGTGGTGTGGATGCCGACCTAGTAGTAGAGATGACCGCTCTACTGTCACCGTCTTGCCACGACGGTTGACGCCTGAGAGGTTAGCTACCTGCTCAAAAAGTGGGAATTACAGAGTATGTATTGACACAGTAATTTCTTGCGCGTATGCATGTTGAGTCATAACATAGCATTCATTGCATCACATTACATTGCATAAATAAGATCCTCATCGTATAAGTTTGTATGGGCACTCTTATACGATGAGTTACTTTTCTGTTGAGCCGATCCTCAACTTACATGTCTGTATGGGCATTCATATAAGTTGAGTTACTTTCAGTTATAGCTTAAATTCTCATACTCTGCTGTAAATGTAGAACTGCTAGCTAACAATGCTGATGATACCGTTATAGTTTACTTTACTGCTACTTATGTCATATATATTACTCCACCTATTTGTACTACTGCTTCATTAAATTTATTGTACCCTGATCCTTTCTTCGCCGGGTGCTGAGGAGTTGCTGGGGGAGCGGATGTGAAACCACTTAGTATTTAAGAACCATTCACCACAGACGTAGGCTTAACGGTCGCACGCCCCGTTCACTCAGGGCACATTTTCGGTGTACTGGCCTACCTCGTGTAACACCACGATTCAGAGGTACTTACTTGACGACACTGTCGTTCAGAGGTACTTAACTTGACAGTAACTTTGTCGTTCAGAGGTACTTAACTTGATGACTACATCGTTCAGAGGTACTTAAATTGACGACTGACCGCCCATTCATAGGTACTTAACTTGATGGCACAGTAATTGGCCTCCATGGCACAACTCATCATAAGCCACACGGCTCTTTACCATTTTAGGCTGGTACCCACCATTGCTGGGCAATTTAAGCTCACAGCTTTGCATACAATGGCCCCGCAGGTCTCTTAAAGACAGGCCTCACAATATTGTATCTCCCTGGGAGCTATCGCTGGCGAAAGTCACTATCGCCCGACGACATCACAATTCTCCAAACTGTGATCTTTTCTGGGTCTTTTCTTGGAAATGCTTCCAGTACTTTGATGTAGCATCCTGCACACCCCTAGACCCCAGATTTTACACGTACATCACACGCATATCCATGGAGTTTTCTCTGGCACGCAAAATAAACATCACCAATCCAGACCAACTTGTTTAGATGGGCTTCTCACAGCATACCTATTTCGTACTCCACATTTCCGGATCTATATGCAGGAATATATGAGGATCAAACCGATCTACCCATTGGAATCCACCCTTTTTCACCTTTTGGTTAAAGGATCCATGCAAGTATGCATACTGAGGACTTCACTTGGCCGGGATAAACTCGTTACCCTTGTAGTTCGTTTTGGAGCCATGGAGTTAGCGTTCTTGAAAGTGTTAAGTTGTCTACCTAAATCACCTAGAGGAGGGTGAATAGGTGAATTGTGCGTCTATTTACGGAATAAAAAAATTTAACGAACTTGCACAAAAACAATCAATCAATCACAAAAGACAAGAAGATTTATAGTGATTCCTCAACCTTGGGTATGTCTACTTTCCCTCACCGATCTAGTAAATCACTAGACTCGTCTACTCCGCTATCTCGGATTGAAAATCAATCTAACATCTCAGAACCAAGTTCCTACAATCTTGATCCAAATGGATCTACACTCGGAAGATGAAAACTTCCTACAACTCGGAGAACAACGCCCCTACACTCGGAGAATAATCTCCTACAAAATTACAAAGAGATATGAAATACAAACAGAGATTTGTCTCAGATCTGGAAAAATTTATCTCTAGGTCTTCTTTTAAACTTTGCGGCTTTTTCAGAATTTGTTGAAGAAGACTTGGTAGATCTGATCTGAGAAAACTTTGACCTACTCGATCAAGGAGAAGATGAAGATTCCTTGAACAACAAGTCGTTCTGGATCGAAAACAGTCGAGTCGATCTTCAACCTGAGCGGCGGCGACGGCTTCTGTAAATTCGTTCTTGGAGTGAGATGACCGATAAGAAATTTAGAAAGTGTACGGTTCACCGCTTAGGGTTAGTCTTAATGAAAAGACATTATATAGGATTTTCCCTAACAGTTAATATTGACAATAATGACGGCACGTGGACCAATCACGTCAAGTCATTTGAAAATCCCGTCGATCTGGACTTCAGTAAATTTTCTGAAAAATGAACTGCTGTTCTCGAGAAGTATGAATAAGTTCTCGAGAACAAGGCTAATTTCTCGAGAGCTATACTTTCTGGACTTAAGTTAGTACTCGAGAAATAAGCGTTGAGTCAACTTAAGAACTAAATTACGCTTCTCGAGAATTAAAATAACATTACTCGAGAGCTAAAACTTGTACTCGAAAACTAAGATGACTTCTCGAGAACTAAAAGCTAAGTTCTCGAGAACTATAACCAGCTTCTCGAGAGATGGACTTAGAAAATTTTTCACGACTGTATCTGGATACTCGAGAAATATCAGAAGTGACTTCTCGAGAATTAGGCTAAGCTTCTCGAGAACTTTAATGATGTTACTCGAGAACTAGTTTAGGCTTCTCGAGAACCAAGTGAACTTCTCGAGTCTGCTAACTCTACTTCTCGAGAACTATACCAGACTTCTCGAGAAGTGGACTTAGAAAAAAAAATTTTGAACTTAGAAACTTTTTCTCTTCAAGAATCCAATCTTCATTCCATGGACCAAGTGCTTGAATATGAAGTGTGTCCTAATAGAGAGGCTACACATAAGTCAACACCTTGGATCACATAGTGAGGGATTACACTGTATGGTCCTGTGTTCATGACCCACTGTAGACTTACATTGGTCTACACTTAGCAATGATAGTCTGCAAACACACAACTAATCAAAGATATTAAATACAACTTAATTCATCTTAATTCAAGGATGACTTCATGCAAATCTGGGTTATTGTGGATGCACTACCCAACAGTTCTATCCGGTTGGAAATGAGCACGTCGCTTTCCTCTTCACGAATCTAGTATCGGATCTTGATTCCAAGCACAAGCACACCTTGGATTGATCTCTACAAGATCTCCTGGAACTTTCCCCCTCTTCCTCTCCAAAACTAAGCAAGAGAGTGTGTGAGAGAATATGAGAATGATTTCTCATGTCCAGCCTTTATCTGAAAGCTACCGCCACACGGTAACTCCTACAGCCACGCGGTAATATAGGCGGTAATTCTTTGACCAGCCGGCACCGCTATCCAGAGTTATCTCCCCGCGATAACTCTTTAGCCCCTGGCGGTGGACTGATGACTCGAGAGGTCCTTTTGACGTTTGTCGAGCGGCTAGCGCGGCGCGGTAACGCCTATCACCTTGCATTAGTGATCTCGACGATTCTTCAATAACATTGAGTGGTTTTGACATTCGTCGAATGACAAGCGCAGCGCGATAACTTACTATCGCCAGGCGGTAAAAACTTGAGCGCTTAGCCTTTTAATTCATTGAGCTACCGCCTGCGATAAGACTATCGCCGCACGGTAGCCTCCAATGACCACTACTCCTTTTTGGGGTGTTACAGTAGTGAGAGGTAAGGCTATCTGCGAAAAGTTCTCCACAAAGCGCATGTAGTAGCTACCAAGTCCAAGGAAACTCCTGACTTCCGCTACTATGGCCAACATAGGCCATTCTCGTATCGCAACTATTTTCGCCGGATCCACCGCAATACCTTCTCCACTAACTACATGGCCCAGAAAAGCCACTTACGACATCTAAAACTCACACTTTGAGAACTTGGCATAGAGTTTATTCCTTCCCAAGGTATGTAAAACCATCCTCAAGTGATTTGCATGATCTTCTTCTGATTAAGAGGACACCAGTATGTTGTCAATAAAGATGATCATAAACTAATCTAAGTACTCTTGAAAAGTTTAGTGCATAGTGTCCATGAATACCGATGGCGCATTTGTTAGCCCAAGCGACATTACAGTGAACTGTTGGAGTTACCATGGTGATCTAGAAGTAGTCAAACATGTAATCTCACTACCAACGCGATATGAGCCTGCAGGGTCGCACATAAGAGTTGTGGAGGAGTTGGAAGATTGACCGTATTGGTAAAGGTTACCAATCACCATTATGTATGGGGTCAGGCAATTGTTGCCAATAAAGTTCATAGGGCATGGATAGTCGAAAGGTCGTCGAGAATGTCTCGACGACCAAGGCAAATCGTCGAGAATGTCTCGACGACCAAGGCAAGTCGTCGAGAATGTCTCGACGACCATGGCAATGTCGTCGAGAATGTCTCGACGACTAGCGGGGTTTAGTTGAGAATCAATCTGATAGATTCATCGAGAATCAAAGGCTTAGTCGTCGGGACTATCCATTGATTCTCGCCGAATCTGCCTGATGATTCTCGCCGATCGACGAGTATCGTCGAGAGTTATTGAGTATGACTCGATGACTAAAGGCCATTCATCGAGAATCGTCCCTGATTCTCGACGACTTGGCTGATGATTCTCGCCGAACGCCTTTGCCGATTCTCGCCGAATTCTTCCAGGGACCCTATGCTGTGTGGTCTGCGGATAGCCATTCCTTTAGGTCTATTTATACCTTTGGTATAAATAGACACTTAGGGTTTTGGAAAAGAGGGGGGACTTGTGCTTTTTGCTGCCGATTAGAACCCGACGGAAATAGTTCCGCCAATCGCTCGTTCCGCCGCATCCCGCACATCGCCGGACGGAAGTGTTCCGCCGCATCCCGCACATCGCCGGACGGAAGTGTTCCGCCGCCGCCGTGTCTGCTCCGCTGACCCTCCCATTTCCGGCGATAGTCGTTGTTCTTGCCTCTCCTAGCGCGGACCTAGCAGTCCGTGGAGTTGCAAAGGTGCGGCTGTCTTCCTCCCGATCGTTCGTGCGACGAGCTGTTCGGGTTTCTCCTGCTCGTGTGGATTTCTGCAGAGACGTGGATATTATTCCACGTACAACTCGCCACCGACAACACTCAATACTTGGAGCATCTTCGTTGAGTTGTGACTCAACGCCACTAAGGTATTTTGCCCTAGTTATTTTGTTTACTTCTTGATACAACGATCATGGCCAGATCCAGTTCTCATGGGCTGTTCTCGTACTTTTCCTTTCCGCTGCGTGCACAAAGTGTTGTGCCAACCCTCACGAGAAACCCCAACATGAACTCATAGTGATCATAGCGTGTACAAAACACTATCTTAGGAATGTCACATTCCCTAATCCGCAACTGGTAATAGCCAGACTTTTAATTTAGCTTTGAATAGACAGTTGATCCCACCAATTGATCAAACAATTCATCAATCCGTGGAATCAGATACTTGTTTTGATCCGTCAGCTTGTTAAATTCTTGATAATCAATGTATAGACATAAAAGTCTGTCCTTCTTCTTCACAAAGAGGACTGGTGTACTTCAAGGTGACATACTTGGACGTATATAGCCTTGCTTTAGCAATTCCTGCAATTGAACTTTCAGTTATGCCATCTCTTTTGGTGCTACGCAGTACGGTGAGCGGGCCACAGGTTTCGCACCTAGAACCAACTTAATAATGAAGTCAATCTCTCGCTGGGGAGTAACATAGGGAGATCCTTAGGAAACACATCTGCCCAATCCGACATAATAGGAATGTCACTCAGAATTGACTTCGGCTCAACAGTCTCTAATAGCGTGAAGAATAATTTTGCGCCCTTCTGAACAACTTTGACTACTTGGAGAGCAGACATTGATTTCTTGCTCAATCCTCTCATACAAGAGAACTTAGTCTCTCGTTCAGTGTTCAGTCCCAGTGTGACTTCCTTAGAGTTGCAATCTATACCGATACACTTCTCTTAGAGCTAATCCATACCAACGATCACATCACACTTAACTATTGCCAGCACAGATGCTTCCAAACCAAAGTCATGACTTCCTATCCATATGTGCATAAAAACCTTTCTACCCGTATTCACAATTTATTCTTAAGGTAATGTTATCACAATCTCATATTTATTATACAAATATAAGCATAAAAGGAATACTATATGCCCAATCAAACGACTTCTTGATTATTCTATGAACAACAGGTTTGTACATGCAAAACATGCACTCTTACACAAAGTAGAAATTACAGTTGTCTATTACAGCTACTTCCTTATTCATACTTGTAATATCATTACAGGCCGTTTAGGCATTCTTGAGCATAATGTCCCTCTTTGCTACACATATAGCCAGTAAGTGGAGCTCGTCCTGCCGTTGCTCCAAACTTAGCCTTCTTTGTGTTTTTCTCAACCATTGGACGACCATGCCAACACTCTCGAGCCCTATTCCCCACCTTGCCACAAGTATAGCATGTAATCATGCTTTTCTCTAACGTTGCTCCAGAAGCAACTGTAGATGGAGTAAGTCCAGAAGACCTGGACTTCTTCTTCCACCTCTTAAAATGCGATTTTGAAGAAGTCAGCACTTTGAACTCAAGTGTCTGGTGGTTTTTGTCAAATCTATCTCCAGAGATCTAGCTGACTCCACCAATGATTGGAATCCCAGTAACTTTTGACCCATCATCAAAAGTCGGAGATCATCGCGCAGACCATTATAAAATATGTTGGTCTTAGTCTCTTCATATTCCCACACAAACCCTGCATGGTGCCTTAACATGACAAACACATGTAGGTACTCATCAATCGTATGTGCTCCCTGCACCAAACACATGTTCAACTGCTGATCTGAGGCCCTTCTTATTGCAATGTGCTGAAGGGATCCAACCCGCATCGAAGCCACCGCCGGGACAGGGGGCTGCACATGCCTTTCGTGTTGGGCATTGATCATTGCGAAGACCACATCAGCTATCATTTGAACCGTTGATGCAAAAGGAGGAGGTGTAGGCACCTCAGTTGGTGCATTGCTCTCTGCCAGGCGACAGGGTTCACCCTGCCCCATACAACCTCTAGTCGCCTATAATCATGAAACACATAATTAATCAACTAATAATATTGCAAAAAGCAATGTTAGGTACATGGGAAAATGTGTACCTGATTTGAAGAAGCCTCACTTAGTTCAATGATATACATCAAGGTGTATTTGATATTATTTTGAGTTTCTATGTGCAGGTTAAGTATTTGCTAAAATGAAGGAAAAAGTTTCTAAGTCCACGTGTCGACACTTAAGGAAGTCTGTGTCGACATTTGGAAAAGCTTTGTCGACACCTGAAGTAACTGTGTCGACACACATAATTTATTACTCGACATCAACTGTGTCGACACCGGGAGGCAGTGTCAACACACAGAAATATTAGTCGACATCAACTGTGTCGACACCTGGAGACAGTGTCGACACACAGAATTCTGTGATAACATCAACTATGTCGACACACAGGACTTGTGTCAACACACAGCATAATTTCAAAAATGTTGTTTGTTGTGTAGTAAAGAAGTGTCAGTGTTGACACAAAGAAGCAGTGTCGACACACTCTACAGATGTAGTGTCAAGAAGCAGTGTCGACACCAAAGGAGCTATGTCGACATCACCAAAGCTTGTGTCGACACTTAATCTACTTGTGTCGACATATAATGACAATTAGTCTCGACGCTTTGCTGACAAAGACAAAGGTTCAAGAACTGACTGGAGACTTGACAGCTGTGTATTCCAACAAGTGTACTGAAGCTGTCAGACTTGTCAGAAGTTGGTTAGAAACCGGATCAGCCGGTTACCATGGATGAAGTCTATATATATAGATGGATTCTGTCAAATCAAAAAAAAAATGTGAACAATAATAACAACACCAGGAATAACTATTGTAGTATTGATCATTGATCAAGAAAGTGTACGTCACACAGAAGAAGATTTTCGTAAGAAGATCTAAGGAGAATTCAAGCAAGAATTCTGAAGAAACTTCAGAAGTTCTGGAGAGAGAGAGAGATCTCTAACTATTGAAGTAAAGAAGGAGACATTTACAAGTCTCTTAAGAAGCAGATCTTGAACTAATCTGCTAAGAAAGATTCAGATCTATGTCTGGATTCTAAGAAGGAAGCTGGCAGCCAGTCAACTTCAAAGGAGTAAACCCTACTGAGTTCAAATTCAAGAAGCTTTGAAGAAAGCTAAGAACAGGTTGATTTCAGCCATCAGTTTTATCAAGAAGCTGATCAAGAAACCTCTTATCCCTTCTCTCTCAACAAGGGTAAGAGTCCATCTAAATACTTATCAAATTTTGTAGGATCTTTTCATAGATCTGAGTTGTAAGCATATATTATAAAGGCTGAGTGTAGGAGATATAGATCTTTGAGTGGTAGGGCTTTTGAGCCTGAGTGTAGGAGAAATTTTTCTCTGAGTTGTATGCCTTGTAAGAAGGCTGAGGTAGGGCTGTTAGCCTGAGCTGTAGGAGTGTGGTTACACTCTGAGTTGTAGGAACCTTATAGGGTTCTGAGTTGTAGGAACCTTTCAGGGTTCTGAGCTGTAAGATCTGTGGATCTGAGAAGAAGGAAGAAGTTAGGCCGAATCTAGCACACTACTAGATAGGTGAAGTGGGAAAGTGGATGTACCCAGACCTTGGGGAACCACTATAAACCTATGTGCAATCTGTGATGTGTGTGTGATTGTAATTTCTGTGCTGTGATTGCTGTTGAATAGTTAGATTCTATTTTAAGATCTGAAAAAAAATATTCTGCCTTAAATAAAAAAGAAAATAACCTATTCACCCCCCCCTCTAGGTGTTTGGGTTATCTTGAAATTAATTCTATCAAGTGGTATCAGAGGGAGGTTACTCAAAGAAGGACTTAACAGTCTGAGTAAGATCCATAAGGCAGATTCAAGATCAAGAAAATTGGTTCAGGAGAAAATCATAAGGAACTAGGTTCTATGAAATTACCCATATGCAAGAAAGAGATATTTAGAATATGGAAAGAAAGGGTCAGGCTTTTCATGGAGGCTTCTAATCTAAGGATCTACATTATAGTAATGGAAGGTTCTTATATTCCAATGAAGGTGCCAGTTCTAGATGCAAATCAAAGAACTCCCAAAGATTTTTCTGAGATGACTAAGGAAGAGATCATTCTGGCAACTATGGATAAAAGATCCCAGAATATCATAGTAAGTGCCATAGATGATTCAACATTTCAAAATTTGATTCACTGCAAGACCTCCAAGGAAATGTGGGACACTTTGATAGTATACATGGAGGGTTCTGAAGAAGTCAGACAAGATAGAAAATATATGCTGAACCAGGAATATTAGAGTTTCAGACAAGGAAAGTCAGATGGTATAACTGAGTGTTATAAGAAGTTTTATAGAATAGTAAATGAGTTGATGTCCTATGGAAAGATCTTCTGTACATATGAACTGAATGATAAATTTCTAAGATTCTTGACAAAGGATTGGGACACTAAGATTTGTGCCATTAGGAAAGTGGCCAAACTTGCAGATATCTCTCCTCAAACTTTGTTTGGAAAATTACTGTCATATGAGATACAGCTGATGGCTAGGAAAAAGGAAGAGAAAAGTGCAAAAGGGGAGCATAGAGAAAAGTCTATGTCACTCAAGGTGGAAGCCACTAGGAAGAATAGGAGGATGTCTCCATCACCTCCTGAGATAGTTGCTGAAATTACTTCATATAATTCAGACAACCAAAGTTCAGACAACAGTGACTCAGATAAAGACTTTACTGCCTTCACAAGGCAGTTTTAGAGATTCCTGAAGAAGAAGCAGTTGAAGTCAAGGCCCTCCACATCTCAGCCTGTGGATGCCTATTATCAAAAGAGGAAGTCATCAAGGAAGGACAGGAACAAGTCTAAGCCTTGCAAATCTACAACATCAAAGATAGTTTGCTACTGCTGTAATAGGACTGGACATGTTGTGGCTGAGTGTCTAGATAAAAGAAAGGATTCTTCTGATAAAAGGAAGACTCAACAAAAGAGCAAGAAGGAGAAATCCTTTGTTGCTAAGAAGGAGAAGAGCTTAATAGACCAATCATTTTCAGAGTCTAAATCTGAAGCTGAGGCATTCATTGGTCTATATGCAGCAGATGAAGAAGATGAGTTTATGCAATTGCTGAACTCTATCTATGAACAAGAAGACCATCAGTGCATAGGATTGATGGCTATATCAGAAGAAGACAAGTGTCAGGATCAGCCTGGTCCTAGTAAGGTACAATGTATTTCTAGAAATTCAGATTGTAGTACTGGCACAGAGTCAGCTACATCTACATCAAGTGATGTGGATGGGTATGAGTCTGAAGGTGATATTCATCAGCTGATAGATGAATATGGGGACTTGTTGTAGGCACTAAAGAAAAGCAAAAACCTGGCCAAAACTCAGGCTAAGGAAATTGCAGATCTTAAGATGGCTGCATCTTACTTAGAGAAAGAGTTTGATCAAAAATTGAATGAGATTGCCAAACTAAAAACTATAACTGTTATTCAGATGGGCACAATCACATATAAAAATGATCTGATTAAAAGTATGGAAGCCAGACTTCAAAAGAAAAAAGATTTGGTGGCTAGTTATTCCAAGAAAAAATCAATTTTACCCTTAATAGATGAGTTTGTGGCTCAAAAGGGTAAGGCTGGAATAGGCTTTAAAGGTAACACCAGGGCTGTCCAATTTAAGAGAAAGGGCAAAGCCTCAGTCCAGCAACTAAATTTTAAAGTCCCTGTAGTTTTTAGAAAGGTACAAGTGCCTTCTAACAAGTATGACCTTGAGAATACTCATGGTCATAGTAAGACTGAAGTTCTGAATGACAAGGGTGTTTATGTCAATAAGGCAGCCCATGTCATAAACCACATGTTCCTAAGAAAATAGTGGGTGTAGCTGTAGCAGTACCAGCACAATACAAAAGATTTGATGTCAACCAGACTGTCAAGAATGTATCTAAAAATAGATACAACAAGTATGAATGTTGGTGTTGTGGCAAGACAGGCCATTATGCCTTAGATTGCTGGCACAACAATAGTGTCATGAAGAACAACAGTCTACCTATTAGAAGAGCAGCAGGTAGATTTTATAAGTATGAAGCTAACTTGAACCAAAGACCCAAGACTTACTTGGGTTCTAAGGGAAGGTAATTCTTTATTGTAGGTGAGTCCAAGTTACCATGCCCCTATATGGTACTTGGACAGTGGATGTTCCAGGCACATGAATTGAATAAAGGGATTGCTGAAGGAGTATTTACCTATCATAAATGGGCCTAAAGTAATCTTTGGTGGTTCTGAAAAAGGAATCATCAAAGGATTTGGTAACATTTCTAGTAACCAGATTACTATCACTCAAGTGGCCTATGTGAAGGGTTTGAAACACAACCTTATAAGCATAAGTCAGCTGAGTGATTTAGGATATGACATTTCATTAATTAAGAATGGATGTCATATCAAAAGATCAAGTGATCAAAAGGTCATATTGATAGGATATAGAAAAAGGAATGTGTACTGTCTTAACTTTGAGTGTGAGAATAAAGGTTCTCCTATTTGTCTTGTAGCTGATGAGACAACCTCTCATTGTGTCAAATGGTACAAGAGGCTGGCCCATCTTAACTACAAAACAATTGGCCAACTCTTTAGCAAAGAGTTAGTAAGGAATGGTCCAAAAGTTAAGTGTATAAAGGATGAGATATGCTCAGCTTATCAAAAAGACAAGCAGACAAAATCCTCCTTTCATAGCCTTGAAAACAAGGATTCAGTGAGGTGTCTATACCTCTTACATATGGATTTATTTGGTCCTATGCCAGTTCATAGTCTAGGTAGGAAGGTCTACACTTTTGTGGTGGTAGATGACTATTCTATATATTCCTGGGTGTTTTTTCTGTGACAAAAATCAGTAACCCCAAGTGTTTTATACAGCTTTGTCAAGCAAATTTAGAATGAACTTGACAGTACAGTGGTCAAAATCAGAAGTGACCATGATACTGAATTTCAATCTGAGAGTATGACAAAACTGTGTGAAGAATTTGGGATTTTTCAAGAATTCTCCTCACCTAGAACACCACAGCAAAATGGTATTGCTTAAAGGAAGAATAGAACATTGATTGAGGCTGATAGAACTCTATTGAGTGACACTTCTCTCCCAGAATATTTCTGGGCTGAGGCAGTAAATACTGCATGTCATGTGATCAATAGGGCATCTATCACTAAAAGCCACAAAAAGACTCCCTATGAGATCATGAAGGGTAGAAAACCAAACTTATCCTATTTTAAGATCTTTGGTTGCAAGTGCTATGTCCTTAACAATGGCTAGTCTTATCTAACTAAGTTTGTTGCCAAATCTTAAGATGGGATATTTGTTGGGTACAACAACAATAGTAAGGCTTATAGAGTCTACAACTTGATTACTCAAGTTATAGAAGAGTCTGTACATGTTATTTTTGATGAAACAAGACTGATTAACAGTGAGTTTCCTTTTATATCATGCAGTTCTACAAGTATTAATGAGTAAATGGACAAGCTTACCATTGCAGAAGAAACAACTGAAGAGTAGGAAGTGGAAAATGGTGGCTACTGTCCAGGGGGAGTACAAGACTCTCTAGATGAAGATGTACACCAAGAGGTGCAGCATATTGAAGAGACTGGAGGTGTTCAACCAGAAGATAGTCTACCTCCAGCTGTTAGACACTTAAAGGATCATCCAGCAAATCAGATAATTGGTGATCTAAGACATGGAGTGCAAACCAGAAGAAGGAACTTGAACACAGTGCTTTGCTCAAGCTTCCTATCTCAACTGGAGCCAAAGAAATTTGAAGAAGCTATTCTAGACCCACATTGGATTGATGCCATGCAAGAGGAGCTGAATCAGTTCAGAAGGTGTAAGGTCTGGGAGTTAGTTCCTAAACCAAAAGTACACAACATCATTGGAACAAAGTGGATCTTTAGGAACAAACTGGATGAGAATGGGATCATTGTGAAGAACAAAGCAAAACTTGTTGCAAAAGGATACGGGCAGGAAGAGGGTATTGACTTTGATCAAACCTTTGCCCCAGTAGCAAGACTGGAAGCAATTAGGATGTTCCTTGCCTATGCAGCATATCAAGGCTTCAAGGTATTCCAAATGGATGTAAAATCAGCATTCCTAAATGGAAATCTAAAAGAAGAAGTCTATGTAGAGCAGCCCTCAGGTTTTGTTGATTCTCTCAAACCTGATTATGTTTATAGACTTAGGAAAGCTTTATATAAGTTAAAGCAAGCCCCAAGGGCTTGGTATGAAACCCTGTCTACTTTCCTTATTGAGAACAAATTCTCAAGGGGGGAAATAGACAAAACTCTATTCCTAAAGGAATCCAAAGGTAAGATAATCTTAGTCCAGATTTATGTAGATGATATTATATTTGGGTCTACAGAAAACAACCTTTGCAAGAAGTTTGCTAAACTTATGCAAGGGAAGTTTGAGATGAGCAGCATAGGGGAACTTAAGTTCTTCTTGGGACTTCAAGTAAGACAGACTGATGATGTCTTGTCCATATCTCAGTCTAAGTTCACCAAAGAGTTAATTAAAAAATATGGTATAGAATCATCCTCCACCATGAGAACTCCTATGAGAACAAGTATGCCTATATGCAAAGATGATACAGGTAAACCTGTAGATGAGTCTTTGTATAGAGGAAGAATTGGCTCTCTTCTATATCTAACTGCTAGTAGACCAGACATTATGTATGCAATATGTGTCTGTGCTAGGTACCAATCATGCCCTAAAGAATCTCATTACACTGTAGTAAAAAGGATTTTGAGATACTTAAAGGGCACACCTAATCTAGGCCTTTGGTAACCTAGGAATTGAGATTTTCTACTGACAGGCTATTCAGATACAGACTTTACAGGTTGCAAAGAAGATAGAAAAAGCACAACAGGAACCTGTCAATTTCTAGGAGGAAGATTGGTGTCTTGGAGTAGTAAGAAGCAGACTACTGTGGTAATTTCCACAGCTGAGTCAGAATATGTGGCTGCAGGAAGTTGCTGTGCACAACTATTATGGATTAAGCACTAGCTAGAAGACTATGGTATTCGGGTAAGTAGAACACCTTTGTTTTGTGATTCTACTAGTGTTATTTTTATTACTAATAATCCTATTTCACATAGTAGGACTAAGCATATAGAAATTAGATACTATTTTCTTAGAGAACATGTAGAGAAAGAGGACATCTCACTAGTATTTGTCAAAAAAGATTATCAGATTGCAGATGTGTTTACTAAGCCTCTAGATGAAACTAAATTCAATAAATTTAAAATTGAATTAGGTATGTTGAACATAGATTAGTTTAACAAATTTGGCTAAGTAAATCAGTGTCGACACATTCAGAGAAGTGATGTCGACACATCCAGAGAAGTGGTGTCGACACATCCAGAGAAGTGGTGTCGACACTTCAGTAAGTGGTGTCGACACAACCAGAGTAGTGATGTCGACACGTCCAGAACTTGTGTCGACACTTACAAATAGAGTCGACACAGAATTTCTGATGAACTTCTATGTTTGTCTAGTGTCGACATATCATCAGTAGGTGTCGACACATAGTAGTCAACGCCATTGTCGAGACATTAGAAGTATGTGTCGACATATTTCAACAGTATCAACACATTTAGACAGTTTTGCCCGCCTTTTGACCTTCTTTGTTTAAAAGGGTATAAATAGGACAAGAACATATTCTGTCGACACGCTCTCCAGATTTTCGAGACTAAACCCTTGTGTCGACAAACTCTCTTCTCTCAATACAAGCTTTCTCTCCATCCCAATGGCGCCAAAGGTTGAAGATAACATTAATGAAGGATATGAGTTGGTTCGCCATGCCTTTGATGATGCTGACTAAGAGATTAAAAGAGTAATTACCCTAATTACTGACAGTGGTCTGGAGTTTCTGGTATCCGAACCAACCAAGATATGGAAGAAGGAGATTCTTGATTTTTATGGCGCGGCTGCAATAGACTCAACAGGACTTAAGATTAAATAAATAGTTCATGGAGTAAGAGTCAAAGTGACCTTGAAAAGTTTGAGAAAAATTCTTCATCTTCCAAGAACTCAGGATGAAGAAGAAGTTTCAGCATCAAAAACAAGGGAGGCACTACAATGGTGTGGATTGGATCCCACCATGAAGATTAGAACAGCTATAACCAGGAAAGGGATGAATCAGCAAGGTAAATTTCTATCTGAAGTGGTTGGAAAGGTGATTTTGTGTAAGCCAGGGGGACATGATAGGATTTCAGCCTATATGTTCAACCTCATGACAAGGATAATTTTTAAACTCAACACAGATTGGTCTGTAGTACTGTTTGAAAAGATTAAGGAAGGCATCAAGAAGCCTAATTTTGCTAGAATAATCAGTCTATACTTGGCTGGAGCCATTCCAGAAGTCATGCACCAGATCCCTGGATCTAAAATTAATCATATGAGAAGAATGGACATCAGGATCATCTCTAGATGGGATAGGGTCCTCACCAAGGACATACCTAATATAGCAAGCCAAGAAGCTACTGAGAGATCACCTGCACAGGACATAACTTATCATGCACAGGTGCAAGGGGAGATAGATAGTGTACAAGTACAGGACATGATTAAGAATGCACAAGTGCAGGGGGAGATAGTTACTGCACAGGTTCAAGGGGAAGAGAGAATTCACTTGACAAGTGAAATGGATTCACAATCTATTCTTGAGAGACCTCATATCAACAGTCCAGCACTAGATGTGATCATGGAGAATACATCTGTAGCTGTTGATGCTCCTGAGAAAGCTGTATCACTAGTTCACACTCAATAGGAGTTCACTCTGGAAGAATTGTTTCCTGACATTGAGGGAGCAGCAGATAAGGAGGAGCAAGTAAGGATTGAGGGGGAGTAGGCTGACATTGAGGGGGAGCAGCATAGGACTGAAAAGGAGATTCCTCCTAGTCCTAAGGAAAGAGTAGACATCCCCAGTTCATCTGCTTCAGAAGATGAGGAAATTAGAAATGCCAAGAAAAGGAAACTGATGGTTTTTAAGAGAAGGAGCCAGAGCTATAAGAAGGCATTGCAAACTCCTACTTCACAACCTGCCCCAGAGGCTGATTACAGCTCATTAATGGTGGCTTTGCAAGTTAAATTGGATGAGCAGAGAATAGCTCTAGAGAAGTATGTGGATGAAAGCCATAAATCACTTCAATTTAATTTGGCTCAGGATACTAAATCCATAAGGTTTGAAGTAAATCTTCATAAGAAAGAAATGACAGATTGTTTCCACAAAGGGGGCAATGCTGTAGTATTTCTGGCTGAGCAACAAGTAGCAGTCAAGGCTCAAGTGGATGACATTACTGTTAAACAAGGCTATGTCCTTGAAAATCAGATTAGAATGAATGACAATCTGACTGAGTCTTACAATGAGATAGTCACTGAAGTAAAGAAAACAGTTATTGAAATGACTGAAGATAGGGCTAAGGAGAAAGAGGAATTTGATCAGAAGCTACAGAAAGCCTTGGATTCATTTAAGACAGCCATTACTACTTATCAGAAAACAATCTCTGATCAGATTCTTAAGTTAAAATCATTTTATAAAGATGGTGTCAATTTTCTTGATGGCCAAATAAGATTTCAAAATGATGACTTAAGAGATCACATTGAAAGAGAAGTCATAAAGGGGGAGAGAGTGTTAGTCAATGCAGGCTTAGATCATGCCAAATGGATATCTAATAGCATCAGAGCCACTCTTGGATATCCACCCCTTTGTGATGATGACAATATTGCGGAATCTGGTGTGCAACCTGCTTATACTGGAGGCGATCAACCTGAAGTTGCTCAGATCATCTACCCTCCAACAGATTTTGATATGATTCAACAACAGGTTCAGACAATGTACAGTCCTCCACAGAATGTTGAAAATGTTATTATAGAGAAAGTTGAAATGCCAGAAGCTGCCTTTAAAGCTCAGCAGGAAGCTCAACTTTCAAAGAAAAGATTCAGAGAACAGGCTGAGTTAAAGCCTGATTTTGAGCAGTGGAGCCCCACTTCAAGAAATATAATTTTGACTGTCTGGAAAGCTATGAAAGATCAAGTTCATGAAAGGGGCAAGTGGTATAATGAACAAGAATGGCAGAAGTATGAGGCAAGGCAGGAAGCCATTGTGCAAAATAGAAGAAAGGCTAAGATTGGGAAGCTACCTCCTAATGCTCAGGAGCCTAGCAAGTACTTCCCTAAGCCTTTTCATTATTTTGAAAGGCAAAGGATTAAGGCTGAAGTTCAGAAGAAGGCAGAGTTGAAAGTAAAGAAGCCTATTGATGATGCAGAACCTCCTGTGCAAGCTCAGATTAAGCTAGGAAAAGGCATAGTCATTAGGGATCCTGATCAGCCTTAGGATAGATTTACTAGATTTTGCAAGAACAATGTAATTTTTAGTTTTAAAAGAAATCTATGTAAACAGTTGTTAAGAAACTTTTGGATAATTTAAACAAAACAATGTTTCATGTTCATTCAAGTTGCATTCTTATTCTGTGATGTGATTTGGTTATATGTTTTGTTTATAAGTTACCCTGTCATTTATTATTTATATACATCATCATATTTGTTTATTATAAGTGGTGTATATCATTGACTAAAGGGTTATGACTTCTCCAAATAGGGGGAGATTGTTGGGTACATGGGAAAATGTGTACCTGATTTGAAGAAGACTCACTTAGTTCAATGATATACATCAAGGTGTATTTGATGTTATTTTGAATTTATATGTGCAGGTT
Source organism: Platanthera zijinensis (assembly GCA_039513925.1). Lineage (NCBI taxonomy): Eukaryota > Viridiplantae > Streptophyta > Magnoliopsida > Asparagales > Orchidaceae > Platanthera > Platanthera zijinensis. The sequence continues at coordinate 79,126,618 of CM077079.1, forward strand.
AAGTATTTGCTAAAATACAGAAAAAGTTTCTAAGTCCATGTGTCGACACTTAAGGAAGTCTGTGTCGACACTTTGAAAAGCTGTGTCGATACCTGAAGCAACTGTGTCGACACACAGAATTTATTAGTCGACATCAACTGTGTCGACACCGGGAGGCAGTGTCGACACATAGAAATATTAGTCGACATCAACTGTGTCGAAGCCTGGAGGCAGTGTCGATACACAGAATTCTGTGACTACATCAACTGTGTCGACACACAGGACTTGTGTCGACACACAACAGAATTTCAACAATGTTGTTTGCTGTGTAGTAAAGAAGTGTCAGTGTCGACACAAAGAAGCAGTGTCGACACACTCTACAAATGCAGTGTCAAGAAGCAGTGTCGACACCAAAGGAGCTATGTCGACTTCACCAAAGCTTGTGTCGACACTTAATCTACTTGTGTCGACACATAATGACAATTAGTCTCGACGCTTTGCTGACAAAGATAAAGGTTCAAGAACTGACTGGAGACTTGACAGTTGTGTATTCCAATAAGTGTACTGAAGCTGTCAGACTTGTCAGAAGTTAGTTAGAAACCAGATCAGCCGGTTACCATGGATGAAGTCTATATATATATATATATATGGATTCTGTCAAATAAAAAAAAACGTGAACAACAATAACAACACCAGGAACAACTATTGTAGTATTGATCATTGATCAAGAAAGTGCACGTCACACAGAAGAAGATTTTCGTGAGAAGATCTAAGGAGAATTCAAGCAAGAATTCTGAAGAAACTTCAGAAGTTCTTGAGAGAGAAAGAGAGATCTCCAACTGTTGAAGTAAAGAAGGAGACATTTACAAGTCTCTTAAGAAGCAGATCTTGAACTAATCTGCTAAGAAGGAATCAGATCAATTTCTGGATTCTAAGAAGGAAGCTGGCAGCCAGTCAACTTCAAAGGAGATCAACCCTACTGAGTTCAGATTCAAGAAGCTTTGAAGAAAGCTAAGAACATGTTGATTTCAGCCACCAATTTTATCAAGAAGCTGATCAAGAAACCTCTTATCCCTTCTCTCTCAACAAGGGTAAGAGTCCATCTAAACACTTATAAAATTTTATAGGATCTTTTCATAGATCTGAGTTGTAAGCATATATTATAAAGGCTGAGTGTAGGAGATATAGATCTCTGAGAGGTAGGACTTTTGAGCCTGAGTATATGAGAAATTTTTCTCTGAGTTGTAGGCCTTGGGGAAGGCTGAGGTAGGGCTGTTAGCCTAAGCTGTAGGAGTGTGGTTACACTCTGAGTTGTAGGAACCTTATAGGGTTCTGAGTTGTAGGAACCTTTCAGGGTTCTGAGCTGTAAGATCTGGTGATCTGAGAAGAAGGAAGAAGTTAGGCCGAATCTAGCACACTGCTAGATAGGTGAAGGGGGAAAGTGGATGTACCCAGACCTTGGGTGTACAACCCCATATTCGCTGGGTGGGACCCAGAGGCGCAACGGTTGGGGTTGGACCAGCCATAAGTCAGCTCGGGCCTGAAGGCCGTAAGAGATCTCGCGCCGGGGGAGCTCCCGCTTAGGAGCAGGCGAGAAGACAGGGCGTTGAGTGAGCTTCACTCACTCAACGGTGCCTCCAGCGGAAAGAGCGTTGAGTGAGCTCCACTCACTCAATGCCGTGGTCAACAGCAAGGGCATTGAGTGAGCTTCACTCACTCAATACCGCATTCAGCGGAAAGGGCGTTGAGTGAGCTCCACTCACTCAATGCCGCGTTTAGCAGCAAGGGCGTTGAGTGAGCTTCACTCACTCAATGTTGCATCCAGCAGAAAGGGAGTTGAGTGAACTCCACTCACTCAATGCCGCGGTCAGCAGCAAAGGCGTTGAGTGAGCTTCACTCACTCAATGCCGTATCCAGCGGAAAGGGTGTTGAGTGAGCTCCACTCACTCAATGTCGCGGTAAGCAGCAAGGGCGTTGAGTGGGATCCATTCACCCAATGTCATCCAGTGACAGCATCGAGGTTAGAAGATTTCTCACCGGGAGAAGGGCGAGAACATTCACTCTCAGTCAGCCAGGATCTGCTCTCGACAGAGTCGGCGAGAAGGATGAAGCTGTCGAGAAGGCAGGGGGAGGCCCAGCGTGAGACTGTTGACACTTCATTTTAGCTCCCGCCAAAGGAAGGCGAGAGGGTTCTCGGCACAGAGCTCTCGCCGAGTGGGGCCCGGGGTCAGGGTAAAATGTCTTAATTGCCCCCGAGTAAAATTACCCTTATACCCTCAGGGGCTGCATTTAACACTTTTCAGACAGCGGGATTAGGCTATTAGCAGACCAGCCAGGGGTACTTCAGTAACTTAAGATCAGCAACAGGCTATAAATAGACGCATAAGGGCTCCTTGGAAAGAAGACTCTCATTTTTCTCTCGATCTCCAGTACTTTCTGAGGAGCTCCTAGCCCAGCTTTTGGCTTTGATGGGGAAGCTCTCAGAGATCTTCCAGGTGTTAGGTGAGACCTCCCTGCTGAGGCTTTGGGTCAGTCCTAGGTCGTTAGCTACCGGTCGAGGGGCAGGGCTTGAGAGAAGTAGGCGCTGGTTGCACCCCTGTTTTGAACTTTCGTTGAGGTCAAATTTGGCTTCAACAGTTCTGGTGCGGTGAGCGAGGAAGGCAGCTGGTGCAAGAAAGCCTTGAGTTTGGTCCCATGACTGGAGGTGAAGGTTAAGGATCTAGCTCGGGGGGTATCCCTACCCTGGGGGAGGAAGTGACGAGGAAGATGTTGGAAGACTTTAGGCGAGAAGTCTTGCAGACCATCAGCCTAGCCTTCTCGGCAAGGAGTGAGTGGGAGACGCCTTAGGTTCCGGTGGAGGCGGTCCCGCTTCTTGGCGAGAATGCCCCCGGGCAGTGCCCCGGAAAAGAGGTTCTGGCAGAAGTTGGCGAGAGAGATGTGGCTGTGCGGGAACTCTTCCCAGGCCAGTGCCCCGGAAAGGAGGTTCCGACAGAAGTTGGCGAGAGAGAAGCGGCGGTGCGGGAGCTGTTCCCTGGGCCCGGTCTCGCGGATCGTTCCAGTAAGCCGAGGTCGCGAGATATGCCTTCTCGCCAAGCAGGGGGCGAGACCCCCTTTAGAGAGCTCATCGTCTCAGCCCCAATGCCAGAGGGGTTCCGGGAGCCGGACATGTCCTACTACTCGGGAAAGGATGACCCAGTGCAGTACGTATAATGGTTCGAGGACGTGGTGTCGATTAGACAGATGTCTGATGCCTTTAAGTGTCGGTTGTTTTCCATCACACTGAAGGAGAAGGCTAGGACTGGTTCTATCAGTTACCAGCAAGCTCAATCTACAACTTCGAAGATCTGCGCAGGGGGTTTCTGTTGAGGTTCTCAACGTCGAAGAAGAGGAAGAAGGAGGCGGATTGCCTATTCGTGGTGAGGCAGAAGCAAGACGAGACGTTGGGTCATTATGTTGACCGGTTTCAGGAAGAGATTCTCCTAGTCCAGGAGGTCCTGGGGTACGCGCTGATGCTCGTTTTCACCCTGGGGCTGAGACCAGGTTTCTTTAGCATGGAGCTGAAGAGAGTTCCCCCCCCCCTCTCGTTTGAAGAGCTTATGGAGAGGGCGGAGAAGGAGATAGACTTCGAAAGGGCGAACCCGGAGTTCGCCAGGAAGCTGGCTAGGTTGGCAGAGGATGATAAAGAACCAACAGCAGGAAAGTAGAGGGAGCAGAGGGAAGATAGAAGGAGAGAAGAGCCCCGAGGGCAGGGGCAGCAGCAGGGATGGGGAGCCCAGGAGCCGAACAATTGTTTGGGTGGAGTCCTCAGGAGGGTCGCCCCCAGGGCCAAGGAGGAGGTGTATAGGGAAGAGATAATCTTCGGGAACTGAGAAGTTTGACCAACAGGCATGGAGACAGGGGCCGAGAGGTCACTTCCCACCACCGCAAGAAGCGATGGAGGTCGGTAGAGGAAGAGGGGGAGGAAGAAGAATCCGGGGAGCTGGGAGAAGAGGAGGAGGAGAAGGAAGGGGGCAGGGTGGCGTTACCCTTTTGTGACTTCCATCAGAAGGAAGGTCACGCGATGGCCACCTCCCCAGAGTTCTTGGAGATGCGGGAAGCCAGAAGAATTGGGGGATAGGACCCGCCGGTAAGGATTGAGGAAGTGCAACAGGGAGGGGAGGAAGATAGATGCGAGGACCGGGTAGACGTGGGGACCCGAGGAGGGATCGGAGTGATCCACGGAGGGGTAGGGATCGAGGCAACCCGAAAGGGAAGCTTGTAGACCATATTCCGCAGAGGGGTCGCCTCGACCTCCCTATCCCCCCCCTCCAGAAGAAAAAAATCATCTTTTCGTCCGCGGATATGCCGGACTACGAGGACCCCTTCTGCGATGCTCTGGTAATCCAGACAGCGGTTGAGAATTTTATAGTTTCCAGGATACTGGTAGACAATGGGAGCTCGGTGAACGTCATCTTCAAGAAAGCTTTTGATGAGATGAAGGTCGAAGGGAAGAGGGTCCTAGCCTCAGACGGACCATTATTCGGGTTTTCTTGAGAGAGGAAGGAAGTAGAAGGAGGAGTAGGGCTGCACGTAAAGTTGGGGGGTGTGTCACGGAACTGTAGGTTCGTGATAGTGGACGCCCCAAGCAGTTACAATGCAATCTTTGGACATCCCCTCATCAGCGCCTTTTGCTGTGTCCCCTCCTCGTTTCACCAGTGTCTCAAGTTCAACAACGGAGGGGTACAGGTCAAGATCAGGGGGGACCCATAGGCAGTGAGGCAATGCTATGTGATGGCGGTTAATGTTGTGTCTTGGATGGCAGAGGCAGAAGAGCTGGAGAGGGAGCTAGCAGAGCAGGAGAAGGTGAGCCCGGAGGTGGAGGAGCAAGTGGTAGGAGAAGCTGAGAAGGAGGCCCAGAGGGGTGAGGAAGTTGAGCCACAACAGGAAGAGAGCCTGGAGGAGGCGATGGAGATAGAGGAGCTAGCTGTTGGAGTTGACCAAGAGGGTCTGGAGGAAGGGATGGATGAAGAAGAGGGCCAGGTTACAAGAGTTGGGTAGGAGGCCCTGAGGGGCATGGAGATTCATCATCTCCAGGAGGAGAAGACGGAGGAAGCGATGGATGCTGTAGGAGGGGAAGAGTTGGAGTTTGAGGAAGAAGCAAGGGATGGCTGGGAGCAGTCACGGTTGGAGCTGGTTGAGGAAGTGGTGGAGATGGAGGTCTCCACCAAGGCAGGGTAGGTGCAGAGGGTACAAATTAGCGGGGGCCTGAGCCTCGAGGACCAGGAGCGGATGAGAGCTTGCATCCAGAGCAACGTCGACATCTTCGCTTGGATCGCGGCGGATATGCCGGGCATTGACGCGGATATAGCCTATCATCGACTGAACCTGGATCCCCGGACTCTCCCCATACGCCAAAAGATGAGGGCCATCGCCACTAAGCTAAAGGAGCCCATCCGCGAGGAGGTCAGAAAGCTCTTGGAGGCAGGATTCATCTTGGAGGTCTAGTACCCAGGCTGGATCTCCAACATGGTAATGGTTAAGAAAGGGGGAGGGAAGTGGCGCATGTGTATTGACTTCTCTTTATTAAATAAATCGTGCCCCAAGGATTGCTATCCTCTGCCTCGAATCGACACGCTGGTTGACTCAGACGTCGGTTTTTCTGTTATGAGTTTTCTTGATGCTTTTTCAGGTTATCACCAGATTCTCATGCACCCCCCCCCCCCCCCCCGACGTCAAAGACGTCTCCTTCATCACTAGGTAAGGATTCTTCAGCTATATGATGATGCCCTTTGGGCTGAAAAATGCAGGGGCCACATACCAGCACATGATGGATCGAGTCTTCCAGGGGCAGAGGGGGAGAAACTTGGAAGTCTATGTCAATGACTTGATGGTGAAAAGCAAGAGTGTGAGCTCACACCTGCAGGACCTCGAAGAGACCTTCGCCACCCTCTGAAGGTTCAAGATGAGGCTGAACCCCTTGAAGTGTGTCTTCGGGGCCAGCCGCAGGAAGTTCCTCGGACATCTCTTGACCCCGGCGGGGGTGGAACCTAACCAAAACAAGATAAAGGTCATCCTAGACCTGGAATCACCTCGCAATGCCAAGGAGGTCCAGCGCTTGGTAGGCAAGCTGGCTGGATTAAGCAGGTTCCTGTCTCGATCTGGTGACAAGTGTTCATCGTTCTTCAAAGTGTTAAGAGGTAACCAGAGATTCGAGTGGACAACCGAGTGTGAGGAAGCCTTCCAAGGGTTGAAGAGGCAGCTCTCCCAGGCTCCCCTACTCCAGAGTCCAAAAGAGGGGGAGGACTTAGCCCAAAACCTCGGGGTGGGAGCGAAAGCCGTGAGCTCTATCCTAATCAGAGAGGAGGGGAAGAAGCAGCTACCCATCTATTACATAAGCTGGATCTTGAGGAAGGCGGAGCTCCGTTACCCCATCCTCGAAAAGCTAGCATTCGCTTTGATCATTTCGGCAAGGAAGCTCTGGCCGTATTTTCAAGCGCACACGATTAGGGTGGTAACCTATCATCCTCTCTATAAGATATTTGAAGGGGTGGAGCACCGGGGAGGCTGTCCAAGTGGTCAATTGAACTAAGCGAGTTCAACATCTCTTTTGTCCCAAGGCACTCGATTAAGGCGCAAGCAGTGGCAGACTTTCTTGCAGATTATATTGTTGATGTTGGGGAGGAGGAGCCGTGCCAGCAGGGGGCGTGGAAGGTGATGGTTGATGGGGCCTAGGGAAAGCATTCCATGGGGGGAAGAGTGGTGTTGGTAAGCCCCCAGGGGGTAGCTATAGAACAGGTGGTGGCCTATCACTTTCTGGTGACCAATAATCACGCAGAGTACGAAGCCGTGATAGCCGGTCTTCGTTTGGCAAAGGAGCTTGGGATCCAGGATGTGGAGGTCTTCACGGACTCGATGGTGGTGGCGTCGTAGATTCGAGGAGAGTTTGAAGCTCGGGAATCTACCCTCATAAAGTACCTATCTAAGGTAAAGACAATCATCGGGGGCTTCCGATCATTCTCAATCCAGCACGTTCCTCGGGAGGAGAGCGTGGCTGCCGACCGATTGGCAAAGTTCGGGCCTCGAGGAGGAGGGACCTTAACCGAATTGTTCCGACCAACAATTGAAGAAGGGGAGGTGATGGAGGTAGGCCAGCGACCCTCGTGGGTAGACCCACTGGTGACCTTCCTATCAACCAGTGAACTGATGGAAGAAGTGAAAGATACAAGGAGCTTCAAGCGCAAGGCAGCTCACTACCTGATGTTGGAAGGGTGGTTACATCGCAAGATGTCGTCGGGACTCCTGGCCAGGTGTGTGACCGAGGAAGAAGTCCCGAAGATACTTGGGGAGATACATTCAGGCGAGTGCGACAATCACTCTGGGGGGAAGACTCTAGAGGAAAGGGTGGTCAGGCAGGGGTACTTTTGGCAGACCCTTAGGAAGGATGCGACAGAGTTTGCAAGGAGATGTAAAAAGTGTCAGTTGTACGCCCCCCTCCAGCTTCTGCCCGCTCAAAGACTAAGGAGCATAACGTCACCATGGCCTTTCGCCATTTGGGGGATGGACTTGGTCGGGCCTTTCCCCCTGCTAGTGGACAAAGGAGGTTCCTTTTGGTCATGATCGAATAGTTCTCCAAGTGGCTGGAGATCAAGGCTCTAGCCAAGGTCACCTCCCAGGTCATCAGGAACTTTGTTTGGGGAGAAATCATATGCAGGCACGGGCTATCCCGAGCGATAGTGACGGATAACGGTCCTCAGTTTGCTAGTGAGGAGTTCATCAACTTCTGCACCCAGCAGGGGATAGACCTCAGGTTTTCCTCTGTCCATCACCCCCAGAGCAATGGCCAGGTGGAAGCGGCAAATAAAATTATTGTGAACCTGCTCAAGAATAAGGTGGAGAACCTAAGGGAAACTGGGTAGAGCAGCTCCCCTCCATCCTGTGGGCCTTGCGAATGACCCCTAGCACGGCCACCGGTGAGACCCCCTTCAAGCTCTCTCATGGGTGCGAGGCTATCCTCCCCATAGAGTTCGAGGTTCGGTCCCCGCGGGTCACGACCGCAGGCGAGGGAGATGAGGCTTGGAGATTGGGAAACGAAGAAGAGTTGCACCTCTCGTTAGACGTGACGGAAGAACTGCGGAATGTTGCAGCCATCAGGCAAGAAGAGATCAAGCGACGAATGGCCAGGTACTTCGATAAACACGTCAGAGTCAAACAATTCGCCGAAGGGGACCTAGTGTTGAAAAAGGTCGACGCGGCAGGGAGGTCGGCCCCTGTTGGCAAGCTCAGCCCAAGCTGGGAAGGGCCTTACATAGTGAAGGAGGTTCTGGCAAAATGAGGTTACTACCTCCAGGATGTGGAGGGGAGGACCTTGAGCCACACCTGGAGCGGTGACGATCTAAAGCGCTTCTACCCATAAGGGGAGAGGCAGATTGTACTGTTATAATCAAACATTATCATATGAAAAAATTGTTGTTTCCCAAATGCTATCATGATATGTCTCTTGCTTTGATCGGTTACCTGCTTTCTCATCTTGATGATATAATAGGTTTGGTTTATGAAATCTTCATCAACACCCCGAGCTCGGCTCGGCCCCAGGTAGACCCGCTGCGCAGGCTCTCATCTAGCTGGCAGGTCCGAAGGCTCGCCTGTGGGGGAGAGGTTGGATATGAAATCTTCATCAATACCCCGAGCTCGGCTCAGCCCCAGGTAGACCCGCTGCACAGGCTCTCATCTAGCTGGCAGGTCCGAAGGCTCGCCTGTGGGGGAGAGGGTTGATATGAAATCTTCATCAACACCCCGAGCTCGGCTCGGCCCCTGGTAGACCCGCTGCGCAGGCTCTCATCTAGCTGGCAGGTCCGAAGGCTCGCCTCTGGGGGAGAGGTTGGATATGAAATCTTCATCAACACTCCGAGCTTGGCTCGGCCCCAGGTAGACCCGCTACGCAGGCTCTCATCTAGCTGGCAGGTCCGACGTCTCGCCTGTGGGGGAGAGGTTGGATATGAAATCTTCATCAACACTCCGAGCTCGGCTCGGCCCCAGGTAGACCCGCTGTGCAGGCTCTCATCTAGCTGGCAGGTCCGACGTCTCGCCTGTGGTGGAGAGGTTGGATATGAAATCTTCATCAAAACCCCGAGCTCGGCTCGGCCCCAGGTAGACCCACTGCGTAGGCTCTCATCTAGCTGGCAGGTCCGAAGGCTCGCCTTTGGGGGAGAGGTTGGATATGAAATCTTCATCAACACCCCGAGCTCGGCTCGGCCCCAGGTAGACCCGCTGCGCATGCTCTCATCTTGCTGGCAGGTCCGAAGGCTCGCCTGTGGGGGAGAGGTTGGATATGAAATCTTCATCAACACCCCGAGCTCGGCTAGGCCCCATGTAGACCCGCTGCGCAGGCTCTCATCTAGCTGGCAGGTCCGAAGCCTCGCCTGTGGGGGGGAGGTTGGATATGAAATCTTCATCAACACCCCGAGCTCGGCTCGGCCCCAGGTAGACCCGTTGTGCAGGCTCTCATCTAGCTGGTAGGCCCGAAGGCTCGCCTGTGGGGGAGAGGTTGGATATGAAATCTTCATCAACACCCCGAGCTCGGCTCGGCCCCAGGTAGACCCGCTGCGCAGGCTCTAATCTAGCTGGCAGGCCCGAGGGCTCGCCAGTGGGGGAGAAGTTTCGTGTTTAGAAATATCTCGGCACGGATTTTCTAGGCTAGGCAAAAGGCATCCTAAGGGCAGACCTAAAAATGGTCTCAGCAAGGAGAGGTCTCGGCCAGGAGCGATCCCGGCCAGGAGGCCCTTGCTGAGAGTTCTCTCTAAACGAAGCTCTCGGTGGGTCTAGGCAGGGGGACCGACCGTTCACGCAAGAAAAGGAGGGGCGGTCTTCTCTTGGCCCCTTAGGAACACTTCTCGGCAAACAACTCTCGGCAGAGCACGAAAACGATGTGTCTGAACCTTAAACTCTCGGTAGATCCTCACCTCTCGGCCGCTAAGAGAAACTATCCTAGAGGGAGGCCAGGGGCCCCGGGCGAAAGCGTTCTTGAGCAGCACTCGTTCTTAGCAGTTAGAGAAAAAAAAGGGAGAAAAAAAGAAGCACAAAGTACCAACGGTTACATTTACATTATAAATCGAGTAGTGTTACAAAAAGGGGGAGACTCTCGCCCATTATAAGCCAGAAAAGAAAAGAGAAGGGGAGAGGACTTCAAGAAGATGCGCTGTAACCGCTCGAGCTCCAGCTCGAGCCGTCGCCAGAGCTCTCGACCGAATCCTCCCTGGACGTCTCGCCAACAGCCTCGCCAGAACCGCGGTAAACTTCGAAACCTCCGAGGGCGGAGAGTCAGGCGTGCCTGGAGGTTTCGGGATGGGCTCGAAGAGCCAGGGGACGAGCTGGGGAGCGGTCAGGGTCTCGCCACCCTCGTCCAAGGATCCCACGTTCCGCAAGGTCTCGATCATCAGCTTGGCAGTCGCCTGAGCGTTGACCTGCAAGAGCTTGTCGGAGTCATACTCGGAATAATCTCGATGCTTCAGCCTTTCATCGAGCGTGGGAGGGGGAGGGATCGTAGCTATTGCCGTTTCCAGGCGCTCGACTTGGCCCTTTAGCATTTAATTCTCGCACTCCACCCCGGCCAATCGCGCGCAAAGCACCACGACTTGCGGAGAGTCCTGCGTAAGAGCGTTCTATCAGCAGAGAAAAGGGTGGTATGAATTTCATAGGCGAGAACTAAGGTTGGAAAGGGTCTCTCTTACCTCTTCCGGCAAGCGCATGGACAGCTGGCGCTGAGCATCCTCCAGCTTGGTCTTCAGGGCTGCCACCTGAGCCACTGCCTCCTCTCTCGCCTTATACATGTCAAGAAAATTCCGGTCAATGGTGATGCTTCGGCGAGCGCACGGTGTGCAAGCTCGAACCCACGCATCAGGGCCCAGACGGAATCGAAAGAAAGGAGGCGAGTGGACATTTAGTCGTATAGGCCCGCATGCTCCCGGCTATAAAGGTTGTAGCCCAGCGCGAAGGCTTTGACGGTGACCTCGTCGCCCTCCGCCCAGCTCGGAAGCAGCGTCGAGAGCGAAACCCTGTTGTCCTCCGGGTCCCATTGCAGCAAGGGCTTCCCTTCGACGTCTAGACTCTTCACGCCCATGCCAAAATTCATGTGCCCCTTTGGTAAAAGCCCGGGCGGAGGTTGGGCAGAGCTTGCGACAGCCACTATCTCGGTGCCCACCTCGCCACCCGCCTCGGCCGAGGCCCGAAGGTTCTCGGCAGGGACCCCACCACTACTCCTGGGGATGTCCCTCATCTCGCTGACCGCCTCTAGGATCTCGGCGAAAGACCTGCCAGAAGGAGGGGGTCGGGGGGGGGGGGCGAAGGTATCCGGGACTTCCCCTTCTCGGCGGCGGATGGCTTCGGCCTCTTTACCCGTTTAGACGAGAAGCCACTGGGTTTCCGCTTCGTGGTACCAGGTGGCGGAGGTGGAGCTGGCTCTTCCCGGCAAGCACGGGCCGCAGAATTCGCGAGAGCCAACGGATCTCCCGAAGTTTGGCCTTCGGCCGTTGGCGTCTCGGGGAAGGGTTGGCGCAAGGGGATCTCCCGCTCTCCTACGAAGGCAACGAAAAACACTCAGCATCGAGGGACGCGCAAACACCGAACAAAAGAAAAAAAGAAGCGAGATCTCACCTTTTCCAGGAGGAACGGGGGGAAGGGAGTCGACGTCCCGCCTAAGGAAGGGGACGTCAAACTCCTTAGTCCCAAATAACTCGAGGAGCGCACCCTCGCGGGACCCTAAGGTGGTCGGCTTGTAAGCAGCATCCTCGTATTGAACCGAGGCGAGCGGGACGTTCACGAAGTCTCCGGAGACGAAAACAAATTTCTCGCCCCAATGATGGTGCTTGTTGGCGAGACCGGTGGTCTTGAGGAGTTGCCCGGAGAAGAAGACCACCCCGCCCTTCGCGCGGAAAGTAAACAGTTTCCGGAAGATGGGGAGGTTGAACTCGATCTTCTCCGATCTCATGTAGCAGATGAACGCTACAAGGATGGCAACCGAGTTGGGATTCAGCTGAGCAAGAACTACTCTGTAATAGCGGAGAGCCTGGCGCATCTCTGGCCAGAGGGGGAGGAGAAAGCCCACCTCGAAGTGCTCGAGAGGGATGGCGAGCTCTCCCGCCCTCGGGGTGTTCACCTTGTCGTGATTACCGGGATTTCTCGCCGTGAAGCCAGCGGGAACGAAGCGAGAGGTGATCATCTGATATTCGTCCAAGGTCAGGTTGCAAGAAGGGAATAAGTGTTTTCGGAAGGCTTCTGCACAATTGGCGCGACCCTCGCTCTCGCCGAGCATCGTGGTTGGGGGGTGTAAGCGAGAACTGTCGGGAAGAGAAAAAGAGCGAGAGGTGGGCAGAAACGAGAAGGAAAGGGCAGAAGCGAGTACGCGAGAACAGCAAGAGAAATGGCTGAGGTTCCGGATCAGAGAAATTAATGTGGTGGGTGAATCCGCCTATTTATAGAAAGCTGTGATAATGATGATTTTCCCGGAAAAGGGGGCGGAGGTATAGCTATCACGCCCTAAGTCGACGGCGCCTCGGTTCCCCGCCCAAATTGACAGTGACTGATCGACAACCCTAGACCGCGCAAGGGTCGAACGGCACAGCGGAAGCGAAAGTGGAGAATGTTCTCGCTAAGCGAAATCTAAGATAACAGTGATAACAATGTTTAAACAATAAAAACAGTTCACGATATCGCAAGCAGTACATAATCCAAAACAATTAAGAAAAACAGTTTAAAAACATGGTACATGGCGAGAAGGGAAGGCTAGAGGTAAGGAGAGGCGAGATAGCAGGAATCAATAAGGCTTCCAGCGCCAGCGTCCTCGCTCTCGCTGTCGGGTCCTCAGGGGCGCCAACGGGTTGAAGTAGGAGGAGAGCACGGTGCACCCTAGATTGATTCGGCGAGCTTGGTCTCGTATCCGCGCAAGGCACCTCCCGGGGGAAGATCCCGCAGTAGGGCAGCCTGGCCGCTCTGCCTCGCTTAGAAAGTAGTCTCGCTCTAGGGCCTCAAGCCTCTGCTCCACTGATCTGCGGAACTCTCTCGCCGCGTAGGTCTGGACCCTCTCCCGCCGCGCAAGTTTAGAGAGGATGGCTGCAACCCTTTTCCCGCGCCTTTTTGCGCTTCCTGCGCCAACCAGCATCTCTTCCATCTCGTCAGAGGAGGGGAAGGGAGAGCTGTCGCCATCCTCCTCTTGATCCCCGTCATCGTACTCGTCCTCTTCAGCCCCCGATCGCAGGTCTGGATCCCCTGAGAAGGCAATCGGGTGGTCAGTGCGAGAACAAGGTAGGGGCAATAGCAGTGTGTGGCATACCAGAACCATGGCGAGAGCCGTCGGCCGTGGGAAGGCAAGAAGGCTCGGGTTCTCCCTCAACATCCCTCCCAAACAGAAGATGGAGGGGCTTTCCACGGCCCGGACGGAAGGTCTCGCGCGCCGTAGTCTCCGCAGGGCCCAAAGTCTGGGGAGGGTCGCCCTCCCTCTCGGAACGGTCAGCCTCCGGCGTCAAGGAGGGGTCGGCAGGTGCCTCACCTACGGAAGGGCGAGGATTGATTGTTGGGTGAGGATTGATTGCGGGATCGTCACAAGGGGAAATCTCTGCGACAGTCTCCTGCAAGGTAGGATCCGGGCAAGCGAAAGCAGGCGCTGCGAGAGTCCCTCCCAAGGGGTTAGAATAACCAAAGGAAAAGCGGACAAAAAAGGAGGGGCTACCTGGAGGTCCCGAACCATCGGCGGGAGCTCTTTCTAGAGCCTGCGGCCGGTCCTCAGGCGGGCGAGATGTCAATGGGTTAGGGGGCACCAGCGGAAGCCCATCACCACCCTCCGGGACCACCTGCCAAGAAAGGTTATGTGACCGATTCTTAAGAACGGTAATCCGCTAGTCGGCAAGGCATACCCTAGGCGGCAGAAGGAGATTGGCAGCGCGGCTTGGGGATGGAGTTGGAAAGGCCCGGTGCTCTCGCGCGGGGTCCCGAGGGGTCTTCTTCTTCTCTTGCGGTGGCGACGGAGGCTCCACGATGGGTGCTCCTCTCGCCAGCCAAGGAGCCACTAGGGAACTGCTGGCAAGGGCCTGCGCTTGGGCCGCCTTAATGAGTTCCTAAAGATTCTGCGAGAGTAGCTTACCAATCTGTTTGGGGCGCATCGTGAGGTCGCGCGGGATCTCAGAGGAGCGATAAAGGTCAGGGGAAGATTTTCGGTCGTCTATCAGTGCGTATATATAGCTGTGGCATGGCCCACCAAAAGATTCTCTTTTGAAGTGGCACGTGCCAAGCGAATATTGCTGGGTTGGACGTGTCTTTTCGAGCGCAGAGCTAGCTCAAAAAGAGCGGGGATTGTGTACAACCCCATATTCGCTGGGTGGGACCCAGAGGCACAATGGTTGGGGTTGGACCAGCCATAAGTTAGCTTGGGCCTGAAGGCCATAAGAGCTCTCGCACCGGGGGAGCTCCCGCTTACGATCAGGCGAGAAGGCATGGCGTTGAGTGAGCTTCACTCACTCAACGCCGCCTCCAGCAGAAAGGGCGTTGAGTAAGCTCCACTCACTCAATGCCGCGGCCAGCAGCAAGGGCATTGAGTGAGCTTCACTCACTCAACACCGCATCCAGCGGAAAGGGAATTGAGTGAGCTCCACTCACTCAATGCCGTGGTCAGCAGCAAGGGCGTTGAGTGAGATTCACTAACTCAACGCCGCATCCAGCGGAAAGGGCATTGAGTGAACTCCACTCACTCAACACCGCGGTCAGCAGCAAGGGAGTTGAGTGAGCTTCACTCACTCAACGCCGTATCCAGCGGAAAGGGCGTTGAGTGAGCTCCACTCACTCAACGCCGCGGTCAGCAGTAAAGGCATTGAGTGGGCTCCATTCACCCAACGTCGTCCAGCGACAGCATCGAGGTTAGAAGATTTCTCACCGGGAGAAGGGCGAGAACATTCACTCTCAGTCAGCCAGGATCTGCTCTCGACAGAGTCGGCGAGAAGGATGAAGCTGTCGAGAAGGCGGGGGGAGGCCCAGCGTGAGACTGTTGACACTTCATTTTAGCTCCCGCCAAAGGAAGGCGAGAGGGTTCTCGGCACAGAGCTCTCGCCGAGTGGGGCCCGCGGTTAGGGTAAAATGTCTTAATTGCCCCGGGGTAAAATTACCCTTATACCCTCAGGGGCTGCATTTAACACTTTTTCAGACAGCGGGATTAGGCTATTGGAAGACCAGCCAGGGGTACTTTAGTAACTTCAGATCAGCAACAGGCTATAAATAGACCCATAAGGGCTCCTTGGAAAGCAGACTCTAATTTTTCTCTAGATCTCCAGTGCTTTCTGAGGAGCTCCTAGCCCAGCTTTTGGCTTTGGAGGGGAAGCTCTCAGATATCTTTCGGGTGTGAGGTGTGACCTCCCTGCTGAGGCTTTGGGTCAGTCCTAGGTCATTAGCTACCGGTCGAGGGGCAGGGCTTGAGAGAAGTAGGCGGCTGCTGCACCCGTGTTTTGAACTTTCGTTGAGGTCAAATTTGGCTTCAACATTGGGGAACCACTATAAACTTGTGTGCAATCTGTGATGTGTGTATGATTGTGATTTTTGTGCTGTGATTGCTTTAGAATAATTAGATTCTATTTTAAGATTTGAAAAAAAATATTCTGCCTTAAGTAAAAAAGAAAAGAACCTATTCACCCCCCCCCCTCTAGGTGTTTGGGTTATCTTGAAATTAATTCTATTAAGCAATTATAGGAACACACAAGTTCCTCAAATATTTGTATTTTCATTCCGAAGTGGACATTTGAGAGAACTAAGTTGTCGACCTAAATCACCTAGAGGGGGGTGAATAGGTGAAATGCGTGCCAAATGCGGAATAAAAAAATTAACACAGCATAGATAAGTAATCCAGCAATCACATAGACGACAAGAGATTTATAGTGGTTCCCCAATCTTGGGTACATCCACTTTCCTCACCGATCTAGCAAATCACTAGACTCGGCTACTCCATTATCTCGGATTGCAAACCAATCCTACACCTCGGAACTATGTTCCTACAAAACTCGATCCCAAACGGATCTACACTCGGAATATAAAACTTCCTACCACTCGGAGATAGATCTCCTACAATGAAATTTGTTTGAAAAGAAAAACACAAACAACAATTAGCATAGATCTGGATCTTTGACTTTATCTTCTTCTTGAGAGCTTTTCGGTTTGAACAGAAACATTTGAAGAAGACTTGAGAGAGATCCACGATTCTGAGATCTGGAATCACCACGATCAAGAAAATAAATCAGAGACGATGAAGCACGGAGAGATCGGATGATTCTTCTTGAGTCTGGATCGCTTGAGAATTAGAGATCGATAGCTGCGGCAGAGAGAAGACGATCCAGAGCTTCTTCCGAAAACTTTAATGGCGGCGGATGGAAAGATTAGGGTTTTCGGGATTTTCTCTTTCTTAAAAATAATCTCTGTAAAACGCGTGTATTTAGTCAAGTCTGAAAAGACCTATTTATAGGCGGTCTACAACGGTCATAAGCATAATTAAGGATGACACGTGGACCAATCAGAAAGGACTTCTTGAAAATACACAAAGAAACTTGACTTAGAGAAATTTAGGAAATTCGAACAGACACACTCGAGAGACAGAGACATACTCGAATAAGAGGTTACATACTCGTGTGTATATGAGGGATATACTCGAGTATAAAGATAGAAACTACTCGAGTGCTGCAGGGATCAATACTCGAGTGACTTAGAGAACCTACTCGAGTATGAGCAAATATACTCGAGTATAAACACTTGGAAAAATTTCTCAGATAATACTTGAAGAGCTACTCGAGTATAAGAGTTTGAGATACTCGAGTATGGGGAAGATAGACTACTCGAGTATCTTAGGAAAACTACTCGAGTGATCACTAACCTACTCGAGTATGAAAATCAATCTACTCGAGTACAGAGTTACTTACTCGAGTATTTCAGAGAACTACTCGAGTATGTGGACTTAGAAACTTTCTAGGATAAGAGGTCCGGATCTACTCGAGTTTAACCAGAATGCTTACTCGAGTAACTAATCATCTACTCGAGTATAAGGTATCACTTACTTGAGTGAAAGAAAATCTACTCGAGTATAAGCTTTCATACTTGAGTATATAGAGAATCCACTCGAGTAAGTAGCCCAACCTACTCGAGTACAGACTCACTTACTCGAGTATACTAAAGAAGTACTCGAGTATGTGGACTTAGAAAATTTCTTCTGAGATAGACTTCAATACTCCATAGATCCAAGTGCATGTTGATGAAGTGTGTCCCAATAGAGAGGCTATACATGAGCCAACACCTTGGATCACACAATGAGGAATTACATTGTATGGTCCTGTGTTTGGTGGCCCATTATAGACTGACATTGGTCTACACTTGGCAATAAGAACCTGCACACATACAACTCAAACACAATATCAAATACACCTTAATTCATCTTAGTTCAAGGTCTGACTTCCTACAAATCTGAGGTATTGTGGAGACAAATCCCAACAACATTCTTGAGTTTATTTTTGTTATAACGGTAAGCACATACATGTGCGTGCTCGCCACCCCTCAAAAGAATTCGATCATGAATTCGCATAAGGAAGACCGAGACAAGCTTATACTAAATTGTAACACCTCCATCCGTCATATGAAATATAACAGAGGGTCAGGCTGGGTCCCCACACCATATTCTACATACAGTCAGTTGGGTTACAGGTTGAATATCATAAGACCAAACGAATTCTAACTCAGAGCATTCTAGCGGAATCTTCATGGGTTAAATTGACTCAAGTATAAACAATGTCCACTATATAAAACCATAAGAGTATTATTACAAAATACAAAAAAATTTACAGCCTTAAGGTCTTACAATTATTCTTCAACAAGGTTGTTTACGAACATCGGCTCGCAGGCCGACCACACATGAAAACAATAAATTTTTCGCTTGTCCTTTGAGGGATGGCATAACATCAAGGGATATGATGCAACCCACTATTCTCCATTCGGCTCTCCAGCACCTGCACAGGGACAATCTACCACAAGGATGACAAACAACGCAACAGTCAGCTTTAGCTGACCAATTTATAACCACCCTACCCCATACCCAGGGTAACGGTATACCTTCCCTGCATGCATAATAACTATATATAGATATATCACAAGTATACACAAATCAAGAACCATTCAATACATCACAAATGTCTTAATCAATTGCCAAACATTTAATGCACTCAGGGCACATTCTTGGTGTACTGGCAATACCCAACCTCACCACTGTTCAGAGGTCCGCGATATAATAGTAAACTTATAGCAATATAGTCTTTCTGCCATACATCCTAAGACTCTCATTATGCGATCGATAAGGCCAATTACTTTAGGTCTATGAATCAAACTGGCATAACACGGGTACATTTCAGCTAGAGCCCGTTGCTCAAAACGTCATGTCATTACCAAAAGTCGGAACCTTCATGGAAAATCTACATGATGCAGGTCCGCTTCCCTTTGCCCGTAATTCTAACCATAACTAACATTATGTTTAATGGCTCTCAAGGCCATTAAAGCTAGGCACACAGGCTCACAGCTCACCTGCTAACCACACGTCTCCACGAGATAGGTTTTGCAAGTACAATACTATCTGGGAGCTATCGCCAGCGATAGCCACTATCGCCTTACGTTAATAACATAATTTATCTTTATGTACCCAGACTCAGCCACAACTTGAATATCTGTCCAAAAAAACTTGTAGCATCCTGTAGTATCAGAAAAACTGGACTTTTAAAAAATATAACTCATCAAGAGCTATCTCCAGCGATAGTTACTGTCGCCCAGCGATATCCAACGATTATCATAATCGTGGTATTTTCTTGGTATTTTCCTGGAGAGGGTCTCCAGTACTTCCTGCTACTTATTAAGAATATTTCCCTTCAATGTTCCCTGGATTTGAAGAGGCATCACCATCAATACTAAGAGCATAATTGTGTTTGATGTATGTTTAAGTTTTATGTGTGCAGGATGTTCTTTGTCCCAATTATTAGACATGTTGTCTAAGTGACAGTGACAGGTGGATACAAGGAAGAATGCTGGGAAGACAGAAATTTATCTAAGTCCACGGGCATTGAGTGAAGGCAGTTCACTCAGTGCCAGATGTCAAGAAGCGTTTAGTAAAGCATGTGCAGTCAAAGCCTGACTGTTGACAAAGAAGAATTTTGGTTAAGTCCACAGGAATTGAGTGAAGGTAGTTCACTAAACGCCATATAACAAGAGGCATCGAGTAAAGATCAGATTGTCAAAGCTTCAGCATTGGCAAGGAAGAAATCTGGATAAGTACAGAAGCATTGAGTGAAGCCAGTTCACTCAACTCCAAGCTCAGAAAGCGTCGACAGAATAAGCCTCGGTCAAAGCCTTAGAAGATGTAGACAGAAAATCTGTCTAAGTACAAATGCGTTGAGTGATGGCAGTTCACTCAATGCCAACTCAATAGAGAAATCAGCTAAGTACAGAAGCATTTAGTGAAGGCAGTTCACTCAACACCTCATCGAGAAGACAGGCAAAAGCAAAAAGCATTAAGTGATGATAGCTCACTCAACGCCTTCATACAGATGAAAATTAACTAAGTATAGAAGCGTTGAGTGAAGGTTGTTCACTCAACGCCTCATCAATATGATAGGAATATCAAGTATGCATTGAGTGATGAAGGCTTACTCAATGCACTCAACACCTATCAACAGAAAGTTTGTCTAAGGATAAAAGCATTGAGTGAAGGCCGTTCACTCAACGCTTCCTCAACAGAAATATTGGCTAAGTCCAAATTTGTTGAGTGATGACTAATCACTTGACCCCTAATGGTACAGAAATTTTGCGAAGTGTTTTGGCGCTGAGTGAAGGCTATTAACTCAACGCCTATGAAGAATCTTTTGTTTTTGACTAAGTCTACATGTGCAGACGTCAGCAAAAATTCAAAATATTGCGGGAAGTCTACAGTACACGACAAACAGCGTCGCACTCCTTCTTTATTGCATTTAATGAAAAAGCAAGTTGCAGCCAATCAGTACTGCTAGTCCCGATGCTCAAAGAGTCGTTGGACAGCGGATGTTAAAAAGCGACGGATCAAAAATAGAAGATTAACTTTTGGAAAAAGGGGAACTTCATCTTCTTCCTCTCGACACAGTTGCAGAGCCTGAAGAACATGTTCAAACTTCTAATCTAAGAGTTCAAGAAGATAGCAATTGCCATTCTCACCTGCAATAACAAGTTCAGAGAAACACTCTGAGAAAGAAGAAGCAGCCAAGGCTAACCCTAGCTTTAGAAGAAGAAGAAGATAGTTGTTGTCATTCTCACCTGCAATAGCAAGTTCAGAGAAACATCTCTAAGAAAGAAGAAGCAGCAAAACCAAACCCTGGCTGCAGTTACTTCACAGTTCTAGCTAATCATACCTGAAGAACATTTTTTTGAGATGTGAAGAAGAAGACTAGACTGAGCTACTTCAGTTCAGAAGAAGGTAGACACAGAGAAAATCTCTTTGGTGTCTTTTCATCTTTAACAAACCTTTCATCAAGTAGGATCCTTTGGATCTGAGTGTATGCCTATTTTATAAAGGCTGAGTGTAGGATCTTTTATAGATCTGAGGTAGGATCCATGTGTGGATCTGAGGTAGGGCCTATGTGTCATAGTTATAGGACTTATGCTCAAGTCTGAGGTAGGATCCTGGACTGGAACTGAGTTATAGTGCAGTTTGCCTGAGGTAGGATCTGGTTCAGATCTGAGGTAAGAGAGTATTCCTCTCTAAGTTGTAGGGCTATCCTCCTAGCCAGAGTGTAGGATTATTAACTTAGTCTGAGGTAGGTGATTTTTGGATCACTAAGCTGTAAGAGCAAATCTTGCTCTGAGTTGTAGGACTTTGTGTCTGAGGTAGGTCTTGGAGGATACTAAGAGATCCCAAGGGATCTGTATGTGTTGTAAGCTCTTTGGAGCCGAGTTTGGAGAAGTTGCCTTATCTAACAAACTATTAGAAAGGTAGAAGGGACAGTGGATGTACCCATAATCTGGGGTACCACTATAAAATTCATGTGTGATGTGTGTGATTGTTTTGAAAGCTAAACTACCTTAAATCACAACTCACCTAAAATAGTAAAAAGATAAAAAAAGACCTAAAACCCATTCACCCTACCCCCTCTAGATGTTAGCTACTCTTGAAACTAAAGACTTTCAAGTGATATCAGAGGGAGGTTGTTCAAAAAGGACTTAACAGTCTGAATATGTTTCCAAGAGTTGTTAAAGATTATCCCTATGGGTTCAGGAGAGAACTATAATGAGTTGAGCTCAATGAAACTTCAAGTCTGCAGAAAGGAAAACTTTGGGATTTGGAAAGAGAGGGTCAAACTGTTCATGGAAGCCTCAGATCCTAGGATCTTCATTACAGTCCAAGAAGTACCTTTCATCCCCATGAAGGTCTTTTCTTATATACAAATGTCCAGACTCCAAAGAAGTACACTAAAATGACTAGGGATGAAGCCATCCTAGCTACTATGGATAAGAGGGCACAAAACATCATTTTTAGTGTTATAGATGATTCAACCTTCCAAAACTTGGTCCACTGCAAGACAGATAAAGAGATGTGGGATTCTCTTGTTGTCTACATGGAAGGGACATAGGAGGTGGGGGATGACATGAAATCCCTCCAGAATCAACAATATGAAGCATTCTAGCAGGGGAAGAAGGATTCCATTGCTGATTGCTATGAGAAGTTTTTCATGATAGTGAACAGTCTGATCACCTATGGTAGACAGTTCTCTAACTATAAGTTGAATGACAAGTTCTTGAGATCCCTTAACAAGGAATGAGACTTCAAGATCTGTGTCATCAGATAAGTTGGTAATCTGACCAACACATTGCCCCAGAATCTATTTGGGAGGCTGTTATCCCATGAGATACAGCTGAACTCCAGGAAGGCTGAAGAGGATGCTGCCAGTTCTCATGACAAAGAGAAGTCTGTGGCTTTCAGAGCTGAAGCCACAAGAAGAAGCAGGAGAAAGACTCCTTCTCGACCAAGGAGAGTTGTAGTGTCAGAAAGCTCTGATCCCAGCTCCTATGGGAATGAACTATCAGATGGAGAACTAGCACTATTCTCCAAGCAGTTCAAGAAGTTATTGATTAGAAGGAGATAGTGGAAGAATAATGGCTCTTCCAACTCCACCTCAAAGAAGCCTTACTCCAGTAAGGACAAATCCAGAAATGATCCCTCTAGGGAAAGGTATGACTCAAAACAAAATAAACATGTTAAGTATAATGTTGTTTGCTACTATTACAATAGGAGTGTACATGTTATTGTTGACAGTTCAGATAAGAAGATGGAGCAGATAAAGTTTGAAGGCAAAAAGCATCATAGAGAGAAGAAGACTGAAAATAGTTTCTTGGCCAAGAAGAAAGTCAGCCTATCAGACAGTGATTTTGAGTGTTCAGATTCAGATGAAGAGGAGGCCTACATTGGTCTCATGTCCATTGAAGAAGAGGCTGATCATCCAACTGCCCCATCAGGCATAAGGGCTCCACTGTCCTCAGTTGATAGTGATTGTGAAGTGAATGAGGAGTTCAGTCTCCTGGCTATATTAGAAGAAAATCAGTACAACCCTACTCCTTATGAGGTACACTCTATCCCTAGCTCTTCTTCTACTTATGATTCTGCCTCAGTGTCTTAAGTATCCACTTCCTCCTGTGGGAATGATGGTTTAGAATATGAAAATGATGTAAATTAATTGATTGAAAAGTATGGTGCCCTTCTGGATGCTTTGAAAAGAAGCAAGAAGTTGACCAAGAAGTAGGGTGAGGAGATTATCTCCCTACAACTAGCTTCTTCCTAGCAGTCTGAGTCAACATCCTTGCTGGAACAGAAGATGAGGGAATTCAGCCAACTAAAATCCATCTCAATAATCCAGATTGGGACCATCAACAACAAGAATAGGATCATTATGGACCTTGAAGAAAAGCTCCAAAGGGAGAAAATAAATGTGGCTAGTTTCTCTAAGCCTAAGTCAGTCTTACCATTGATAGACACTTTCTCCTCTCAAAAGGGTAAGAAGGGGTTAGGATTTAAAGGGATCACTAGAGTTGCCCATTTCAAAGGGAAAGACAAAGTTCCAATTCAGGCCCTAGCATCAAAGCCTCCCAACCCTTTTAAGAAGTGATGTTACCTTCAAATAGGTATGCCCAAGAAAGTATTTATGGTCACTGGTTGAATGGTAGATCCACAAATATGAACAAAAATGTTCACAGCTTCGGTGGAAGATATAGTAGGGGATGAGTTCCTTTAAATCTCCCCATGAGGAAATTCAAATGGCTCATTATGGACCGTTTGTATTTGGTGCATAAGCCCCCACTCTCAAAAATATGGCAGTGGACAACTCTCAATACCATACAGCAAAGACTCAGACCAAGAGTAAGTCTGTCAGTAAGCCCAATCTGGCAATCTCTGATGCTATCAATATCCTGTCCTTTATAAAGAAGACTGTTGTTAATGGCATTCAGAGCAAGCCAAGTAAGTCTACTAAAAGACTCACTTTCAGTCAGATCCTTGCTGAAAGGAACTTGAAGAAGGCTACTGCTCTTCCTTATGTACAGTTAGCTGCTACCAGACCTACTTAGAAAAGAATAAATAATATTCATTAGTATTGGTGTTGTGGCAAAGTGGGTCATTTTGCCTTAGATTGCTGGCACAATCCTATTGTGCCTAGAGGATGTGGTAGTCTTCCTGTCAGAAAATCAACAGGGAGACAAGTTCATTTTCAGACTAATAAGCACCTAGGACCCAATATATTTTGGGGTCCTAAGGTATACTAATCTGTGTTTGCAGGATAGTCCAAGTGCCCACACGATGCAAATATGGTACTTGGACAGATGTTGTTCCAGGCACAAGAATAGAATAAGGAGCTATCTTAAGGATCATACTTCATTGAGGAATGAACTTAAGATCTACAGTTTGAAAGTTGGAGATGGATAAATTGACCATCAAGAATACTCCTCCCACTGCCAAAGAGGAGAAGGATGTTGTGTGCATTCCTGAAGAAGGATAAAGTATATAGGACTTGAGTGAAGACTGGCAGGATCCAGCCATTGAAGTTCAAGATGTTTGTCTGGTGGGACAAAGTTTTGTTGCCACATCAGCAGACTAGTGAGAAAAAGAAAAAGAAAGTTGTACTCATCATAGAGGAAAGTACAGGAAGCAGCTCTTTTGAGTGCAGTAAGGAAGAGATATATGATCCTTAGCTGTAAAATTCTTCTGATGAAACAAAAAGAGATAAGAATGCTCAGGTTTCAATATCTCTTAAACCTGCAACAAAAAATGTCCAAGTCAGTGGCTACCAATCAGAGAATATTTCAGCAGAGGTAGCTGAAATGGTAACTGAAAGTATTGTGGACAGGATCTGTGTAAATATTGAGAGGGAGACTGACAAGCTAAATGCTCCTGTTGAGGGGTGAAAGATCTTATTTTCAAGGTAGCAAGCAACATAGGGGGGGGGGGGTGAATAGGTTTGCCTAGGTCTTTTGATTGTCTTTTAAATCACTTGATTATTTCTTTTAGCTTTCAGCTTAGAGTGATCTAGAGCTTGTCCATAACAACTGCAATTAAGATAATATAAGCAAACATATAAAAACACACAAGTGTTTTATAGTGGTTCCCCAAAATTATGGGTACATCCACTCTCCTCCCACCTTGCTAACTTCCTGTTAGTCAAGGCACTACTCCATACTAATGCTCCAAGGAGCTTACACCTCAGATCCCTCAGGATCTCTCAGTCTCCTCCAAGACTTACACCTTAGCCACAAAGGCCTACACTTAGTGATACTCCTACCTCAGGCAATTAAGCCCTACCACTCAGGCTATGGAGGATAGCCCTACCTCAGAGCATACTTGCTCCTACAACTCAAAGAGATGCACTCTCCTATAGTTCATACAAAACTGCCCTACTACTCAGTGAGTAAAACTCACCTACCTCAGAGAACAGCACTCTTCTACAGCTCAGGCAAATTTTCCCTACCTCAAACCCAAAGGTCCTACAGCTCAGATTCAGAAGGATCCTATAAAAAGAAATAGTTTAATTTACTTTAATACAGAGAAATTTCTCTGTCTACAACTTGAGCAAAAAAATATCTGCTCCAACTCTCCTTACAGTAGGGAAAAGATTTGCTGGAAGAACTCAGAAGTTAACTTCTGAACTTACTATGGAAGGCTAAAGATCTTTTGATCTTGAGTCTTCCAACAGCTCACAGAACCTGCTTAAGGATGAAAGTTCTTCTTTCTTCAGAATAGATTCTGAATCTATTGTGCCAGATGGAGACTAGCACAGCTAACTAAACTTTTCTTGCTGGAGAGCTTCAAGCTTTTCACATGCAGCAATGACAAAGAAGATGAAGATGACTGCTCTCCTTTTTGAATATTGTATGCCCTAAAAGTTGTCTTTCTTTTGACCCTATCTCTTCCTTTTGTAGTTCGCCGATCAACGACTCTTAGAGATCGGTGGGCCCCACCTGCAGCTTCCAGCTGCGTCTTGCTTTAACGGAAGAAGATGTACAGTAGCTTCACGGAAAGATTTGTTGTGTACTGGAGCTTCCCCATACCTGATTTGACCTAAGTTGATTTTATCGATTTTGCTGACGTCAGCATCTTTTGACTTATCCAAAATCGAGCATCAGAGAATATGCGTTGAGTGAGTAAGCATCACTCAATGCCAAAACACTTATTAAGATTTACCGTCTCGTGGCGTTGAGTGAGTAACCTTCACTTAACGCCAAACTACTTAGAATATAAAGTCTGTTTCTAGGCATTGAGAGATTCAGCTTCACTCAATGCCAACTTGCTTTATCAGCTTTCTGCTGCTTGGCATTAGAGAGTAAGCATCACTCAACGCCAAACCCCTTAGACAAAATTCTCTCTTCACTAGGCGTTGACAATGTTGAGTCAGTAACCTCCACTCAACGATTTTTGCCTTAATCAAATTTCTGCTTTTTCAACAACTTAAGCGTTGAGAGCATTGAGTGAACATGTCTCACTCAACACTACCAGCTTTTAACTCATTTCTGCATAAAGGCGTTGAGAGCGTTGAGTGAGCAAGCCTCACTCAACGCTTTTTGCCTTAGCCAATTTTTTGTGTTTAAAACCACTGCGCTTAGACTATCTTACTTTGAACTGAGTTCGACGAATGGTGAACGGAGCTCGACGAACTTTGAACTCAGTTTGAAGAATTCTAAACTGAGCTCGATGAACTCAGAATCTCAAGCTCTGAACTTAGCTCGACGAAAGGTGAGCTGAGCTCGACGAACTCTTAACTCAGTTCGACAAATTCTGAACTTGGTTCAACTAGTTCAACTTACATCCTTTTTGCTGTATGGCGTTGAGTGTGTATTCATCACTCAATGCAAAAACACTCAGCCAAATTTCTCTTTAGTAGCATGTCATTGAGTGAGTTGACTTCACTCAATGCCTGTGGAATTGGCCATATTTCAGCTCATTCTAACTTAGGCTATGACAGTATAGGCTATACTCAGCGCTATAAGTCATCTGGCATTGAGTGATGTTCCTTCACTCAACGCCTGTAGGCTTAGACAAATTTTTTTCATCCCACACCTTAGGTAAGTATTTAGCTTACTTAGCCACTTAGGCTACCTGACGTATCATATTCATCTACTAATATGTGTATATCATTGATAAGATTGACTTCACTCAAATCAAGAACATTGTGGGCAATGGACCCAACAATATCCCCTTATTTGAGGAAGCCAAAACTCTTAAGTAAATGAGTCAATGATAAACATAGAACCATGCAGCACAAGGCATAGTAAAAGAAAACTAAATAATTGAGAGGTGGTCTATATTTACCACACTTCCTTGCTTGTAGAATGGAACATTACTGCATCTGCCATCTGCTTGCCCTGAATTGTTACTGCCTTGCCTTGCTACTGCCTTACTTTTCTGATCATCTGATCATCTTATCCTCCCCCTTTTTGACTGTTACAAATAACTGGTAGGATGCACCTGATCAATTGAGCATCTTATCACCTGCTCCCCCTCAATTAGGTCGTAGTGAAATTTTGGAATTATGCTGGACTTGCTCACCCTCAATTGGAGAATCTTCATTTCTTTAAAGAACCATCCTTTCTACATAATGCCAACTAGTTTGCAACCAGATGAGGAGCAACTAAAGCAATACTAAGTTTAACATACCAAAACTCAAACTTGAAGGTGTTAAACTTGGCTTCCTCTAGTGGCTTAGTAAAGATGTTAGCCACTCGCTTGTCTATTGGAACAAACTTAAGGGTGATATCTTTACATTCCACATGCTCCCCAATAAAATGATATCTAATCTCTATGTGCTTAGTCCTACTATGGGAGACAGGATTCCTAGTAATAGAGATTGCACTAGTAGAATCACAGAATAAAGAAGTTCTACTTATCTGGAGGTTGTAGTCTTAAATCTAGTGTTGGATCCACAACAACTTCCTGCAGAGATGTACTCTGACTCTGCAGTTGATATTGCCACACTGGTTTGTTTCTTGCTGCTCCAAGATACCAGTCTCCCTCCTAAGAACTGACATGTGTCAGATGTTCTCTTCCTGTCCACTTTGCAGCCTGTAAAGTCTGTATATGAATAGCCAGTTTGTTCAAACTCCCCATTCCTAAGGTACCAAAGGCCAAGATCTAGAGTGCCCTTAAAATACATAATGCCCCAAAACTCAAAAAGGAATGAATAGTATTTTAAGACCAATTTGGTGCCTGGATAGGTTCACACGGCCTATGACACTGACGTGTCTAGAGCTGTGTCCTTCTCTGTATTTGCACGACCTGTGTCGATTGATGAACATGGGCTGGGATACGGGCATGTCTGAAGCCATGTCTAGTATACGGCATGTGACACGGGCTTGTCATAGGGTTGTGTCTTAGTCGGGACGCGATGGTTTCCTATGTCGCTTGAGGAACACACCCTGTAGCACGGGCATGTTAGTAGAAACACGGGCATGTCTTAGCCTGTATCCTACTCTAAGTTCGACGATCATGTTCAGATCGTGAGACACGGCCTGTGACACGGGCGTGTCACAAGCCGTGTTCGACTTAGAAAAATGATTTTCAGGGCGAATCGTGGCCATTCATTTCCTTCTAATAGGATCAAACGGTCCATAGATCTCCCTGCTGTTATATGGCCGGGAGTTGTGGGTTAAACCCTCATTTATCTTAGGTCATTCTCTTTCTAAGAGAGTTAGAGAGAGGGGAGAGCAAGAAAGAAGAAGAAGGAGGAATCCGACCGCCGGTGGAGCTTCGTAGCCCCAAATCGCGAGCCGAGTCCAGATCCGTGGAGGCGAGGCCATTGTGGTGCTTTTCATCCGTCTAGTTTCTTCTCTTCTCCATTGGGCCAAAGCGAACAGCTAGGGTAACGATTCTCTTCTTGGACATGTGAAGTCCTCTTCCTTTTTGCATAGGAAACCCGCTCTCGCGAGTGTGTAGAGAGTGTGAGGTATTACTTCGGGTGGACATGAATAGTCCCCGTAGTTTTACATATAGAGTCCGAAATCGAAGTACAAACATAAGAATGGTGTGTGAAGCCTACCCGGACAAGTTGGTCTGGATCAGTGATGTTTCATTATGCATGGATTGCTGGAGAAGACTCCGTACCGATGGTTGTTTTTTTCCGGGTTTTCTATGTGGTCGATTGCAACAGGGAGTCTTGGGGATAAACTCCAAGGTGCACCCAAAAATCTGGGTAGAAGCGAAGTTCTACTGTTTTGGTGGCCTGGGAGCCAGCCTTGTACATAGCCGGGCTATGTACTATTATAAGATCGATACATTGGGATTCAATGAAGCTTGTCCCGCGCCGGTGACTTGAATTGTTGTGGCGAGGTGAGCAACGGGCTGGTGGAACCTTACCCACTCCAAGTGGTTTAGTTAAAGATGGCTTGGAGAGCGAGTCTAGGCTTTGGCTAAAAGGACCTTAATGCTCACGTGTGTGCCGTCCTGGGGGAGGCGGTAGACCATGGAATGGATCGGGTTCGGACCGGGTTCACCGAGTAAGTGCCCTGAGAGCACGAGGTGTGTGGCTGTAAGTGCCTACGTCTGTGGTGAAGTGTGCTTAAGTTGTACTTTCACTATCATGTTTGAAATATACTAATAAAATGCAGGGAAGGAGCACCGCCACCCCGAATAAGGGGTGGGGTCGTTATAATTTGATCAGCTTTAGCTGACCTTTGCTTTTGTTTGCCACCGCTGTGGTCGAATGTTGTTCGCAGGTGCCGCAGAGCCTAGTAATAAGTAGCGGGCTGAAGCCCTTGTTGCTAAGCCGGCCCTTGAAGGGCAAAGCGAATGTTTACTTTCATACTCATGTGTGACCGGCCTGCGTGTCGATGTATGGAAGACATTTATTGTTTAAGTAAACACTTGTAAGGCTATAAGGTCAAGTACTATTTTGTGTACTTGTTCTATCATTCCTACTTTGGGTTTAGTGGACATTCATGCTATAGTTTGAGTTCCTTACTCTTTAACCTTTAACATACTTTGGCTAGAATGTACTCTGTGTAGGACATATTATCTTGGTTGGATGGTTTCATTCTGTAACCCTTCGGTCTGTCTGTAGTATATGGCATCAGGCCCCGGCCGGACCTACTGCTATATGCCATGTGGCGGATAAGGGTGTTACAATTTGGTATTATACTACCGGTTTCTGTCTTGCTTATTTAAATTTGTGGGCTAATTCTTTTAAGGGGTGGTGAGCACATGTATGTGCGTCATCATTATAACATGAAAAGAACCCATGAATGTCCACTTAGGAATGAAAATACACATGTTTGAGGAACCTGCGTGTTCCTATAATTGCTTTTTGCAATTTTGTTTGGTCGCTTAATGAAGTTTTGTACGACTATAGGTGACCAGGAGTGGCATATGACAGTCAGAATGCCCGCTTTTTGAAAAAAGTAGTGCACCCAATGACATGCCTGAGACCCCTCCTTCTGTGGAAACCATAAGAAGGATAGTTGAAGCAGTGTTCGTTGTGACTAATACACAACATGGAAGGAATGTGCAACCCTTTGTCCCTGAGGTGGCTTCAATGCCGGGTGGTGTGATGGAGCAAATGGAATTTATAAGACCATCGAGTCAGCAGTTGAACATGCTTTTAGTGCAGGGTACGCACTCAGTTGATGAATATCTACAAGCGTTTCTTATGATAAGGCGGGTTTGAATTGGACAAAGAGCAGTATATGGTCGATATATTTTATAACGGCCTGCACGATGAGTTACGAGTTCTACTGCTAGGACCGAAATTATTTGGATTCCGAGCCTTGGTGGAGTCGGCTAGATCTTTGGAAGTTGATTTGACAAAAGTCAACCAGACGTCAGAGTTCAGGGTACCAAACTCTCCAGGTTCTGCAAAGTCTGTATACTGAAGGAGGAGGAAAAAGAATTATAAAATATCTACTAGTCAGGCTACATATGATTGTTTTAATTGTGGTAAATTCGGTCATTGTGTCCGAGATTGTCGTGGTGATGGCCAGAAGGCAAAGAAAGCTATGATGGGAACAGTTATAGGACTTATTGCCAGAGAAAGTAGTGGTACTCCAGTGGCAAAGAAGACTGGACCAGGAGCAGCCATTGAGCGAGACCCAAATTTATGTTACACTTATGGGAAGTCGGGACACTTTGCCCGAGATTATTGGAGTGGACGTACAAAGTCCGAAAAGAAACCTGGATCAACCTACGAAGAGAAGGGCAAGGGGTCGGAGGCAACCACATCGCATTATGTCCCAACCCAGCCTAAAGTGTACAACCTTGGCCAGCAGGAGGCCATAAAGCAGACTGATGTGGTGACATGTATGGTTTAATTTATAGAGATTTAGCTTTAAATACTTGTTTCCCTACGCATGTTAGCCTATGACTTGTTGTAATAGGCTATGTTTTGGATTTTTGATTATCCGGCAAGAGCACTCGATACAGGATCTTCACATTCCTTTTTGTCCGAAGGATTTGTATCGCGCATCGGAGTACCTTCTTCGATGGAAAAGAACAAATTTGATGTGTTGTTGCCTAATGGGTTTTCAATACGTGCGGATAGAGTTTGTTGTGTAAAGATACAGATTGGGAGTCAAGAGTTTGACTTGCAAGCGTCGCTACTGCCGATAGTGGAGTTTGACGTGATCTTTTGAATGGACTGGCTCTCAGAGCAGCAGACATACATTGATTGCAACCGCAAGGTGGTAAAATTGGGAACTGATCGTGAGACGACATTTGCGAGCATGAAGGGGGTCGAGCAAGACGTTGATGTCTGCTCTCCAGGTGGTTAAGGCGGTTCGGAGTGGTGCCAAACCTATGTCATGCTCTCCATATCGATTAGCGCCTAAGGATATGGCAGGACTGAAAATATAGCTTCAAGAGTTGTTGGAGTAAGGTTATGCATGTCCAAGTTCGTCGCCTTGGAGCGCGCCGGTCCTCTTGGTTAAGATGAAGGACGGAAGTGTACGTCTATGTATTGATTACCAGGAGTTGAATAGCTAACGGAGAAGAATAAGTATCAAATCCCAAGGATTGATGATCTGTTCGACCAGCTGGTGGGGTCAACTGTGTACTCAAAGTTGAAGCAAAATCCGGATACTATCAGCTGCGGATAAGGGAAAGTATCATCCCCAAGATGGCTTTCAGCACACGGTATGGGCATTATGAGTTCACCGTCATGCCTTTTGGGCTAACGAATGCGCCATCCATGTTTATGGATTTGATGAACAGAACATTCAGAGAATATTAGGACCAGTTCTTGATAGTATTTATCGACGATATACTGGTGTACTCGCAGTGTGAGGAGCATCATTTCAAGCATCTGTATGTGGTGTTGGAGACATTGAGGAAGAACCAACTGTACGCCAAGTTATCCAAATGTGAGTTTTGGTTGTGCTCGGTAGCATTCCTTGGTCATATAGTTAGTGGAGAAGGGATTGCGGTAGATCAGATAATGGTAGTTGCTATACGGGAGTGGCTTGTGTTGTCTGCGATGGCGGAAGTCCGGAATTTTTTGGGGCTTGCCGGCTATTACATGCGCTTCATGGAGAACTTCTCACGGATATCATTGCCTCACACTGCTTTGATAAGGAAGGATCAGAAGTTTTTTTGGACGCCTGAGTGAGCACAAGCTTTCGAAGAACTAAAGTGTCGTTTGACCACGACACCTGTCTTAAGTATGCCTTGTGGTTCTGAAGGCTTTGAGTTTTTCAGTGATGCTTCATGCAATGACTTAAGTTGTGTGCTGCCAAAGCATGGGAGTGTAATAGCGTATTGCTTGCACCAGCTGAAGGTTTATGAGAGAAATTATCCAGCTCATGACTTGTAGTTATCGGCTGTGATATTTGCCCTGAAATTTTGGAGGCATTACGTGTATGGTGTGAAGGTCGATATCTATACTGATCGTACAAGCATGAAGTATATTTTGGATAAAAAGGATTTAATCATGCAAAAACGGAGGTGGATGAAGTTTATGGGGGACTACACCTTCAAGGTACATTACATGCCTGGATAAGGTAATGCGTTCGTAGATGTGTTAAGTTGCAGAGCTCACGCGCAGGTCGGTTGGTTGTCGATGCATGCCGAGCGTTTGTTCGTGCGTTGGAGGACTTAAAAACCTCTTGAGCTGACTCAAAAGTTTAGTTCTAAAGCATAATTGTTCTAGACAGAAGTGCAGTGCGACCTCGCTGATAGGATTCAGCAAGCTCTGGTCTTGGATAACGTCGTGAAGCAGATTATGGATGAGGCTTTGGATGGGTCAAATTCCCAATTTATTGTTAAGGATGGACTGTTATGGAGGGAAAGTCGTCTGTGCGTCCCAAGTGTGGGTAAACTACGGGAGGAATTGAGGTACTAGGCTTATCATGCTAAGTACTCGATTCGCCCGGGGAGCACGAGTATGTGTAAGGCCATGAAAAAGTTGTTCTGGTGGCCAGGACTCAAAAAGGACATAACACTCTATGTGGCAAAGTGTCAAGCGTGCACCTTGGTGAAGGCAAATGCAAGAAGCCAGGTGGATTTCTAAGGTACCTGCGTATACCGAAGTGGAAGTTTGATGACATCTGTTTGGACCTCGTGCACGGTTTGCCGAGATCGCGTAAGGAGGGAAAACGACGCCATCTGGGTGGTCGTTGATCGTTTAATGAAGGTATCATATTTCATACCCAATATGAAGGATGATTCCATGGAAAAGCTGGCGAAGCTTTATGTGGATACTGTAGTCCGTTTGTAGGGTGTGCCCCAGAGCATAGTAAGTGCCCGAGATGGTCAGTTCACGTCTAATGATTGGAGGCTTATTCATCAGATGTTGGGCACTAAGTTGAACTTCAGCACTTCTTTTCACCCGCAGACAGATAAGCAAACTAAAAGGGTGAACATGACAATGGAAGACATGCTTCATATGTGTGCATTGGATTTTGGGAAAATGTGGGAAGACCATCTTTAAATGATTGAATTCGCATACATTAACAACTATCAAGCCAGTTTTGAGTTGGCGCCTTTTGTGGCTCTGTATGGGAGGAAGTGTCGTACGTCATTGTCTTGGGTAGAAACGGGAGAATCAAATTTGTACAAGCGAAGGGACGTTGAAGGTGCTACTTCAACGATACGATTGATACGAGAACGGCTACTAATTGCTCAAGATAGACATGCCAAGAACTACAACGCCAAACATCAGAACATGGAGTTTGCGATGGGCGACTGGATATA
Source organism: Platanthera zijinensis (assembly GCA_039513925.1). NCBI lineage: Eukaryota > Viridiplantae > Streptophyta > Magnoliopsida > Asparagales > Orchidaceae > Platanthera > Platanthera zijinensis. The sequence goes on from CM077079.1 coordinate 79,160,306, forward strand.
CCTCAAGATAAAGCCGTTTAAAGGCGTATCAAGGATTCGACACTTGAAGAAGCTGAGTCCGAAGTACCTTGGACCGTTTGAGATACTAGAGCGAATTGATGAAGCGGCTTATCGACTGGAGTTATCAGTGGAATTGAGTGGTCTACAAGATGTATTCCATATATCGGTGTTGCGGAAGGCGGTGCAAGAGCCTTCACAAGTGTTTGCGGTCGATCAAGTACCTGTTGATAATGGGTTGACGATAAAGGTCAAGCTCGTTCGCATTGAGGACTTTGAAGTCAAGAGACTTTGTAACAAAGACATCAGTACGGTCAAAGTTTGTTGGTACAACTGCGATCGGGAGGAGCTTTCATGGGAGTGAGAGCATACCATGCTCGAAGAGTATCCCGAGCTATTCCGCTCAGGTACCATTTAATTTTGTGTACCTTTCCATACTTTATTTTCGAGACGAATTTCATTTAAGGGGGGGGGGGGGATTGTAACGCCCCAAAACTCAAAAAGGAACGGATAACGATTTAAGACCAATTTGGTGCCTGGATAGATTCATGCGGCCTGTGACACGAGCGTGTCAAGAGCTGTGTCCTTCTATGTGTTTGCACGACCTGTGTCGATTGATGAACACAGGCTGGGATACAGGCGTGTCTGAAGCCGTGTCTAGCACACAGCCTGTGACACAGGCATGTCACAGGGCCGTATCCTGGTCGGGACGCGACGGTTTCCTGCGTCGCTTGAGGAACATGACCTATAGCACGGGCGTGCCAGTAGCTGACACGAGTGTGTTAGTAGAAACAAGGGCATGTCTTATCCCGTGTCCTGCTCTGAGTTCGACGATTTTGTTCAGATTGTGAGACACGACCTATGACACGGACATGTCACAAGCTGTGTTTGGCCAAGGAAAATGATTTTTAGGGTGAATCATGGCCGTTCATTTCCTTCTAATAGGATCCAATGGTTCAGAGATCTCCCTGCTGTTATATGGCCAGGAGTTAAGGGTTAAACCCTCATTTCTCTTAGGTCATTCTCTTTCTAAAAGAGTTAGAGAGAGGGGAGAGCAAGGAAGAAGAATAAGGAGGAATCCGGCCGCCGGTGGAGCTTTGGAGCCCCAAATAGTGAGCCGAGTCCAAATCCATGGAGGCGAGGTCGTTGCGGTGATTTTCATCTGTCTAGTTTCTTCTCTTCTCCATGGGGCAAAAGAGAACGGCTTGGGTAATGATTCACTTCTTGGACATGTGAATTCCTCTTCCTTTTTACATAGGAAATCTGCTCTCGTGAGTGTGCGGAGAGTGTGAGGTATTCCTTCGGGTGGACATGAATAGTCCCCGTAGTTTTGCATATAGAGTCCGGAATCGAAGTACGGACATAGGCATGACGTGAGAAGCCTACCCGGACAAGTTGGTCTGGATCGGTGATATTTCATTACGCATGGATTGCCAGAGAAGACTCCGTGCCGATGGTTGTTTTTTTTCGGGTTTTCTATGTGGTAGATTGCTACAGGGAGTCTTTGGGGATTAACTCGAAGGTGCACCCGGAAATCTGGGCAGAAGCGAAGTTCTGCCGTTTTGGTGGCCTGGGAGCCAGCCTTATACATATCCGGGCTATGTACTATTATATGATCGATATATTGGGATTCAGTGAAGCTTGTCCCGCTTCGATGACTTGAATTGTTGTGGCGAGATGAGCAACGGGCTGGTGGAACCTTACCCAATCCAAGTGGTTCGGTTAAAGATGGCTTGGAGAGCGAGTCTAGGCTTCTGCTGAAAGGACCTTAATGCTAACGTGTGTGCCATCCTGGGGGCAGTGGTGGAACGCAAAACGGACCGGGTTCAGACCGGGTTCACCGAGTAAGTGTCCTGAGAGCACAGGGTCTGTGGCCGTAAGTGCTTATGCCTGTGGTGAAGTGTGCTTAAGTTATAATTCACTATCATGTTTGGATTATACTAATGAAATGCAGGGAAGGAGCACCGCCGCCCCGAATAAGGGGTGGGGTTGTTATAATTTGGTAAGCTTTAGCTGACCGTTGCTTTTGTTTGCCACAACTGCAGTGGATGTTTTTTGCAGGTGCTGCAGAGCCTAGTGGCAAGTAGCGAGCTGAAGCCCTTGTTGTTGAGCCGGCCCTTGAAGGCAAAAACGAATGTTTACTTTCATACTCATGTGTGACTGGTCTGCGTGCCGATATATGGGAGACATTTATTGTTTAAGTAAACACTTTTAAGGTCATAAGGCCAAGTACTATTTGGTGTACTTGTTCTTTCATTCCTACTTTGGGTTTTGTGGACATTCATGTTGTGGTTTGGGTTCTTTACTCTATAACCTTTAACATACTTCTGCTAGAATGTACTCTGTGTAGGACGCATTATCTTTGTTGGATGGTTTCATTTTGTAACCCTTCGGTCTGTCTGTAGTATATGGTGGCAGGCCCCGGCCGGACCTACTGCTATATATCATGTGACGGATAGGGGTGTTGCAAGATACCTAAAAATTCTCTTAGCTGTAGAGTAGTGAGATTCTTTAGGGCAAGCCTGATACCTAACACAAACACATATAGCATACATGATGTCTGGCCTACTTGCAGTAAGATATAGACGGGAGCCAATTATCCCTCTATACAAAGTTTCATCAACAAGTTTCCCTGCTTCATCTTTGCCTACATGCATACTTGACCCCATGGGAGTTCTCATGGTGGAGGAATTCTCCATGCCAAATTTCTTGATTAACTCCTTAGTGAATTTAGACTGGGATATGGACAAACCATCATCATTCTGTATTACTTGGAGGCCCAAGAAGAACTTAAATTCACCCATACTGCTCATCTCAAACTTCCCCTGCATAAGTTTAGCAAACTTTTTGCAGAGGTTGTCATCAGTAGATCCAAAAATGATGTCATCTACATAGATCTGGACTAGGATATTCTTACCCTTAGATTCCCTTAGGAATAAGGTCTTGTATATTTCCCCTTTGAGAATTTGTTCTCAATGAGGAAACTAGACAATGTCTCATACCATGCTCTAGGGGCTTGCTTCAGCCCATATAGAGCTTTCCTAAGTCTGTAAACAAAATCAGGTGAGTTAGGATCTACAAAACCTAGAGGCTGCTCAACATAGACTTCTTCTTTTAAGTCACCATTTAGGAAGGCTAACTTCACATCCATTTGGTAGACCTTGAATCTCTTGTGTGCTGCATATGCAAGGAACAATCTGATGGCCTCCAATCTTGCTACATGGGCAAAGGTTTGATAAAAATCAATCCCTTCTTCTTGCATGTACCCCTTAGCTACTAGTCTGGACTTGTTCTTAATTATAATTCCATTTTCATCGAGCTTGTTTCTGTAGATCCACTTTACTCTAATGACATTATGACCATGAGGTCTGGGAACCAGCTTACAAACCCTGCACCTCTTGAACTGGTTCAGTTCCTCCTGCATAGCTCCAATCCAATGCTGGTCTATGTTGGACTATTCAAACTTCTTGGGCTCCACTTGGGATAGAAAGCTTGAATACATGGCTGTGTTCTGACTTCTGCTCCATGTCAATACTCTATGACTTGCCTCACCAATGATCTGGTGTGCAGGATGATATCTCATATGTCTGACTGCAGGTGGCAGTCTTCTTTCAGCAATAAGTGCATCTTCTTGTTGAAGTTCATCCACTCCTAGTGTGCCAGGTAGATCTTCTGGAGTATCCATATCATCTTGGATGACTGGTGATTCTTCATTGATGGTCATTTTGTCCATCATCTATTCTGTACCTGCAGTACTATAAGAGGAACTAAGCAGTCCATTGTTAATCATAGTAGACTAATCAAAGACTACATGAACTGATTTTTCTACAACTTGGCTTTTCAAGTTGTAGATCCTATAGGCTTTGCTATGATTATTGTACCTAACAAATATTCCGTCAAAGGATTTGGCAGCAAACTTAGTCATATAGGACTTGCCATTGTGAAGCACAAAGCATTTACTACCAAAGATTATGAGATAGCCCAGATTTGATTTTTTGCCCTTCAAGATCTCATAGGGAGTCTTGTCACAACCCGCATTTTCTCCGAATTAAGAATTTTTAGAGTAAGAGAAAACACGCGTCATGATACCACATCAAGCAGGGGATAACTGCTGACGCTCAGGCAAAACCACCTACCAACTTAATGAAAGAAAATCATGTGATTAATGATTAGAAAATCAGTTATATATTTTAGAGGCCGTATCCCCCGGCTTAGTGGATCACCTAGTCCACAAAAGAAAACTATATTTAAACGCTGCAGAAAGAAAATACTTTATCAGGTTTGACATCCTAAGGAGCGCATAAGGGTCCCAAGAGAACCACTCATGCTATGCAAGACCCTATATTTAATTTATATAATATATAAGAAAACGGTCTTTATACGTGATTTGGAAAATAGTGATTACGTTTTATAAAACATGCTGATCATGAGCTTTATTTATAATAATAATTATAGTTTAAAAATAACTAGCAACCTAGCATAAATCATTCTCAAAGCAAGTAGACTATCTCCAGAAAATGGTAGCAGCATAAGTAATATATCTAGTACAAGGTAACAACTACCAGTGGGCGCCAACAACCTGACATGAACCCACTGGCACATATGCCTGTCTGTAAGAAAGTACTGAAAAACTACCTCACTAACAAGGTAAACGGAACTCCAAAGTCCGGGAGACCACCAACACCACCACTGCAAACTAGCCACCCAATTGGCTATGGCTCAGAACCTGGGGTATTCCAAAAGAAAACAGAATATCTCAGCAAGCAACAAGGTAAAAACAACTGCATGTAAGAGTCAACCAAAAGGAAGAAGTAACTGAAAAACATGCAGTAGAAAGAGTCACAACTGTCCAAAACAGGACAACAGGAAAAATGCACCACGTGCAAGAAAACAGCAACAACCCAACCCCGGAACAACATCCTGCAGGGCCTACTAGGTTACCCAGAGCCAAAAGTACTGCAAACCACCAAGGGAACAACTTCTAACACCCTAAACTATGGGAAGTGGTAGTAGCAAAAACAAACAACGAGGAACCGGATCGGAGGCAAACTCAGTCCCCCCCATCCACCATGTCCCAATCAACAAGCTCGAGGGTCTATATGTGAAAACACAATGGACCTTCCACCCACACATGCCCAGCCCGTACCTGGAGCAAGAAAAACAAGAGTGGCCTTGGCTATATCACACAACTCCACCCTCCTGAAGAGCTACAAACCACCACTACTAACCACGACCCACGATTCGGCCATTTGGAAAGAAAAACACGGCCGACAAGGAAACTCAAAACCTAAACAAAGAATTCACTCAGAAACAAAAATCGAGGTAGGAAAGAAAAGGTGTTGAAATGACTCAACACGACTTGGCGCTGGGTCCTCACGACACCGCATTGAGTGAGCTCCACTTACTCAATGTGCCACGCAAAACGACACTAATACAACAACTACTCTTACGCTACTACATTAACACAACACAAAACACTCAAGCCCACGTAACCCGCGCATCGACGCCCACTAAATACGGAGCGAAAGGAAACATTCAGAGCACACGATCAGTGGCGCACGACCGGTGGTCGTGCGCACTCATTGGTTGATGGTCGTGCGAAGTGAACCTGGGAAACCTGACAGAAAACCTAGCAACTGCGCACGATCAGTGGCGTACGACCGGTGGTCGTGCGCACTATTTGCCAGCGCTCGTGCGATATCTAAGATAGAGTTTTGGAAAATAAAAAGATAGCCGCGCACGAACAGAGGCACACGACCAGTGGTCGTGCGCCCTAACGGTTGATGACCGTGCGCGGTTAACCTATACCGTTTGGGATTTCCCGAATGACACCGGAACGCGCACACGACCCACGCAACTACAGTAGCAGTAGGAAACTACCAACGACGCGCACCACTACCATACAAACTATTCCTAATCATTCGAGACGGAAAAATAGGAGATAAAACGATAGCATCAAATAGGCTTTAAACAAAAGAAAACAACTTGGCAAGGGCAAGAACACCACTTGCCTCGATTTCCGGCGAAGCTTTGGACGGCCTTCCCTCCTCTTCACTCTGTACTAGAAGGAGCAGCACCTAAAAAATATTCTCCGGGACATTAATGGCGGAAGAACCTCCAAAACTGAAAATTCCAATCCCTCTAAAACTCCACAGAAATCGTATATCTTACCGTAGGAATGAAGGTCTCGACGAGAGCAATCCGAATCCACTCTCGGAATCGAATTCCGTCCACAAACGCTCCGGGAATCGGCGGTGGAAGGCAAGGCTCGGCGGTTTCTCCGTTTTCTTTTGTACAGGGGCGGCGGTTTCCTCTTTGGAGAAGATGATCGGCTATTCTATTTCTATCATATATATATATATATATATTAATATATAATAATATATTTTATTACAAAATTACATAAAGCACCAAAACGACGCGAAAACCGAACTACCTCGGAATTCGACGAAATTCGCACCGTAGCTAAATACCCACGCTACGAACACAACGACGAAGTCGAAATTAATTTTCGATGAACAGAACTCGGGTTATACCCAAATAAAGCCAAACACAAACATCCCCCCGAGAGGCCACACCGGGTCACCCAAAACGACTCGGCTTGCTAGGGAGATCTTGCCAACAGGCTACAGAATAGGGCACTCAGTTCTAAGGAGCTAAACCACACTCCACAAATGGCACAAGCCACGGAAACGCGTCATCGTAACGCCAACGAGAATAAAAATAAACGCAGGAAAATCGGGGGCGTTACAGTCACTCCCCCTAAAAGAAAGTTTCATCCTGAAACTTTACGCACAACACTCCTACTAAAGAAGGAGAAACAACTAATAGGAGTTACAAGAAGGAAAACATACCGATTAAATCATCGAAACAGGTGAGGGTAAGCCCTCCTCATAGCCGACTCTAACTCCCAAGTCGCGCTTTCCAAATCCTGATTCTTCCATAGAACCTTAACCATCGGTATGGACTTCTTTCGCAGCACACGCTCTTGAGTATCCAAAATACGAACCGGCATCTCAACAAAAGAGAGGCTGGGCTCCAACTGGGGCACAACATCTAAGAGCTGCCCACTGCTGCGAACACACTTCCGCAATTGGCTAACATGAAAAACATTATGCATACCTGGGAAGTTCGCTGGCAAATCCAATTTATAAGCTGACACACCAATCCGTTCCAAAATCTCAAACGGACCCACATACCTTGGGTCTAACTTTCGATTCTTACCAAATCTCTTAACACCTACCATCGGGGAAACTTTGAGGAATACAAGGTCCCCGACGGAAAACTCCAAAGCAGATCTACGCCGATTGGCGTTCTTTTCATATCTCTCCTGGGCTAAACGAAGCTTCTCCCGAATAAGCTTCACTGCGACTTCCATCTCCTCAAGCGCATCGGGACTCAACAAAGGCCTCTCACCAGCCTCAGCCCAAAACAACGGAGTCCTACAGCGCCTCCCATACAAGGCTTCGAATGGAGCCATCTGCAAACTTTCCTGATAACTGTTGTTGTAGGCAAATTCCATGAGTCGCAAACGCTCATCCCATGCTCCACCGTGGTCTAAAATATAGCATCGAATCATATCCTCAACAATTTGGTTCACCCTCTCCGTCTGCCCATTGGTCTGTGGGTGGTAGGCAGTAGAATACCTCAGATCCGTACCCAAACCCTCCTGCAGACTCTGCCAAAAACGAGAAGTAAACTGGGAGTCTCGATCGGAAATAATGCTAACCCGCACACCGTGGAGTCGGATGACTTCACTCATGTATAACTCCGCTATCTTCTTCATCGGGTAATCAATCTTATAAGGCATGAAGTGAGCACACTTCGTCAATCTATCCACTATAACCCAAATAGAATCAAATCCCCTCGGGGATTTCGGTAATCCCGTAATGAAATCCATAGATATACTTTCCCACTTCCAAGTCGGGATCTCTAGCGGAGTCAACTTACCACCAGGCCTTCCATGATCGGCCTTCACACGCTTGCAAGTGTGACACTCAGCAACAAATCGGGCTATATCTCTTTTCATGCCATACCACCAGGCAATTTGCCTTAAGTCACGGTACATCTTCGTAGATCCTGGATGGTAGGAAACGCTGGAACCATGAGCCTCACTACAAATCATCCTCCTAATATCCCCGACAGCGGGAACGCAAAACCTGCCGTGGTACTTCAAAGTACCCACATCATCGATAGCAAAATCGGGCAACTCCCCCTTCTCAGTCCTGGTGAAAAGGTGCATAAGATCAGGATCGTCCTTCTGGTGCAGCCTAGTCAAAGAAATCCAGGACGGCTCTGCCACTGACAAACTACTCTGCAAACTACAGCATCCCACTGATATATCCATAAGGAGGAACTCCTCAACTAACCGATCGGTGGAGAGGTTAAAGATCTTTCCCGTCTTTCGGCTCAGGGCGTCGGCCACCACATTGGCCTTGCCCGGATGATACTGGATCTCTACATCATAATCAGCCACATACTCCAGCCACAGCCGCTGACGCAGATTCAACTCCTTCTGCGTGAACACGTACTTTAAGCTCTTATGGTTAGTGAAGATCTTGCATTGAGCCCCATAAAGTAGGTGCCTCCACAACTTCAAAGCATAAATAACCGCTGCAAACTCGAGGTCATGCGTGGGATAATTCTTCTCATGAGTCTTCAGTTGCCTTGACCCATAGGCAATTACCTTTCCCTCTTGCATTAATACGCATCCCAGACCTACAAGCGAAGCATCCACATAAACATCATAATCTACTCCCTCGGTAGGCAGGGTCAGAACGGGAGCAGTGCACAATCTTTCCTTTAGCTCCAAAAAAGCCTCCTCGCACTTTTCGCTCCAAACAAATGCCACATTCTTCTGAGTCAACTTGGTCAAAGGTGCGGCTAGGGAATAGAAACCCTCCACAAATCTTCTGTAATAGCCAGCCAACCCTAAGAAACTCCTGATCTCCTTAGGCAAACTCGGTCTACTCCAATCCATCACTGCTGCAATATTTTCTGGATCGACCGAGATCCCATCCTTGTTCACCACATGGCCTAGAAAAGAAACCTGAGGCAACCAAAATTCGCACTTGCTCAACTTGGCGAATAACTTGTGGTTCCTCAACTCTGATAGGACCAAACGCAAATGCTGCTCATGCTCCTCAGCACTGCGAGAGTAAACTAACACGTCATCAATGAAGACCATAATGAACTTGTCGAGGAAATCCTTGAACACTCGGTTCATCATATCCATAAAGGCTGATGGTGCGTTGGTCAGACCAAACGACATTACCAGAAACTCAAAGTGTCCATGCCTCGACCTAAACGTAGTCTGTGGAATGTCCGCCTCACGGATCCTGAGTTGATGATAACCAGAACGAAGATCGATCTTGGAGAACACCGTGCTACCACGCAACTGGTCAAACAAATCATCGATCCTCAGCAGAGGGTACCTGTTCTTGATAGTGACCTTGTTCAACTCTCTATAGTCGATGTAGAGCCGCATCGACCCATCTTTCTTCTTTACAAACAAAACAGGAGCACCCCAAGGCGACGAACTTTGCCTAATAAACCCCTTAGCTAACAGCTCATCCAACTGAACTCGCAACTCCTCTAACTCACGAGGGGCCATCCGGTACGGCGCCTTAGCAATAGGACGCGTACCTGGCTCTAAATCGATCACAAACTCAACATCCCGATCAGGAGGAAGACCAGGAAGATCATCAGGAAAAACATCGGCGAAACCACGAACAATAGGAATCTCTTCCAAGCGTGGTACGCTAACAGCGGCTCCCACCGCCGAGACTAAACAAACACAACAACTAGAAAGAAACAACCTCTGAGCACATACCGCAGAGATGACAGGAAAATCCTGACACAGAACAGCATACACGCTGCCGGGCTGACCGTCATCTCTGATGAAGTCCAAGCGCTTTCCTTTGCACTGAATGACTGCATCAAACCTAGAGAGCGAGTCCATGCCCAGAATAACATCGAAGTCCTCCAGATCAATCATCTTCAGGTCCGCCTTCGCAAGAAAGTTCCCCAACAAAACAGGGCAATCCAAAATGCCCAAATCTGACAACACAGATTCACCAGAGGGAAACTTGACACGGAAGGAATCCCGAACACGAACTAAGGTCAACCGATGTCGCTCCACAAAGGCTCTAGCCACGAACGAGTGGGTAGCGCCGGAGTCAAACAGAATGCGCGCCCAACGGTTCTTCACCTTAAACTTCCCTATAGGAACACATAAACTAAGGAACTACCACAACAATACTGCAATATACAAGCACTACCAGGCTAGAAAAACAACAACCGCTAACCTGAAATAACCTGGGTCGAAGTCTGAGCCTCCTCGGAAGAAATCACGTTCAGCTTCCCTTTTCCCTTGTCCACACGCGGAGGTGGAGGTAAAGCCTGCAACAGAGCTGCAGGAAGAGCTGACTGAACCTAAGGACACCTCGACTTGATATGACCCTTCTGCCCACACTGAAAGCAGACTCTATCCCTGGTCCAATACTGGGCCACATCATGCCCAGACCGCTTGCAAACTGAACAGGAGACATCTCGCCTAGGAGCACCCTGGATCGCATGAACCTGCTCCTTCTTCTGAGCTGCTGACCTCTTAAAACATTTCTCGACAGGATGGCCTGACCGGCCACAGAAACTGCACACTACTCGGCTCCTCTTTCCCGGAACAACATCGGGTACCAGGGGCTTCTTCCCCTCCACAGACTTTCTCTTGTCCTTTCTCATCTGCTGGCCTCTGCTATTTGCCGTTTCAATAGTCTCAACCTTAAGAGCAGCCTCTACAACTCCAGCATAAGTCACAGACCCATAAGTACTGGTCAACTGTTGCACCTCGCTTCTCAAACCACCAAGAAATCTCTTAACTCGATCAGCCTCAACGCTGACCAAAGCAGGGGCAAAACGGCTCAACTTACTAAATTCTATTTCATACTCACCCACCGTGAGTTGCCTTTGCTTTAGATAGAGAAAGTCATTCATGAGGCGGTCACGCTCGACCGAAGGCAAGAACTTCCTCAACAACATCTCCTTAAACATTTCCCAAGAGCATCCAGCTACTAAGCTCTCCTTCTCTCTCAGCCACCAACTCTTAGCCAATCCTTTAAGCTGATAGGTGGCTAGCATCACCCTTTGGTCACCTGCAATCCCTGAATACGAAAATATCTCCTCCATAGAGATCAGCCAATCATCAATAACCATGAAATCTGCCTTCCCGTCATAAGTGGGAGGGCTCAGCCTCTGAAACTGCGAGATGAAGGCCATCTCCGCTAGCACCACTACCGGAGGTCTCACGAGTGCAGGGGGAGGAGGAACAGCTAACCCCCCAGCAGGAACTTGCGCACCCTGAGCCTGCCCTGCCACCACTGCCACCAAAGACTGAATCTGGGCTCGCACCTCCTCCAACTGTCTGCCCATAGAATCGCTACTCCGACGCAGACTCTCGATCACCGCATCATGCTGAGCCCCAGACGACTCACCTTCAGACAAGGGGGTCGAATGAGTCGCAGGTCGCCTAGCCATCCTAAAATCATAACCACCCCAAATCAGATCCCCAATCAACGACTAGAACCCAAACACAAATACAGACAATACATATATAGATATAGACTTAAAGCTGCTAAACTTGCTCTGAGAGTTTATCTTTTTTAACAAAATTTAGATGTTATGCCCTAACCTAGGATGGTTAAGCACCACCTTGCTAACTCTTGTGCCTAGATCGGATGCATGACTTTAAATTAATTTGAAAACTTATGTGTGTACATATGTCATCCTGCAAATCTTTAACTTGGCACGTTGTGCTTATGCAATGATATGCTATGCATGTTTGTGCTATGCATTCTAAAAAAAGGCCCTAATGCATGTTATGAGTGGCGTACGCATGAAAACGTTATGCATCCCATACTACATAACATTCCCATGCAACGAAAAAGAAACGTGCTAGTCGCAGTCATGTGGTGAGGTTATGCATCCCATACTACATAACCCTCACATGTAGCCCCTATGGTGGATCCATATACGAACGCATATTAGGCATCCCATACTGCATAATATGCCTCGTATACTTCATGTTATATCATGAGTGTAGTGTTCGTGCTTTTGCCAAGACGTGCTGATGACATATCGATGTGTGAATGACATGATGCTGAACTACTAAAGCAAACCAAAGAAGGTTGCTCAACTAACTTGTCAAGCAACCTCCCTCTGATACCAACTGTCACAACCCGCATTTTCTCCGAATTAAGAATTATCAGAGTAAGAGAAAACACGCGTCATGATGCCACGTCAAGCAGGGGATAACTGCTGATGCTCAGGCAAAACCACCTACCAACTTAATGAAAGAAAATCATGTGATTAATGATTAGAAAATCAGTTATATTTTAGAGGCCGTATCCCCCGGCTTAGTGGATCACCTAGTCCACAAAAGAAAACTATATTTAAACGCTGCGGAAAGAAAATACTTTATCAGGTTTGACATCCTAAGGAGAGCATAAGGGTCCCAAGAGAACCACTCATACTATGCAAGACCCTATATTTAATTTATATAATATATAAGAAAACGGTCTTTAAATGTGATTTGGAAAATAGTGATTACGTTTTATAAAACATGCTGATCATGAGCTTTATTTATAATAATAATTATAGTTTAAAAATAACTAGCAACCTAGCATAAATCCTTCTCAAAGCAAGTAGACTATCTCCAGAAAATGGTAGCAGCATAAGTAATATATCTAGTACAAGGTAATAACTACCAGTGGGCGTCAACAACCTGACACGAACCCACTGACACATATGCCTGTCTGTAAGAAAGTACTGAAAAACTACCTCACTAACAAGGTAAACGGAACTCCAAAGTCCGGGAGACCACCAACACCACCACTGCAAACTAGCCACCCAACTGGCTATGGCTCAGAACCTGGGGTATTCCAAAAGAAAACAGAATATCTCAGCAAGCAACAAGGTAAAAACAACTGCATGTAAGAGTCAACCAAAAGGAAGAAGTAACTGAAAAACATGCAGTAGAAAGAGTCATAACTGTCCAAAACAGGACAACAGGAAAAATGCACCACGTGCAAGAAAACAGCAACAACCCAACCCCGGAACAACATCTTGCAGGGCCTACTAGGCTACCCAGAGCCAAAAGTGCTGCAAACCACCAAGGGAACAACTTCTAACACCCTAAACTGTGGGAAGTGGTAGTAGCAAAAACAAACAACGAGGAACCGGATCGGAGGCAAACTCAGTCCCCCCCCATCCACCATGTCCCAGTCAACAAGCTCGAGGGTCTATACATGAAAACACAAGGGACCTTCCACCCACACATGCCCAGCCCGTACCTGGAGCAAGAAAAACAAGAGTGGCCTTGGCTATATCACACAACTCCACCCTCCTGAAGAGCTACAAACCACCACTACTAACCACGACCCACGATTCGGTCATTTGGAAAGAAAAACACGGCCGACAAGGAAACTCAAAACCTAAACAAAGAATTCACTCAGAAACAAAAATCGAGGTAGGAAAGAAAAGGTGTTGAAATGACTCAACACGACTTGGCGCTGGGTCCTCACGACACCGCATTGAGTGAGCTCCACTTACTCAACGTTCCACGCAAAACGACACTAATACAACAACTACTCTTACGCTACTACCTTAATACAACACAAAACACTCAAGCCCACGTAACCCGCGCATCGACGCCCACTAAATACGGAGCGAAAGGAAACATTCAGAGCGCACGATCAGTGGTGCACGACCGGTGGTCGTGCGCACTCATTGGTTGATGGTCATGCGAAGTGAACCTGGAAAACCTGACAGAAAACCTAGCAACTGTGCACGATCAGTGGCGCACGACTGGTGGTCGTGCGCACTGTTTGCCAGCGCTCGTGCGATATCTGAGACAGAGTTTTGGAAAATAAAAAGATAGTCGCACATGAACAGAGGCACACGACCAGTGGTCGTGCGCCCTAACGGTTGATGACCGTGCGCGGTTAACCTATACCATTTGGGATTTCCCGAATGACACCGGAACGCGCACACGACCCACGCAACTGCAGTAGCAGTAGGAAACTACCAACGACGCGCACCACTACCATACAAACTATTCCTAATCATTCGAGACGGAAAAATAGGAGATAAAACGATAGCATCAAATGGGCTTTATACAAAAGAAAACAACTTGGCAAGGGCAAGAACACCACTTGCCTCGATTTCCGGCGAAGCTTTGGATGGCCTTCCCTCCTCTTCACTCTGTACTAGAAGGAGCAGCACCTAAAAAATATTCTCCGGGACATTAATGGCGGAAGAACCTCCAAAACTAAAAATTCCAATCGCTCTAAAACTCCACGAAAATCGGATATCTTACCGTAGGAATGAAGGTCTCGACGAGAGCAATCCGAATCCACTCTCGGAATCGAATTCCGTCCACAAACGCTCCGGGAATCGGCGGTGGAAGGCAAGGCTCGGCGGTTTCTCCGTTTTCTTTCGTAAAGGGGCGGCGGTTTCCTCTTTGGAGAAGATGATCGGCTATTATATTTCTATCATATATATATATATATATTAATATATAATAATATATTTTATTACAAAATTACATAAAGCACCAAAACGACGCGAAAACCGAACTACCTCAGAATTCGACGAAATTCGCACCGTAGCTAAATACCCACGCTACGAACACAACGGCGAAGTCGAAATTAATTTTCGACGAACAGAACTCGGGTTATACCCAAATAAAGCCAAACACAAACATCCCCCCGAGAGGCCACACCGGGTCACCTAAAACGACTCGGCTTGCTAGGGAGATCTTGCCAACAGGCTATAGAATAGGGCACTCAGTTCTAAGGAGATAAACCACACTCCACAAATGGCACAAGCCATGGAAACGCGTCATTGTAACGCCAATGAGAATAAAAATAATCGCAGGAAAATCGGGGGCGTTACAAGTCTTCTTGTGGCCTTTGGTGATAGAGGCTCTGTTGAGGACATGACATGTAGTATTTACTGTCTCAGCCCAGAAATATTTTGGGAGAGATGTGTCACTCAACAGTGTTCTACCAGTCTCTATGAGAGTTCTATTTTTCCTCTCAACTATCCCATTTAGTTGGGGTGTTCTAGGAGAAGAGAATTCTTGATGAATTTCATGCTCTTCACAGAACTTTGTCATGCTATCAGACTGGAATTCTATCCCATGGTCACTTCTGATTTTGACCACAGAACAGCCAAGCTCATTCTGAATTTTCTTGACAAACCTCATGAAGACATCAAGGGTTTCATCCTTCTTCTTAAGAAAGCACACCCAAGTAAACTTGGAATAGTCATCAACAACCACAAGGGTGTAGACTTTCCTACCAAGACTATGAACTGGCATTGGACCAAATATGTCCAAGTGCAAGAGGTATAAGAACTTCACAGAGTCTTTGGTCCCAATACCCTTGAAGGAGACTTTTGTCTGCTTACCCTTTTGGCAGGCTGAGCCAATTCCCTCCTTAGAGCACTTCACATTGGGGCCATTCCTAACTAGCTATTGACTGAAGAGCTTGACAATGGTCTTGTAATTCAAATGGGTTAGTCTCTTGTGCCACTGGACACAGTAGGAAACTTTCTCATTTGCCACCAAATAGATAGGAGAATCTGTGTCTAGACATAGAAAGTTCAAGCAATAAACATTTCCACTCCTAGTGCCTATCAAGATGACCTCTTGGTCACTTGACCTCCTAATTAGACACTCATCCTTGTGGAAGACAATTACATAACCATGATCAGAAAGTTTGCTTATGCTTATAAGGTTGTGCTGCAACCCTTCAACATAAGCCACCTTGGTGATGGTGACTATGCCATTAGTAATCTTATCATATCCTCTGGTTACACCTCTATCTTAACCTCCAAAGATGACTTTGGGTCCATCTTTAACTAGAGTAAACTCCATCAAGTTGCTCATTGTTCCAGTCATGTGCCTGGAACAACCACTGTCTAAGTACCATATATGGGTATGGAACCTTGGACTATCCTGTAATATACATATTACTTAACCTTATGACCCCAATATCTATTGGGTCCTAGGTGAATGTTAGCATGAAACTGAACATGTCCACCAACAGAATTTCTGATCGGTAGACTGACCCTAGCTCTTGCCATATTGGGATTGTGCCAGCAGTCAATGGCAAAATGCTCTATCTTACCACAACACCAACAATCATGTATGTTATATCTTATTTTTTGTGAAGGCCCTACAACTTGATGAGAAGCTACCTTGACAGGAGGAAGATGTCCTGCAGCCTTTTTCTAATTTCTTTCAGCCAGAATTTGATTAAGGGTAATTCTTATAGCTGACTGATTTGGTCTGCCCTAAGTGCCAGCAACAGCTAGCTTCTTTTCAGAAAGCATGCTTCTGATGGCTTCAGATATGCCTAGATCAGCCTGAATCTTGGACTTGTCCTTAGTCAAAACCTTTGTTGTCAGACTCTGAGCCTTGGCTACATCAACATTCTTGAGAGTTGGTGCAAAAGTACCAAAGACAAATAGTCCAGATTGGGCCATTTGAAATTTCTCATTGGTAGCCTTGACTACATACACCCTGCTAAAACTTTCACCATGGCAATGAACATCTTTGTTCACTCCAGATGAACAACCCTTCTCCCATTAACCATAAGAGCTTTCTTGGTCATACATGTTAGAAGGTATCAAAACTTTTTTGAAAAGAATGGGAGGCTTAGAAGCAATAGGCTGAGGTGGAGCTGGAGCTGTGCCCTTCCTGTTGGAAGGAACAACTCTTATACTTCCCTTGAATCTCAACCCCTTCTTGCCCTTTTGAGAGGAGAAGGAGTCTATCAAGGGGAGGACAGTACTTGGCTTAGAATAGCTAGACACTAATCTTTTCTCCTTCTCAAGCTTATCTTCAAGCTCCCTGATGAGACAGTTCTTGTGCTTGATGGAGGCTACTTGAATGTCCAAGAGGGACTTTAGTTGGCTAATTTCCCTAGGTTTCTGGTCTAGCAGATTTGTTGTTACAGTCTGTTGGGCGACTGCAAGCTTAAGAGATGAAATCTCTTTAGTTTACTTCTTAGACAACTTCTTAACCTTCTTGAAGGCATTCATAAGTTCTCCATACTTGTCAATCAGTTGATTGACATCTCCTTCAGATTCAGAATCTTCTTCACCAAAGGGTGAAGAGGCTTCTGAGCAAGGACTAGTCTCAAACTCAAACAAATAAGTAGAGTTAGGTGATGGATATACCTTGCTTTGACTAGGCTGATCCTGGTTGCCTTCCTTATCTATCATTGCCATCAGCCCTCTATAGCTGTGGATATCTTCATCCACCTCTGACTCACTATCTGATAGTGTCAGAGGGGCCCTGATCCTCCCTTGAGGATTGACTTCTCCTGCTGCAATAGCTTCACCTTTAATAGCCACAACAACTAGCCCAATGTAGGCTTCCTCTTCTTCAGACTCAGAAGATGATGAGTCTATCCAACTCTTTTACTTCTTGGCAATGAAGGAATTTTCCTTCTTTTCTTTGTGTTGGTGCTTCTTCTCCTCAGTCTCCTTCCTCTTTTCTGGACAGTCAGCTATCACATGGCCAGGCTTACTGCAACAGTAACAAATTACTTTAGAGGAGTTATATTTATTATGTTTAGAACCATACCTGTCAGTCTTGGACTGGTTCTTTCTGTGATGAGTGGAATTGGAAGGCCTCTTCTTACAATGCTTCTTCTTCATCAACCTCTAGAGTTGTCTGGAAAAGGTTGCAAAATCTTCATCAGACATACTGCTGTCTTATGCCTCTGAGTCTGAGCTGTCTGACTCAGCTGGTCTCCTTGGTGGAGAAGGAATCCTTTCCTTGCCTTTCCTTGTGCTTTCATCTTTGAAGACCAAGGAATTCTCTTTGGCCAATGATTTGTTGGTGGCATCCTCCACCTTTTTGGCAGCTAGCTGCATCTCATAGGAGAGTAGCTTCCTAAATAATATTTGGGGAGGAGTGTCAACAAGCTAGGCCATCTCTCTTATGGCATAGATCTTAGTATCCCAGTCTCTAGTGAGATACCTGAGAAACTTGTCATTTATTTCATAATTATTGTAGTCCCTTCCATAGGTCTTCAACTCATTAATGATCCCGAAGAATCATTCATAACAGGTAGTTATGTTCTCCTTCAAGATTTGCCTGAAAGTCTCATACTCTTGGTTGAGCAGAGACTTCCTATCATCTCTTACCTCATCAGTACCCTCCATGTATACCATAAGGGTATCCCACATCTCCTTGGAGGTTTAGTAGTGAACCAAGTTCAAGAAGGTTGAGTCATCTACAACACTAGCAATGATGTTCTTCTCTGATGGAGATTTTCTATAGTTTTAAAATATTATCCAAACTAAAATCTCAAATAGGCAAGTATACCTATCGAAATATAGTATAGGAAATGTCGTATTCGACTCGAGGCCTGTTGAGTACTTCTACTCATGCAAATTAATATTATTTTATCTAAATATTAAAGGGTTAAATTAAACTAAAGAAGGAAGAAAATAAACTAACAACGAGCACTTGATCTAGACTCACTTTGAATAAACTTTTTATAAAACACAAACTCTATTTTACTCACCTCGACCGTGGAGGTTCCTAACATACAAAAGCGTCTCTCTCGAGCTCATGCTTCTGACGAACCTTAGGTTGATCGATTAAGACCTCTCGGCCAGTCGAAACCCCTAAGCTTGCTTTAGGCGGTGAACCCCTCTATTGGATTTGACTCCAATCCAGCAGATTTATGTCGTCCTCTCTCGAGGAGTGCATTTAACTCCTTTTATCCTTGAGCGATCTACTCGTATCCGCAACCTCTCGATCATTTAGGATACCGATCTAGAATCGAAGAACATACTCGCGAAATATGAATTCGACAAAATATAATTCAAAGATAAATCGATAGCGAGTAAAAATAGAGAGCTTGACACATTTTTTGAGAAAATAAATAAAGTTTATTTTATTCAAAGATGGTTTTGATCAAGTGCTAAGAAAATTAGCTACATGACATGAAAATGGAGGTACATAAACAAGAACACTTGATTGCTGAAAGTAATTGCTTGAAAAGAAAACTAAGTTAAAAGTACAAGAAAGAAATGCTTAAAAAGAGTAAACTAAGCTATAACATAGGCCTAAAACTAGCTCCTAATCCTCTTTCTGAGCTTCTGAACACATCTGCTATTTATATATTTTTCTGCTTGGGAGTCACGCCCTAGGTCACGCCCGTGTCACGGCGTGTTGGCCTCAAAAACTACTGTCTTGAAAGCCCGGGAACGTTGGAAAAAAACCGCCAAAAGTCGCCATTTTGCGGGTCACGCCCATAGGTCACGCCCGTGACCTAGGGCGTGTCTAGTCTGTTACAGGAAATGGCGGGAAGGGGAAACAATGCGAAGTAATTCTGGCGTTTTTGAAGTGGTCACGCCCTAGGTCACGCCCGTGTCCTAGGGTGTGTCTGACTGGGCCAGCAAAACGGTTGGAAACGGCGCAATCTGGGATAAATTTCGCAGTTTCGGGTAGGTCACGCCCTAGGTCACGCCCGTGACATGGGGTGTGTCCTTAGAAAAAAGTCCCATAATTGTTCAGGGAAGCTTTCTGGAGAAATCTATTTTTTTGACCTAGACACGCCCGTGACTCAAATGTCATGCCCGTGTCACGGGCGTGTACTTGTGAAATTCTCTAGAATTGTAGAGGACGTCGTCCTATTTCCGTTGACTGGTTGCACGTCCCGTAACTATTCCTGGTTTGAAAGTTATGACCATTTGAAGTTCAGCTATCCGTGATCAAAAATGATCATTTTCTCCGTTTCAACTCCTGATCAGTCCAGCAAGCTCCAAATTGCTATTCGCAGCTCATACTGACCTGAAATATGAAAATAAAGCAATTAGAACTATAATTACTAAAATATAATTATAATCTTATTATTAATTAAATAAAAACTATATGAAAATAACTATAATTAGTGACTTATCAAATACCCCCATACTTAATCTTTTGCTATTCCAGAGCAAAACTATGAGAAGTACTTATAAAAAATTTATATTTTTTTATTTAAACTAAAAATTTATTAAATCAAAAGAAAGTTAAAAATAAAATTTAGCGATTTAAATATTAAATCCTAAACTATGAAATTAAAATGTACAGAGAAAGGTATTTAGTAAAAATTTCTCATATAAATTAATTAGAATTCAAAATTAAGTAATTTAGCAAATAAAATTAGATTAGAATTATTCACATTATTACTAAAAAGAAACTTGTAAGAAATTTTTAACTACTACTTATGCTCTCTTAGTATTTTAATTTACTTCTAAAACTATTTTTTTAGGATTTGGGGAAAAGGAAAATAAAGAGTTTTTGTATTGGGGGTGATGAATTTTATCCTCTCACCCCACACATTTTTTCTTTTGATATTTGCATATGTTTACCAAGAAAATGATGGATTTTATCCTCTCATTTTCCATGACATATGAACAAATATTTTTTCTCTTCAAATCAAAACAAAAATTAAATGGGAGTAATGAATTTTATTCTTTTACTCCTATTTTTTTATTTGGGGATTGCATATGTGTACCAAGGAATTTATAAGTCCCATGACATATGATCTAACCAAAATAAAAAATTGCATATGTGTACCAAGGGATGATGAATTTTATCCTCTCATCCCTATGACATATGATCTAACAAGAAAATTTAAAACAAAGGGAAGGTTACACAAAATTTAGATTAAATTAAAATAATTAGAGAGCAACTATAGTAAATTTAGAATTTCCTAAGAATCTTTAAGCATAAATGATTATAATTAAAATCAAAAGATTGTTAAACTAAACACTATAAAATTGAAACTAATTAGAATTAAGAGAAAAAGAAGTAAATAAGGTTCTCTAAACAAAATTAATTCATAAGTTTATTTCTCAAAATTAAATCGATTAAAATTAATTTAACTAACTATGATAAAATAAAAGACTAGCAATTTAAAAATTATAAAAATTCTATAAATAAACTCAATTAAATTGATGAAAATCACATAAAATTAAGTAGGGGTTTATTTATATTTTTTGAATTTTTTTTTAAGATAACAATACTAAAATAAAGAAAAGATAAATTAAAATCCTAATTTTTTTTGTTATTTCTTGGACTTCCCAAGGACTACCTAGTGACGGGTTCGCAAGGTACTAGGCGGTTTTGTGGGATGAAAGCCCAACATGGCCCTTTCCAAGAAATGAATTTTTGATTTTCTTTTTTTTTTGTATTTTTTAAAAATGAAAAGAAAACAATGTTTTTTTGTATTTTTAAAGATTTTCTTCAAATTTTTTTTTTGAAATAAAAGCATGAAATGGAGTCCACCCCCATACTTAAAAATAAACATTGTCCCCAATGTTTACAAGCCAAGTAGGAGGGGGGAAAATGCATAAAAAAAAGTAAATTGCAATGCTTTAAAGATAATCAAGGGGTGTCTCCCAAGAGCGCTTTTCTTTTTCTCGTCTTTAAGCTAGACGGTTATTGTTAAGAAAATGGAAAATAAAAATTAAAATGGACGGGCAACTCCCTTAATTCACGCTTTTGCAATGATGCCAAAGTTGCTCGCCCGATGTCTCCTCCGCTTTCTTCTTGATGTTCCTTATTGTTGCAGTTGACTTGAAAATGTAAATTCAAATCACCTATCCATACCTGAGGTGATTTGAATTTTTGTAGAGGAGCGGCAAATGGATCATGGATGATGTTTAATTGCAACGACTCCTCTTCTACATGAAAAGTGTTAGTATAAGGAAAATCAAAAGTAAGCGTATCAGAAAAATCTTCGCAAGGAGGAGGTTCTTGCGAAGTCATAAGATTAGGCTCCGGTTGTTTATTTTCTAAAAATAATTTTCCGTCCGAAAATTTATGGGAAATAAAATCATCGGATGCAGTAGGATCATAAATTTTTGCTCCTAAAAAGTCATAAATTGTGCATGAGAATTCATTAATAGGAGAAAAAATGGGAGTCGTAGGAGGAGAAACATGTTCTTCTTCTACTCCTCCTAGCGCATCCATACACCTGACAAACTCATGAAATAATAGTTATTTTCTTCTTCGGTATAAACAACTACTGGGGTACATGAAGAGTCATGTTCCTCATTAACAATATTATCCGAAGAAGGAGAAAAATCACTAATAGAAAAAAAATTCTCATCCAAATTTTGGGGAGAAGAATCACCTGGAAATTGAGAAGAATCCCCAAAATTAGGAGAGAAGGCTTGCGGTGCAGAAGAAGAAGAACAAAAATTCGGCTCCAAATAATTATTCTCAAAACTCGGGAAACTTTCCGGGTGATCTTGTGACCAAGAGAAGTTGACATCCGAGTTGGAAGAATAATTATTTAAATCAAAATAATTATTCTCATTAAAATTTGAAAAATTCGTTTCATGAACATTTGAAAAATTAGTTTCATAAAAATTTGAACTAGAATTAGAATAAAAGTGAGAAGAATTATTATCATAATTAGTATCAAAATTATTTTCATAAGAAAAGTTTTTATAATAATTATAATGATAACAATACTCACTTCGATGATAACCACCACAATTATAACAAAAAATTTGGCGCTTTTGTGCAGCTTTCAAACATTCTAGTTGATTTTGAAGGTTGGCAAGATCGGCGACCAATTTAGATAACATATTTTTAATAAAAGAAAATAACACAACCTTTACCTAATAGAAATGAATTTGAAAATAAAATAAAAGAGAATTGAGGAAGAGAAGAAGGTTGATAAAATTAATAAAATCTGCGCTTTCAAAATATCAACAAAATAGTCCCCGGCAACGGCGCCAAAAACTTGATGGAGATTTTCTATAGTTTTAAAATATTATCCAAACTAAAATCTCAAATAGGCAAGTGTACCTATCGAAATATAGTATAGGAAATGTCGTATTCGACTCGGGCCTGTTGAGTACTTCTACTCATGCAAATTAATATTATTTTATCTAAATATTAAAGGGTTAAAATAAACTAAAGAAGGAAGAAAATAAACTAACAACGAGCACTTGATCTAGACTCACTTTGAATAAACTTTTTATAAAACACAAACTCTAATTTACTCACCTCGACCGTGGAGGTTCCTAATGTACAAAAGTGTCTCTCTCGAGCTCATGCTTCTGACGAACCTTAGGTTGATCGATTAAGACCTCTCGGCCAGTCGAAACCCCTAAGCTTGCTTTAGGCGGTGAACCCCTCTATTGGATTTGACTCCAATCCAGCAGATTTATGTCGTCCTCTCTCGAGGAGTGCATTCAACTCCTTTTATCCTTAAGCGATCTACTCGTATCCACAACCTCTCGGTCATTTAGGATACGGATCTAGAATCGAAGAACATACTCGCGAAATATGAATTCGACAAAATATAATTCAAAGATAAATCGATAGCGAGTAAAAATAGAGAGCTTGACACGTTTTTTGAGAAAATAAATAAAGTTTATTTTATTCAAAGATGGTTTTGATCAAGTGCTAAGAAAATTAGCTACATGACATGAAAATGGAGGTACATAAACAAGAACACTTGATTGCTGAAAGTAATTGCTTGAAAAGAAAACTAAGTTAAAAGTACAAGAAAGAAATGCTTAAAAAGAGTAAACTAAGCTATAACATAGGCCTAAAACTAGCTCCTAATCCTCTTTCTGAGCTTCTGAACACATCTGCTATTTATATATTTTTCTGCTTGGGAGTCACGCCCTAGGTCACGCCCGAGTCACGGCGTGTCGGCCTCAGAAACTGCTGTCTTGAAAGCCCGGAAACGTTGGAAAAAACCCGCCAAAAGTCGCCATTTTGCGGGTCACGCCCGTGACCTAGGGTGTGTCTAGTCTGTTACAGGAAATGGCGGGAAGGGGAAACAACGCGAAGTAATTCTGGCATTTCTGAAGTGATCACACCCTAGGTCATGCCCATGTCCTAGGGCGTGTCTGACTGGGCCAGCAAAACGGTTGGAAACGGCACAATCTAGGATAAATTTCGCAGTTTCGGGTAGGTTACGCCCTAGGTCACGCCCGTGACATGGGGCGTGTCCTTAGAAAAAAGTCCCATAATTGTTCAGGGAAGCTTTCTGGAGAAATCTGTTTTTTTGACCTAGACACGCCTGTGACTCAAATGTCATGCCCGTGTCACGGGCGTGTACTTGTGAAATTCTTTAGAATTGTAGAGGACGTCGTCCTCTTTCCGTTGACTGGTTGCACATCCCGTAACTCTTCCTGGTTTGAAAGTTATGACCATTTGAAGTTCAGCTATCCGTGACCAAAAATGATCATTTTCTCCATTTCAACTCCTGATCAGTCCAGCAACCTCCAAATTGCTATTCGCAGCTCTTACTGACCTGAAATATGAAAATAAAGCAATTAGAACCATAATTACTAAAATATAATTATAATCTTATTATTAATTAAATAAAAACTATATGAAAATAACTATAATTAGTGACTTATCACTCTCTTATCCATGCCAGGTAATATGTCCTCATATTTGGTCATTTCAGAGAGTGTCTTTGGTGTCTAGATGTTTGCATCCAGAGCAGAGACCTTCATAGGAATGACAGGTCCCTCCCAAACAGTTGCAAAAATTCTTGGATCATAGGCTTCCATGAATAGCCTCACCCACTCCTTTCATATTCCAAACTGCTCCTTTCTACAGATGGGAAGTTTCATGGAACTCAGCTCTCTCTGGCTCTCTCCTGAGCCCATGACCACTTAGCAGGAACTACCTTGGAGGATCACTCAGATTGTTAAATTCTTTTTGAGCAACCTCCCTCTGATACCACTTGAAATATCTTTTTTTCAAGGCAGCTAGTAACCTAGAGGGGGGGGGGGGATTTGGTTTGCCTAGGTCTTTTGATAGTCTTTTAAAACACTTATTTATTTCTTTTAGCTTTCAGCTTAGAGTGATCTAGAGCTTGTCCTTAACACTTGCAATTAAGAAAATAAAAGCAAACACAGAAAGCACACAAGTGTTTTATAGTGGTTCCCCAAAATTATGGGTACATCCACTCTCCTCCCACCTTGCTAACTTCCTGTTAGTCAAGGCACTTCTCCAAACCAATGCTCTAAGGAGATTACACCTCAGATCCCTCAGGATCTCTCATTCTCCTCCAATACATACACCTCATCCACAAAGGCCTGCACTCAGTGATACAAGTATCACCTACCTCAGGCAATTAAGCCCTACCAGTCAGGCTATTTAGGATAGCCCTACCTCAGAGCATACTTGCTCCTATAACTCAGAGAGATACACGCTCCTACAGTTCAGACAAAACTGCTCTACTACTATGTGAGTAAAACTCACCTACCTCAGAGAGCAGTACTCTCCGACAGCTCAGGAAAATTTGCCCTGCCTCAGGCCCAAAGGTCCTACAGATCAGATCCAGAAGGATCCTACAAAAATAAATAGTTTATTTCACTTTGACACAGAGAAATTTCTCTATGTCTACAACCTGAGCAAAAAAAATCTTTGCTCCAACTCTCCTCACAGCAGGGAAAAGATTTGTTGGAAGAACTCAGAAGTTAAATTCTGAACTTGCTGCGGAAGGCTAAAGATCTTTTGATCTTGAGTCTTCCAACAGCTCACAGAGCCTGCTTAAGGATGAAAGTTCTTCTTTCTTCAGAACAGATTCTGAATCTGCTGTGGCAGATGGAGACTAGCATATCTAACTAAACTTTTCTTGCTGGAGAGCTTCAAGCTTTTCCCATGCAGTAATGACGAAGAAAATGAAGACAGCTGCTCTCCTTTTTGAATATTGTATGCCCTAAAAGTTGTCTTTCTCTTGGCTATATCTCTTCCTTTTATAGTTCGATGATCAACGACTCTTAGAGATCGATTGGACCTACCTACAGCTTTCAGCTGCGCCTTTCTTTAACAGAAGAAAACTTACAGTAGATTCACGACAAGATTTGTCGTGTACTGGAACTTCCCCATACCTGATTTGACCTAAGTTGATTTTATCGATTTTGTTGATGTCAGCACCTGTAGACTTAGCCAAAATCGAGCATCAGAGAATAGGCGTTGAGTGAGTAAGCATCACTCAACGCCAAAACACTTATACAGATTTACTATCTCTTGGCGTTGAGTGAGTAACCTTCACTCAATGACAAACTACTTAGAATATAAAGTCTGTTTATAGGCGTTGAGAGATTCAGATTCACTCAACGCCAACTGACGTCAGCACCTGTAGACTTAGCCAAAATCGAGCATCAGAGAATAGGCGTTGGGTGAGTAAGCATCACTCAATGCCAAAACACTTAGACATATTTACTGTCTCTTAGCATTGAGTGAGTAACCTTCACTCAATGCTAAACTACTTAGAATATAAAGTCTGTTTCTAGGCATTGAGAGATTCAGCTTCACTCAACGCCAACATGCTTTATCAGCTTTCTGCTACTTGGCGTTGAGTGAGTAAGCATCACTCAATGCCAAACCCCTTAAACAAAATTCTGTCTTCACTAGGCGTTGACAGCGTTGAGTCAGTAACCTCCACTCAACGCTTTTTTCCTTAACCAATTTTTTGCTTCTTCAACAACTTAAGCGTTGAGAGCGTTGAGTGAACATGCCTCACTCAACGCTACCAGCTTTTAACTCATTTCTGAATAAAGGCATTGTGAGTGTTTAGTGAGCTTTGCCTTAGCCAATTTTCTGTATTTAAAACCACTGGGCTTAGACTATCTTACTTTGAACTGAGTTCGATGAATGGTGAACTAAACTTGACGAACTTTGAACTCAGTTCGACGAATTCTCAATTGAGCTTGACGAACTCAGAATCTAAAGCTCTAAACTTAGCTCGATTAAAGGTGAGCTGAGCTCTACGAACTCTGAACTTAGTTCGACGAATTCTGAACTTGGTTCAACTAGTTCAACTAGAATCCTTTTTGATGTATGACGTTGAGTGTGTATTCATCACTCAACGCCAAAAAACTCAGCCAAATTTCTCTTTAGTAGCATGGTGTTGAGTGAGTTGACTTCACTCAACGCCTGTGGACTTGGCCATATTTCAGCTCATTCCAACTTAGTCTATGTCAGCATAGGCTACACTCAGCGCTATAAGTCATCTAGCGTTGAGTGATGTTCCTTAACTTAACGCTTGTGGACTTACACAGATTTCTATCATCCCACACCTTAGGTAAGTGTTTACTTGACTTAGCCACTTAGGCTACCTGACATATCATAGTCATTTACTAATATGTGTATATCATTGATAAGATTGACTTCACTCAAATCCAGGACATTGTGGCAAATGGACCCAACAAGGGGGAGCTAGTATAGTCTGGTATGTTAGACAAGCTTGAGTCTTACTTAGAGTATCTCCAGCACAAAATAGATCAGAAGAATACTGCTGAAGATCAGAATGTCCCTATGGACAATGCTGGGGTTGAGGGGGAGACTACCCAGATGGTTGCACCTGCTGTGGGAGAGCAAGTACAATCAGTTTAAGAACAGCTAGATTGCTCCAGCTATAGTTGATACAAGTCAGCAACTTCCTATGGGAAATGCAGAGATTGAGGGGGGAGATTCCAATAGAACTCCCTGCTCAAGAAGATGAGAATGTCATTTAAATTTCAGAGGATAGTGAACTATCTGGATGAAAAGATAGATCAGGCGAAAACCTCCCTGACTGTTATTGTATCTGAAGAATTCATAAATGGGGGTAGACAATGATCAAAGAAGGACTATTCAAGTGAGAAGGCAATGATCAAGGAAGAAGGCAATGATCAAGGGGGAGAATACTGTTTGGGTTACCAATATAATCAGAGGTTCATTGTGTCTTAAACAATATACAAATGAAAATATGGATGAACCCTCTTGTACTGCTGCTGATAAAATAGCTAGAGCCAGAGGCAAATCTGTTGCTGAAGAAGAGGAAGAGATCTGGTTCAGCAAAAAGAGACTTTGTAGGGTGCAAGGAAGATAGGAAAAGCAAGGATGGAACTTGTCAATTCCAAGGGAGAAGGCTGATTTCATGGAGTAGCAAGAAGCATACCAGTATGACTATATCCACTGCTAAGTCAGAATACATATCTATAGGGAGCTGTTTTGCACA
This sequence comes from Platanthera zijinensis, assembly GCA_039513925.1. Taxonomy (NCBI): domain Eukaryota; kingdom Viridiplantae; phylum Streptophyta; class Magnoliopsida; order Asparagales; family Orchidaceae; genus Platanthera; species Platanthera zijinensis. Next base: position 79,188,361 of record CM077079.1, read on the forward strand.
ACTTCTGTGGATACAACATTAACTAAAGGACTAAAATATCAAGGTAAGTCATTCACCCTTATCGTATAACTCATCCAGTACAATTTTTGTTGGGTCCATTGCCCACAATGTCCCAAATTTGAAGAAGTCAATCATGCCAATGATATATATAAAATTGTATTTGATGTATACTTAAGTTCATGCATGCAGGTTAGTCCTTGAAACTTTGATTAGACAGATATTCCAACTGATGTGACAAGTGTGATCACAAAGTAAAGATGTGGAGGGACAAAAATCAGTCTAAGTCCACAGGCATTGAGTAAAATAAGCTCACTCAACGCCAGATGTAGAGAAATGTGGCAAAGTCCATAGGCATTGAGTGAAGTAAGCTCACTCAATGCCAGATGCAAGGGAAGATGCTGGATAGGCTGGAAATCGCCTAAGTCCACAGGCATTGAGTGAAGTCTATTCACTCATCGCCAGGTAAGTAAAAGCGTTGAGTATAGTCTAAGCCTAATTGTTGGCTAGATAGAAAAGTGGTTAAGTCCATAGACGTTGAGTGTAGTCTACTCACTCAATGTCATACATCTAAAAGCATTGAGTAATGCTGATCCTATCAAAGCCTAAGAAGAAACAAGCAGAAATATGGCTAAGTCCACAGGCGTTGAGTGAATTCTACTCACTCAACGCCATACAACATAAATCGTTGAGTATTGCTTAGGCAGTCAATGCCATAGAAAATCTGGGTATATATTTTACTAATACCACATGCATTGAGTGAAGCTCACTCACTCAACGCCATGTGATAAAAAGCATTGAATGAACCTTAGTCAGTCAGAGACTGTGATTTCACAGAAATTTGGCTAAGTCTAAATGCGTTGAGTGAAGCTTACTCACTCAACGCCAAGTGACTAAAATAAAATCCAAGTGTTTTGGTGTTAAGTGAAGGTTGCTCACTCAACGCCTAATGGCAGAAATTTTTCTAAGTTTTGTGGCGTTGAGTGAAGCTTACTCACTCAATGCCAAGTGATAGAACTCTAGTTAAGCAGTTTGGCGTTGGTTGAAGTTTAATCACTCAACACCTAGAGACAGAAAAATTTTTCTAAGTGTTTTGGCGTTGAGTGAAGGTTGCTCACTCAATGCCTAATAACAGAAAATTTGTCTAAGTGTTTTGGCATTGAGTGAAGGTTGCTACTCAATGCCTAATGACAAAGAATTTATTCTAAGTGTTTTGGCGTTGAGTGAAGGTTGCTCACTCAATGCCTAGTGACAGAAAATCTGTCTAAGTTTTTTGGTATTGAGTGAAGCTTACTCACTCAATGCCTATACTAATCATGCTTTATTTTTGCTAAGTCCACATAATGGTGACGTCAGCAAAGTAAACAAGTCAAATGTGTTCAAATTAAGTGTGGGAAAGCTACAGAACACGAAAAACACTGACAGAAGTCTATTGTATGACTTCTTCCATTAAAGCAAGATGCAGCTGTCTGCTGCAGGTAGTCCCTATAAGCTTCCTGGAGCTGTTAATTGGCGGAAGATAAAAGGGACAGCTCCCGGATGTTGAAGGCAACTTTTAGGGTTTTATTCAATAAGAAAAAGAGCAGTTGAACTTCATCTTCTTCGCTATTACTGCCGATAAAAAGCTTGTAGTCTTCCAGCAAAACAAAAAGTTCAGATAGCTGTAGCATTTTCTTTTGCTACAGCAAGATCAGAAATACTTCTGATAAAGAAAGCAAGGAGTGCCTTCAGTCTTCTGGAAGTTCAGTTAGCTGTTTGAAGAGCTCAAGACCTGTAGATCTTTAGTCTTCTACATCAACTTCAGAAACTACATTCTGAGTTACTTCTAGCAGAGGCAGCCTTCTATTGAAGGATATCTTCCTACTACTATGAAGAAAGATAGAGCTGAGATAACTCAGCTCTAGGTGTTGACACGGAGAAATTTCTCTGTATCAAATTAATTAAAACAACTATATTTTTGTAGGATCCTTTTGGATCTGAGCTGTAGGTCCTTTGGCCTGAGGTAGGGCAAATTTTCCTGAGCTGTAGGAGAGTGATACTCTCTGAGTGTAGGATCCAGCTTGGATCTGAGGTAGGTGATCTTTTGATCACTAAGTTGTAGGGCTTTTGAGCCTGAGGTATAAGAGTCATTCTCTCTGAGATGTAGGGCAATTGTGCCTTAGTTGTAGGATCCTTTGGATCTGAGATAGGGCCTTTGGGCCTGAGTTGTATGAGAGTCATTCTCTCTGAGGTAGGAGCAAGTTTGCTCTGAGGTAGGGTTGTCCTCCTAGCCTGAGTGGTAGGGCCTTTGGCCTGAGGTAGGTGATCATTTGATCACTGAGTTGTAGGGTTTAGTGCTTGAGTTATAAATTTTGGAGTAAACTGAGAGATCCCGAGGGATCTGAGGTGTACGCTCTTTGAACTGAGTTTTCGAGAAGTGCCTTGTCTAACTGAAATTTAGAAAGGTGGGAGGAGAGTGGATGTACCCATAATCTGAGGAACCACCACATATTCAGTGCGTTCTTTTTTGTGTTGTTTATTTATTGTAGGTTCTTGAAAGCTTATCACTATTAACACACCAAGCACTTAATAAAGAAACTTAAAGAAAGTCATAAGATACCAACAAACCTACTCACCCCCCCCCCTCTAGGTTGCAAGCTACCTTAAAAACAAAGAATTTCAAGTGGTATCAGAGGGAGGTTACTCAAAAAGGATTTAATAATTTGAGTGGTCTCCAAGGGTAGCAATAACTCAGTACTTATAGGTTCTGGAGAGATCCATAAGGAGCTAGGATCCATGAAACTCCCCATCTGTAGAAATGAGAAATTTGGAATTTGGAAAGAGAGGGTCAGGCTATACATAGAAGCCTATGACCCTAGGATCTTTGTGATAGTAAATGAGGGACCCCTCATCCCTATGAAGATCTCTGTTCTAGATGCCAATGTCTAGACACCTAAGACTTATGCATAGATGATAAAGGATGAAGTCATCTTAGCTACATTGGATAAGAGGGCACAAAACCTTATCATTAGTGTCATAGATGAATCAATATTTCAGAACTTGGTCCACTGCCCGACCTCCAAAGAGATGTGGGACACCCTTGTGGTATACATGGAGTGTATTGAAGAGATAAGAGATGATAGCAAGTCCATGCTCAACCAGGATTATAAGGCTTTCAGGCAATCCTTGAAAGAGAACATAGCTACTTGCTATGAAAGATTTTTCAGGATCATAAATGAACCGAGGACCTATGGGAGGGTCTTCAGTCATTATGAAATAAATGATAAGTTCCTAAGATCTTTCACTAGAGACTGGGATACTAAGATTTGTGTCATAAGAGAGGTGGCCAAGCTTGTTGAGACTCCTCCCCAAATATTGTTTGGAAAGCTGCTCTCCTATAAGATGTAGCTAGCTGCCATGAAAGAGGAGGAGGCCTCCAGCAGATCCCAAGTTAAGGAAAATTCATTGGCCTTCAAGGCAGACAACATCAAAAAGAGTATGGAGATTATTCCCTCTCCTCCAAGAAGACCAGCTGATTCAGACAGCTCAGAGTCAGATGCATCAGAATACAGCATGTCAGATGAGGACTTTGCTGCCTTCTCTAGGAACTTTCAGAAGCTGATGAAGAAGAAACATTGGGAGAGCAGATCATCCACCTCTTCTCATCATAGGAGGAATCATTCCAAGGTTGACAGGTATGATTCTAAATCTAGTAAATATAATTCTTCTAACATTGTCTGCTACTGCTGCAGCAAACCAGGGCTGGTGATAGCTGACTGCCTAGTGAAGAGGAAGGAAGCTATTGAGAAGAAACAACACTAGTACAAGGGAAAGAAGGAGAAGTCTTTAATTTCCAAGAAAGAGAAGAGCTGGACAGACTCATCCTCATCTGAGTCTGAAGAAGAAGAATTCGATATTGGGCTAGTTATTGCTGCTGCTGAACAAGAAGCTGTAGTAGCAGATGAAGACTATCCTGCTGCCAGGATAGGTACAGGGCCCCTCTATCACACTCAAATAGTGATTCAAAGATGGATGATGAGGATGAAGAAGATTCCTACAGCTTCTATGGGCTGATGGAAATGACTGATGAGGAATCCAGCCAGGATAAGCCTGGTCAAAGCAAGGTAAAATCTCTATCAAGCTCTTCTTCTGAGTCTGGATATGTGACTAGTCCCTATATAGAAGCTTCTTCATCCAGTGGTGAAGATGATTCTGAATCAGAAGGAGATGTCAATCAATTGATTAACATGTATGGAGAACTTCTGGATGCCTTCAAGAAGTGCAAGTTGTCTAAGAAGCAAGCTGTGGAGATTGCCTCACTACAGCTGGCTGCTTCCCAGCTGACTGAAGCAACATCTTTGCTGGATAAGAAGAAGATGGAACTTAGCCAAATTAGGGTCTTGAATGACATCTAGATAGGCTCTATCAAGTACAAGAATAGTCTCATCAGGGATCTTGAAGAGAGGCTAGGGAGGGAGAAACGAATTGTGGCTTATTTTTCTAAGCCCAATACAGTGTTTCCCTTGATAGACTCCATCTCCTCTCAAAAGGGTAAGAAGGGGTTGGGATTTAAGGGAGGCACAAGAGTTGCTCCTTCCAAAGGGAAGGGCAAAGCACCATCTCCATCTCAGCCTCTTGCTTCCATGCCTCACAATCCTTTTAGGAAAGTTCAATTGTCTTCAAATAGGTATGACCAAGAAAGAATCTTTGGTCACTGGATGAATGACAAATTCACTGGTGTGAACAAAAATTTTCACAGCCATGGTGGAAGGTATAGCAAGGTGAGTGCCTTTAAGGCTGCCTATGAATAAATTCAAATGGACCATCCTAGACAATTTGTCTTTGGTGCTCCAGCCCCCACTCTCAAGAATGTGGTTGCAGCAAAGGTACTCAGAATAATTTAGCAATGACTCAGACCAAGGGTCAGTCATCCTACAAGCCTGGTTTGGCTGTGTCTAATGCCATCAAGAGCATGCTTTCTAAAAAGAAACTTGCTGATGCTAGCACTAAGAGCAGGCCAAACAAGCCAGCTAGAAGACTTAACTTTAGTCAAATCCTTGCTGAAAAGAACCTGAAGAAGGATGTTTTTTCTCTTCCTAATGTTCATCCAGTAGTTAACCAAATTGCTAGGCCTGCATAGAAAAGAAGATGCAACATTCATGAATGCTGGTGTTGTGGAAAAGTGGGCCACTTTACTGTAGACTGGTGGCACAATTCAAGTGTGCCAAGAGCAGCTATTAGTCCACCAGTCAGAAATGTTGTTGGTAGACAAGGTCATTTTCAGACTAACATGCACCTAGGACCCAATAGATATTGGGTTCCTAAGGTAAAATAAATTGTGTGATGCAGGTTAGTCCAAGACATTCCCCCAGGATGATTTCCATAGATTTCTCCCAAAAATTCGACGACCTCCCAGGCCGATTTCCTATGAACTCCTCCCAAGAATTTGATATCCACACCAGATGATTTCTCTGCACAGAATACAATTAAATAAAATAAAAAAGGAAGAAAGAGAAATAGATCAAAGAAAAATAGTGCTCCCTCAAAAAGTATGCCTCTGGAGGCGGTGAATGATCAGTAATTTTGATTCTTGGGGCTTGAGCACACGATCATCTTCTCAATATCGTTCTGGTATTCCGTCTCCAAAGATCTTCTTCATTTTTGTAAGTGGGAAAGAATTCTTCTTCTTAGATGGTGGTTCTCAGCAACATGGATGACAAGACCTTCTCTAGACATTTTAGGGTAAGAGCGCACGCCACAAAGAGAAAAAATTGTGCTTATATTGATTTTAGCATTATTGTTGAGCGATTGTGGCTATTGCCTAATGATGTCCTATTTTAGTACCATCTCCATTGGCTGTTCGGCATCAGAAAGGAAAGGAGGCAATCGTTTCCAAATTTACGATCGATATCGTCGGGTGATAGTCGCTATTGGCGGGCGATATCCTAATTTAGTACTTCCTTTTCTAGCATCCTATGCATTCCACCAGTCAACGGATCGCTAACGTGTCCACATCCAGGCTATCGCCAGCGATAGTGTCTATTTCCTGCGATAGTGCAAAAACTTGTTGATCATGAAAAGCTTCACACCTGTAAATCGGTACACTATATCCAAAAGTGTATGATCAAATACTGCTTGGGAGTTGATATTATCAAAACTGAGGGATGTAAAATGCATATTCCAACAAACTTCCCATTTTGATAATAACAAATCTTGTTCATGAGTTTTAAAATACACAGAACAGAAAATAGCTTTGTATAGTTTAAACAACTGTAATAGGTACAAAATAGATAGGTTTCTATGTCAGAATAACACAAGGAATATTCATGGAACACTAATCAGTGTGATTGTGCACACGTGGTATGACCCCCCTACATGTGTACTCCTCCTATCTATGTGCATGATAGTCGCATTACTCCCCCTACATGCGTTCTCTTCTTGGTAACTAGCATAAGACTAGCACATGAACATTTTAATCTCCCCCTTTAATATTATCAAAAGGGCCGAGCATGATCTAAATTGATTTTTTTTAAAATGAGAGATACAGTTTTTTATAAGCATGAAAAAAAACAAGAACAATGCATGAGATAAATGTAAGCATGAAAGATATAGGAGTGACCAAAACCATATCAGAGAATTAAAAATTACGGGTCAAGAGTACGGACCAAAAAGATTACAGAACTAGACAGCACAGGAAAATCATGTGATATATAAACTGACAGAGCATATGAATTTTGGACAAAGCATACGAAACTAAATACAGTAGAATTGTTGTATAATATTATGTGATTTATAGAGTTAATACAATGTAGTACTGTAAGCATCATGAATAACAATCATGTACTAGTACAATAGCGCAATAAACAGAAAGTGAAGTTTTTAAGTCCAATTCTTATGCATGAAAGTGTTAGATATAACAATGAAAGGTGTACATGTAGCATCAAAGAAAAGCTTCAAATAAAAATAATCATTAGTACATGTTATGTCACAGTAAATCTATATGTTAACACAAGAGTGATGAAGTGAAAAATCATATCACATTTTCTATCTACATAATACCAATAATAAAACAAAGGGTTCTAACTCATTTGATTGTCATTGCACAAGATCAAAATGATTCAATAGACCAAGGTGCTCATCCTCATAATGCTTATAGAAGCTTATTATGAGAAGTGAGTAGTGCGTGGGGGGTATCCTTAACACAGATTTTGATTGCATATATATATATATATATATTTCACTATCAATTTTATAATAATATATATATTGTATTTGTATCAAAGGTCTTTGAATCAATCAAAATCTACACACATAGATATATACTCTAACTCTTGTTGACAAACCTAAGTTCAACATTCTTGAACGAAAGACCAAAGTACTCTAACTTTTGTGACATCCATAGTTCTTGTGTGAAACAACTCCCTAAGGCAATATATTCTGCCCCAACGGTGGAGAGGGCAACAAAATTCTTTTTTTTACTCGACCATGAAACTAGTGCTGGCCTTAATAAGTGATAAGTGCCACTCTTGTGTTTTTATAATCAAGTGAGCACCCATCATAATCTGAATCCAAATACCTATGGAGCGTAAAAGTGTCGATGTGAGGATACCAAAGACCTAGATTTTTTGTGCCTACAAGATACCTAAAAATTTGTTTATTGGCTTTAAAATGAGATTCATTAGGATTAGCTTGATACCTAGCTCAGAGACACACCGCAAACATGATGTCTAGTCTATATGCACTGAGATACAATAGTGATCTAATCATACCCAGAGATACGTTTGTGATATATATCTGCACGATCATTAAATCTTCATCATAATATTTTACAAACAATAGTATCCGTACTAACCATCCTAAAACCATGTTTGAAAAGAAAAATCGTTAACCTATCATACCAAGCACGAGGTGCTTGCTTAAATCTGTACAAGGCTTTTATGAGTTTAAAGACATGATTTGAATGATAACTATTTTAAAATCGAGTGATTGCAAAGCAAGCTACAAGTGCAAAAGACTCCTTAAAATCCACCCCTTCAATCTGTATCCCTGAGCAACCAACCTAGCCTTATTTCTCGTTACCCTGACTCACCATCAAGTTTTTTTTGTAAATCCACTTAAGACATATAACTAGATAGTTATAAGGCTGCCCACTAATGTCCACACTATATTTATTTCAAATTGATTAAGTTCCTCGTTCATGGACAAAAACCAAGACTCATCATTTACTACTTCAAAAATGTACTTTAGATCAATTTCAGATTTAAAACATAAGTATGAAAATGATTCATGCAAGGTTGAATGAGTTCTACTCCTATGTGAAGGCTCTCCAATTACTAATTCTCGAGGATGATTTTTTGAAAAATCTAGTTCATATAGAGGTTTATGTCCTTCAGTATGACCTAATTCATCACCTACTACTTTCTATCTCTTCACACTCTTCTCTTCCTTAGAAATGATATCATCATCAACTTCATTTGATTTAGAGTCTTCTTTAGGAGTATTTTCATTAAAGTGAACATGAATTGATTCTTCTAAAACTAAGGTTTTTTTATTATAGACTTATATAGGCAGACTCGTGGAGGACTATCCTAAAAAGATGCCTAGGTCATATTTTTCATCAAATATTCCTAAATTATCCTTAGTGTACTAACTACTTCATCTTCTTTTCAAAATAGAGCTCATATGGAGTATGCTTAAAAAGGGCGAAGCGTGGTCCAGTTCATTACATAGCATGTTGTACTAACTACATCAGCCCATAGGTATTTGGGTAAGCTATACTCGACAAGCTTAGTGTGAGCTAAATCTTGTAGCATCCGATTTTTCCTTTCCACTATCCCATTTGGCTGTAGAGTGCGTGGAGCAGAAAACTCGTGTTAAATGCCTAAGTTATTACATAAAGAGGTCAAATTTTCATTCTAAAATTCTCTCCCGTGGTCTGACCCTATACATTTAATTTTTAATTTCATTATGAATTTTAGTGTATATGATGGAGAATTCAGTGAAAGCATCAGATTTATTTGTGAGAAAAATTGTCTAGCAAAAAATATAAGTAATATTCGATTATCACAAATGTGTACCGTGTCCCACATAGACTATAGATACTAAGGGGACCAAACAAATCCATGTGAATTAATTACAGTGGTATAGAAGTGGTAATATCATTTTTGCTTTTAAACGATAATTTTGTAAATTTTCCCTTTTGGCAAGGAGTACATAAAGAAGTCAAACTACCACTTTGTTGATGCGCAAAAACGGACAGAGGAAGGAAGGGCTCACGGGCACCAACAACTAACAGGTGTTCGTTCTCACAAGCAAGGTGATGAAGAAGGTTGCGGGGATAGAGGAGAGGTTGTTGAGGATGCTGGGAATAGCCGGGAGGTTGATCAGGTACTATCGAGCAGACAACTACTTTGACGGTTAGCCTTACAGGTCATGTCGAGAGAGGAGAGGGGATGAGAAGAAGAGAGGGGGCCGCTAGCAGCGGGAACAACTGAATTCGCCCGCCGCATCTTAAATGCCATTCTTGCGACGGGCTTTCCTTTGATTATGAACTGATTACAGCTTGAGATTGCACCTTTACACAAAAAGCAAAAAGGGTACAAAGGGGAAGCTGCCGACTAAGGAGAAGAAAATGTCAGGGGCCGCACGGTTAGACCAAAGAGGTCGGCAGACTACGCGATTTGCTGATCAGGCAGCTCGCTGGACTAAGTCGGGAAGACTGCTTGATCAAGCTGAGAGGAGAATAGGAGGAGGTCATGCGGACTAAGAAGCCAAGTCCGCAGGACTTGACTCCTTGGCCTTGATGTCTCCCATGTGTCCCTGAAAGAGAGGTAAGGGGCCTATTTATAGGCCCGAGGTGGTAATAGTCTTGGTAAAGTCACCCCCGGTAGAGCGGTAAGTTGTGCGAGTAGAACGAGGAATCCGCCGAGTCTGCTCCTTGCCGAGCAGTCTGGAACCTCTTCTCTTGAGTTGATCCTGCTGCTGGCAAACTAGGATGAGTCCTCCTATGCTGCTGAGCGAGCTCGCGTCGAGCTATGCAAGCTGAGGGTTAGTCCGCCCGCTACTGGGAAGAAGCGGGGACTGGGAAACTGAATGGCTAGCTGGCGGACTGCAGAATGAGTCCGCCCAGCCCACTACGGAGAGGATGAGTCCGATCGGCTACCGAGCTGAGGTAGTCCTGGAGGACTGCGCAACGAGTCCGCCTAACTTGCGGTGGATGGGTTAGCAGGCCGCCTCCTGCTTGAGGCTTGTCGCAATTGCTTAGCGATGAGGACTGGCGACCTGGAGGTAGGTCGCCTACATCTTTGTGGACTGGGATGTATCAAGGAGAAGTCTGCATCAGTCGAAGGGTGGTCGTCTATCAATGACATAGCTTTGCTAGCCAGACGACCTGCAGGAACGGGCTAGAGAGCAGACCGCGCCTCCTACTGAGCATGTAATTACTGAGCGGTCTTGGCAGATACAAATTTGAATTCGCCACTTAGCTGGGTAGTTCGCGCCTGAGAATAAGAATGAACTATCGCACGGTTAGTTTATTTAACTACGCAGCCTGTAGGGGCGGACTGAGGAAGGAGTCCGCACCCCCTGCAGAACGAGTGGCTACTGCGAAACCTTGGCGGTCAGACCGGGGAGACCGCCCTAGCCATGCGGACTGAGCGGATAGAAAAGTTTTTCCGCCCATCCTTAGAAGAAAGGGCTGACAGGCTTCGACCTCTAGAGGGAACCTGGAGCAGGCCGTGACTTGCGAGCTAGCAACCTTGGGAGGGATCGCCGATTTTTGGGATAACATAATCCCCGCACTTTTTTAAGTCCCGAAGGGAACTTCGAAAAAGTAGGAGACCCACGAAAATCGTGATTCTTCCCTCGAGAAAAGGAAGGGTTAATTAGAGATGGAACCTGATGTCTCTCCTCAGAAAAAGTTTGTTAATACCTATCTTCTTCCGGTAAAGGAAAAATTAACATCGGCGGGAAAAGGTACATCTTATACGTACCTGGGTTGCTTTTGCAAAATGAAGAAGATGTGAATGTCTTCCAATGAGCTCTGCAAAACAATGATGAGAGGAAAGCATAGAAGAATGATAACTTGCAAGTATCTAGACGGAACTTGCAAGCATTTGCTAATCTCTGCAAAAGAGGAGTTAGAAGCAGATATGAAATGAAACTAAATTGCAAGTACCTGGAGGGAACTTGCTAATATCTGCTAATCTCTTCAAAAGAAGAGTAAGTAACAGATATGATAAAAAAGTAAACTGCAAGTACCTGAAGGGAACTTGCTAATATCTGTTAATCTCTGCAAAAGAAGAGTAAGTAGCAGATATGATAGAAAAAGCAAACTGCAAGTACTTGAAGGGAACTTGCTAATATCTGCTAATCTCTGCAAAAAAAGAGTAAGTAGCAGATATGATAGAAAAAGTAAACTGCAAGTACCTGAAGGGAACTTATTAATATCTGCTAATCTCTGCAAAAGAAGAGTAAGTAGCAGATATGATAGAAAAAATAAACTGCAAGTTCCTGAAGGGAACTTGCTAATATCTGTTAATCTCTGCAAAAGAAGAGTAAGTAGAAGATATAATAGAAAAAAGTAAACTGCAAGTACCTAAAGGGAACTTGCTAATATCTGCTAATCTCTGCAAAAGAAGAGTAAGTATTAGATATGATAGAAAAATTAAACTGCAAGTCTTGAAGGGAACTTGGTAATATTTGCTAATCTCTGTAAAAGAAGAGTAAGTAGTAGATATGATAGAAAAAGTAAACTGCAAGTACCTGAAGAGAACTTGCTAATATCTGCTAATATCTGAAAAAGAAGAGTAAGTAGCAGATATGAAAGAAAACTAAGTCGCAAGTACCAGGAGGGAACCTGCTAATATCAACTAATCACTTCAAAAGAAGAGTAAGTAGCAGATATGAAAGAAAACTAAGTCGCAAGTACCTGGAGGGAACCTACGAATATTGACTGTTGATATGATAAGATATAATTGGATAGAAGAAGGGATACCCAACAAATTTTGCTATTAACCGAATAGAGATCAAACCACGATAATGATCGTCTTGCGTGATCAAATATGATGTATTTTACATGAAATCCAAACTAGCAAGATAAAACAATCTCAATTAGACTTCAATAGCATGGCTTTGTCAATAAACAAAAATAGAATCCTTGATTGAATAGTAGATGCCAAGAGTAAGCATAATCAATTGTCAGCGGACGAAGCTTCATGAAAGCCGAATATAAAAAGTTAGCATAAAAAATAAAATGCTGCAAATCCTTTTGATAGTATCGGATTTAACCTGTTAACCAATAAGAAGGAAAAAAACAAAGAAAGGAGGGCTATACCCCGAAGATGGCCCAAAAAGACTGATGCTACCACAGGAGATCACACGTGGGCCTTATGCATCGCTTGCCTATGAAAAATAATCTAGGGCATAGTACTACCTAGAGCGGGCTAGCCACACATCCTTTAGAAGGGAATAAAGGAGAAACAAACACAGAAAATCCTAAGAAGGATCGACAGATACACTGCTCTCATGCCTTGGGTTAAAAGTATTGTTGATCAATTAGACTAGATGTGCCAAGTGGCCTATTGCTTTTCTGTAGATTGATCAACGGAGTTGTGGGCCTTGCGAAGGCATGGATTGAGAGTACCTTAGAGTATTCGTCTGTTACAATTGTGAGATGATCGAAGAGAAAATATTACACTTGGTCGTCATTGCTTGCCCAACAAAGATTATCATAACTGTAATGTATCCCTTATCAAAGCACAACAGAGCGAACACATGGGACCTGTAACACCCCAAAACTCAAAAGAGAGACGGGTGGCATTTTTAAGCCAAGACGGGGTTTTGAAGCAGGTGACACGGGTCTCGACACGGGCGTGTCGGAGGCCGTGTCAGGGCGTGTTCGACCACGGGTCGTGTGATCGACGCTTTGGCGGTCGACGATCGTAGAAGGCTGGAACACGGCCTGGGACACGGGCGTGTCCCAGGGCGTGTCAGGCACACGGCATGTGACACGGGCGTGTCACATAGTCGTGTCCTCCTCGGTACATTTCTGGTCCTGTGCCATTTTTGTCACACGGGTGTCGACACGGGTGTGTCATCCGATACGGGTAGTGACACGGGTGTGTCATCCGACACGGGTAGTGACACGGGTGTCGACACGGGCGTGTCGGTGGTCGTGTAGTTCTCGGGTTGGGAATGTTGGCCGATTGCACACGGGGGGGGGGGGGGAGTGACACGGGTCTCGACACGGGCGTGTCATATGTGACACGGGCGTGTCGGAGGCCGTGTCAAAAGCCGTGTGCTGGTTTTTTGAGTCGGTCGAGACGGCGAATGGGTGACACGGCCAGGCACACGGCCGTGTTGCAACCCGTGTTCGGCCCAGATTTTATAATTTGAGGCCTAATCGTGGCCGTTCATTTCCTTGGCTTTGGATCCGACAGTGGGGGGCTGCTCCTGGATGGTTTTAGCCGGGATAAGGGTTTCAAAACCCTCATTCTCTTTTTCCATTCTCTTTCTAAATCCTAGAGAGAGGGGAGAGTAAGGTGAGAGGTTGGAGAACAAGATCCGGCCGCCGGTGGAGTGTCGGAGCTCCGAATCGCGATCCGAGTCCAGATCCGCAGAGGTGAAGTCGTTGCGGTGCTTTCCAACTGCATAGTTTTTCATGGCGCCGCGGAAGAACGCAAGGGTAACGATTTCTCATCCTTGGGCATGTGAAGCCCTTTTTCCCATTGCATAGGAAGCCCTCTCTCGCGAGTGAGCGAAGAGTTGGAGCGTTCCTTGGGGTAGATATGTAAAGTCCCCCTTGTGTAGAGTCCGTATGCGAAAACGGACATAGGCATTGTGTGTGAAGCCTATCCGGACAAGTAGAGCCGGATCGGTGATGTTGCATTGCATATGAACTGGGGAAGACTCCGGGTGTTTGGACGTTTTTCGGGTTTTCTATGTGGTAGATTACAGCAGGGAGCCTTGGAGATTAACTCCAAGGTGCACCCGGAAAACTCGGCAAAAGCGAGTTTTGCCAACACGATGACCGGGGAGCCAACGTGAACATAACCGGGTTATGTGATTGTTGTGACGGAAACGGGACTCGGTGAGTCTTGACCTGCGCATATGGCTTAAATTACCGTTGCGATATGAGCACGGGTCAGGCGGAACCGTACCCGATCTATGTCGTTCGGTGGGACCGTTGGCATGGATGAGAGTCTTCAGCAGTCTATGGCTTAAATTGTCGTGACCAAGGCCAAGAAGACAAGATGCTCATATGGTTAGCCGTCCAAGAGGCGGTGGTGGAACGGGAACGCCTATGGCTTGAATTGACGTGACGTTGGCCGGTTCGCCGTGAATGTGCCCTGAGTGCATGGGGTGTGTGGCCGTGCGAGCCTACGCCTGTGATGAAGTGTGTTTACACTATTATTGTTGCCTACTAATAAAGTGCAGGGAAAGAGCATCGCCGCCCCGATTTTGGGGGCGGGATCGTTATAATTTGGTCAGCATAGCTGACCATTATTTTGTTTACCACTGGGCGGTGGATTGTGGCTTGCAGGTGCTGCGGAGCCGAGCGGGAAATAGCGGGCTAAAGCCCTAGAAGCTGTGCCGGCCCTCGAAGGCCTAAATGTTTATGTTTTTCCCATTTATCATGTATGGCCGGCCTGCGTGCCGAGGTTTGGAAAACACTTTATTTAAAGCAAACTGTTGTAAGGCCTTAAGGCCCATACTCGTGTATTGTACATTCCTATTTAGTTTGTGTAGTGGACATTCATGCGTGTGGCTGGGTTCTTTCCTTTCTTACAGCTTAATAATTGCTTCCGCTAGGTGTTGTGTAGGACGTTATGATTGGTTGATTGGTTTCAACGCATAACCAACCGGTCTGTCCGTAGTATATGGCGTCGGGCCCCGGCCGGACCTACTGCTATATGCTATACGACGGATAGAGGTGTTATAAATTGGTATCAGACTACTGGTTTCGGTCAAACTTAAATGAATTCGTGGGCGAATTCACTTTAAGGGGTGGTGAGCACATGTGTGCGTCATCGTTATAACATGAAAAGAACCCATGAATGTCCACTTAGGAATGAAAATACACATGTTTGAGGAACCTGTGTGTTCCTATAATTGCTCTTTGCAATAGTATTTGGTCGCTTATCGGTGTTTTGCACGTTTATAGGTGACCAGAAGTGGTGTTGGGCCGTCAGAACGGCCAGGTTCTGAGGCAAGCAGTGCGCCAAGTGAGGCGCCTGCAACACCTCCGTCTGCCGAGACCATTAGGTTGGTGGCAGAAGCTGTCATGGCGATGATTAATGCGCAACCTGCAAGACAGGTGCAGTAGCCTGCTCCTGCGGAGGAGCAAGTGCCGCTCCAAGCGGCGGAGCCTAGAAGGGTTGAGCAGGTGGCGGTGGAGCCGGAGTTACCTCAGAGAGTAACTGAAAGACAGTTGAAGCATGTGATGGGCTTCCACCCACCGGTGTTCTCGAGAATGGGAACCCCGACCCAGGCTGAGGATTGGCTCTCAAGAGTCAATAGGGTGATGACAGCGACAGAAACGTAAGAGTGGCAGAAGACCACGATAGCGACGTTCCTTTTGGATGGGGACGCAAGGTTATGGTGGGAAGGCCTAGAGCTACACCAGTTGAGGGGAAGGACGTTGGCCGAAGTTCCTATGGCGGAGTTTGCAAGATTGTTCATGGCTCGATACCTCCCCTCAGCGCAGAGGATCGCATTGGAGAACGAGTTCCAAAAGTTGGTGCAAGGAGATAGCACTGTAGACGAGTACCTCCACGAGTTTACTCAGTTGGGGAGATATGCTAGTGCTACCTTTGCCGATGAGGAGCGAAAGACTAACCGCTTCTATGAAGGGTTAAGAGATGAGCTGAGGTTGCTACTGTCGGGGCCTATGGCGCAGGGTTTCCTAACCTTGGTCAACTCGGCCCTGTCCTTGGAGAAGGACATGAGAAATGTGCAAGCTAAGAAGGAATCTGGCGGGAAGAAATCGGAGTTCAAAGCGCCGACTACGTCAAAGTCGGGCTATCGAAGATTCTACAAGAAGACTAGGACGTCAGGTCTAGCTCCTTTTGCAGGTGCCTCAGGGGAAACTACCAATCGAACCCCGGGCGCTTGTTTCACGTATGGAAAGACGGGGCACTTTGCCCGCGATTGCTGGAGCGGAAGCCCAAAGTCCGAAAGAAAGCAAGAAGATACTTACGAAGAGAAGGGCAAGGCGGTGGAGTCAACCGCATTTCACTATGCTCCGACTCAGCCTAGAGTCTACAACTTGGGGCAACAGGAGGCTATTAAACAAGCGGATGTGGTGACAGGTACGAGTTAATTTATAGCAAGTTAACTTAGATACTGTTGTTTATTGCTTGTTAGCCTAATATGGTTTGCATAGGCTTTGTTTTGATTAGCGATAGTCCGGCACGGGCACTGTTCAATACGGGAGCTTCACACTCCTTCTTGTCCGAAAATTTTATATCGCGCATCGGAATTCCTTCTTCGATGGCGAAGGACAAGTTGGATGTGCTGCTACCGAATGGGTGCTCGATGCGTGCGGACAGAGTGTGCGTCGTAAAGGTTCACATTGGGAGCCAAGAGTTTGACTTGCTAGCGTCATTGCTGCCGCTAGTAGAGTTCGACGTTATCTTTGGGATGGATTGGCTTTCAGAGCAGAAAGCTTGGATTGACTGTGACCGGAAGGAGGTCAAGTTGGGTGTTGGGCTGGGGACAACATTCGAGGGACTCAAGGGGTCGAGCAAGACGCTGATGTCTGCTCTTCAGGTGGTAAAGGCAGTTCGTGCTGGTGCAGAGCTGTTCTTCGCAATAATGGGGGTTGTGGAGCCAAAGTCCACGTTGGAAAGCATCCCTGTGGTTTGTGAATACCCCGATGTGTTCCCGAATAGTCTTCTCGGGGCCCCACCGCGGCGAGAGATTGATTTCACCATCGAGCTCATACCGGGGGCCAAACCGGTGTCACGTGCTCCACATAGGTTGGCGCCTAAGGAGATGGCAGAGTTGAAAGTTCAGCTAGAGGAGCTGATGGATCAAGGTTATGTGCGTCCAAGCTCGTCGCCTTGGAGCGCACCGGTGCTCTTCGTTAAGAAGAAGGATGGTAGTATGCGGTTGTGTATCGACTACAGAGAGTTGAACAAGCTGACGGAAAAGAACAAGTACCCGATCCCGAGGATTTATGATCTCTTTGATCAGTTAGTCGGATCGTCGGTATATTCTAAGTTGGATTTGAAGTCGGGGTACTATCAGTTGAGGATAAGGGAATGTGATATCCCGAAGACGGCGTTCAGCACAAGGTATGGGCATTTCGAGTTCACGGTCATGCCGTTTGGACTGACGAATGCGCCATCAGTGTTTATAGACTTGATGAACAGGACGTTCCGAGATTTCCTGGATCGCTTTGTGATCGTCTTTATTGATGATATATTGGTGTACTCGCAGTGCGAAGAAGATCACTTCAAGCACTTGCATCTGGTGTTGGAGACTTTGAGGAGGAATGAGCTTTATGCAAAATTCTCCAAGTGCGAGTTCTGGCTACCCTCAGTAGCGTTCCATAGTCACATTATTAGTGGGGAAGGTATAGCGGTGGATCCGACGAAGATCGTTGCGATACGGGAGTGGCCTGCGTTGTCTTCTGTCGCAGAAGTCCGTAGTTTTCTCGGGCTTGCCGGATATTACAGGCGCTTCGTAGAGAACTTCTCGCGGATAGCGCTACCTCTCACGAAGTTGACAAGGAAAGATCAGAGATTCTTGTGGACGCAGGAGTGTGTGCAAGCATTTGAGGAGCTGAAGAGACGGTTGACCACGACGCCAGTACTTAGTTCGCCGAGTGGGACCGAGGGCTTCGAGGTGTATAGTGACGTCTCGGGTAGTGGTTTGGGATGCGTGTTGTTACAGCGTGGGAGCGTGATATCTTATGGATCGCGTCAGCTGAAAGTGCATGAAAGGAACTATCCGGTCTACGACTTGGAGTTGGCGGCCGTGATATTTGCACTTAAGCTGTAGAGGCACTACCTATACGGCGTAAGGGTCGATATATATACCGATCACAAGAGCCTGAAGTACCTATTGGATCAGAAGGATCTTAACATGAGGCAGAGGAGGTGGATGGAGTTCCTGGGGGACTACACCTTCAAGATTCATTATGTACCCGGGAAGGGCAATGCGGTTGCTGATGCGTTGAGTCGCAGGGCTCTCGCCCAAGCCAACTGGTTGTCGGTGCATGATGAGCGGCTGATATGGGAGTTGGAGGAGCTTAAGATCTGTTGCATTGACAAGCAGACGAGCGCCAAAGCAATGTTGAACTGGACAGAGGTCCAGTATGACCTGGCTGATCGGGTTCGGCAGACATTGGAGTTAGATGACTCCATGAAGGAGCTTATGGAGGCAGCGTTGGATGGGTCAAATTCCCAGTTTTCAGTGGAAGATGGGTTGCTAAGGAAGGATCATCGGTTGTGCGTCCCAAGCGGGAGTAACCTACGGGCGGAGTTGATGTACGAGGCTCATCATACCAAGTACTCGATCCACCCAGGGAGCACAAAGATGTACCGTGACCTCAAGAAGCTGTTTTGGTGGCCGGGGCTTAAGAAAGATGTGGCGTTGTTTGTGGCTAAGTGCCAAACATGCGCCTTGGTGAAGGCGGAGTGCCAAAAGCCGGGAGGATTTCTGAAGTCCTTGCCTATACCGGAGTGGAAGTTCGACGACATATCTATGGACTTTGTGCATGGGTTTCCAAGGTCGCAGAAAGGGAACGACGCCATCTGGGTGATCGTAGATCGGTTAACTAAAGTGTCGCATTTCATTCCGCATAGGAAAGACGACTCGGTGGAGAAGTTGGCAAAGCTATATGTGGACAACATAGTTAGACTGCATAGTGTGCCTCACAGCATTGTGAGTGATCGCGATGGGCGTTTCACGTCCAATGATTGGAGGTTGGTGCAGCAGATGCTGGGGACAAAGTTGAAGTTCAGCACAGCCTTCCATCCGCAGACGGATGGGCAGACCGAGAGAGTCAATAGAACGATGGAGGACATGCTCCGCATGTGTGTCCTAGACTTCGGGAAGCATTGGGAGGACCACCTGTATTTGGTGGAGTTTTCGTACAATAATGGCTACCAAGCGAGTATACAAATGGCACCCTTCGAGGCCCTGTATGGTAGGAAGTGTCGTACGCCGTTATCGTGGCTTGAAACGGGTGAGGCAAGGTTGTACAAGAAGCAGGAGGTGGAAAATACTACTTCTTTGGTGCGGATCATTCGAGAGTGTTTGCTGATCGCTCAGGATAGGCAAGCTAAGTACTACAATGCCAAGCATCGGAATGTGGAGTTCACGGTGGGCGATTGGGTGTACTTGAAAGTAAAGCCGTTCAAGGGTGTTTCGCGGGTGAGACGCTTGAAGAAGCTGAGCCCAAGATACCTTGGACCCTTTGAGATTCTGGAGCGGGTCGGCGAAGCGGCTTATCGTTTGAAGTTATCGGTAGAGTTGAGTGGACTACACGATGTGTTCCACATCTCTGTATTGCGGAAGGCGGTGCAAGAGCCTTCGCAGGTGATCGCAGTTGATCAAGTACCTGTGGATGAAGGGTTGACGACTAGGGTCAAGCCCGTTCGTATTGAAGACTCCAAAGTTAAGCGACTTCGTAACAAGGAGATCCGAATGGTCAAGGTCCGTTGGGACAATTGTGGTCGTGAGGAGCTCTCTTGGGAACGGGAGCAGACCATGCTGGAGCAGTACCCAGAGTTATTTCGCTCAGGTACCGCTCTTGGTTTTATGTTTACTTTCCTTTAGTAATTTCGTGGGCGAAATTCTTTTAAGGGGGAAAGAGTTGTAACACCCCAAAACTCAAAAGAGAGACGGGTGGAATTTTTAAGCCAAGACGGGGTTTTGAAGCAGGTGACACGGGTCTCAACACGGGCGTGTCGGAGGCCGTGTCAGGGCGTGTTCGACCACGGGTCGTGCGGTCGACGCTTTGGCGGTCGACGATCGTAGAAGGCTGGAACACGGCCTGGGACATGGGCGTGTCCCAGGGCATGTCAGGCACACGGCATGTGACACGGGCGTGTCACATGGTCATGTCCTCCTCGGTATATTTCTGGTCCTGTGCCATTTTTGGCACACGGGTAGTGACACAGGTGTCGACACGGGTGTGTCATCCGACACAGGTAGTGACACGGGTGTGTCATCCGACACGGGTAGTGATACGGGTGTCGACACGGGCGTGTCGCTGGTCGTGTAGTTCTCGGGTTGGGAATGTTGGCCAATTGCACATGGGGGGGAGTGACACGGGTCTCGACACGGGCGTGTCACATGTGACACGGGCGTGTCGGAGGCCGTGTCAAAAGCCGTGTGCTTGTTTTTTGAGTCGGTCGAGACGGCGAATGGGTGACACGGCCAGGCACACGGCCGTGTTGCAACCCGTGTTCGCCCCAGATTTTATAATTTGAGGCCTAATCGTGGCCATTCATTTTCTTGGCTTTGGATCCAACGGTGGGGGCTGCTCCTGGATGGTTTTAGCCAGGATAAGGGTTTCAAAACCCTCATTCTCTTTTTCCATTCTCTTTCTAAATCCTAGAGAGATGGGAGAGCAAGGTGAGAGGTTGGAGACCAAGATCTGGCCACCGGTGGAGTGTCGGAGCTCCGAATCGCGATCCGAGTCCAGATCCGCAGAGGTGACGCCGTAGCGGTGCTTTCCAACCGCATAGTTTTTCATGGCATCGCGGAAGAACGCAAGGGTAACGATTTCTCATCCTTGGGCATGTGAAGCCCTTTTTCCCTTTGCATAGGAAGCCCTCTCTCGTGAGTGAGCGAAGAGTTGGAGCGTTCCTTGGGTTAGATATGTAAAGTCCCCCTTGTGTAGAGTCCGTATGTGAAAACGGACATAGGCATTGTGTGTGAATCCTATCCGGACAAGTAGAGCCGGATCAGTGATGTTGCATTGCATATGAACCGGGGAAGACTCCGGGTGTTTGGGCGTTTTTCGGGTTTTCTACGTGGTAGATTGCAGCAGGGAGCCTTGGAGATTAACTCCAAGGTGCACCCGGAAAACTGGGCAAAAGCGAGTTTTGCCAACACGATGGTCGGGGAGCCAACGTGAACATAACCGGGTTATGTGATTGTTGTGGCGGAAACGGGACTCGGTGAGTCTTGACCTGCGCATATGGCTTAAATTGCCATTGCGATATGAGCACGGGTCAGGCGGAACCATACCCGATCTATGTCGTTCGGTGGGACCGTTGGCATGGATGAGAGTCTTCGGCGGTCTATGGCTTAAATTGTCGTGACCAAGGCCAAGAAGACAAGATGCTCATATGGTTGGCCGTCCAAGAGGCGGTGGTGGAACGGGAACGTCTATGGCTTGAATTGACGTGACGTTGGCCGGTTCGCCGTGAATGTGCCCTGAGTGCATAGGGTGTGTGGCCCTGCAAGCCTACGCCTGTGATGAAGTGTGTTTACACTATTGTTGTTGCCTACTAATAAAGTGCAGGGAAAGAGCATCGCCGCCCCGATTTTGGGGGCGGGATCATTATAATTTTTTCAGCATAGCTGACCGTTATTTTGTTTACCACCGGGCGGTGGATTGTGGCTTGCAGGTGCTGCGGAGCCGAGCGGGAAATAGCGGGCTAAAGCCCTTGAAGCTGTGTCGGCCCTCGAAGGCCAAAATGTTTATGTTTTCCCCGTTTATCATGTATGGCCGGCCTGCGTGCCGAGGTTTGGAAAACACTTTATTTAAAGCAAACTGTTGTAAGGCCTTAAGGCCCATACTCGTGTATTGTACATTCCTATTTGGTTTATGTAGTGGACATTCATGCGTGTGGTTGGGTTCTTTCCTTTCTTGCAGCTTAATAATTGCTTCCGCCAGGTGTTGTGTAGGACGTTATGATTGGTTGATTGGTTTCAACGCGTAACCAACCGGTCTGTCCGTAGTATATGGCATCCGGCCCCGGCCGTACCTACTGATATATGCTATACGATAGATAGGGGTGTTACAGGACCTCCCTTGATACACACTTTGTGTTAGATACCGGCTAGGATCCGAAGTCTAAAGTCCACCATCATAGATTGAATGGCCCCCACTGCACATACGCGAACGCTACCCATTATATGTGGTCATCGTGGTCTTACGCAGAAGAACAATCTATGGAGGGAACAATAAGACTTGGCGATATCTCATTGGTTCAGCAATCTCTTTGGAAAAGAGAAAAATTAGAGGAGGAAGCACTCCATAAAGGAAAAAGTGTCAATATGGGATCTCTGACGTAAACTTTATTGAATTGAAATGAAAGAGCACTTAGAAGTGTTTTAAAGAGAATGTTTGAAGAGTAAAGTACAAACAAAAAATCATGATCGCGATGAGCTTGCGATGTCCTCTTTGCTTTAGAATAGTCTTCCAAGGGCGCCCTCGTCATCAACATCAATGGCATCGTCGATGATGATGTGAGGACAACTATCGATGTGACAAACTCCCTTTGAGCAACAACGCACGTCTACTACTTCCTTGCCTTTTGAAGTTGAAGGATCAGAGTTATCTTCTTTCGGGAGTACATCACGCATACTACCATGCCTTAGCATCTTTTGCACAAGTTTATGAAGCGCTCGGTAGTTTTCAATTAAATGCCCACTTTCTTTGTGAAATTCACAGAACGAATCTGAATCTGTGTATATTTGATCTGTCGGTTGGTAAGGCTTCTTGAAACTAGCCCTACCCTTCATGATTTGACTCACTTCTTGCATTGCCTCATCTAGCTCGGAATCTGGCAAGTAATCTTCTTGCCACTGATGAACTGTAGTTATTAGCAGAGCTGGTGCTGACAATAGTAACAATTGATCTTAAGCACGATCCTGGCCCAGGAAGGGGTGTCGATGACGTTGAAATCTCCTCCCCTTCCTTGAGTAGGATGGAAAATCTTTCCGAGGAGACCGCGGAGGTTGCTTGTAAGAAGAAAGATCTTTCTCTGCTACGATCCTGGAGACAAAGCTGGGATTGCTCCTCGCCGCGAATGTATGAGTTGGTGATGAGTACAATTATATAAGCCCTTTTTACTATCATTATTATAATCATGTCCACTTTTATCTACCTTCCTTTGTAGTAATTGCACGAAAATAGTTAAGAACTTGAATTATCAGGAATTGGAGAGCACAGTATGGAGTTTCCTTTATTTCCTGTATTAAGCTATTTATTTATTCATTCATCTTCTTAATGCAGGTATTGCAAGTCCTTGGAACTAAAAGTCTTGGAGCAAACAGAGGCATTCACGGATCCAACATGACTGATGACAGGACTGGAATTGGGCATACACAGGTAGGAACATGCTCGTATCACTACCAGTGTCCTATTCGGTAAAGATCAGAAGGCTTAGAAGAAAGGGCAGTGCACCACACGGGTAGGAACACACCCGTATCACTACATGTGTCCTTATCGGGAAGAATTAAAGGTCTGCTGCCAACCAAGCCATGTGTGGAGCCATGAAGAACAACACGACTGTGTCATCAGCCATGTCAAATGACACGACCCACGACTAGACACATATTTTCATATTAAACTGTTTTTGAATCATCTACACGGCCTGTGACACAGCCGTGTTGGAACTCGTGTTCGACCCTATTTGCAAGAAGACTATAAAAACTTGTATGAAAAATTGAAAAAGGAATTTTTGATCTTAAGAACTTGGAGAACTTCTGGAGGACGAAAGTGGAGCATTCGGCGGAGGGGAGATCGAAGGAGTTAATCCGTATGGTTTTTTTTTATGTATCTCTTTTGATTTCCCCTCCTCTAAATGGATCTTAGCTTAATTCTACTTTTTGTATGAGGCTTGTTTCTTTATGACTCAATGCAGTAATCATGTATATTGTTTTTACTTTGGATTTGTGGTATTTTATTCGTATGTATACTTTCGAACAAAGAGATTGATGTTAGATTTGAAGTTGGAACTTGTTTTATTGAATCCCAAACTTCTAGATTGAGAAATTGGATGTTTGTGATAATGTTTATACGCTCATATTCTGGTGTTATTTCTCTTTGTATTTCAAATTGCATGATCGAGAGATATGTTGTTTAGATAATGGTAATATGGATAATTGGATTCATGGTATCTTAGAGATAGGATTTCATGAATTTATGTATTAGATATGGTTACTTTATATTAATGTAAATTTGAGTGTTGTGAATTGTTCGAGAGAAAATTTACTCAACTTAAGTTTAGGTTTTGAATTGCTCGAGAGAGAATTCGATAAATGTTTAACCCTTACAATACAACGAATTTGATAATCTTATTATTACGTGATTACATAGAATTGAATTACTG
This sequence comes from Platanthera zijinensis, assembly GCA_039513925.1. Lineage (NCBI taxonomy): Eukaryota > Viridiplantae > Streptophyta > Magnoliopsida > Asparagales > Orchidaceae > Platanthera > Platanthera zijinensis. Next base: position 79,212,639 of record CM077079.1, read on the forward strand.
AGTGATTCTTCTCATGTGATTACTCTTAGACTATCTACTTTTTACTATTCATAATCATCCAATGTCTCTTTATCCAAGTAGTCCAAATAAGGTTAATTCAGGGTTACAATCAATTTTAATTATAGGTACGATAATAGAGTGAGAGTTAGTATGAGTACTTGAAAAGACCCTGTGGAATACGACATGAGATGTAGATTTCTCCTATACTATGATTGATAGGTGCACTTGCCTGAGAGTGAAATCAAGTTAGCTTTTACCTATCTACATAGTTTATACATAGAGTAAAAATTATCGCATCAAGTTTTTGGCGCCGTTGCCGGGGATTCGTTTTCAATATTTTGAAAGCTTTGCCTTTATTAATCTATCAATTTTTTTATTAACATATAACTGAAAATTAGTTTATTGCATAATTATATCGCTTAATCTCTATTTTGTAGTCTATTAGTCTATGACCAGAGGAGAAATTCCGGGATAATATCATTTCATCCAGACCCGGAACAGATTATTCGCAACGCCTCACAAAGGGACTTGAGAACTGATAACACAGTTAATTCAAACGGACTTTCAGAAGAGGAAACAGTAAACTTGGGAGATCATCATCCAGATAATCCTGATATCATGGCAAATCAGGATGAGCAAACCATGTTTGACTTTGCTAGACCTAACCTCCAGGGTACTGGGTCAAGCATTGTTAGACCACCAATTTTCACAAATAATTTCGAGATGAAGCCTAGCATTATTCAGATTGTTCAATAGTATGTTCAATATGATGGCCTGCAAGATGAAGATCCCAACACACACTTAGCCAGATTCTTGGAGATATGTGATACATTCAAGATCAATGGCGTTGCCAATGATGTCATTCGATTGAGGTAGTTTTCATTCTCACTAAGGCACAAGGCGAAGCAGTGGTTAAACTCATTACCTAGAGGGTCGATCGCTACATGGGATGTGATGGTTGAGAAGTTCTTTATGAAGTATTTTACACCAGCGAAGACTGCAAAGCTAAGGAAAGACATTTCTACTTATGCGCAATTGGAATCTGAATCGTTATACGACACATGGGAACAATTCAAGGATTTGTTAAGGAAGTGTCCCCATCATGCATTACCTTCCTGGCTTCAAATTCAGACCTTCTACAATGGTCTCAATCCAGCCACTAAACAGATGATCGATATGGCTAGTGGGGGTACCTTGAACAATAAGACACCAGAAGCGGCTCAGCAGTTGATAGAAGACATGGCAATGAATAACTATCAATGGACTACCATGAGACAAAAGCCTAATAAGCCTGTAGGAATCTATGAAGTGGATGTCATCACTGCCTTAGCTATTCAAGTGGAGAAGCTTCACCAGAAGATGGATAACCTATCTCTAGCATCACCCTCTATGGAACCTCAACAATGGTACCCCTCATTTAGTGGAATGTTTGGTTGTGAACCTCAAGTTCAAGAACATATTGACTATATGGGCAACAATACCAGACCTCCTTTCAACCAATAAAACAACCCATATAATTCTACATACAATCCAGGATGGAGGAACCACCCCAATTTCTCTTGGGGAGGACAAGGAAATCAAGGCAAGCAACCTGTGTTTGGACAACCACAAAAACCAGAGCAAAGGAAGCCATCGTTAGAAGATCTACTCACCAAGTTCATGCAAACTACTGATGTAGCTTTCCGGAATCAAGAGGGCTTGATTCGGAATTTGGAGAATCAGATAGGTCAGCTCGTAAGGATTGTATCTGAAAGACAACAAGGAACACTTCCGAGTAATACCGAAACAAACCCGAAGGAGCATGCAAAAGCAATCCAATTGAGGAGTGGAAAGGAATTACAAGACCAAAGGCTTACAAAGGAAGCACCCCAAGAGGAGTCTAGTGGTGAAGGCAGGAATGAGATGCATTCAAAATCAATGGAGTATCAACCAGCAATACCGTATCCAGCGAAGCTGAACAAGGAGCACATGGATGCGCAATACAATAAGTTCTTAACTATATTTAAACAATTACACGTTAATTTACCTTTTTCTAAAGTCATTCAAATACCGAAGTATGCTAAATTTTTAAAGGATTTGATTTCAAATAAAAAGAAAATAGAAGAATTATCTTTAGTAACACTTGGTGAAGAATGTTCCGCTATTTTGCAGAACAAATTACCAAAAAAACTTAAGTATCCCAGTTCATTTTCAATTCCATGTTTAATCGGTGATTTACAAGTGAATAAAGCTTTAGCGGACTTAAGAGCTAGTATAAACTTAATGCCTTATAAACTATATTTAAAATTAGGTCTAGGAGAACTTAGCCCTACTAGAATGAGTATTCAACTAGCAGATCGGTCAGTTATGTATCTAGAGGAATAATAGAGGACGTACTGGTTAAGGTAGATAAGTTTATATTTCCCGCTAATTTTGTCATTCTAGATATGGATGAAAATGTAGAAGTGCCACTCATACTAGGTTGACCATTCTTAGCCACATCTAGAGCTCTTATTGATATTTTTGATGGTAAATTAGTTTTGCGAGTTGGGGAAGATGAAGTCACTTTTCAAATTAGCAATACAATGAAGCAATCCTTGGATAATGATGATTGTTGTTATTTTTGTCATGGTGTTGATAATTTTATGACTTCTATGAATTCTGATTTATATTATCGAGATCCTTTAGATATTTGCATCACTAACTGTTATATAGAAGAAGACAAAAGTGAAGATATTGTTGAACATTTATATTATCTAGATAACTCTGTTTTGATGAATATGAAGATTGAGTATAGTTTGATTACACAAGGAGATCTTAAAGTTCTTAAGAATAATATTAAGGATCCACCAATAGTAGAACTAAAAAAATTACCGGATCATTGTAACGCCCCGTCTTTTCAGCGATTATTTTTATTCTCGTTTGGCGTTACGATGACGCGTTTCCGTGGCTTGTGCCATGTGTGGAGTGTGGTTTAGCTCCTTAGAACTGAGTGCCCTGTTTGGTAGCCTGTTGGCAAGATCTCCCTAGCAAACCGAGTCATTTTGGTGACCCGGTGTGGCCTCTCGGGGGGATGTTTGTGTTTGGCTTTGTTTGGGTATAACTCGAGTTCTGTTCGTCGAAAGTTAATTTCGACTTCGTCGTTGTGTTCGTAGCGTGGGCATTTAGCTACGGTGCGAATTTCGTCGAATTCCGAGGTAGTTCGGTTTTCGCGTCGATTTAGTGCTTTATGTAATTTTGTAATTAATAATATAATTATATAATTATATATATATATATATATAGTATTAGAATGAAAGCCATCATCTTCTTCACGATAGAAACCGCCGGCCCCTTGTACGAGAGAAACGGAGTAACCGCCTACCTTGCCTTCGGACGCTGATTCCCGGAGCGTTTGTGGACGGAATTCGATTCCGAGAGTGGATTCGGATTGCTCTCGTCGAGACCTTCATTCCTGCGGTAAGAAATTCGATTTTCGTGGAGTTTTGGAAGGATTGGAATTTTCAGTTTTGGAAGTTTTCCGCCATTAATGGCCGAGTCTTTGTTCTAGGTGTTGCGGCCGTCTTGATCCGTGCGAAGAGGAGGAAAGTAGTCCAAAGCTTCGCTGAGATTTGAGGCAAGTGGTATTCTTGCCCTTGCCAAGTGTTTTCTTTGATTTTATTTGCTGAAATTGAAATCCCGGTTAGCCCAGGTTAGAGGCCTTGTTGTTCTCGTTTTCTTGCTAACTATAGGGCTTAGTTCTTCCTACTGAAACCCCCCCCTATGTTGTGATGTTTGGAATCCAAATTGTCGGCGTGAAGCCGTTGTTTTCCTTTATTTTTTTTTGATTGATGCTCTGGTTCGGGCGTAGCCGAGAGGGAGAGTTAGGAGGGGGGTGTGGTTGCCAATTTCCTTCGTTATGGTATTATTCGAATGGTTAGGCATAGTTTATATGGTAGTAGCGTGAGACGTGATAGTTGTCTACTGCTACTGCAGTGGCGTGAGTCGTGTGCGCGTTCCGGTGTCGTTCGTAAAATCCCAAACGGTACAGGTTTGCCGCGCACGGTCATTAACCTTTAGGGCGCACGACCACTGGTCGTGTGCCTCTGTTCGTGCACGTATAAATTTCAGTTTCCAAAGTTCTGTCTCGGGCAATCGCACGAGCGCTGGCAACAGTGCGCACGACCACTGATCGTGCGACACTGATCGTGAGCAGTTGCTAGGTTTTCTGTCAGGTTTCCAGGTTCGTTTCGCACGATCATCAGCCGATGAGTGCGCACGACCACTGATCGTGCGTCACTGATCGTGCGCTTTGTATATTTTATGTTGCTAGGCGAATTTGGCTGGTTTCGAGTGCGGGAGTTTAGATACTCAAGTGGCAGGCAACTACTCGAGTTCTGGATCTTCTGCTTTGGACGTTCGACTGTCGTCGAGCTCCGTTTTCTTTAGTGGGCTTGTGGGTAGTGGAATAATTTTGGCGGCGAGTGAGGCTAGCTCACTCAAGGCCAAAGTTTAGGTAGGCACTGAGACTGAGTGCGGTTCACTCAACGCCTAGTCGTGTTGGTTTATTTCAACACTCTTCCTTTACCTTGTATTTTGTTTCCGAGTGGATTTTCCAGTTGTATTTCTGGGTTTTCCTTGTCGGCCGTTTTCTTTACTTTCCTAAAGGCCGAATCATGGGTCGTGGATAGTAGTGGTGGTTGTAGATCTTTATGGGGGTGGAGTTGTGTGATATAGCCAAGGCCACCCATGGATTTCTTGCTCCAGGTACGGGCTGGGCATGTCGGGTGGAAGGTCCCTTGTGTTTTCACGTGTTGACCCTCGAGCTTTTGACTTGGACATGGTGGATTGGGGGACTGCGTTTGCCTTCGATCCGGTTCCTCATTGTTGTTTCTGCTACTATCACTTCCCGCAGTTTAGGGTGTTAGAAGTTTCTTCTTTGGTAGTGTTGCAGCATTCTGACTCTTGGTAGCCTAGTAGGCCCTGCAGGATGTAGTTCCTGGGCTGGGTCGTTGCTGTTCCTTTGCACGTTGTGCATTTCTCGTTGTCTTGTTTTGGACAGGTGTGACTCTTTCTACTGCATGATTTCTGTTATTTTGTCCTTTTGGTTGACTCTTTCATGCAGTTTTACCTTGATTTTTGCTTGCTGAGGTATTCTGTTTTCTTTTGGAATACCCCAGGTTCTGAGCTGTAGCCAGTCTGGTGGCTAGTTGGAGGTGTTGTTGTTGGTGGACTCCCGGGCTTTGGAGTTTTGTTTACCTTGTTTGTGAGGTTGTTATCAGTACTTTCTTACAGACATATATGTGTGCTGGTGGGTTCGTGTCAGGTTGTTGGCGCCCACTAGTAATTTTTACCTTGTACTAGATATATACTATTGCTGCTACCATTTATTTTTCTGGAGATAGTCTACTTGCTTTGAGAAGGTTTTATGCTAGGTTGCTAGTTATTTTTAAACTATAAATACTATTGTAAATGAAGCTCATGATCAGCATGTTTTTTTTATAAACGTAATCACTATATTCCAAATCACGTACGAAAACCGTTTTCTTATATATATTATATAAACTAAGTGTAGCGTCTTGCATAGCATGAGTGGTTCTCTTGGGACCCTTATGCGCTCTTTAGGGTGTAAAACCTAGTTAAAGTAATTTTCCGCAGCGTTTAAATATAGTTTTCTTTTGTGGACTAGATGATCCACTGAGCCGAGGGATACGGACTCTAAACATAACTGATTTTCTATTAATTAAGCACATGATTTTCTTGCATAAAGATTGTAGTTGGATTTGCCTGAGCGTCAGCAGTTATCCCCTGCTTGACGTGGCATCATGACGCGTGTTTTCTCTTACTCTGATAATTCTTAATTCGGAGAAAATGCGGGTTGTGACAGTTGGTATCAGAGGGAGGTTGCTTGACAAGTTAGTTGGGCAACCTTCCTTGGATGCTTTTAGTAGTTCAGCATCATGTCATTCACACACCGATATGTCATCAGCACGTCTTGACAAAAGCACGAACACTACACTCATAGCATAACATGAAGTATACGGGGCATATTATGTAGTATGGGATGCATAATATGTGTTCGTATATGGATCCACCATAGGGGCTACATGTGAGGGTTATGTAGTATGGGATGCATAACCTCACCACATGACTGCGACTAGCACGTTTCTTTTTCGTTGCATGGAAATGTTATGTAGTATGGGATGCATAACATTTTCATGTGTACGCCGCTCATATCATGCATTAGGGCCTTTTTTTTTAGAATGCATAGCATAATCATGCATATCATAACATTGCATAAGCACAACGCGCCGAGCTAAAGATTTGCAGGATGACATATGTACACGCATAAGTTTTCAAACTAACATAAGTTCATGCATCCGATCTAGGCACAAGAGTTAGTGAGGTGGTGGTTAACCATCCTAGGTTAGGGCATATCATCTAATTATTGTGAAGAAGATAAACTCTCAGAGCAAGTTTAGCAGCTTTAATTCTATATCTACATATGTATTGTCTGTACTGGTAGTCGGTTCTAGTCGTGGGATTTGGTTCTGATTTGCGTTGTATTGATTTTTTTAGGATGGCTAGGCGTCCTGCGACTCGATCGACTCCCCTGTCTGAGGGTGAATCTTCTGGAGCTCAGAACGATGCGGTGATCGAGGGTCTGCGTCAGAGTAGCGTAGCTATGGGGAGGCAGTTGGAGGAGGTGCAAGCCCAGATTCAGTCTTTGGTGGCAGTTGTGGCAGGGCAGGCTCAGGGTGCGCAAGTTCCTGTAGGGGGGTTAGCTGTTCCTCCTCCTCCTGTACCCTTGAGGCCTCCAGTGGTGGTGCCAGTAGAGATGGCCTTCATCTCGCAGTTTTAGAGGCTGAGCCCTCCCACTTATGATGGGAAGGCAGATTTCATGGTGATAGACGACTGGCTGATCTCCATGGAGGAGATGTTCTCGTACTCAGGGATTGCAGATGATCAGAGGGTGATGATAGCCGCATATCAGCTTAAAGGTTTGGCTAAGAGTTGGTGGCTGAGAGAGAAGGAGAGCCTGGTAGCCGGATGCTCTTGGGAAGTGTTCAAGGAGATGATGTTGAGGAAGTTCTTACCCTCGGTCGAGCGTGACCGCCTCATGAATGATTTCCTCTATCTGAAGTAAAGGCAACTCACGGTGGGTGAGTATGAGATAGAGTTCAGCAAGTTGAGCCGTTTTGCCCCTGGATTGGTCAGCGTTGAGGCTGATCGAGTTAAGCGATTCCTCGGTGGTTTGAGGAGTGAGGTGCAGCAGTTGGCCAGTGCTTATGGGTCAGTGACTTATGCTGGAGTTGTAGAGGCTGCTCTTAAGGTTGAGTCCATTGAGATGGCGAAGAGCAGAGGCCAGCAGTTGAGGAAGGATAAGAGGAAGTTGGTAGGGGAGAAGAAACCCCTGGTACTCGATGCTGTTTCGGGAAAGAGGAGCAGGGTGGTGTGCAGTTTTTGTGGCCGATCAGGCCATCCTGTTGAGAGGTGTTTCAAGAAGGCGGCAGCTCAGAAGAAGGAGCAGGTTCATGCGATTCAGGGTGCTCCTGGGAGAGATGTCTCCTGTTCAGTTTGCAAGCGATCCGGGCATGATGCAGCCCAGTGTTGGTCCAGGGATAGAGTCTGCTATCAGTGTGGGCAGAAGGGTCACGTTAAGTCGAGGTGTCCTCAGGTCCAGTCAGCTCTTCCTGCAGTTCCATTGCAGGCTTTACCTCCACCTCAGCATGTGGACAAGGGAAAAGGGAAGCTGAACGTGATTTCTTCCGAGGAGGCTCAGACTTCGACCCAGGTGATCTCAGGTTAGTAGTTGGTTGTTTTTCTTTCTAGCCTGGTAGTTTAGTTGCTAGATTGTTTGCAGTACTGTTGTGCTAGTTCCTTAGTTTTGTGCGTTCCTATAGGGAAATTTAAGGTGAAGAACCGCTGGGCGCGTGTCCTGTTTGACTCCGGCGCTACCCACTCGTTCGTGGCTAGAGCCTTTGTGGAGCGTCATCGGTTGTCTCTAGATCGTGTTCGGGATTCCTTCCGTGTCAAGTTTCCCTCTGGTGAATCTGTGTTGTCAGATTTGGGTATTTTGGATTGCCCGGTTTTGTTGGGGAATTTTCTTGCGAAGGCGGATCTGAAGATGATTGATCTAGAGGACTTCGATATCATTTTGGGCATGGACTGGCTCTCTCGGTATGATGCGGTCATTCAGTGCAAAGGAAAGCGCTTGGACTTCATCAGGGACGACGGTCAGCCCGGCAGCGTGTATGCTGATCCGTGTCAGGATTCTCCTGTTCTCTCTGCGGTATGTGTTCAGAGATTGTTTCTTTCTGATTGTTGTGTTTGTTTAGTCTCGGCGGTTGGAACCGTTGTTAGCGTGCCACGCTTGGAGGAGATTCCTATTGTTCGTGGTTTCGCCGATGTTTTTCCTGATGATCTTCCTGGTATTCCCCCTGAGCGGGATGTGGAGTTTGTTATTGATTTGGAGCCGGGTACGCGTCCTATTGCTAAGGCGCCGTACCGGATGGCCCCTCGTGAGTTAGAGGAGTTGCGAATTCAGTTAGATGAGTTGTTGGCTAAAGGTTTTATCAGGCAGAGTTCGTCGCCTTGGGGTGCTCCTGTTTTGTTCGTAAAGAAGAAAGATGGGTCGATGCGGCTTTGCATCGACTATAGAGAGTTGAACAAGGTCACTATCAAGAACAGGTACCCTCTGCCGAGGATCGATGATTTATTTGACCAGTTGCGTGGTAGCACGGTGTTCTCCAAGATCGATCTTCATTCGGGCTATCATCAGCTCAGGATCCGTGAGGCAGATATTCCACGGACTGCGTTTAGGTCGAGGCATGGGCACTTTGAGTTTTTGGTGATGTCGTTTGGTCTGACCAACGCACCATCAGCCTTCATGGATATGATGAACAGGGTGTTCAAGGATTTCCTAGACAAGTTCGTTGTGGTCTTCATTGATGACGTGTTGGTTTATTCTCGCAGTGCTGAGGAGCACGAGCAGCATTTGCGTTTGGTCCTATCAGAGTTGAGGAACCACAAGTTATTCTCCAAGTTGAGCAAGTGCGAATTTTGGTTGCCTCAGGTTTCTTTTCTAGGCCACGTGGTGAACAAGGATGGGATCTCGGTTGACCCAGAAAAGATTGCAGCAGTGACGGATTGGAGTAGGCCGAATACTCCTAAGGAGATCAGAAGTTTCTTAGGGTTGGCTGGCTATTATAGGAGATTCGTGGAGGGTTTCTCTTCTCTAGCCGCACCATTGACCAAGCTGACTCAGAAGAATGTGGCTTTTGTTTGGAGCGAGAAGTGCGAAGAAGCTTTTCAGGAGTTAAAGAGGAGATTGTGTACTGCTCCCGTTCTGACCCTTCCTACTGAGGGCGTGGATTATGATGTATATGTGGATGCTTCGCATATAGGTCTGGGATGCGTATTAATGCAGGACGGAAAAGTAATTGCTTATGGGTCAAGGCAGTTGAAAACTCATGAGCGGAATTATCCTACGCATGACCTTGAGTTTGCAGCGGTTATCTATGCGTTGAAGTTGTGGAGGCACTTACTTTATGGGGCTCAGTGCAAGATTTTTACTGACCATAAGAGCCTGAAGTACGTGTTCACGCAGAAAGAGTTGAATCTGCGTCAGCGGCGGTGGCTTGAGTATGTGGCGGATTATGATGTAGAAATCCAGTATCATCCGGGCAAGGCCAATGTAGTGGCCGACGCCCTGAGCCGAAAGACGGGAAAGATCTTTAACCTCTCCGCCGATCGATTAGTTGAGGAGTTCCTCCTTATGAATATTTCAGTGGGATGCTGTAGTTTGCAGAGTAGCTTATCAGTGGAAGAGCCGTCCTGGATTTCTTTGACTAGACTGCATCAGAAGGACGATCCGGATCTGTTGCACCTTTTTACCAGGACAGAGAAGGGAGAGTTGCCAGATTTTTCTATTGATGATGCGGGTACTTTGAAGTACCGCTGCAGGTTTTGCGTTCCCGCTGTTGGGGACATTAAGAGTATGATTTGCAGTGAGGCTCATGGTTCCAGCGTTGCCTACCATCTAGGATCTACGAAGATGTACCGTGACTTAAAGCAAATTGCTTTGTGGTATGGTATGAAAGGAGATATAGCCCGATATGTTGCTGAGTGTCACACTTGCAAGCGTGTGAAGGCCGATCATGGATGGCCTGGTGGTAAGTTGACTCCGCTAGATATCCCGACTTGGAAGTGGGAGAGTATATCTATGGACTTCATTACGGGTTTGCCAAAATCCCCGAGAGGATTTGATTCTGTTTGGGTTATAGTGGATAGATTGACGAAGTGTGCGCACTTCGTGCCTTATAAGATTGATTACCCGATGAAGAAGATAGCGGAGTTGTACTTGAATGAAGTCATCCGACTCCACGGTGTGCCGGTTAGCATCATTTCTGATCGAGACTCCCGGTTTACTTCTCGTTTTTGGCAGAGTCTGCAGGAGGGTTTGGGTACGGATCTGAGGTATTCTACTGCGTACCACCCTCAGACCAATGGGCAGATGGAGCGGGTCAATCAGATTGTTGAGGATATGATCCGGTGCTATATTTTAGACCACGGTGGAGCGTGGGATGAGCGTCTGCGACTCATGGAATTTGCTTATAATAACAGTTATCAGGAAAGCTTGCAGATGGCTCCGTTCGAAGCCTTGTATGGGAGGCGCTGTAGGACTCCATTGTTTTGGGCTGAGGCTGGTGAGAAGCCTTTGTTGGGTCCTGATGCTCTAGAAGAGATGGAAGTCGCCGTGAAACTTATTCGAGAGAAGCTTCGTATAGCTCAGGAGAGGTATGAAAAGAACGCCAATCGGCGTAGGTCTGCTTTGGAGTTTTTAGTAGGGGATCATGTATACCTCAAGGTTTCTCCAATGGTTGGTGTGAAGAGATTTGGTAAAAATCGGAAATTGGACCCATGGTATGTGGGCCCGTTTGAGGTCTTGGAGCGGATTGGTGTGTCTGCTTATAGATTGGATTTGCCAGTGAACTTCCCTGGCGTTCATAATGTTTTTCATGTTAGCCAATTGCGGAAGTGTGTGCGCAGCAGTGGGCAACTCTTGGATGTTGTGCCCCAGTTGGAGCCCAACCTCTCGTTTGTTGAGGTGCCAGTTCGTATTTTGGATACTCAGGAGCGTGTGCTGCGAAAGAAGTCCATACCGATGGTGAAAATTCTATGGAAAAATCAGGATTTGGAGAGCGCGACTTGGGAGCTAGAGTCGGCCATGAGGAGGGCGTACCCTCACCTGTTTCTCTGATTTGATCGGTATGTTTCCCTTTGTAACTTCTGTTTGTTACTTTTTCCTACTTTTGTAGGAGGGTTGTGCGTAAAGTTTCGGGACGAAACTTTCTTTTAGGGGGAGTGACTGTAACGCCCCGTCTTTTCAGCGATTATTTTTATTCTCGTTTGGCGTTACGATGACGCGTTTCCATGGCTTGTGCCATGTGTGGAGTGTGGTTTAGCTCCTTAGAACTGAGTGCCCTGTTTGGTAGCCTGTTGGCAAGATCTCCCTAGCAAACCGAGTCGTTTTGGTGACCCGGTGTGGCCTCTCGGGGGGATGTTTGTGTTTGGCTTTGTTTGGGTATAACTCGAGTTCTGTTCGTCGAAAGTTAATTTCGACTTCGCCGTTGTGTTCGTAGCGTGGGCATTTAGCTACGGTGCGAATTTCGTCGAATTCCGAGGTAGTTCGGTTTTCGCGTCGATTTAGTGCTTTATGTAATTTTGTAATTAATAATATAATTATATAATTATATATATATATATATAGTATTAGAATGAAAGCCATCATCTTCTTCACGATAGAAACCGTCGGCCCCTTGTACGAGAGAAACGGAGTAACCGCCTACCTTGCCTTCGGACGCTGATTCCCGGAGCGTTTGTGGACGGAATTCGATTCCGAGAGTGGATTCGGATTGCTCTCGTCGAGACCTTCATTCCTGCGGTAAGAAATTCGATTTTCGTGGAGTTTTGGAAGGATTGGAATTTTCAGTTTTGGAAGTTTTCCGCCATTAATGGCCGAGTCTTTGTTCTAGGTGTTGCGGCCGTCTTGATCCGTGCGAAGAGGAGGAAAGTAGTCCAAAGCTTCGCTGAGATTTGAGGCAAGTGGTATTCTTGCCCTTGCCAAGTGTTTTCTTTGATTTTATTTGCTGAAATTGAAATCCCGGTTAGCCCAGGTTAGAGGCCTTGTTGTTCTCGTTTTCTTGCTAACTATAGGGCTTAGTTCTTCCTACTGAAACCCCTCCTATGTTGTGATGTTTGGAATCCAAATTGTCGGCGTGAAGCCGTTGTTTTCCTTTATTTTTTTTTTGATTGATGCTCTGGTTCGGGCGTAGCCGAGAGGGAGAGTTAGGAGGGGGGTGTGGTTGCCAATTTCCTTCGTTATGGTATTATTCGAATGGTTAGGCATAGTTTATATGGTAGTAGCGTGAGACGTGATAGTTGTCTACTGCTACTGCAGTGGCGTGAGTCGTGTGCGCGTTCCGGTGTCATTCGGAAAATCCCAAATGGTACAGGTTTGCCGCACACGGTCATTAACCTTTAGGGCGCACGACCACTGGTCGTGTGCCTCTGTTCGTGCGCGTATAAATTTCAGTTTCCAAAGTTCTGTCTCGGGCAATCGCACGAGCGCTGGCAACAGTGCGCACGACCACTGATCGTGCGACACTGATCGTGCGCAGTTGCTAGGTTTTCTATCAGGTTTCCAGGTTCGTTTCGCACGATCATCAGCCGATGAGTGCGCACGACCACTGATCGTGCGTCACTGATCGTGCGCTTTGTATATTTTATGTTGCTAGGCGAATTTGGCTGGTTTCGAGTGCGGGAGTTTAGATACTCAAGTGGCAGGCAACTACTCGAGTTCTGGATCTTCTGCTTTGGTCGTTCGACTGTCGTCGAGCTCCGTTTTCTTTAGTGGGCTTGTGGGTAGTGGTATAATTTTGGCGGCGAGTGAGGCTAGCTCACTCAAGGCCAAAGTTTAGGTAGGCACTGAGTGCGGTTCACTCAACGCCTAGTCGTGTTGGTTTATTTCAACACTCTTCCTTTACCTTGTATTTCGTTTCCGAGTGGATTTTCCAGTTGTATTTCTGGGTTTTCCTTGTCGGCCGTTTTCTTTACTTTCCTAAAGGCCGAATCGTGGGTCGTGGATAGTAGTGGTGGTTGTAGATCTTTATGGGGGTGGAGTTGTGTGATATAGCCAAGGCCACCCATGGATTTCTTGCTCCAGGTACGGGCTGGGCATGTCGGGTGGAAGGTCCCTTGTGTTTTCACGTGTTGACCCTCGAGCTTTTGACTTAGACATGGTGGATTGGGGGACTGCGTTTGCCTTCGATCCGGTTCCTCGTTGTTGTTTCTGCTACTATCACTTCCCGCAGTTTAGGGTGTTAGAAGTTTCTTCTTTGGTAGTGTTGCAGCATTCTGACTCTTGGTAGCCTAGTAGGCCCTGCAGGATGTAGTTCCTGGGCTGGGTCGTTGCTGTTCCTTTGCACGTTGTGCATTTCTCGTTGTCCTGTTTTGGACAGATGTGACTCTTTCTACTGCATGATTTCTGTTATTTTGTCCTTTTGGTTGACTCTTTCATGCAGTTTTACCTTGATTTTTGCTTGCTGAGGTATTCTATTTTCTTTTGGAATACCCCAGGTTCTGAGCTGTAGCCAGTCTGGTGGCTAGTTGGAGGTGTTGTTGTTGGTGGACTCCCGGGCTTTGGAGTTTTGTTTACCTTGTTTGTGAGGTTGTTATCAGTACTTTCTTACAGACATATATGTGTGCTGGTGGGTTCGTGTCAGGTTGTTGGCGCCCACTAGTAGTTTTTACCTTGTACTAGATATATACTATTGCTGCTACCATTTATTTTTCTGGAGATAGTCTACTTGCTTTGAGAAGGTTTTATGCTAGGTTGCTAGTTATTTTTAAACTATAAATACTATTGTAAATGAAGCTCATGATCAGCATGTTTTTTTTATAAACTTAATCACTATATTCCAAATCACGTACGAAAACCGTTTTCTTATATATATTATATAAACTAAGTGTAGCATCTTGCATAGCATGAGTGGTTCTCTTGGGACCCTTATGCGCTCTTTAGGGTGTAAAACCTAGTTAAAGTAATTTTCCGCAGCGTTTAAATATAGTTTTCTTTTGTGGACTAGATGATCCACTGAGCCGAGGGATACGGACTCTAAACATAACTGATTTTCTATTCATTAAGCACATGATTTTCTTGCATAAAGATTGTAGTTGGATTTGCCTGAGCGTCAGCAGTTATCCCCTGCTTGACGTGGCATCATGACGCGTGTTTTCTCTTACTCTGATAATTCTTAATTCGGAGAAAATACGGGTTGTGACAATCATCTTGAGTATGCATTCTTAGGATCTAATTCTTCTTACCCAATTATTATTTCTTCTAATCTTTCTAAAACTGAAAAAGCTAAATTAATAATTGTGCTAAAGAAATATAAAGGTGCGATAGCATGGCAAATAACTGATATAAAAGGTATCAACCCTAGTTTTTGCACCCACAATATCCATTTGGAAGAAAACTATAAGCCCTCTATTCAACCGCAACGTAGGCTAAATCCAAATATGAAAGAGGTAGTGAAGGCTGAGATAGTTAAGCTGCTAGATGCTGGAATGATATACCCTATTTCAGATAGTTCATGGGTTAGTCCTGTACAAGTCATTCTTAAGAAGGGAGGTCTAACAATAGTATCAAATGATAAGAATGAATTGATTCCAATGCAAACAGTAACGGGTTGGCGTGTCTGTATTAATTATCAGAAGTTAAATGATGCCAATAGGAAAGACCATTTCCCTCTACCATTTATTGATCAAATATTAGAACGATTGTCAGGCCATTCTTATTATTGTTTTATCGATGGATTATCTGGATATTTCCAAATCCCTATAGAACCAGAAGACCAGGAGAAAACAACATTCACTTGCCCATTTGGTACCTTTGCCTATAGATGCATGCCATTTGGTTTATGTAATGCACCCGCCACTTTCCAAAGGTGAATGTTAGCCATTTTTAATGAGTATGTTGAAGATATTATGTAAGTGTTTATGGATGATTTCTCTGTGTTTGGTTATTCTTTTGATTTGTGTTTGAAGAATTTAGAAAAAGTTCTGAGGAGGTGTGAGGAAACAAACCTAGTACTTAGTTGGGAGAAGTGTCATTTCATGGTGCAAGAAGGGTTAGTACTTGGCCATAGATCTCAAGCCAAGGAATTCAAGTAGATAGAGCGATGATTGAAACCATAGAAAAGTTGCCACCACCAACCTCCGTTAAGGTAGTGAGAAGCTTTTTAGGTCACACCAGATTCTATCACCGGTTCATTAAATACTTCTCTAAAATAACTAAATCACTTACTAGGCTTTTAGAGAAAGACACGCCTTTATTTTTGATCAAGAGTGTCTACAAGCCTCTGAGTTTTTAAAAGAAAGATTAATTGATTCTCCTATTATGATCGCACCTGATTTTACTCAACCTTTCGAGATCATGTATGACGCTAGCAGTTTTGCGGTAGAGGCTATTTTAGGTCAACACCAAAACAAACACTTTCACCCTATATACTATGCTAGCAAAACACTTAATAATGCACCAGAGAATTATACAACTACAGAAAAAGAACTCCTAACAGTGGTATTCACCTTCGATAAGTTTAGATCCTATTTAACATTATCTAAGGTGGTAGTAATCACAGATCACTCTGCCCTAAGATATTTACTCGCCAAAGAGGAAGCCAAACCTCGTTTAATCCGTTGAGTTCTTTTATTGCAGAAATTTGATTTAGAAATTAGGGATAAATGAGGAGCAGAAAACTTAGCGGCTGATCATCTCTCACATTTAGAAAACCCACTACGCACAATGTTAGATGAGTCTGAGATTAGTGATACGTTTCCAGAGGAATCGTTATTTGCATTATCTATAAATATAAATGATGATTATCCGTGGTTTGCTTATTATGCAAAGTATATTGTGGCTAAGGTCTTTCCAAAAGACTTTTCGTATCAGCAGAAAAATAAATTTTTCTCTGACTTGAAATATTACTTCTGGGAGGACCCCTATCTTTTTCGGATATGTGCAGATTCCATTATACGTAGGTGTGTCTCAGCGGAGGAGGGCTGGAAAGTTTTGGAGCAGTGTCATTCAGGCCCTACATGTGTTAACTTTGGAGGAAATCGCTCACTGGTTCTTGATTCTAGTTTTTATTGGCCCCTTCTATTCAGGGATGCCCAAAGGTATGTGCTTTCATGTGATTCTTATCAAAAATCAGGTAATATCTCTAAATTACATGAAATGCAACAAAAAATTATTCTTGAATGTGAAGTGTTTGATGTGTAAGGGATTGACTTTATGGGACCATGGGAATAAATATATTTTGGTAGCTGTAGATTATGTATCAAAGTGGGTAGAGGCGCAATCTCTCCCTCCTAATTATAGTAGAGTAGTAATTCAGTTTCTGAAGTCCTTATCTGCACGATTTGGCACACCACGTGCTTTTATTAGTGAGGGGTACACATTTCTGTGATCTACAGTTAGATAAAGTCTTACAAAAATACGGGGTCACACATAGGATATCTACTCCTTATCATCCACAAACTAGCGGTCAGGTTGGAGCTTCGAATAGAGAACTTAAGAGAATCATAGAAAAATCTATAGAAGGGAATATGAAATAATGGTCTAAGAAACTAAACGATTGCTTGTGGGTATATAGGACCGCCTACAAAACACTCATAGGGACCACCCCCTTTAGATTAGTCTATGGTAAATCATGTCACCTGCCTATAGAATTAGAACATAAATCGTATTGGGCAATACACTCTTTAACTTTTGACACCAATTCTATAGGGGAGAAACGAAAACTTCAACTTAGCGAATTAGATGAGTGGAGAACCATGGTTTATGAAAACTCCCAGATATATAAGGAGAAGACTAAATTATTCCATGACCGTCACCTTTGCAAACCCAAGACATTCCAAAAAGGTGACCAAGTCCTCCATTTCAATTCCCGACTTCATTTATCCCCAGGGAAGTTAAGGTCTAAGTTGTCTGGACCCTTCCAAGTCAAAGAAGTTCTTCCCTATGGAACCATCGAACTAACCCACCCTGAGAAGGGAGATTTTAAAGTTAATGGGCACCGATTAAAACTCTATTATGGTGCGTTTCCTCAAGAATTTGCTCGCCAAGAATCATGCCTCCGGCTATACTTGGATTAAGTGTAATGTAGAAATTTTTCTAAGTTTATAAATTTTTTGGAAAAATTATAGTTAAATGTTAGTATAAAAATTTATAAAAATCACTTAGGAGGTAATTCCAATTCAGAGGGGCACACGGGTTTACACATGCCCGTGTGCCAAGCTATGTTCATACACACTTTCTTTTGCCCAGCTGCATTCGATTTAAAACTGAGTAGGAATCATTTTTCCCGAGCACCATACGGCTGGACACACACCCGTGTGCCAGGCCGTGTAGCTTTAATTTCTTTTCTCATACAATCATCCAGAGCAGGATACGGATGAACACACACCCGTGTTGGTGCCCGTGTGCAGATTCAATAATCCCGAGCAGCACACATGTTAACACACACCCGTGTTGGTAACCATGTGCCAGATTCTGAGATCAACGATGCACTGTGCCCGAGCAAGACACGGTTTTACACACGCCCGTGTTCTCGACCGTGTCCTCCTGGCGCACTGCTTTCCCATCAGTTTGACCACATGTATTTTCGAGGCCCATGTTCCACACGGTTAGAGATTCGTTAACACGGGTCGACACACGCCCGTGTCGGAACCCGTACTTGTTTTTTTATAAATTCATGTGTGTGTTGGTCATCTTCATCCTCCCCAAAACCTGCTAAACCCTATTTTCTTACACTCCTTTATGCCCAGAACTCAGGCTTTGAGATTTTGCCTTAAAATTTTGTGGATCTGACTCCTCTCCTTTTGATCTATCTTCCTAGGTAATTTTTTTATGTGTTCTTTTTTTTTTCTTCTTCTCCACACTCTTCTCATTCTTCTTTTTCTCATTTTCTCATTTTATTTCTTTCCTCATTCTTCTTCCTCTTCTTTCCTCTTCATTTTTTAAAAATCCTTCAACATGTTTGCAGATCATGTCAACGGGACGTTCATAAGGGGGTCGTCGTCGTCCAAATCTCTAAGAATTATCTACAGAAAGGGGTGACAATACTGCGTCACTGGAGTTTACGGATCCAGCTCACATTAACCATTTTAATCGCCTCCAATCCAAAAAATGTCAAGATATTCGTACTATTGACTGGAGCGTTTTAAAATAAATACATTTAGCCGCAGAAGTTCGAGAGTTAATTTCTATAATGGGGTGGGAATAATTTTTTAGTATTGACGAATTGGGGTTTAAGGAGCTCACGTTAGAGTTTATTTCCTCCTACCAAAACCTCAGGTCGACCTTCACCGAGCAGACCAACACATAGGAGGGGGTTATTTCATTTCGAGTAGCGGGAACTACTTATACCCTTTCTATTCTATAGTTCACCCAGTATTTAGGGGTGTATGACGACTCTGTCCTCTATAGTGCCGCTTATTCCGACATTCACTTTGATCTCCCCTCTCGTGACCACGCTGCCAATATTTGGGCTCGGCTTACCTTCGATATATCCCTATATGAGTAAAATAGATCTAAGGCCTCTAAGTTGTGTTCTCCCGCTCTTCATTACTTGCATCATCTGCTGAGTCATACCTTGAGTGGCCAGGGTGAAAGCTCTAGTGTAGTGAGTAGGCAGGATATGCTTTACCTTTATAGCATATCGTCACGTTACCTCATTCATTTGGGCTATATGTTAGCGCAGTTCATTCTTCATTAGCCCGATAACTCCCGTATTGGTTCTATCTGTATAGCACCCTACATCATGCGCTTGGAGAAGAACATGAACATCTTTTCTTCCCTTCCCCCGATGACAGTGGTAGCGAAGACTATTCCTATCACTATGGCTAGTCTTCGATCTCTTCGCCTTGTCACTGCCCGTCAGGGTCAGGCTGGACCTGTTTATTCCATTGCAAGGCGCGGTCCTCAGCTTGCTCTTGATGACGACGATGTCGATCATTACCTTGATGAGCCTTTGATTCCTCCATCACAGTCTACTTATACTCATGGAGAGTCTTCTGCCCCCCTTCCCCCCCGCCCTCCTCGATCACGCTCTCAATATTCCCGTGACTTCCATCACCTTTATGAGACCGAGATCTCACCACACTTACAGCGTATAGAGGAATCACAGAAGCGGATTGAGGATGCCATAGCTCAGATCAAGGATCACTTGGGGATCTCCAGTTCATGACCGACAGCTCCTTACCCACCTCACTTCCCCGACGATCCTGCCGACCCACCAACTTATTTTTGATTTCTTTATAGTATCATCTATTTGGACATGCATCATCAGTTATTATATATGTTATCATTGTGGTTCCTATTTACTTCTTCTACTCTCACATTTTATTGATGATCAGTTCTTTACATATTAGTTTATTTGCTTTATCAAGTTCTTTACATTGCATTGAGGACATTGCAAATTTTAAGTTTGGGGGTGGATATTCTTCAATTCTAATATTTCAGTGTTGGACATGATTACAATTGGTTATATTTTTGCTAGCATAGTACTCAATGTTATTTAACTCCGCTAATAAAACTGTTTTAACTTCTTTAAGCTTTCATTAATTCAATCACTTGGGATTATAACTAGCTAATTTACTTTCGCATGTTGATTAAAATGAATTGACGTAGACTCATTAAGTGCACAAATTTGTTGATTAGTAATTATAGAAATTCATTAGTTTAATTTTCTCTATATAACTTATTTTTAGGATTAGTCCTCTATATTATTAACTAACAATCACTCTATTTTAGAAAATATAATTATCTATAATAAAGTGAGTCGATGAGTGTAACATTTTGATAATTTTGTATTAAGGACTCAAAATGAAGAATACCCTTTATTGGTCTCCAGAACTTGCCCTAAGCGACACTCAAAACATTCACTTAAGTTAATTAGTGAGGGAGGAAATGACTTAGGCCTCCCTTTGGATAGCTTGAGCCTTACAAGCCCAAAACCCTAAACATTATACCCTTGCACACCAAATTTGGACCTAATCCCTATGCCTTTTGATACTCTACTACTAAAATTCACCAAGGCCAAAAATTCTTACCTATTAGCACATCGATCATTGAGACCTTCTTGGAATGAGTTTGTTCATAGTGATATATGGCCTGAGTGCATGTACACCCACTTGGAATTATCCCTACTATGGACCCTTAGATAAAAAAATAGTGATATGTGTCCTGAGTGTGTGTACACCCACTCGGAATGATCCCTACTATGGACCCTTGGAGAAGAAAAACTAACAAAAATATAGAGTATCCATCAGAAGAAAGAAAGAAAAAAATATGGGAACTATAATAACTGTCAAGTCTGGGAATTCTTTTATAATGTTGATGTATGTTCAGGTAATTACATAGCAAAAGCCTCAATCGTGATCTATGTGTGATAAAAACCATCGAGTTTATCTTTGATTACCCCACCTATGATCTTTTATCCTAAGCCAAAAATTTAAACCCTAATACAAGTCCAAAGGATCCAACCTTGCTAATCCTAACTAGTGTCGTGGAGAGGTTGTGAAAAGGCAAGCTCATGACTATCAATATTGGTACTTATAAGTTTTGAAATACTAATGCATGCCTTATTGAGATTGTTATTTTATCCTCACATTTGTTATGGATGACTGTAATCTTATTTCTAGGAAAGACTGAAAGATATTTAAGAGATATATGAGAGGAATTTTAAGATAAAGTTATATTTAGAAAAGTCTGTTATACTATTTCCTATACAATTAAAACATCAAATTTCTCTTTGAATTCATATCAACAGCTTGCGGAAGAAAAATTAATTATTGGTAACCCAAGTGTTTGAATTAGTTTTCTTAGGGACAAGCAAACACTTAAGTCTTGGGGTATTTGATGAGTACAATTATATAATCCCTTTTTACTATCATAAATGTAATCATGTCCACTTTTATCTACCTCCCTTTGTAGTAATTGCATGAAAATAGTTAAGAACTTGAATTATCAGGAATAGAAGAGCACAGTATGGAGTTTCCTTTATTTCCTGTATTAAGCTATTTATTTATTCATTCATCTTCTTCATGCTGGTATTGCAAGTCCTTGGAACTAAAAGTCTTGGAGCAAACAGAGGCATTCATGGATCCAACATGACTTATGACAAGACTGGAATTGGGCACACACGGGTAGGAACACGCCCGTGTCACTACCCGTGTCCTATTCAGAAACGATCAGAAGGCTTGGAAGAAAAGGCAGAGCACCACACAGGTAGGAACACGCCCGTATCACTACGAGTGTCCTTATCGGGAAGAATTAAAGGTCTGCTGCCAACCAAGCCGTGTATGGAGCCACGAAGAACAACACGACCTTGTCATCAGCCATGTAAAATAACACGGCCCACGACCGGACACATCTTTTCGTATTAAACTGCTTTTGAACAGTCCACACGTCCTGTGACAGGACCGTGTTGGAACCCGTATTCGACCCTGTTTGCAAGAAGACTATAAAAACCTGTATGAAAAATTGAAAAAGGACTTTTGGATCTGAAGAACTTGGAGAACTTCTGGAGGACAAAAGTGGAGCATTCAGTGGAGGTGAGATTGAAGAAGATAATCTGTATGGTTTTATTTTTATGAATCTCTTTTGATTTCCCCCTCCTCTTAATGGATTTAAACTTAATTCTACATTTTACATGAGGCTTGTTTCTTTATGACTTAATTAAGTAATCTTGTTTGTTGTTTTTACTTTGGATACGTGGTATTTTATTCGTATGTATGCTTTCGAAAAAAGAGATTGATATTTGATTTGAAGTTGGAACTTGTTTTATTTGAATCCCAAACTTCTAGATTGAGAAATTAGATGTTTGTGATAATGTTTATACGCTCATATTCTAGTGTTATTTCTCTTTGTATTTCAAATTGCATGATCGAGAGATATATTGTTTAGATAATGGTAATACAGATAATTGGATTCATGGTATCTTAGAGATAGTATTTCATGAATTTATGTATTAGATATGATTACTTTATATTAATGTAAATTTGAGTGTTGTGAATTGTTTGAGAGAAAATTTACTCAACTGAAGTTTAGGTTTTGAATTGCTCGAGAGAGAATTCGATAAATGTTTAACCCTTATAATACAACGAATTTGATAATCTTATTATTACGTGATTACATAGAATTGAATTAATGAGTGATTATTCTCATGTGATTACTCTTAGACTATCTGCTTTTTACTATCCTTAATCATCTAATGTCTATTTATCCAAGTAGTCCTAATAAGGTTAATTTAGGGTAACAATCAATTTTAATTATAGGTATGATAATAGAGTGAGAGTGAGTACGAGTACTTCAAAAGACCCTGTGGAATACGACACGAGAGGTGGATTTCTCCTATACTATGATTGATAGGTGCACTTGCCTGAGAGTAAAATCAATTTATCCTTAACCTATCTATATAGTTTATAAATAGAGTAAAAATTATCGCATCAGTTGGCTAAACCAATCAACTCTTGATATGTCCTTAGTTCTCGGACATTAGCCTCAAACTTGAGTGGTCCTTCACGCAGACCGTGAATAAGGGCCACTCAGTACATTTCTTGATCGACGATCTCAATGTCCAAGATTTCTTTCTAAAAACGATCCACAAAATGAGACCAAGGCTCGCTCTCTCATTGCTAGATCTCAAAGAGGGCTTCTGGATCGCCCTTTCTCTTTGTAGAAGTAGAAAACTTGAGCAGAAACAATGATAATTATCGTCTTGCGTGATCAAATATGATGTCTTTTACATGAAATCCAAACCAGCAAGATGAAACCATCTCAATTAGACTTCAATAACATGGCTTTGTCAATAAATAGAAATAGAATCCTTGATTGAATAATAGATGCCAAGAGTAAGCATAATCAATTGTCAGTGGACAAAGCTTCATGAAAGCCGAATATACAAAGTGAGCATAAAAAAATAAAATGCTACAAATCCTTTTGATAGTATCGGATTTAACCTGTTAACCTGTAAGAAGGCAAAAAAACAAAGAAAGGAGAGCTATACCCCGAAGATGACCCAAAAAGACTGGATGCTGCCATAAGAGATAACCCATGGTCCTTATGCATCGCTCGCCTATGAAAAATCATCTAGGGCATAGTCCTACCTAGAGCGGGCTAGCCGCGCATCTTTTAGAAGGGCACAAAGGAGAAACAAGCACAAAAAATTCTAAGAAGAATCGACAGATACACTGCTCTCATGCCTCGAGTTACAAGTATCGCTGATCAATTAGACTAGATGCGCCAAGTGGCCTATTGCTTTTCTGCGGATTGATCAGCAGAGTTGTGGGGCCCGTGAAGGCACGAATTGAGAGTGCCTTAGAGTATTTTTTCCATTACAATTGTGAGATGATCGAAGAGACAAGATTACACTTGGTCTCCATTACTTTCCCCTCAAAGATCATCGTAACTGTAACGTATCCCTTAACGGAGTACAATAGAGCTAACACATAGGACCTCCCTTGATACACACTTTGTGTTAGATACCAGCTAAGATCCGAATTCTAAAGTACACCATCATAGATTGAATGACCCCCACTGCACATACGTGAACACTCCCCTTTATATGTGGTCATCGTGGTCTTACGCCGGAGAACAATCCATGGAGAGAACAACAAGACTTGGCGATATCTCATTGGTTCAGCGATCTCATTGGAAAAGACAAAAAGTAGAGGAGGAAGCACTCCATAAAGGGAAAAATATCAGTATGGGATCTCTGACGTAAACTTTATTGAATTGAAATGAAAGAACACTTAGAAGTGTTTAAAAGAGAATGTTTGAAGAGTAAAGTAGAAACAAACAGTCATGATCGTGAGGAGCTTGCGATGTCCTCTTTGCTTTTATAATAGTATTCCAAGGGCGCCCTCGTCATTGGCATCAATGGCATCGTTGATGATGACGTGAGGACAACTATCGATGTGACAAACTCCCTTTGAGCAGTAAGGCACGTATGCTACTTCCTTTTCTTTTGAAGTTTACATATCAGATTTATCATCTTTCGGGAGTAGATCGCGCATATTACCCTGCCTTAGCATCTTTTGCACAAGTTGATGAAGAGCTCGACAGTTTTCAGTTAAATGCCCACTTTATTTGTGAAATTCACAGAACGGATTTGAATCTTTTGATCTTTGATCTGTCGGCTGGTAAGGCTTCTTGAAACTAGCCCTACCCTTCATGATTTGACTCACTTCTTACATGTCCTCATCTAGCTTATACTCTGGCAAGTCATCTGCTTACTGCTGATGAACTGCAGTTGTTAGCGGAGCTGGTGCTGGCAATAGTAACAATTGATCTTGGGCACGATCCTGGCCCGGGAAGGGGTGTCGATGACGTTGAAATCTCCTCCCCTTCCTTGAGTAGGATGGAAAATCTTTCCGAGGAGACCTCGAAGGTTGCTTGTAAGAAGAAAGATCTTTCTCTGCTACGAGCCTAGAGACGAAACTGAGATTTCTCTTCTCGCCGCGAATATATGAGTTGGCTAAGCCAATAAACTCTTGATATGTCCTTGGTGCTTGGACATTAGCCTCAAAATTGAGTGGTCCTTCATACAGAACGTGAATAAGAGCCACTCGGTACATTTCTTGATTAACGATCTTAAGATTTCTTTCTGAAAACGATCCACAAAATGAGACCAAGTCTCGCTCTCTCACTGTTTGATATCAAAGAGGGCTTCTGGACCGCCCTTTCTCTTTGTAGAAGTAGAAAACCTGAGCAGAAACTCTCTTCGCAAATCAGTAAAGGAAGAGATGGACTGAGGATGTAGTTCATAAAACCAATCCCTCACTTGGCAATCAAAGTTCATCACAAAGAGTTTGCATTTGGTAGCATCCGAGAGGGTCTTGAGAGCAATGGCTGATTCAAAGGCTTGAAGGTGCTTCATTGGATCAGTCTCTCCAGTGTAAATTGGAAACCGCGGCTCTCTGAAGTTTACTGGAGTTGGTTCATGTCAAATATTTTTCAAAAATGGTGACGGCTCTTCCTGCTCTCCTGCAGCATAAGGAAAAAAGGGAGCATAAGTTATAGCTTCAAAAGGAGCAGGAGGATAGAAGGGAAAAGCTACTGGAGGAGGAGCAAAGGCAAGAGCTGAAAAGTAGGGATTACTTCCTTGAAAGTTTAGGAATCTTACTGGACTTCCTCGGGTAGCTTCCCGGAAGAAGTTTTGACGAGCTATGAACTCATCGTTTTGATATCGCAAAGGAGCTGCAGGCCCTTGCGGAAAGGTTGGCAGGTAAACAGGAGGATAGACCAGTGGGTAAGCTGGTGGATAAACTTGAGGAGTCTCCAATACTGGTGTTAATCGTTGCGTGATAGTAGCTAGAGTACGGTTATTTCTTGAAATTGTTGGGCAGATTCTCTGCGTGATTGCTCCAAGGCTTCACAGAGAGGATCTTTATAAGGACTTAAAGGAGCAAGGTTCTTGGTTGGCTGACGGTCTGACATGAGTAACCACTGATTTCACTATCTGATCGAGTTCTGAAGGTCGCGTGTTAACTGTTGAAGCGCGAAATCGGACAGAGGAAGGAAGGGATAACGGGAACCAGCAGCTAACGGGTGATCAGTCTCACAAGCAAGGTGATGAAGAAGGTTGCGGGGATAGAGGAGAGGTTGTTGAGGATGCTGGGAATAGCCGGGAAGGTTGATCAGGTACTGTAGAGCAGGCAACTACTTTGATGGTTAGACCTACAGGTTGATGCCGAGAGAGGAGAGGGGCTGAGAAGAAGAGAGGGTGCCGCTAGCAGCAGCAATAACAGACTTCGCCCGCCCCAGCTTAAATGTCACTCTTGTGACGGGCTTTCCTTTGATTATGAACTGATTACAGCTTGAGATTCAACCTTTACACAAAAAGCAAAAAGGGTACAAAGGGAAAGCTAGCAGATAAGGAGAAGAAAATTCCAGGAGACACACGATTACACCAGAGAGGTCGGCAAACCGCCCAGTTTGCTGATTAGGCAGCTCGCTAGACTAAGTCGGGAGGACTGCTTGATCAAGCTGAGAGGAGAATAGGAGGAGGTCATGCGGACTGAGAAGCTGAGTCCGTAAGACTTGATGCCTTGACCTTGACGTCTCCCACATGTCCCTGAATGAGAGGTAAGGGGGCCTATTTATAGGCCCGAGGTGGTAACGGTCTTGGTAACGTCACCCCCGGTAGAGCAATAAGTCTTGCGAGTATAACGAGGAATCCGCTGAGTCCGTGCCTTGCCAAGCAGTCTGGAACTTGTTCTCTTGAGCTGATCCTGCTGCTAGTCCACCTCTGCTGCTGAGCGAGCTCGCGTCGAGCTGTGTGAGCTGAGGGGGAGTCTGTCTGCTGCTGGGAAGAAGCGGGCACTGGGAAACTGGAGGGCTAGCTAGCGGAATGCAGAATGAGTCCGCCTAGCCCGCTGTGGAGAGGATGAGTTTGATCGACTGCCGAGCTGAGGTAGTCCTAGCGGACTGTGCAACGAGTCCGCCTAACTTATGGCAGACGGGTTGAGCAGGCCGCCTCCTACTGGAGGCTTATTGCAATTACTTGGAGACAAGGGCTGGAGACCTAGAGGTAGGTCGCATACATCTTTACGGACTGGGATGTATCAAGAAGTAGTCTGCATCTGTCGAAGGGTGGTCGTCTTTCAATGATGTAGCTTTGCTAGCTAGGCGACCTGCAGGAGCGGGCTAGAGAGCAGACCGCGCCTCCTGCTAAGCATGCGATTACTGAGCGGTCTGGAGGGACACAAATTTTAATCCTCCACTTAGCTGGGTAGTTCATGCCTGAAAAGAAGAATGAACTATTGCGCGGTTAGCTGATCTAACCGCGCGGCTTGCAGGGGCGGACTGAGGAAGCAGTCCGCACACCCTGTAGAATGAGCGGCTGCTGCGCAACCGGGGCGGTCAGACTTGGGAGACCTCCCTAGCCGCGCTGACTGAGCGGACAAAAAAGTATTCCTGCCTATCCTTAGAAGAAAGGGCTAACAGGCCGCGACCTCTAGAGGGAACCTGGAGCAGGCCTCGACCTGCGAGCTTGCAACCTTGGGATGGATCGCCGATTTCTGTGTTAACACGCTTTGTTGTGGAAGTTCACTGATTAGTTTTCTTTCGATAGTTTGACTATTAATTTACTCCCAACAAGACAAAGTCTCTAATGTCAAATTTCTAACTCTTAATTTTTAGCGACTAAGAATTTTAAATTTGAAGAGGATAAATCATCAAACATGATAGTGTAAACATTGTGTTTCCTAGGTGCGGTTACAAATATGTTTTGTGATTTAGCATCAATGATTTTTCACAGGTTTGTAGAGGTTTCAAATAAAATGTTCTGGCCTTTATTGCATAGTTGACTAATGAATATTAAATTATGCAGTAAACCATCTACTAATAGTACGTTTGAAATAGACAATGCATGTTACCTACAGTTCCACACCTAGAATTTTGCCTTTGTTGTTGTCGCCAAATATCACCAAGCCTCCTCTTTTCTTTTCTAGGCTAAAGAACTTGTCTTCATCTCCCATCATGTGCTTGGAACACCTAATGTCCAAGTACTGCACGTTCCTGTTGTCCTTAGCCTGCCAACACACCTAAAAATAGGATTAGGGTAAAGTTCTGGTTGCCCAAGTTGTTCCACCCATAGTATAGGTAGTCGACTTTGGCATCCATATTTGTGAAATTTTTGTTAATCTTTTTTTCAAGAATGAGCCTGAAGTGTGACCAAACTTATTATATTTGGCACACTAAGTATAGGAGGTGGATGTCACCTTTTGCACTCTATTTGGGTGCACGCTGAAGGATGGAAATAAGCTTCAAGTTTTAACATAGTTCATTTTTTTTGAAGCTTACTATTCAGGTTTGCTGGAGAAGAGCTATCGATAATGATAGTGATATCGTCAGGCGATAGATTCACGTGTTTGTATCCTAGGCAAAACTTTTTCAGATCCCTGACACTGATAGCCAAGTAGTATATTTAGTGATTTTTGTCCTATTCCAAACTTTTGGATGGCACAGTTCAGGTCATGGATCTTTGCCTTCAATATAGGGTTTTCCATGGCAATCATCACACACCCATTTGCGAATTATTTCTTACCATTCTTAATATGTCTAAGTGAAGTTTGTAGCCTCTTCTCAAAGGCCTTCTTCTCTTTAGTAAGAGTTTCATTTTTGGAGGAAGTCTTGGAGAGACTCTCTTTTAGTTCTTTTATCGTGCTCAAGGAGTGAAAATATTCTTGGCACCCGACTTTCTCCTTTCCACATTTGATTAGTTTATTATTAAGACATTTTAAGTCCCTTTTTATTTCCTTATTTTCATATATTATGAAGTTATTTTTATCATGCAAATCATTTAATTTATCACATAATTTTTTCATATAAATCATAAAGTTCTTCATAAGTGGGAGGGGTTACCTTAGTGTCTCTATGGACACTGGATTCACCATCAGACTCGTCTTGGTGCTTCCCCGCGAGGCATAAATTATCCTCTTCTTCACTACTCGAGCTTGAGGTGTCTGACTTGTCTGGTGATGTATCATCCCTTGTTGACGCCTTTAGCACCTTTTCTTCTCCTTGCAACGGGTCTTCATTTCCCTTTGCT
Source organism: Platanthera zijinensis (assembly GCA_039513925.1). Taxonomy (NCBI): domain Eukaryota; kingdom Viridiplantae; phylum Streptophyta; class Magnoliopsida; order Asparagales; family Orchidaceae; genus Platanthera; species Platanthera zijinensis. The sequence goes on from CM077079.1 coordinate 79,241,279, forward strand.
CCTTTAAAATCATAGGACAACCAAACTTGAAGTGTCCAGATTTGCGGCAGTGGAAGCACTCCATGGCGAATTCTTCTTCATCACTCGTTGCCACTTTCGATGGCTTGCTCCACCATTTTTTTCTTCTGCATTGTTCTTCATGAATCTTAAAAACTTGTCTCACCTCTTTAGATTCCTCATGAATATTTTGAAGTCACAAGCGTACATTCTCTCCTTGTCATCAGTCTCCTCAGTCACCACCTTTTCCTTGTCTGCCTTCAGTGCTAGTGCGTTCTTTTTTTCCATGGGATACTCCTCGTCTTGAATCTTTAGTTCAATCTCATGGATTTTTAGGTTCCCAATGAGACTCTCTATCTTTAGGGTACTGAGGTTATGACATTCAATAATGGCAGTCACCTTTAGATTGAATCGTGGAGGCAGGGACCATAGGATCTTCCTTGCCAAGTCCCCATTTGAAAAGGTCTTTTTGAGATATCTAGAGGCATTGACGATCATTGTGAAGAAAGTGTACATGATATCCACCTCATCGTCGATCTCCATTCAGAACTATTAATATTCAGACTCCAGTCGAAACAACTTTGATTCCTTTACCTATAAGGTACCTTTATGAGTCAATTCAAGTAAATGCCAAATATCATAAGTAGTTTCATAATTACAGTCTTATACTAAATTCAGTCTTATTTAAAGTGCAAAATAATGAGTTCATGGCTTTCGCATTATTGGTACACCTCAGCTTATCTGCGTCATCCCATTTATTAAGAGGTTTTCCATAATCTGATCAGATACGATAATAGTGGTTGCTATGTATTTTGTTTCGACCAAGACCCATACGTCCATACTTTGAGTCATTAAGAATATTTTTATGTGAGTTCTCCAGTGGTTGTAGTCATTTCCCATAAATAATGGAGGACTACTCACTCATTGTCCCTCAAGAATTAGTGTTGGTCATCTACTTCAGGATTTTAATCCCTTTTTGAAGTAACCTACCTCTGATACCAATTATTGAATATAGTGTCCAACCTTAGAGGGGGGTGAATAAAGTTTACAGAGAACTACTAGAGATTGAAATTTATTCTGAGGCAATGTGCAATTTTTCTGGAGCTATCAAAGAGCGATATCGATATATCATTGACGATAGCCGACGATATCGATATATTGCTGACGATATCGATAGAAACATTGTTCCTTGTTTTTGAAGATCATATAATAGTTGGCACACGAAAAGAAGTTACACTTTTAACAATAAGCACATATTATTTAAGATGAAACAAGAATACATGATTTCATTTCATAAAATAGAGTTTACAAAGTTCAAAACTAGATCTCCATGATGCTAGAGATCAGAGGCGGTGAATCAAATATTACTTGTGGTTTTTATACCAACATGACCCTAGGACCTATTGGCTCTCTCACTTCTTCCCAAGAATATCAACGAACTTACTAGATCTCCTAAATCTAGACATCCTCCCAAGACGATTTCTCCAAGAAATCAAGCGAACTCTCAGGTTGATTTCCTATAAACTCCTCCCAGGAATTCGACGTCCACATCGGATGATTTCTCCATATAGAATATAGTGAAAAAGGAAGAAAGAGAAATAGATTAAATAAAATTAGTTCTTCCTAAAAAATTATTTCTCTGGAGGCGGTGTGTTGGTACCCTAGTTTTGATTTGAGTTCAGTCTTCTCTTTTAGTCTCTTGACCCAAGATTTATCTATGGTCAAAGGTTAGTTGTTTAGTTAGTTTGCTCTAGTTTAGTCTCGTCACTTTTCCAGATGTAAATTTGGTTAAGTTGTTTTTCGTTCGACTATGGTCGAACGTCGCTCGACTATCGTCGATCAGCCGTTTGACGATCGTCTTCCTGATAGCTCGACTATCTGCTTGATAGGTCTACTATCTGTTGTCTTTGATAGTTCGACTATCTGTTGATAGGTCGACTATCTGTGTTGTTTGATAGTTCGACTATCTGTTGATAGGTCGACTATCTGTTTTCTTTGATAGTTCGACTATCTGTTCTGATAGTTCAACTATCTGATAGTTCGACTATCTGTTTGATAGGTCGACTATCTGTCTGCGTTGATAGTTCGACTATCTGTTTGATAGGTCGACTATCTGTTGTGTTTGATAGTTCGACTATCTGCTTGGATAGTTCAACTATATGATAGTTCGACTATCTGTTTGATAGGTCGACTATCTGTTTTTCTTTGATAGTTCGACTATCTGTTGATAGGTCGACTATCTGTTCTCTTTGATAGTTCGACTATCTGCTTGGATAGTTCAACTATCTGGTAGTTCGACTATCTGTTGATAGGTCGACTATCTGTTCTCTTTGATAGTTTGACTATCTGCTTGATAGTTCAACTATCTGGTAGTTCGACTATCTGTTGATAGGTCGACTATCTGTTCTCTTTGATAGTTCGACTATCTGTTGATAGGTCGACTATCTGTTTTGCTTTGATAGTTCGACTATCTGCTTGGATAGTTCAACTATCTGATAGTTCGACTATCTGTTTGATAGGTCGACTATCTGTTTTCTTTGATAGTTCGACTATCTGTTGATAGGTCGATTATCTGTTTTTCTTTGATAGTTCGACTATCTGTTGATAGGTCGACTATCTGTTTTGTTTGGTAGTTCGACTATCTGTCTTGATAGATCGACTATCTGATAGCTCGACTATCTGTCCTGATAGTTCGACTATCTGCTATGGTAGTTCGACTATCTTCTTTGATAGTTCGATTATTTGGATCGTTCGACTATCTGTCTGATAGGTCGACGATCTCCGTGCTTCGGTCGATGATCTCCGAGGGTCGTTCGACGTTTTGCTGTATGTCTTGAATAATTTTGTCGTCTTCTATGATGTGATTTATTTCATATTTATTTTGGCATATTTTATAAAAGATTATTTGAATAAATTTATGATATCATTTCCATGCAATATCTGCTCCATTCCTTATGCATGAGCTAATCTTTTTCTGACAAAGTTGTTTGTCTTATTAGATGAGATATGATTTCTGCTTTATCTGTCAGGCTGTCCTTTATAGCCGTTAGACTCAAAAAGTCTTCCTTGGCCGTAAAGAGTCTCTTCTGATGTGACTTTCTCTAGTATTATTTTATCAGAGTTACTTGCAGCTTCTTAGAAAGCTTTATCCTCTTATAGGATATCTGTCTGCAGTTGTTTTGTTTTGCTTTATGCTATTTGCAGCCCAGCTTGCAGATTTCAGTATAAGACAAGATTCAAACTCAAATGAGAGCCGTTGTTGCTGCTGCTATATAAAGAATTCTTTGAAGAAAGAAATCAACTAGTTTATATAACCAAAAACCAGTTCATTCAGGAAAAGGAGTTTCAAAAGCTAACAGCAGTATTCAAGCTTATAACTTACAGTTTACAACTGCTCTCAGCTCGTTCACATCTAACTGAGAAGAATTTTTAGTTCTTCACTCTTCTTCAACCTGAGTTCTCCTACCTCCAGGAAGATTTTCACTCAGAGCTTTTTGAAGAAGAAGAAGAAGAAGATAGCTGCCTAAAGAAGAAATTTTATTTCATATTCTTTATCTTCTTGTAGCTTTTTCCTTCAGATTTTCTGAAGTGTTTTCTGCACTGAAGCAAGACTTCACCTGGACATTCTTTTAGCCAGGGGGAGTCTTGACTCTTTAGAGCTTTCTAGCTCAGTGCAAGTTCTTGTGCTTCTCTAGAAAAATAGAGAAGACATTTTAACCTCCTTTCCCCCTCCTGTAAAGGGTTATTACTCCCTTCAAAAGTATACCTTGGTGGCAGGGCACCTGATCAAAAACCTGTGTTGGTTTTTAGACACCTGATCAAAAGTCTAAAGGGTCTCTAGATCTACCTGGAGCAGATCTTGTTGGTGGCACGACACCTGATCAAAAACCTGAGTGGATTCCTATCTTGTTGGTAGAAGAGTGGACGTACCCAAGTTGTTTGGGGAACCACTATAAATTCCTTGTGTCGTCTGGATTGTTTAATTAATTCTCTGTGCTGATTGGCTGTGATTAGATTTTAACTAGGATTGCTAGTTGTTGTTTAGGATTCCAAGCCTTAACTGTAATTACACTTGGCTGCCTTTTGTGCACAACACTTGTGTTAGGCTTTAGGGTTTCATCTCAAATATCTATAACCTTCATTCGGCAATTAACTCCAAGGGAGTTGAGTAGACAGTCAACTTTGCTAGTGCAATTTTTGATTACTCTATTCACCCCCCTCTAGAGTAGTATCTATCCCCTTTTCTTTCAATTGATATCAGAGCAAGGTTGACTGACTGTATAGGCTAACACCTAAGTCACAAGATCCTAATAGATACCAAGGATTATAGATATTCACTTTCACCTTCATGGCCCAGTCCAAGGATTACTCTAGCACCAGACCTCCAGCATGCAACTTAGCTAAGTTTAGCATCTGGAAGGCAAGGATTAAATTATATATAAACTCTATTGATGAGAGTATTTTTGCTTCTATTTTGACAGGACCACCAAGAGCACCTGCTGCAGCTACTGCTTCATCATCAACTGATATGAGTGCAGTGCCTCCTCCAGATTATAATGATGAATACAAAAAGGCAAAGATAGCAGATGCCAAAGCAATGAATATTCTGGCTCAGACAATGTCTGATGAAGTATTCTAGAAGGTTGCTGACTGTCCCTCAGCAAAAGCAATGTGGGATACACTGAACCAGATTGTAGCTGGTTCAGCTGATGAAAGGAAGGACAGAAGGTCCAACCTTATCTCCCAGTATGAGAACTTCAAGAAAACTTATGCTGAATCAGTTGAAGCTATGTACACCCGGCTCAGCTCAATCATCAATTAGCTGAGGACTCTTGATAAGGATATTTCATTGATAGAGGTCAATGATAAGATTCTTATGTGCTTCCCTAGCACATGGGATCTGAGGATCTGGCCTATCAAGGAGGCCAGAAGCACAACAGAAATTTTAACAGAAGCCCTTCTCGGCAAGCTCAAGTCCTTTGAGCAAGTGCTGAAGTCCAGGGAAGCTGAGGCTGAAGCAAAGACTCTAACTCCCACAAGAAAAGAGTAAACCCTTGCTCTCAAAGCTACTGATGCTTCTAAAGGAAGCCAGTCCAATGAGGAACTGATGGCATTATTTGCCAAAATGTTTCTCAAGATGGGAAGGAAAGAATTCAGAAAGAAATCTTCACGATATGAAGAAAAACCAAGGTATGATCGTACTCCTACTAAAGAGATAATTTGCTATGGTTGTAGGAAGCCTGGACATATTCTTCCAGATTGTCCAGAGGAAAAGAATAAAGAGAAAAGGAAAGACAAGGATCAGCACAGGAAGCATTCCAAGCCATCCTCCTACAAGAACAAAAAGAAGGAGAGAGGTTTTGTTGCTGAAACCTGGAGCGATTCTGATGAGGAATCTTCCTCCTCAAGCTCTAGTGAGGATGAGGAAGAAAAGAAGGCAAAGGAAGTTTGCCTGATGGCAATTGATGCCTGCAGCAATCACTCAGCTGCAGAGAGTTCAGATTCTGATGAAGAAATGCCAACAGAAGATGAGGTATTGTCTTCTTACGATTTTACATCTGATGAATTTAAATCAGATTTTAAATCTTTATGTTTAGATTTAATTAGTTCTGAAAAGGAAATAAAAGAACTTAGAAATAAACTAGCTGAATCTGAATTAATTTCTAATGAAAACATTAGGTTAACAGCAGAACTCACTAATTCTAGTGAAGAGATAAAATTCCTTAAGAATGAATTAGCTAAGTCCAAAAGGTTAGAAGAATCTCTGAATGGTAGAAGCCTTAAGCTCCTTGAAATAACCAGCATGTCTAACACTAGGACAGGCAATAATAAATTAGGCTTAGGAGCTTCTTCTAGTGAACCCCCAATCATTCTTAAAAACCATCTTTCAACTCCAGTGAACTTTATCTCAGCTGATGGGATAAAGAACACTGAGCAAGTTAATCAGGTTAATAAAGCCTTAAATAAAGCTAAGAGAGAGAAAAAAAACAAAAGTTTAAGGAATTACAAAGAGCGTCGAACGCTGCTCGATGATCGTAGGCTCAGTGGTCGAATGGAGATCGACGATCTGAGCACCCATCGTCGAACACTGATTGATGTTCTCAACATGAATTTCAAAACATCAACCAGAACTTTAGAAACCCGAATGAAAATAGAAACCCTAGGTTCATTGACCCATCATCTGCATGGAGAATCCCACCTAGGAGATCTTACTCGTTAGGTTATCACCCTCAACCTGCTTATTCATTTATTTCTAGTTTTTCTTATGTGAAAAACAAGGGACCCAAGGTTACCTGGGTCCACAATATTTAATTGACTTATTTGCAGGTGAAGACCTATCCTATCACTCAGAATAAGTGGTATTTGGATAGTGGTTGCTCCAAGCATATGACAGGAAATAAAGAACATCTGTCAAGGTTCAAGGCCAAGCTTGGCCCAAAGGTGATCTTTGGAGATTCAAGCTGTGGTCAAACTGAAGGCTATGGCAGGATGACAATTGGAGCTGTAACATTCAAGAGAGTTGCTTATATAACTGGACTGAAGCATAATCTCATTTCAGTAAGTCAGTTATGTGATGCTGGATACCAGGTATCATTTTCTAACTCTCTTTGCAATATTACTTTGAATAATAATGTTGTGTTAGTAGGTATTAGACAAGGTAACATTTATTTAGTAGATTTTAATTCAACTCACTCTGAAATCTTCTTATTTAATGAAGTAATAAATAACAATACCTTATGGTATAAAAGGCTTAGCCATGTTAACCTCAAGAATATATCTAGGTTATCTAAGCACAACCTTGTTAGAGGTTTACCTTCTTGCCCCTACAAGAAGGAGAGCCTATGCAAGGCTTGTCAATTAGGCAAGCAAACCAAGAATTCATTTAAATCATTAAATAAAAGTGATTCTCCTAGAATCCTGTATTTATTACATTTGGACCTATTTGGCCCAATAAATGTATAGAGTTTAGGAAGGAAATATTACACCCTAGTCATTGTAGATGACTTCTCTAGATTCACTTGGGTGTTCTTTTTGAAAACTAAGGCTGATAACTTCAAAGCCCTTACAGATTTTCTATTATGTGTGCAGACTGAGTACTCTACTCATGTGGCCTTGATCAGAAGTGATCATGGTACTGAGTTTGACTCTCTTCTCATGCAAGAATTCTGTGAGAGAGAAGGTATCAAACATAGCTTCTCAGCTCCTAGAACTCCCCAACAAAATGGGGTAGTTGAAAGGAAGAACAGAACCCTGATTGAAGCTGCTAGCATATTGTTGGCAGATGCTAATATGCCTCTTTCCTATTGGGCAGAAGCTGTTAGTACAGCCAACTATGTCTTGAATAGAAGTTTGATACACAAGCTTAAGTGTAAAACTCCTTATGAGTTGCTTAAAGGAAAGAAACCTAAAATAAATTATTTTAGAGTTTTTGGCTGTGTAGTTTATATTCATAATAATAATAAAGAATACCTTAGAAAGTTTGAAGCAAAAGCTTCAATGGGAATTTTTCTTGGATATTCCCAAGTAAGCAAAGCTTATAGGGTTTTTAATAAATCTTCTTCTAAAATTGAAGAGTCTGTTCATGTGTCCTTTGATGAATCTCAAATGTTTTACAAGGAGAAGGAAACTTCCCCTTCCTCAAGTTCAGTGCAGGTACAAGAGTCTGGTAAAGATGTCACTCAAGAAATTCTCCATCTTTCAACTCTTCATATCACTGAATCAGACAGTGATGAAGACCTTGCAGAAGTTATTATTGTTCCACCAATAGTAGATCAAATTCCTCCTGAGGAATTAATCCCAACTATTGCTGAAGATCATATCCCACCTGCTGATGTTGTCACACTTAGAGATCATCCTACATCTCAAGTGATAGGAGACATATCAGCTGGTGTTCAAACAAGACATCAGTTAAGACAGGATATGATGCACGCTTGTTTCCTTTCACAGATTGAGCCCCTCACCATTAAAGATGCTGAGCTAGATCTCCACTGGATTATTGCTATGCAAGAGGAATTCAATCAGTTTGAAAGATATAAAGTGTGGACTTTGGTTCCAAGACCTAAAGGCCAACTGATCATAGGCACCAAGTGGGTATATAGAAACAAGTTGGATGCAAATGGAATCATTGTAAGGAACAAAGCTATGCTTGTAGCTCAGGGCTACAGATAGAAGGAAGGTATAGATTATGACCAAACCTTTGCTCCTATTACAGGGCTAGAGGCAATAAGGATCTTTCTAGCCTATGCAGCCTATATGAAGTTTAAAGTTTTTCAGATGGATGTCAAAAGTGCCTTTCTAAATGGTGAGCTAAAGGAAGAGGTATTTGTTGAACAACCACCTGGGTTTGTTTCTTCAACTCAGCCCTCACATGTTTTCAAGTTGCAAAAAGCTCTTTATGGACTCAAACAAGCACCCAGAGCCTGGTATGAGACTCTAGCTGTTTCCTGTTAGAGCACAACTTTGTTAGGGGAGTAGTTGATAGAACCCTCTTCGTCAAGCACCATAAGGACACAATCCTGTTAGTTCAAGTGTATGTGGATGACATTATTTTTGGTTCCACTTATCCCAAACTGTGCAAAAAGTTCTCTGACTTGATGCATTCCAAGTTTGAGATGAGTAGTATGGGTGAGCTGTCTTACTTTCTTGGTCTCCAAGTAAAGCAAGATGCTGATGGCATTTTCATCTCCCAATCCAAATATGCCAAGGAATTGGTAAAGAAGTTTGGGATGGCTGATGCTTCAGCAATGCATACACCTATGGCTACTAATGTAGTTATAGATTCTAATGATTAGGGAAAGCCTGTTGATCAAAAGAATTATAGGGCCATTGTTGGTTCCCTATTGTATTTAACTGCAAGTAGGCCAGATATAATGTTTGCTACATGTCTTTGTGCTAGATTCTAGGTCAACCCCAAGGAATCTCATCTGATTCTTCTCAAGAGAATCTTGAGATACCTGAAGGGATGTCCAAATCTAGGACTTTGGTACCCAGCTGAGTCAGAATTTGAATTAATTGGATATTCTGATTCTGATTATGCTGGCTTTAGAGTTGACAGGAAAAGTACCTCAGGAACTTGTCAGTTCCTGGGAGAGAGATTGGTCTCTTGGTTCTGTAAGAAGCAGACCTCTGAATCAACTTCAACTGCAGAAGCTGAATATATAGCAGCTGCTAGCTGTTGTTCACAGATCCTGTGGATACAAAACCAGCTTTTGGATTATGGGTACTCACACAAGAATACAAAAATCATGTGTGATAGTACCAGTGCTATCTCTATTGCACAAAATCCTGTGCACCACTCTAGAACGAAACACATTGAGATCCGGCACCATTTCCTGAGAGATTGTGTGGAAAAGAACAAGATCAGCCTTGAGTTCATATCCACAGACCTTTAGAGAGGTGATATATTCACCAAGCCCTTAGATGAACAGAAGCATCTATTCTTTTTGGTTCAACTAGGCATGATTAATGGAAGAGACTAAGTGTGATGTCTGCCTTGTTGAAACTTGTTTGAAGATCGTCGAACGACGTTCGAAGATAGTCGATCGAATCAAGCCTATCGTCGACCTATGGTTGATGATAGCTTATCTGCTTGAAGATCGTCGACCGGCGTTCGAAGATCGTCGAACAGGTCGAGCCCATCGTCGATCTATGGTTGACGACAGCTTGTTGTTTGTGAAGACAGAAATAGTCGAACGATGGATCGACTACTCTACTTCAGGAACAATCGTCGAACGACCGTTCGACCATCGTCTCCAGTATCTTTTAAATAGATCGACGATCGTTGTTTTAATATAAAGCCGATAGTCGACCTAGGTTAAGAGATCGTTCTTTTTATCATCGACGGAGAGCGTCTTCTCTCATTCCGTCTTCCTCCTTGCTCTTTGTCTCGCGATTTCTGTCGTTTCACCTTCGCCGTCTCCCTCGTCTTCTCCAGCCCCTTCGATGGCGATAGCTCCAGCACTCCTGACAGTGGTGAAGTTAGATGCAGGCTTCATTGTGGATTTCGATTCCTTCATTTGCTGCGAATCTAGAATTGTGGAAATTCTCAATCTATGCAAAGATCAAGGTTTAGAAAAGCTCATGTCCTCCAAGATAAAGATAAACATTCCCGAGATCAAAGAATGGGCATTTACTTCGTCCTCCAATGATGACTCTATGATCGGAACAGTTGGAGGAGAAGAGGTAACTTTGACTCCCACCATTTTAAGTGAATTTTTGGATTGTTAAATGGGGAAGAAGATTACGAGCAAGATACCCCAGAGTTTAGGAGAATGCTGACAGAGTTGGGACATGCAGAAGGCATTCCCTCTAAGCTGCTTAAGGTGAATTTTCCGTTTAAGATTAAGTTCCTTGCTGAACTCGTAGGAAAAGTGCTACTGGGAAAGCACTCTGCCCATGACAACATTACAAGGCAACAATTTGCCCTAATGTGTGCAATTGTGAATAAAAAGAAGATTAACTAGGCAGGAGTATTGTTTGATTTAATAAGGAAAAAGAACAGCAAGAAGGAAGTGACCCTGGGTAGGGTGGTTGGGATTTTTCTGAAGGAGAAATATCCCCATTTGTTAGTTTCAGCTGCTACTTCCATAAATGCCAGCAAGAAGATAAATCCAACCTTGTTCGCCAAGTGGAAAAGGACTTTTCTGAAGCCCTCTCCAGCACGGGTTGCTCCAGCTGCATCTGAGAGCACCAGGACTGCTTCAGTCACTCCTCCCCTACAAGAAGCTGGCTCAGCAAATATCTCCCTTCCATCTTCTTCATCTGCATTGCCGTCTACTTCAGTTGAAGTTCCATCAACCTCAATTGAAGTATGACCTTCTGCTTCTCATCTTCCTGATTCATCTACAATTCTCCATGCATCACCTCCTGTATCTCCTCTCCCTGATCATCTTGCTGGGATCTCACATCCCAGTTTTGATTTGTTGGTTTCTGAGATTTCTACTCCTCCTCGGTCTCCAATTCCTTCTTCAGATCACATTGATCATCTTGCATCTACCCATCCATCTCCAGCTCACTCTCCATCTCCAGTTCACTCTCTAGTTCATCAAGAATACACCATTCCTGCTGATCATCCATCCACTGAGATTCCCCCTTCATCATTTGAAATCACTCCAGCATTCATTTCTAGCATCTTGGAGTTAATTACCCCCTCAATCAAAATCATGATTGAAGAGGCAATTGTTGCGCGCTAGGGTTCAAAGAAAATAAACGCAACCGAACTAGCAACCCGATGAGGCAAGTATACCTATCGAATTGTAGCAAGGGGACACAAGTGTCGTATTGAAATCCGGGAACTGTTGGCTATACTTACTCACACGAACGCTATTATCTTATCGACGGAAAAACTAGGGTTTAGAGAAAAACTAATTGCAAGGAAGGAAGCACGTTATACTAGAAAGAGAACTACTGCAATTAAGTAAAGCTATTAAGCAAACAACTATGCTAGAAAGGAAACTACTGTAGTTAATTAAAGAGCACAAGACAGGTGATTACTATGAAAGGTAGAAAATTTGAAATGGAAATGCACTCAATCAAGATTCACCTCGGCTAAAGACGATTAAGAAAATGCGATAAAAATCTGAACTTAATAGGATAAAGGTCCTTGACCGTGGAGGTTCCTAAAGCTTGAACACGCTTCTCTCGAAGTCGTGCCCAACTGAGTTTAGGAAGGTCCGACCGACTCTCATCTAAATCGGAGGCCTAAAACTCGCTTTACGCGGTGAACCCCACTATTGGATTTTACTCCAATCTGGGAGATTTGGACGTCTGCCTCTCTCGAGGGGTGCGTACAACTCCCTTTACTCTTGAATGCTCACTTCATTCTTTCGGCCTCTCGGCTTGCCCAGAATGAAAGTAAAGGCGGAGAGTATATATCGAAAATATACCTCCAACCCGTGATTAATCAAGAGTAATTCAAGGCCCTAACCTAAAAAGAAAAGATTAATTAAAACATCATAACATAATCGCTCTAACCTCGGATCATCAAGATCGAGTACAAGGAGGATTAGTTAATCATAATGGAGTGGAGGGGGGTGAGTAGAAAAGCATATAAAGGAACACAAGTAAAGGAAGAACACTTTTATTAATGAAAAAAGGGCAAGTTACACTATTGAAATTGGAATTACAAGTGCATGAAAATTAAAATCCTATTCTAGCCCTACAAGTAGCACTAAGCAAGAGCAATATTACAATAAAAGCTAAAACAAACTAAGATTAAACTGGGGTTAAACAAAAATTACAAAGAGAGAGAGAGGGAGAGAGAGAAAAAGCATGAAAAAAACTCAATAACCAAAGGGGCAGCACCTCCCCCTCTCAACCAAAGCTTGCTGAAATGGAGAGGGGGGGTCTCAATTTATAGAATTTTTCTCGGGTTGGTCATGCCCTCCGACACGCCCTAGGGGAGGCGTGTCAGGGGGCGTGACAGTACTATATTGACCTCGGGCTCTGGATTTTGGCAGGAGGGATGATTGCTTCGGTACGTCGGTGGTCACGCCCTAGGTCACGCCCGTATAGGGGGGGCGTGACAGGCACGTCATGTCCAAATCATTGGTCGGAAATCCGTCAGTCACCGAAAAAGGAGGGTGTCACGCCCATGTCACGGGCGTGACATGGGGCGTGACAGCACTGTTTTCGTGCTGTAGAGAAACGGCATTTAATGCGGCGGCAGGCTTTGCGGTAGAGGGCGACACGCCCATAGTCACGCCCGGTGACACGCCCAGGGAGGGCGTGTCGGGGGCGTGACAGCGGTTTTGTCCGTTTTTCTGTCTCTTCCAGCAGAAGTCCTCAGGATCGGGTGACACGCCCTAGGTCACGCCCAGGGAGGGCGTGACAAAGGGGCGTGTCAGGTCATTTTGGCCAATTTTCTGGAAACCTGCAAAAAGACAAGAAAAAGTCAGCGGCAATAATATTTACATAAAAAGGATAAAAATAAACTAATAATAGACATGATTTGTACACTATAAAATAGAAAATACGATAATAGTTTAGGCTACAAAACGTATTATCAAATTCCCCCAAGCTTAAGCTTTGCTTGTCCCCAAGCAAAAATATAAAAACTAGATATTTATAAAAAAGGACTAATCAAAAAGTTCTAATTATGCCTACACAAGTACTATGCGAAATTCTTAGTATGAAAAAGGTGAAATGTAAGTCTAAAACAATTATTTAGGTATGGTAAAACTTTTATAAACTTTACTCAATAAAAACAAATCATCCAAAATTTTAACGAGATTTTTTTAAATAGACTTAAGCAAAGCAACGAAAATGAAAAACACGCATTGATTTGTTACTGGATCCAAGCAACGCATTATAATTATATCAATTTAATTAACAAAAATCTAGGTTTAAATCCAAAACTAAAATTGATTTACTTTTTTTTCTTTTCTTAGTTGTTAAATAAAAATCAAAAAGCATGAATCAAAAGGACTTAAATAGGACAGAAACGTTTGGTTTAGGAAAATGATTAGGAGTGGAATTCAAAGATAAACGTGAAGGTTTTAAAATCACACTAAACCAAAGCAAAGAGTTTCAAAAACTTTCATAAAAATATATACACATTTTTTTTTCTTTTTCTTCTTTTTTTTTCATTATTTCAAAACAAAGGCCATAAATATTTTTATTTTCCTTTTTGAATTGGCCAAACAAAAATAAACATCACTTTTGAACATACTTCTTTTTTTCGAAAACCTTTCTCCCACAAAAATCACAAAATACCCTATCAAAATCGTCAAAATAATTTATGAAACTCAAAAAAACTAGTGCGATTCGATAGGTTGGAAATTTTTGGCTTTGGTGAAACTGAAATGAAGGGAGGAGCTATCAAATGAAACGGAAAAAGGCTCAAAAACGGCTAACTAGTGGTAAAAGTTTTTAGGTTGGCAGGAAAGCTCAAACGAAAACAAAAACGGCCTAAATCATTTTCACGCTTTTGAATTTATTTAAAATAAAGGTTTGAAAATTTTCAAAAAGCGAGTCCTAGATAATAAAAGAAGATTGATGAAATTAACTTGAAAATAGAAATAATATGTGACTTGGATCGTTCGCATCTACTATGTTATTCAAAAGTTGACTTTACAAAAATTATTCAAAAACGAAAAAGAAAATAGTGGATGATGAATTTTTGAGAAAGTAAAGGAAATAAACAACAAAAAACCATAATAGAAATGCGAGTTTTTAGAAAAATATTTCACCTTAACATGCTACCGTGAATTAGAAACACAGCATGGCCAACATTTTACTTGTGAAACATAATTAAAAAGGACGATTAGAAATATTATAATTAACTAAGTTGTTTATAGGAGATTTTGAGTAAAACAAAAACAAAAACTAGGGGTACTATTGAAATATCAAAATGTCTAAACCATTCAAAAACACATATATATATTTTTTAATTTTGAGAAATATTCTCTTTTTTTGGAATTTTAGAAATTTTTTCTCTTTTTTTTTTGGAATTTTAAGATATTCATTTTTTTTTATTTTGGAAATATTTAAAATATATACAAAAAGAAAATATTTACGCAAAGCAAAAATGAAGGAGGAAGTCCTCCCCCAAGCTTAAAACAGACATTGTCCTCAATGGCTAAAGAAGGGGATTGGAGAAGGAGAGAAAAATAAAGTACAGAATTGAAATACAGGTACTTCCCCAGATTTATTTGCTGCGAAAGCTGAGTGATGCCGCTCCTCCGAATGTCTTCTTTGGACTTCGTGATGGATTCAGCAATGTTAGAGCAGGCGATCGCAGAAGCTTCAGCTTGTCGGAGCCGTCCGAGGCAAAAATTGTAAAATAAAGAAAACAGAAAAAGATAACTTGGGTTGCCTCCCAAGAGCGCCCTTTGGTTAAAGCGTCGTTGAGCTCGACGCATCAAAAAAATAATTTTGTCCAAAAATATTGTTGTCCCGAAATAAAATTGTTTTTTTTAACAAAGTTAGAGTTCAAAGTTAGAGTTCGTGAAGCAGAAACTTAATAATGTTTGGACTGACATCATCATCACCAGAGAAATACAGTTTAAGACGCTGACCATTCACTTTGAAATTACCCTTATCAGGATGAGAAATTAAAAAAGTTCCATAAGGAAATACTTCTAAAACAGAAAACGGGCCAGACCAGCGAGATTTTAATTTGCCCGGAAATAAACGTAAATGAGAATTATATAAAAGGACTTGGTCACCCGACTTAAAGTTTTTAGGGTGCCTTAAGTGTTTATCGTGTAAACGCTTCGTCCGCTCTTTATAAAGTTTATTATTTTCATAAGCATAAGAGCGCCACTCATCGAGTTCATTTAGTTGAAATTTTCGAAGGTCACCGACTGAGTGGGGATCGAAGTTTAAAAATTTTAAGGCCCAAAAGGCGCGGTGTTCTAACTCTACGGGCAGATGGCACGATTTTCCATAGACCAGCCTATACGGCGTACATCCGAGGGCGGTTTTGTACGCTGTTCGGTAGGCCCATAGAGCATCGTCAAGTTTGGCTGACCAGTCTTTTCTAGAAGTTGAAACAGTCTTTTCTAATATTCTTTTTATTTCTCTATTAACTACTTCGACTTGTCCGTTAGTTTGGGGGTGGTAGGCAGTGGACAGCTTATGCGTAACGCCGTATTTGGTAAGGATTTTTGAAAATTGCACGTTACAAAAATGGGAACCCCTATCGCTAACGATTGCACGAGGCGTGCCGAATCTAGAAAATAATTTTTTAAAAAACGTGACTACAACTCGGGAGTCATTCGTAGGAAGAGCTTGGGCCTCAGCCCATCGTGAAACATAATCAACAGCAACTAAAATATATTTGTTTCCGAATCTAGAAGGAAGGGGGCCAACAAAATCAATTCCCCAGAGGTCGAAAATTTCGCACTCTAAGAAATAATTTTGCGGCATTTCATTTTTATTAGAAATATTGCCCGATCGTTGGCAACTATCACACCTGCTCACAAAGGCTTGCGCGTCTTTAAACAGGCTAGGCCAGTAAAAACCCGCGCAAAGCACCTTGTGAGCGGTGCGAGCAGCTTGATAGTGTCCACCTGTCGGACCTTCATGCAAATGTTTTAGAATATCAATTCCTTCATCAAAAGAAACACATCTCCTTATCACCTGATCCGCACAAATTTTGAAAAGATGCAGGTCTTCCCAAAAGTAGTTCTTCAGCTCAGAAAAGAATTTTTTCTTTTGCTGAGAGGAGAACTCTCTTGGGAGTACCCGGGCCACTAGATAGTTGGCGATGTGCGCGAACCAAGGAGAAGTAGATGTATTAACTAAAAGCAGCTTCTCATCAGGAAAATAGTCATTAAAAGATTTTTCATTTAATTTTTCTATAAAGGGGTTATCTAATCTGGATAGATGGTCGGCGGTCAAGTTCTCGGCTCCTCGCTTATCACGGATCTCTAAGTCAAACTCCTGGAGGAGTAAGACCCAGCGAATCAAGCGAGGCTTGGCATCCGTTTTGGCAAGAAGGTACTTGAGGGCCGAGTGGTCCGTAAAAACAATGATTTTTGAAAGTGTAATGTAAGGGCGGAATTTATCAAACGCAAATACTACAGCTAAGAGCTTCTTCTCGATTGTGGTGTAATTTTCTTGTGCAGATGTGAGGGTTTTACTAGCATAATGGATGGGGTGGAAGTTCTTAGATATGCGTTGACCTAATACGGCCCCCACCACAAAACTACTCGCATCACACATAATCTCGAAAGGAAGGTCCCACACCGGAGCTATCATAATCGGTGCGTTAATTAACTTTTCTTTAATTGATTCAAAGGCAGAAATACAAGAGTCATCAAAAATGAATGGAGCGTCTTTTTCTAAGAGATGGGTGAGGGGCTTTGTGATCTTGGAGAAGTCCTTTATAAAACGACGATAAAAACCAGTGTGGCCTAGGAAACTTCTTATAGCTTTTATGTTTGTAGGCGGCGGCAACTTCTCAATAACTTCTATCTTGGCAACGTCTACCTCAATACCTTTAGCAGAAATTTTATGACCCAAAACTAACCCTTCCCTCACCATAAAATGGCATTTTTCCCAATTTATGGCAAGGTTAGTTTCTTCGCATCGTTCTAAGACTTTTTCGAGGTTTTCTAAACATCTATCGAAGGAATCGCCGAACACGGAGAAATCGTCCATGAATACCTCCATAATGCTTTCTACGTACTTGTCAAATATTGCGAGCATACATCGCTGGAATGTAGCCGACGCATTGCATAATCCAAACGGCATTCTTCGGTACGCGAAGGTGCCGAAGGGACAAGTAAACGTAGTTTTCTCTTGGTCCTCGGGAGAGATGGGTATTTGAAAGTACCCCGAGAGGCCATCGAGAAAACAATAAAAGCTATGGCCAGAGAGACGTTCTAAAATCTGGTCGATAAACGGTAAAGGAAAGTGGTCCTTGCGGGTGGCGTCATTTAACTTACAGTAATCTATGCACATACGCCAACCCGTCACCGTCCGTGTCGGGATTAATTCATTATTCTCATTACTAACTACGGTTATCCCTCCCTTTTTTGGAACTACCTGAACGGGGCTAACCCACTTACTGTCCGATATAGGGTAGATAATTCCTGCGTCTAATAGTTTCATAACCTCGCCCTTAACTACTTCTTTCATGTTCGGGTTTATACGGTGCTGAGGTTGGATAGAGTTACGCGAATTATCTTCCATTAAAATTTTATGGGTACAGAAAGATGGGCTTATGCCCTTGATATCAGAAATTTGCCAAGCAATAGCCCGGCGATGCTTACGTAGAACTAGCAGAAGTTTATCATTTTGCGTATCCGTGAGGTAGGCCGAAACGATAACTGGTAACTTGGAATCTTTTTCTAAGAAAGCATACTTAAGGTGTTTGGGAAGTTCTTTAAGTTCTAGGGTAGGGGGTTCGTCATAAGAGGATTTTGAGATTCTTTCTTTTTCAAAAATAATATCTTCATAAACTTTTTTATAAGGAACGTAATAAGGGGTGGGGTTAGCAGCCAAGACGGCTTCTTGTAGCGATTCAGTGGGAAGAACAGAGGAAGAACAAAAATCAAAAAATTCTTTTTCAAACTCAGAAAGACAATAAGAAGATTCATCACTTCCTTGCAGTGATTCCGTTGTAAGAGAAGAGGAGCAAAAAGTAGAAAATTCTTTTTCAAAGTCGGAGAGGCAGTAGGAAGAATCATCACTCACGGCGTCTACGAAAAAGCATGAGTCATCGTTTGCTAAGGTGTTCTTCATCGAAGGGGTGATAGAAAATGTGACTTCGTCGTCGCCTACTCGAAGAAAGAGCTTACCATTGCTTACGTCAATGATGGCTCGGGAGGTGGAAAGGAAGGGTCGGCCAAGGATTAGGGGAACCTCGACGTCTTCTTCGATGTCCAAAATGACAAAGTCCGCCGGGAAGATGAACTTGTCAACTTTCACTAGAACGTCCTCCACTATTCCTAACGGGTACTTGACGGATCTATCGGCTAGCTGGATACTCATACGCGTGGGGTTAAGGCTACCAATCCCTAACTTTTTGAACAACGAAAAGGGCATCAGGTTTATACTCGTGCCTAAGTCGGCTAACGCGTGTTTAACAAAAAGATCACTGAAGACACACGGGATAGAGAAACTACCCGGGTCACTGATTTTCTTCGGCAAACCGTTTGTTAAACACGCGGAGCACTCGGCGTTTAGCGTGACGTGCAAAAGATTCTCTAACTTCTTCTTGTTTGTGAGGAGGTCTTTAAGATATTTGGCGTATTTCGGCATCTGCGAAATAGCCTCGTGGAAGGGAAGATTAATGTGGATTTGTTTGAAGATTTCTAAGAAGCGGGAGTACTGATCATCTTGACGTTGTCTATTAAGTTCAGAGGGGTATGGAGGAGTTGAATTATTTTTGAAGATGGGTGGTGGAGTGAGATTATTTTCTAAAGCGGGGGTGATTACTTCTTCAGCAGAGGGTGGAAGCGGAGCAGGGCTTTGATTTTTAAAAGCGGGAGCGGAGCTTTGATTTTTAAAAGCGGGAGCGGAGCTTGCCTCGGGCTCTTCACTTACCATACCGGAGACTTGCTTCCCACTCCGAAGAGTTATAGCTTTCGCTTGCTCTCTCGGGTTGGTTTCGGTATTGGAAGGAAGAGACCCTGTGGGTCGCTCAGAAATTATTTTCGCGAGCTGTCCTACCTGATTTTCTAGACTTTTTACGCTTCCGGTTAAAGTTCTTATGGTAGCGTCATTTGTGGTGATATATTTGGAAAGTAATTCCTCCAAGCTTGGAGGTTTTGGGTAATTTTTAAGAGGTGGTGGTGGTGGTGGTGCAGAAAAATCATTTTGCGAGGGTGGGCGCATCGCATTCGATGGATTACTCAATGAAAAGTTCGGGTGATTTCTTAAAGCGGGGTTATAACTATTCGGAAAATTAAAACCAGGCGGATGAAAATTCGCAGTAGAAAAATTATTAAAAGCATTTCTAGGCATATTATTAACATAATCTAAATGTTCTGGAGTAGGGGTTGCAGATTCCCATACCTGAGGGGCGGAGGCAGCAGTCATCTCCGTTATCTTTTCGCTTAGGATTTCTACTTGTAGAGCGAGCTGGGAGACGTTGTCCACTTCATAGATACCTGCAGGCTAGTTCGGGCGGGACCTAGGCACATTCCACTGATAAGTGTTCATGGCCATGTCCTCAAAAAGCTCAAGAGCGGCTTCCGGGGTCTTATGATTTAAAGTACCGCCAGAAGCTGCGTCTATCATTTGCTTCGTGCTTTGATTTAGCCCGTTATAAAACGTCTGCACTTGTAACCATACAGGCAGCGCGTGATGTGGGCATCGTCTTAATAGTTCTTTAAATCTCTCCCAGGTTTCATATAGGGTTTCAGAGTCTATTTGTCCGAAGGCAGAGATGTCGTTCCTAAGTTTTGCAGTTTTAGCTGGCGGAAAATACTTCGCCAAAAATTTTTCAGTTAATTCATTCCAAGTAGTTATGCTATTTTTGGGAAGTGTGTTAAGCAACTGCTTAGCTTTAGTTCTTAGAGAGAAGGGGAAGAGTCTCAGCCTGATCGCATCATTTGTGACACCATTTATATTGAAGGTGTCACAAATTTCAAGAAAGCTAGCTATATGTGCGTTCGGATCTTCATCTTGAAGTCCGTCAAATTGCACATATTGCTGCACCATTTGAATTATGCTAGGCTTTAATTCAAAGTTATTATTTGCTATAGCAGGGCGGACTATACTTGATTCTGTTCCCTCGAGGTTCGGTCGTGCATAATAGGACATAGTCCTTTGCACGGCCTCATCTACGTTGGGTTCTTCCATTCTTAAAGTAGCAAATGACTCGGAGTCCTCAACCGGCACTTGGATAGTAGGACCTTGAAATCGTGATCTTCTCCGAAGAGTACGCTCAATTTCGTGGTCCAAGTCCAAAATGACCGACGGACTCCCGCGGGTCATGCACTTAAAGAACGGAAAAGAAGAAGAGAAAGAGAAAAAGGATAAACTAGAAAAAAGATTAGAATTTTTTTCTTTTTGAAATAGATTTTTTTTATATAGATTAACTCCCGAACTTCCCAAGGGCTACCCCGTGAAGGTTTCGCAAGGTACTAGACAAGACAGTGGCGCTTAAAGCCCTTTGCCCTTTTCGAGAGAATTAGGTGGCGTAGAAAAATTGTGAGGTTGGTTACTATTAAGAGCGGTGATAAAATTTTTTTTTTGATTTTTAAAATTTTAAAGAAAGAGGATGAGAAAGAGAAGAGATAAAATTAATAGGTTCGTGTTTTCAAAATATCAACGGAAGTTGGTTCCCCGGCAACGGCGCCAAAAACTTGTTGCGCGCTAGGGTTCAAAGAAAATAAACGCAACCGAACTAGCAACCCGATGAGGCAAGTATACCTATCGAATTGTAGCAAGGGGACACAAGTGTCATATTGAAATCCGGGAACTGTTGGCTATGCTTACTCACACGAACGCTATTATCTTATCGACGAAAAAACTAGGGTTTAGAGAAAAACTAATTGCAAGGAAGGAAGCACGTTATACTAGAAAGAGAACTACTGCAATTAAGTAAAGCTATTAAGCAAACAACTATGCTAGAAAGGAAACTACTGCAGTTAATTAAAGAGCACAAGACAGGTGATTACTACGAAAGGTAGAAAATTTGAAATGGAAATGCACTCAATCAAGATTCACCTCGGCTAAAGACGATTAAGAAAATGCGATAAAAATCTGAACTTAATAGGATAAAGGTCCTTGACCGTGGAGGTTCCTAAAGCTTGAACACGCTTCTCTCGAAGTCGTGCCCAACTGAGTTTAGGAAGGTCCGACCGACTCTCATCTAAATCGGAGGCCTAAAACTCGCTTTACGCGGTGAACCCCACTATTGGATTTTACTCCAATCTGGGAGATTTGGACGTCTGCCTCTCTCGAGGGGTGCGTACAACTCCCTTTACTCTTGAATGCTCACTTCATTCTTTCGGCCTCTCGGCTTGCCCAGAATTAAAGTAAAGGCGGAGAGTATATATCGAAAATATACCTCCAACCCGTGATTAATCAAGAGTAATTCAAGGCCCTAACCTAAAAAGAAAAGATTAATTAAAACATCATAACATAATCGCTCTAACCTCGGATCATCAAGATCGAGTACAAGGAGGATTAGTTAATCATAATGGAGTGGAGGGGGGGTGAGTAGAAAAGCATATAAAGGAACACAAGTAAAGGAAGAACACTTTTATTAATGAAAAAAGGGCAATTACACTATTGAAATTGGAATTACAAGTGCATGAAAATTAAAATCCTATTCTAGCCCTACAAGTAGCACTAAGCAAGAGCAATATTACAATAAAAGCTAAAACAAACTAAGATTAAACTAGGGTTAAACAAAAATTACAAAGAGAGAGAGAGAGGGAGAGAGAGAGAAAAAGCATGAAAAAAACTCAATAACCAAAGGGGCAGCACCTCCCCCTCTCAACCAAAGCTTGTTGAAATGGAGAGGGGGGTCTCAATTTATAGAATTTTTCTCGGGTTGGTCATGCCCTCCGACACGCCCTAGGGGGCGTGTCAGGGGGCGTGACAGTACTATGTTGACCTCGGGCTCTGGATTCTGGCGGGAGGGATGATTGCTTCGGTACGTCGGTGGTCACGCCCTAGGTCACGCCCGTGTAGGGGGGGCGTGACAGGCACGTCATGTCCAAATCATTGGTCGGAAATCCGTCAGTCACCGAAAAAGGAGGGTGTCACGCCCATGTCACGGGCGTGACATGGGGCGTGACAGCACTGTTTTCGTGCTGTGGAGAAACGGCATTTAATGCGGCGGCAGGCTTTGCGGCAGAGGGCGACACGCCCATAGTCACGCCCGGTGACACGCCCAGGGAGGGCGTGTCGGGGGCGTGACAGCGGTTTTGTCCGTTTTTCTATCTCTTCCAGCAGAAGTCCTCAGGATCGGGTGATACGCCCTAGGTCACGCCTAGGGAGGGCGTGACAGGGGGGCGTGTCAGGTCATTTTGGCCAATTTTCTGGAAACCTGCAAAAAGACAAGAAAAAGTCAGCGGCAATAATATTTACATAAAAAGGATAAAAATAAACTAATAATAGACATGATTTGTACACTATAAAATAGAAAATACGATAATAGTTTAGGCTACAAAACGTATTATCAACAATTGCTCCCCTTGCTTCCTCCATCTCTTCTTTGACTGCTGCTATCCAAGCTCTATCAAAGTCTGCTGAACCCTCTTCATCTATGGGCCTGGTCTCAGTTTCCACTGAAACCAGGCAGGGGGAGATGCTTAATGAAGATGTCTTTGAGCATCCCTTGGCCTCCCCTCCAGCAGATCCTCCTGCAGTTGCAGAGAAAGAAATAGAAGAATCAGCTCCTCCTCCATTGTCTGAAAAAGAAATTTCTGATGCTATACTGAAGTCTGAATTCATTGTCAAAGTTTGCATAGAAGAATGTTCTACTCCCCTGGTCGCCCTATACCTAGAAGGAGTTATCACTTCCTTTCTAGATGAATTATGGGAGTTAGGACACTCAAAGGACAATTCTGAAGGTATCCCTTTTACTCACTTTTTAGACTTGATAACTGATATGCTAGTTTGGGAATACCTGGAAGGAATGATTCGTTGTCATTTAGCAAAATTTTATTCATATTACTACAGATAAAATGGAAGAAGTATTAGATGTTCAAGAGCCTGATCTTTAACCAGCTACAGAAGTTCAATCTGAACCAGAACCAGTTGTTCAAGTTTCTGAGGCTGCTCAGCCAGCTCAGCTAGCAGTGCAAGTAGAACTGGTCACCATGACAGTTTTTGATCAACAAGAAAAGGCTTCAGATGCTCAAATTGAAAAGTCTACTGTATGGGATGATTCCCCTGGATTGGATTTAGATGCTCTCCTGGCACAGGATGCCATGGAAGAAGAATTAGAAAAAGCTGCCCTAAAAGAAAAGGAAAGAGTTGTGCAAGAAGCGATTGATCCATATGATCTTCCTATTTCTTCAAATTCTAAGGATGATATTGATTCTGATGAATCTGATGAGTCTAAGAGAAAAAGATCTGCTAAAAAGAAAAGGAAAGTTGTGGCTCCTCCTCCTCCAAATCCAGATAATGATACTCCTTATTATATCCTGAAAGGCATTGATCCTAAATCAAAAGATTTCCAGCATTGGATGGCATTCTCTAAAAATCAGCAGAAGCAAAGGAAGAAGTCAAAGAGGTATGACAGTCCTGTCCCAAGATGGACTCCTAGAGGTCCTCCTCCTCCACCTCCCAGTGCAGGAGCCTCTGGAAACCTATCTGCAAACCCTACTGCTCAGTCTGACAGGTTCAACCCATCTCAGTCATCTCAAAGGAGAAGTTCTCAAGGATATCTAGGTAAAACGCACTCTGGCTATCAAAGACTTAATGCTGATGTTAAAGAACAAGTAAAGGAGGGTGTGTATCAAAGACCAACTTTTTATCCTCCTCCTTCCAAAGAACTCAAGAGCTCAACCTCTCCAAAGCCAGATCATGCTGTGAAGGCTGTTTCAAAAGTTATTCAGGATAAAGAGCCAGCTGAAAGTCTGCTAGACTTGTCGATTAAGTTTAAAGCTATGAAACCTGTTAATACATCTTCTGAAAATGTGTATGAAAGCCCAGAGCTTGATCCTAATTTCAGGATGGCTCGTTTTCTTGAACTTGTTGGCTCAGCTCAAATTAAGAAAGCTAAAGCTGAAGGCAAAGACACTGCAGGATTAACCACTATGTCAAAATTCAGAATGAAGGAGCTTGATAAATTCTAGGTTAGACCTGAGGTATTTGATCCTTCAAAATACATGGAAAAGCATCCTGAAGCAGTTGTCCCAAGAGCGTCAGAATTGAAAATCATTGGAGAACAAGACCTGAAGTTGTCAAGGAAAGAAGCCCAAGATCCTTCTAGAAAGATTACTTTTGTTTCTAGTTCTTCTGAACCTAAACCTAATTCTGAAGCACCTTAATATTTCATTGATTGTCAGTTATTTGCTTATCTGATTGATTGATGTTATCTGCTTAGTTATTTTTCTTCATGCATTTTATTTATTTTCAGTAATTAGTTTTGTGTTTAGTTGTTGAGAGACTTAACTCAAATAGGGGGAGATTGTTGGTACCCTAGTTTTGATTTGAGTTCAGTCTTCTCTTTTAGTCTCTTGACCCAAGATTTATCTATGGTCAAAGGTTAGTTGTTTAGTTAGTTTGCTCTAGTTTAGTCTCGTCACTTTTCCAGATGTAAATTTGGTTAAGTTATTTTTCGTTCGACTATGGTCGAACGTCGCTCGACTATCGTCGATCAGCCGTTCGACGATCGTCTTCCTGATAGCTCGACTATCTGCTTGATAGGTCGACTATCTGTTGTCTTTGATAGTTCGACTATCTGTTGATAGGTCAACTATCTGTGTTGTTTGATAGTTCGACTATCTGTTGATAGGTCGACTATCTGTTTTCTTTGATAGTTCGACTATCTGTTCTGATAGTTCAACTATCTGATAGTTTGACTATCTGTTTGATAGGTAGACTATCTGTCTGCGTTGATAGTTCGACTATCTGTTTGATAGGTCGACTATCTGTTGTGTTTGATAGTTCGACTATCTGCTTGGATAGTTCAATTATATAATAGTTCGACTATCTGTTTGATAGGTCGACTATCTGTTTTTCTTTGATAGTTCGACTATCTGTTGATAGGTCGACTATCTGTTCTCTTTGATAGTTCGACTATCTGCTTGGATAGTTCAACTATCTGGTAGTTCGACTATCTGTTGATAGGTCGACTATCTGTTCTCTTTGATAGTTCGACTATCTGCTTGATAGTTCAACTATCTGGTAGTTCGACTATCTGTTGATAGGTCGACTATCTGTTCTCTTTGATAGTTCGACTATCTGTTGATAGGTCGACTATCTATTTTGCTTTGATAGTTCGACTATCTGCTTGGATAGTTCAACTATCTGATAGTTTGACTATCTGTTTGATAGGTCGACTATCTGTTTTCTTTGATAGTTCGACTATCTGTTGATAGGTCGACTATCTATTTTTCTTTGATAGTTCGACTATCTGTTGATAGGTCGACTATCTGTTTTGTTTGGTAGTTCGACTATCTGTCTTGATAGATCGACTATCTGATAGCTCGACTATCTGTCCTGATAGTTTGACTATCTGATGTGGTAGTTCGACTATCTTCTTTGATAGTTCGACTATCTGGATCGTTCGACTATCTGTCTAATAGGTCGACGATCTCCGTGCTTCGGTCGACGATCTCCGAGGGTCGTTCGACGTTTTGCTGTATGTCTTGAATAATTTTGTCATCTTCTATGATGTGATTTATTTCATATTTATTTTGGCATATTTTATAAAAGATTATTTGAATAAATTTATGATATCATTTCCATGCAATATCTGCTCCATTCCTTATGCATGAGCTAATCTTTTTCTGACAAAGTTGTTTGTCTTATTAGCTGAGATATGATTTCTGCTTTATCTGTCAGGCTGTCCTTTATAGCCGTTAGACTCAAAAAGTCTTCCTTGGCCGTAAAGAGTCTCTTCTGATGTGACTTTCTCTAGTATTATTTTATCAGAGTTACTTGCAGATTCTTAGAAAGCTTTATCCTCTTATAGGATATCTGTCTGCAGTTGTTTTGTTTTGCTTTATGCTATTTGCAGCCCAGCTTGCAGATTTCAGTAGAAGATAAGATTCAAACTCAAATGAGAGTCGTTGTTGCTGCTGCTATATAAAGAATTCTTTGAAGAAAGAAATCAACTAGTTTACATAACCAAAAACCAGTTCATTCAGGAAAAGGAGTTTCAAAAGCTAACAGCAGCATTCAAGCTTACAACTTACAGTTTACAACTGCTCTCAGCTCGTTCACATCTAACTGAGAAGAAGTTTTAGTTCTTCACTCTTCTTCAACCTGAGTTCTCCTACCTCCAGGAAGATTTTCACTCAGAGCTTTTTGAAGAAGAAGAAGAAGATAGCTGCCTAAAGAAGAAATTTTATTTCATATTCTTTATCTTCTTGTAGCTTTTTCCTTCAGATTTTCTGAAGTGTTTTCTGCACTGAAGCAAGACTTCACCTGGACATTCTTTTAGCCAGGGGGAGCCTTGACTCTTTAGAGCTTTCTAGCTCAGTGCAAGTTCTTGTGCTTCTCTAGAAAATTAGAGAAGACATTTTAACCTCCTTTCCCCCTCCTGTAAAGGGTTATTACTCCCTTCAAAAGTATACCTTGGTGGCAGGGCACCTGATCAAAAACCTGTGTTGGTTTTTAGACACCTGATCAAAAGTCTAAAGGGTCTCTAGATCTACCTGCAGCAGATCTTGTTGGTGGCAGGGCACCTGATCAAAAACCTGAGTGGATTCCTACCTTGTTGGTAGAAGAGTGGACGTACCCAAGTTGTTTGGGGAACTACTATAAATTCCTTGTGTCGTCTGGATTGTTTAAGTAATTCTCTGTGCTGATTGGCTGTGATTAGATTTTAACTAGGATTGCTAGTTGTTGTTTAGGATTCCAAGCCTTAACTGTAATTACACTTGGCTGCCTTTTGTGCACAACACTTGTGTTAGGCTTTAGGGTTTCATCTCAAATATCTATAACCTTCATTCCGCAATTAACTCCAAGGGAGTTGAGTAGACAGTCAACTTTGCTAGTGCAATTTTTGATTACTCTATTCACCCCCCCCCCCCCCTCTAGAGTAGTATCTATCCCCTTTTCTTTCACAGTGAATGATCGATGCTTTTGATTCTTATGGCTCGGGCATGTGATCATCTTCTGAATCTTATTCTGACATTTCGTCTCTAAAGATCTCCTTTATTTTTGCAAGAGGGAAAGACTTCTTATTAGATGGTGGGTCTCATCAACAGGGATGGCAAGACCTCTTTTTGACATTCTAGGGTTAGAGCACAGACCACCGGGAGAAAAATTGTCTCATATTGATTTTAGCGCTATTATCTAGCGATAGTAGCTATCTTCTAGCGATATCCTATTTTAGTACCACCACAGCCAGTTGTCCCACTCTGAAAAGGAAAGGAGGCAACCATTTCAAAATTTATGGCCATTATCGTCGGACGATAGTCGCTATCGTCGGGTGATATCCTAATTTAGCGCTTCCTTTTCTAGCATCCTGTTCATTCCACCTGTCTATAGATCGCAGACGTGTCCACATCCAGGCTATTGCCAGCGATAATGGTTATAGCCTACGATAATGCAAAAAACTCGTTGATCTTGAAAAACATTATACATGTAAACATGTACATTATACCCAAAAGTGTATGATCAAATATAGCTTGGGATTTGATATTATCAAACCTGAGAGATGCAGAATGCATGTTCCAACACTCATTGCCCCCTCTGACCGATGGTCTTCCTCTTCTCAATGACGGTTAGAACTCTGCCAAGAGGCTCAAATAGCCTCTCTGTTAGATCCTGTAGAAATACTACAAGTATGAAAGGTTAGTATGCATAGGTATAGAAGTATTTAAAAGCAAATATTCACTAATAATCCGCGGTGACCATGCCCATCGCCTCCTCTAGACGGGTTCTGTAGTGATCAACGCCATGGGGATCTTTGATGAAGAAATCTATGATCTTCTTCTCTACACCTGAGACTGGCGATTCTATAAGTTTGCCTCTGCTCGCAAGTCAGGGACCATTTGTATTCCCCCTAAATTCGCCCTAAACACGATGAGCCACGACTTCTACTCATGAACCTTGTTCGGGAAGTTCAGAACCTGCAGATGTTGGACCCTATGCACACTTTTTTTTTCGCCTGCGCTCGCACATGGAACAAGTTCTGGAACATCGTGAGGCTTAACCGGACTCATTGTTGTCGCAGAAATGTGAATAAAGTGGTCACCACAATGATCAAGTTTGGGGTGTCCTACGTAGGGATCATCCCGAAGTAATTTAGAACTTCCACCATCCCGTGAAAATGGGGAAGGTCCAGCCTGTGTTGAAATGTTTGTGTTTGAGCTTGAGGTTTGACAGTCTAGTTGGGCGGTTAGCTATTCGAGCGGTCTGGCGGTTACTCCTGTGGTCTGGTTGTCTGGTGGCTTATCTTAGCAGTTGCGGTCTGAGGGCTTCTCGCAACTGCGGTCTTGTGGTTAGTCGCAGCAGCAGTTTGGGTATTAACCGTTGCTGCGGTCAGGCAACCAGCGTTGGCGGTTTGGAGGCTAGCAGGTAATCTGGCAACTAGCAGTGGCAGTCTGGAGGCTAGCAACCGATCTGGTGGTTAGCAAGCGGTCTGGCGGCTAGTAGTGGAGGTCTGGTGGCTAGCAGGCAGTCTGTTAGCTAGGAGTTGCGGATACTTATTTAGTCCCACATCTCTTTTTGTATTCTCTCATCTCCCCCATTTTCTATAAATATGGGGGCATACCTATGTATTGTTTATCTTTTTGGAACAAAAAATTTGCGGTTTATTTACCTCTTGGCCGTTTTTTGGCTCATTTTTCACATGGTATCAATGCGAATCGATCCTTTGCTCCAATCAGATTGCGGTTTGTTTGTCTAATCATGTTGGTCTCTTCCGGTTTGCTTCCCATGCGGCTTCTTCCTATTCGCTTCCCTCCCTCCTTGCTTGTCGCTCTCTTGTGATTTCTTATTTGCACGTGTTCAGTTCACGCGACTTACTTTGCTTATTCACATTTCGTTGTGGTTTCTCAGCTATTCGCTGCTTCTTCTCTTCTCTTTTGCGAGTTACACATTTTGGTCGTGGCGTCTTCCTTACTGCTAATGTGGTGCCACCGTGACCGTGTGGTCATCCTGCACAGTTTGTTCGCTGCTTGGTCGTTGTGATTTCTCTTCTCGCGCGGTCTCTTCTTGATTTGCTCTTCTCTTGGTGTTTGATTCTCTCCGGTTTCTCTTCAAACCGTATGGGTTAATTCTCTGCCTCTCTCTTTCTTTCGGTCGCTGGCTCTCTACGACTTGTTTGTTGTCCTATTCGGTTTGGCTTCTCTTCGCATGTTTCCTTTGCTTCTTTTGCAGGCTTGTTTCTAACCGTGTGGTTAGTGTTTCTTCCTTCTGGTTTCCATTTCCTTTGAGATGGGTTCTCTTCTCTCCTCTACAGCTCATGCTCTTGTGTCCTCCTATGATAAGTGGCTTATTGACTCTGGTGCCACTTGTCATATGACTAGTAACTCTCATTTGTTCTCCTCTTTGACTGACCAGAACAGGCTATCTCCTATTGTTATTGTAGATGGCACTTCTACTCCTATTCATGGTGTTGGCACTGTGCATCTCTCTCCATCTTTACTGCGTGAGGACACTCTCTATGTCCCCACTTTCCCATGCAATTTACTCTTTGTTCATGTTATTTGCACGCAGTTAAATTGCACGATTACTTTTATTGGCACCACTTGTTCTTTCTCTGATTCTGTATCCAAAGCTACGATTGCTACTGGGACTTCCAGTGGTGGCCTCTTCTTTCTTGACCACGACATTGCTCTTTCTGCTTTTTCATCTCTTTAGCAATGGTATCATCGTCTTGTCCATCCTCCTTCTCTCCTCATTCATCAACTTTTCCCAGAACTTCCTTCCGAATATTTTCCTTTGAATTGTGAAGCCTGTCAGTTTGGTAAACATCATCGCTCTTCTTTCCCAGATCAGACGGGACGTAGTTCTTAGCGTCCTTTTGAACTAGTTCATTCTGACATCTGGGGTCCTTCTCCTACTGCCACTGTTGGTAGAGGAAGCTTATACTTTGTTACATTCATTGATGATTTCTCCAAGTGTACTTGGTTGTATCTCTTGAAAGATTATTTTGAGCTGTACTCTGTATTTACTGTCTTTTATAATGAGATCTTCACACAATTTCGTGTGCCTATTTAGATTCTTCATATTGATAATGCCAAGGAATATCTCAGTAGGAAATTCTCTGATTTTTGTGCAAGCTATGGTTTGATTCATCAAACTACTTGTCCATATACCTCTCAACAGAATGGCGTTGCTGAACGCAAGAATCGTAATCTCTTGGATGTTGCTCGCAGCTTTTGCATACAAATGAATGTTTCTCGGTCTTATTGGGGTCATACTGTTCTCCTCTCTTTCTATCTCATCAACCGTATTCCCTCGTCCATTCTTCAATGCAAGACTCCATTTTCTATTTTATATCCTGAGGTTGAGCCATTTCTTTTACCTCTTAAGATTTTGGTTGTACGACATTTGTTCACATACCTTCTCATAGTTATGACATACTTTCTCCCCATTCTGTTAAATGCATATTCCTTGGTTATTATCTGACTTAGAAGGGTTATCGCTATTATGATCCACTTCTACGCAAATAATACATTTCAGCAGATGTTATCTTCTTTGAAGATACTCAGTATTTTTCTCCTACTTCCTCTCTCTTACCCTCTGATGCTTCTTTTTCACAGCCAATTATCTCGGCACCTCTGTCGGAACTGGTTATTTCCACATCTATTCCTATTGTCTCGTCTCTTACTCTCGAGACTGATGTTTTGCCCTTGGAGTCCTCAGTGCCTGTTGCAGGGCCTCTTCTTTCTTCTTACTGT
Source organism: Platanthera zijinensis (assembly GCA_039513925.1). NCBI lineage: Eukaryota > Viridiplantae > Streptophyta > Magnoliopsida > Asparagales > Orchidaceae > Platanthera > Platanthera zijinensis. Next base: position 79,272,217 of record CM077079.1, read on the forward strand.
GCATTACCTCCTCCAGGCAGGAGTGACCTTGATCTTCTGATTGCTCTTCAAAAAAGTGTTCGCTCATGCACTCAACATCCTCTTCAAAATGTGGTTTATTATGGACAGCTGTCTCCTTCCTCTAAGATCATTGCTTTGTCTCTATCGGCAAGTTTTATTCCAGCCTCTTATCACGATGCTCTTGTTATTCTTCATTGGAAAGCTACTATGGATGAAGAGATGAACAATCTTATTGAACGGGGTAATTGGACTCTTATTCCTACCCCCCTGGAGTTGATATGGTTGGCTGTCGTTGGGTCTTCGTCATCAAGTTTCTCTCTGATCGTATTATTGATCGTTACAAGGCTCAGCTTGTTGCCAAGGGGTTTACGCAAACCTATGGTGTTGATTTCTTAGATACCTTCTCTCCTATTACTCGGATTACTATAATCCGTGTCCTTTTTTCGGTGGCTGTCAACCGAGACTGGGAAATGTCTCAGCTGGATGTGAAGAATGTCTTCCTTTATGGGGATTTGCAGGAAACAATCTATATGGAGCAACCTCCTGGGTATGCTGCTCAAGGGGAGTCTCAAGTCTGTAAACTATGGAAGGCTATCTATGATCTCAAGCAAAGTCCCAGGGCTTGGTTAGACAAGTTCGACGAAGTTATTTCTATTATTGGGTTTGCTCGGAGTGCTACAGATCACTCTGTATTCATTCGTAAATCCTCGGGTAGCCAGTTATTCTTGCATTTTATGTGGATGACATTCTTCTTACAGGGGATGACAAAAAGGGTATCGAAATATCAAAGAAGCATCTTCTTCAACACTTTATTACAAAATATATGGGATCTCCAAAATATTTATTGGGGATTGTAATATCTAGGAAGTCTGGGTCTATAGTTCTGTCACAACAAAAATATGTCTTGGATCTCTTAAAAGAGATAGGTCTCCTTGGGGCTAAACCTGTTCGGTCTCCAATGGCTGTTGGAGATGACAAGTGTTGGAGTAAAGACTCACCTCTTCTTGAAGATGTCACCAGGTATAGACGGCTTGGGGGAAACTCATTTATCTAATAGTCACAAGACCAGATATTTGTTATGTTGTAGGAACAGTGAGCCAGTTTATGCAAGCTCCTAAGGAGTGTCATCTTCAGTCGGCTATAAAGATTCTAGAGTATGTGAAATGTGCTCCGGGTAAAGGTCTTCTATATCAGAAATGGGGGCATCTTAGGGTTGAGGCATACTCAGATGCTAGCTATACTGATGATAAGGAAGATAAAAAGTCTACATCAGGGTTATGTACCTTTATTAGAGGAAATTTGGTCAGCTGAAAGAGTAAGAAGCAAGCTATAGTATCCAGGTCAAGTGCAGAAGCAGAGTATATGAGTATGGTTCTTACTACATATGAACTGAAGTGGTTACGACCACTTATGCTTGATTTTGGGGAGGTTAATGATCATCCTCTGCCAATGTTCTGTGATAACAAGGCAGCCATATATATCTCGAGGAATCTAGTATTTCATGAGAGAACAAAGTATATCAAGGTAAACGACCACTTTATTAGAGAGGAGATTTTGAAGAATCAGATTTGTACTCCATTTATTACCTCAGAGAGAGAACTAACAGACTTCTTCACGAAACTAGTTTTCACTGCAGATGTTTGTAGCAAGCTGGGCATGAGTAACATATACGCTCCAGCTTGAGGGGGAGTGTTAGAGCTTGGCAGTTTGATAGTCTTGTCAGGCGGTTAGCTATTCGGGCGGTCTATCAGTTACTCTAGCAGTCTGGTTGTCTGGTGGTTTATCTTAGTAGTTAGGGTCTGAGGGCTTCCCGCAACTGCGGTCTGGTGGTTAGCCGCAGCAGCGGTTTGGGTGTTAACCATAGCTGCGGTCAAGAAACTAGCATTGGCGGTTTGGAGGCTAGCAGGCAATCTGGAAACTAGCTGTGGTAGTTTGGCGGCTAGCAAGCGGTCTGGCGGCTAGCAGTGGCAGTCTGGTGGCTAGCAGGTGGTCTGTCAGCTAGGAGTTGTGGATACTTATTTAGTCCCACATCTCTTATTCTATTCTCTCATCTCCCCCATTTTCTATAAATATGGGGGCATACCTATGTATTGTTTATCTTTTTGGAGTAATAAAATTTGCGGTTTATTTACCTCTTGGTCGTTTTCTCACTCATTTTCACAGTTTGAACTGGAGAAAAATTTCGTGGTCGAATACGACATGGAAGTGTTTACTTGGGGCCTGAAGACGCACACTACGCATAGCTCATGGATAAGGAAAGCAACCGCAGAGCCTGCCCGCATGGCACTCGCTTGAGAAGCTCACTCATTCTTCGAGTCACTCACATTTATCAGTTGTAGAAAAAAATTTTGGCCTATTTATAAGTGATGCATATTTTTTACCTTGAAATGCAAAGTGTTGCAGACAGTTGTCGCCCGCGAAAATTGCCGTACAGAATTTCTTCTACAAAAAAATACATGCATGTCCACAGACAGGTGAAATGTTCAATAAGGTTAAACATACAAATCAACCACATACAAATAGTCTGGCAAAGACATATAATGTCTAACCTTAAATGTTCAAACCATAAACACCATAAATTATAATTACAAAACTGAATAGAATGGGTCCTCTGCTCTCTAACCGCCCTCAGCAGGAGTCTGATCCACACCCATAAATGCGAAGTTTTTTGTTATCTCTGCGAACGCGTTGTCCCCTCCCATATGAAGTTTGTTCATTTTGGCGGCTAGCGTGTGTAAGGAGATGATATCCTCTCTCACTTTTCTGACATATTTCCAGAAAGCATCCTCTTGGGGGGCAATTTCTGCGGTGCAGGTGATGCACTTATTTGCGGAGCGGGTGTATGTCTGCTTTTGGCATTGTGCACGACGGACTGTTGTAGGGCCTCAATCTCTTCCTCCAAGAAAATAATGCGTGTGCAAGCATGTAACACCCCAAAATGTCAGGCTAAGAGTTGACCTGAGCTGGACAGAAATCGTCGAGCGGAGTTCAATGACATCGTCTTGCGGATGGGGGCGTTACAAAATTGGTATCAGAGGGAGGTTTCGATCCTCCGACCTGTGGGTTATGGGCCCACCACACTTCCGCTGCACTACTCTTAACTCATACCAATTTTGTAACGCCATCATCCGTCGTATAACATATGATAGATGGTCTGGTCGGGGCCCGACGCCATATACTATAGACATTTAAGGCGATTACAAGTTATTTTCAAATCCAAGTTCGCTTATGAATGCACCCTAACTCAGAGCATTCTAGCGGAAGCATTTTAGTTTATAAACCCATACCGAAGAAGAATGTCAACTACACAACGGGAATGATATATATATACATATAACACATGTTTTGGTTGTAGCCTTATTACAATTGATTCCTTTTTACAACAAGTGGTTTCATACTTTGGCACGCAGGCCGGCCACACATGAAAACAGTAAAATGTTTGCCTTCGGGCCTTCAAGGGCAAGCCAATTACAGCACATGGGCTTCAGCCCGCTACTTTCCACTTGGCTCTCTAGCACCTGCATAAAAGGGCCCACCAAAACATGGCAAAAAAAGCAACGGTCAGCATTTTGCTGACCCGTTTATCACGATCCCACCCCTTACTCGAAGCGGCATTTCTCCATCCCTGCAAACAAGGCATCATATAAATTGTAGCATTTTCAAAGTGCAATTTAAGCACCATTCATCATAGACATAGGCTCAACATCCACACGCCCCGTGCACTCAGGGCACATTTTAGGTGTCCACAGCTTCCTGCATATCACCACCGTTAACTTTGTCGTTCAGAGGTACTTAACTTGATGACTATATCGTTCAGAGGTAATTAACTTAATGACTAACTGCCCATTCAGAGGTACTTAACTTAATGACTCTGTCGTTCAGAGATACTTAACTTGATGGCACAGTAATTGGCCTTCACGGCACAATTCATTCTTTTTCCATTTCAGGCTGGAACCCACCATTGCTGGACAATTTAAGCTCACAGCTTCGCATACAGTGACCCCCAGGTCTTAAAATACAGGCAACACAAATTCCAACTCACTAGGAGCTATCTCTTGGCGATACTCACTATCGCCCGACGATATCAACAGTTCTCCAGATTATGATCTTTTTTGGGTCTTTTCCTGGAAATGCTTCCAGTACTTTGATGCAGCATCCTGCACACCCCTAGACCCAAAATTTCACACGTACATCACACGCATATCCACGAAGTCTTCTCCAGCACGCAAATAAAACATCACCAACCCATACTATCCTGTCCAGATGGGCTTCTTACAGTATGTCTATTCCGTACTCTACATTTTCGGATAAAAATACAGGAATATAAGGGGATCAAACCGACCATCCCATTGGAATCTACCCTTTTTCACCTTTTGGTGAGGGGATCCATTCAAATATGCATATTGAGTTCTTAACTTTTCCGGGAGAAACTCGTTATCCTTGTAGTTCTCTTCGGGGCCATGACGAAGCTTTTCTATGCGGATGGAAAGGAACACGTCGATCTTCTCTTCACGGATCTAGCTTTGGCCCTTGATTCCAGCCACCAGATCTACTCCAGTAAATTCAAGCTCCACCAAAGCCTAACACTAGACGAAAATTTTCTGCTCCAGAACTGGGAAGCAAGGAAGAGAGAGAGAAAAGGAAATAATTACTTCCTCGATCCATCCCTCTGCAGATATGGCCTCAGGTTATACCCCAACCATATGATCTCTTCACATCATCGACTCAGGTTTGAGCTGACAAAGTCAGCCACTGCTCAGTGGCCACACACCATCCACCTGACACGAGTCACCACTTCAGCGACATCTTAATTCGTCGATTCGTTGAATGGGCCATAACACCACTCATCTTTGCTCGATGTTTTCATCGAGCTCCGCTCGATGATTTCCGTCCAGCGCAAGTCAACTCTTAGCCTGACATTTTGGGGTGTTACAATCCTCCCCTCCTTACTGAAATTTCATCCCGAAATTTAATACAGTGTGCAAAAACCAGTAACAAATATGTTACAACATAGGTATTAGATTCCATTCTTGATATTTCTTCTTTGAATTCGTGGTTGAATTCTTTTAAGGGGTGGTGAGCACATGTATGTGCGCTACCATGATAACATAATTGAACCTATGAATTTCGACTTAGGAATGAAAATACACATGTTTCCGGAACTGGTATGTTCCTGCGATTATTGCAGAATTGGTATGTTCCTGTGATTGCTTTTAGCAATATTCATAGTTGCCTAATTATGTGTTTCACATTGTAGGCGACTCGAAGTGGTGTGGGGAAGCAAGAACCCAAGCGCTCGGTGGAGAGTAGTGCACCTAATGAGGTACCGACACATCCTCCTTTGGAAGAAACTATATGGTTGGTTGCGGAAGCTGTGTTCGCAATGATGAATGTGCAACCTGGAGGGCAGGGATAACCTCCTATTCCTATGATAGTACAGGAACCAGTTGGCGTACTGGAGCGTGTATCAGTGAGACAAGTGGTCATTGAGTCAGTGGCCGCAAGGCGAGCAATGGAGAAGCAGCTGAAACACATTATGAGTTTCAATTCCCCTGTTTTTATGGGTACTAGAACCCATACACAAGCCGAAGATTAGCTCTCAAGAATAAATAGGTTCTTGATGGCAACTGAAACAGAAGAGTGGCAAAAATTCATTGTGACTACCTTCTTATTGGATGGTGAGGCAAGACTTGTGTGGGATGAGTTGGAGCTGCACCAGTTCGCTGGTCGAACGTTGAGCGAGATCTCAATGGAGGAGTCCTCAAGGTGTTTTCTGGCAAGATATGTTCCATCAACATAGCGGATTGCGATGGAGAACAAATTTAAAAGGCTAACTCAAGGCGAGAGGCTGGTGGATGACTACTTGCACGAGTTTACGAGATTGGGAAGATATGAAGGCTTTATATTTGAAGATGAGGAACGGAAAACAAACCGGTTCTATGAAGGTCTGAGAGATGACCTGTGATTGCTTCTCTCAGGAACGATGACGCAGGGTTTTCTTACCTTGGTCAATACATTCCGCTCCCTTGAGCTGGACATGAAGTGCATGCAGCTTAAGAATGACTTGGCATGGAAGAAGCCAGAGTTCAAGGTACCTAGTTCTTCAAAGTTTGGGTATCGACGGTGGAAAAAGAAGCCTAAAACTTCTGCGCCGGCTCCTTCTCCTCCGTCTGGAGAAACATCTTGGAGAGGTTCGCTCACATGTTATATATGTGGCAAGGTGGGGCATATGGCTCGATATTGCTGGAGTGGCCTTCCAAAAGGGGAGAAAAAGACGGGTGCGTCTTATGCTGAGAAGGGAAAGACAGTGGTGGAGTCAACTGTATCTCAAGCGCAACCCTGAGTCTATAATCTTGGCCAACAGGAGACCATAAAACAAAGCGACGTCGTAACAGGTATGAGTTAAGATACAGTTTTTTTTATTGTTTTCCATACTTAGTACCTTGTGCGTTGCTTGTGCATGATTGGCTTTGTCCTGATTTCGGAATGTTCGGCGAGAGCACTGTTCGATACAGGAGCTTCTCATTCTTTTCTATCGAAAGGCTTTGTGGGGCGTATTGGAGTGCCTTCGTTTATGCTAACAGATCGAGTGAATGTAATGCTACCTAATGGGTGCTTGATGCGCGCGGATCAGCCTATTGTATTGAGGTACGAATAGGAAGTCGGGACTTTGGATTGGAAGCATCAGTGCTACCGATATCGGAGTTTGATGTAATCTTTGATATGGACTGGCTCTCGGAGCAGCGTGCCTATATAGATTTCAACTCTAAGGAAGTCACACTGGGACAGAACACCGAACGAGAGACTAAATTCGCTCGTATGCGAGGATCGAGCAAGACGTTGATGTCTACTATCCAAGTAGTCAAGGCAGTTCGGAAGGGCGTGAGGTTGTTCTTCACGCTGTTGAAGGCTTTTGAGCTGAGGCCCAGTATTAGTGATGTTCCTATTGTATCGGAGTACGCTGATGTATTTCCTAAGGATCTTCCGGGGTTACCGACCCAGCGGGAGATTGACTTCATGATTGAGTTGGTGCTAGGTGCGAAACTTGTGGCCTGCTCGCCATATCGTGTTGCGCTAAAGGAGATGGCGGAACTAAAGGTTTAATTGCAAGAGTTGCTTGAGCAAGGCTTTATATGCCCAAGTATGTCACCTTGGAGCGCTCCGGTCCTATTTGTGAAAAAGAAGGACGGAAGCTTGCGACTATGCATTGACTATCGCGAGCTGAATAAGCTGACAAAAAAAGAACAAGTATCTGATCCCACAAATTGATGACTTTTTTGATCAACTAGTGGGATCAACTGTCTTTTTAAAGCTGGATTTAAAGTCTGGCTATTACCAGTTAAGGATTAGGGAATGTGATATTCCTAAGACAGTGTTAGGTACACGCTATGGTCATTACGAGTTCATAGTAATGCCTTTTGGGCTAACAAATGCGCCATCGGTATTTATGGACCTAATGCACCGAACGTTTCGAGAGTACTTGGATTTATTTGTCATCGTATTTATGGACGACATTTTGGTGTACTCTCAGTCTGAAGAAGATCATGTGAACCATTTGTGGATGGTGTTACACACCCTGTGAAAGAACAAGCTCTATGCTAACTTCTCGAAATGCGAGTTCTGGTTGTAATCAGTGGCCTTTCTTGGCCATGTAGTTAGTGGAGAGGGCATTGCAGTGGATCCTGTGAAGATAGTTGCGATACGGGAGTGGCCGGTGTTATCTTTTGTCTTCGATGTCAGGAGTTTCCTTGGACTGGCGGGCTACTGTAGGCGCTTCGTAGAGAACTTCTCACGGATAGCCTTGCCTCTCACCACACTAACGAGAAAAGATCAGAAGTTCGTTTGGATGCCGGAGTGCATACGAGCTTTTGAGGAGCTAAAAGGTCGTCTGACTACGACGCCAATCTTGACGATGCCACGATGTTCGTACAGCTATGAAATTTATAGTGATGCATCAAGGAGCGGCTTAGGCTGCATTCTTCTTCAGTTTGGTAAGGTTATAGCTTATGGCTCACGCCAGTTTAAAGTGCATGAGCGAAATTATCCCGTCCACAACTTGAAGTTGGCGTTAGTGATTTTTGCACTCAAATTGTGGCGTCACTATTTATATGGCGTGAAACTGGATATATTCACATACCATAAGAGCCTGAAGTACCTATTGGATCAGAAGGATCTCAATATGCGACAACGAAGGTGGATGGAGTTCCTCAGGGACTATACCTTTGATATTTATTACACTCTCGGGAAAGTAAACATTGTTGCAGATGCCTTGAGTCGTAGGACTCCGACAAGGGAAAATTGGTTACAAATGCATGATGAGCGTCTGATCCAGGAGTTGGAGGCCTTAGACATTTCTTGTGTGGACAAGAATGCTACTGCAAGTGCATGCCTGAACTGGATTGAGGTACAATATGACCTTGCAGACAGGATTCGACGAGCAACGGAACTTGATGAAAGTCTACAACGCTATGTAGTGGATGGGTCAAATGCCCAATTCTCCTGGGATGATGGCCTTTTGTGGAAAGGTTGTCGTTTGTGCGTCCTGAATGTGGGTAAATTACTTGAAAAATTGTTGTATGAGTCACACTTCACGAATTCAATCCACCTAGGTAGCACAAAAATGTATAAGTACATAAAGAATATGTTCTGGTGGCTAGGTCTGAAGAAAGAGATAGCCCATTATGTAGCAAAATGTCAGACTTGTGCCTTGGTAAAAGCTGAATGCCAGAAGCCTGGAGATTTCCTGAAGTCGCTACCTATTTCGGAATGGAATTTTGATGATATTTCGATGGATTTATTGCATGGTTTGATGAGATCTCAATGCGGAAACGATTCTGTTTGAGTGATTTTGGACCGGTTAACTAAAGTGGCTCACTTCATTCCGAACAAGAGGGACGGTTCAGTGGAAATTTTGGCTAAACTTTATGTCAAGCAAATGGTGTGATTGCACGGTGTGCCCCGTAGCATCGTCAGTGATCGAGATGGGAATTTTACTTCGAATGATTGGAGGCTAATCCATCAGTTGTTGGGGACAAAATTAAAGTTCAGTACGACCTTTCATCCGCAAACGGATGGTCAGACCGAAAGGAACAACAGAAATATGGAGGATATGCTCCGGATGTGCGCCTTGGATTTCAGAAAGAGGTGGGAAGACCATCTCTATATGGTAGAGTTCACCTACAAGAATAGCTATCAAGCTAGCATATATATGGCGCCTTTTGAAGCTTTGTATGGTAGGAAGTGGCGTACACCGTTAGCTTGGGCGGAAACAGGCGAGTCTAAGTTGTATAAGCGTAAGGAAGTCAAAGAGGCTAATTCGACGATATGCTCTATATGGGAAAAGCTATTGATAGCCCAAGATAGGCAGACAAAGTACTACAATGCCAAGCATCGGAACGTGGAATTCGTGGTGGGCGATTGGGTATATTTAAAAATCAAGCCATTCAAAGGCGTGTCCAGGATTCGGCGCTTGAAAAAGTTAAGTCTGAGGTATCTTGGTCCGTTTGAAGTGGTGGAGCAATTTGGAGAAGCTGCCTATAGGCTAGCTCTTTCTGTAGAATTGAGTGGATTGCATGAGGTGTTCTATATATCAGTGCTTCGAAAAGCCGTGAAAGATCCAATGCAATTGATTGCGAATGATCGTGTATCGGTCGAGTCTGAGCTATCGACGAAGGTTAGGCCCATTCGGATCGAGAATACGGTGGTTAAGTAGCTGCGAAACAAGACAATCGAGATGGTCAAGGTCCGGTGGGACAACTATAGCCGTGAGGAGCTAACATGGGAGAGGGAGCAAACCATACGTGTTGAATTTCCCGAGTTATTTGTATAAACTGTTATAACATTTTTGTTATAAACTGTTATAGACAAATATAACATTTTTTTGTACAGAAAATATATGTTATAACATATTTGTTAATTTTTTCTGCACACTGTATTAAATTTCGTGATGAAATTTTAGTAAGAAGGGGAGGATTATAACACTCCAAAATGTCAGGATAAGAGTTAACCTGAGCTGGACGGAAATCGTCGAGCGGAGCTTGACAGAAATCGTCGAGCGGAGCTGGATGGAAATCATCGAGCGAAGCTGGACAGAAATCATCGAGCGGAGCTGGACGGAAATCTTTGAGCGGAGCTCGACGGAAATCATCGTCGAGCAGAGATCGATGACATTGTCGAGCAGAGCTCAACAAAACATCGAGCGGAGCTCGACGAAAACATCGAGCAAAGCTGAGCGGTGTTATGGCCCGTTCGATGAATCGACAAATTAAAATGTCACCGAAGTGATGACTCGTGTCAGGTGGCTGGTGTGCGGCCACTGAGCACCGGTTGACTTTATCAGCTCAAACCTGAGTCGTTGATGTGAAGAGATTGTATGGTTGGGGTACAACCCGAGGCCGTATCTGTAGAGGGATGGATTGAGGAAGTAATTATTCCTTTTCTCTCTCTCTCTTCCTTTCTTCCAAGTTTTGGAGCAGAAATCTTTCGGCTGGTGTTAGGCTTTGGTGGAGCTTGAAGTAAATAGAGAAGATCTGGTGGCTGGAATCAAGGGCCAAAGCTAGATTCGCGAAGAGAAGTGCGACGTGTTCCTTTCCATCCGCGTAGAAAAGCTTCGTCATGGCCCCGAAGAGAACTACAAGGGTAACGAGTTTCTCCCGGACAAGTGAAGTCCTTAATATGCATATTTGCATGGATCCCCTCACAAAAAGGTGAAAAAGGGTAGATTCTAGTGGGAAGTTGTGTTTGATCCCCATATATTCCTGCATTTAGATCCGGAAATGTAGAGTACGGAATAGACATGTTGTGAGAAACCCATCTGGACAAGTTTATCTAGATTTGTGATGTTTAATTTGCATGCCAGAGAAGACTCCGTGGATATACATGTGATGTACGTATGAAGTCCGGGGTCTAGGGGTGTGCATGATGCTGCGTCAAAGTACTAGAAGCATTACCAGGAAAAGACCTAGTAATTGTGTGTATCAGCCTAAAATGGTAAATGATGTTGTGAGCTTAATTGCCCAATAATGGTGAGTACCAGCCTGAAATGGAAATTGTGTCGTGAAGGCCAGTAACTGTGTTATCAAGTTAAGTACCTCTGAACGACATATTCATTAAGTTAAGTACCTCTGAATTGGCAGTTAGTCGTTAAGTTAATTACCTCTAAACGACATAGTCGTCAAGTTAACTACCTCTGAACGAAAAAGTTAATGGTGGTGATACGTGAGAAGCTGTGGACACCGAAAATGTGCCCTGAGTGCACGGGGTGTGTGGTCGTTGAGCCTACGTCTGTGATCAATGGTGCTTAAATTGCACTTTGAAAATGCTACAATATATATGATGCCTTGTTTGCAGGGATGGAGAAATGCCGCCCCGGGTAAGGGGTGGGATCGTGATAAACGGGTCAGCAAAATGTTGACCGTTGCTTTGTTTGCCACATTTTGGTGGGCCCTTTTATGTAGGTGTTGGAGAGCCAAGTGGAAAGTAGCGGGATGAAGCCCATGTGCTGCAATTGGCTGGCCCTTGAAGGCCCGAAGGCAAACATTTTACTGTTTTCATGTGTGGCCGGCCTGCGTGCTGAAGTATGAAACCACTTGTTGTAAAAAGGAAAGAATTGTAATAAGGCTACGGCCAAAACATGTGTTATACGTATAAATATCATTCTTGTTGTGTAGTGGAAATTCTTGTTTGGTATGGGTTCATAAACTAAAATGCTTCCGCTAGAATGCTCTGAGTGTTCATAAGCAAACTTGGATTTGTAAACAACTTGTAATCTCCTTTCCTGTCCGTAGTATATGGCATCGGGCCCTGGCCGGACCTTCTGTCATATGTTATACGGCGGATGGGGGTATTATAAAGCATCCCATAAATCCTTCTAAAGGGCAGCTGTTGCCAAAGAATTTGCTAGCAACAAAGGTAACCAGTCGGTTATATACTGCGATCTCTTTACAAAACTCACCAATTGGTTGTTGAGTGTTGAAGAACTAGGAGATAAATCTTATGCCAAGACCAGTGATCGACCATATATTTAAAGAGAAACCATCTCTTGTTTCTACGCACTTCAACCTGTCCATCTCCATCAATGAACACCTAATACCGCTCCTTGATCAAGTACTCGAAAAATCATGAACCCCACGGGCTGAAGAAGGCAATCAAGCCCATGATCCTTATCATCCCAACAGGAGTAAACTGGGAGACCGGCACGGCGCAGAACTTGAAGATTTCAATCGAATCCTCGTAAGTGGGAAGATGGAATTAAAATTTCAGACATGACTCGCAAATTGTCATGTTGCCTGTAGGAGGGTTCTGCACACGCTCTTCGATATACAGAATTTTTACCTCTAACTTAGAAGGTATCTCGTAGCGCTTCCTCTAAATTTCAATCTTCTTGATGGTGAGTGAGTAGCACAGTCACATCAGCCTCCCCTAAGAGCCTCATTTCAGTATCAAAACATAATTATTCACGAGTTATTCAGATAATTCATTGCAAAGTAAAAAACGTCACACGGTGCCCGCGCACAAGCCTGCGGACGGGACCGCGCCCTCGCATAAGTGTGTGGGCAAAACCACACTCCCACATGCAAGCATATGCATGCCTGGAATCAATGACATACAGTGCGTGTAAATTCACATGCCACATGCATGGGAGCTAACGTGCACCGTGCACTCTAGGCGCGCATGCAAGAGGGCAACACAGTCGCGCTAAAGCATGTAGGGCAACCTCGTGCCCGCGTACAAGCGTTTAGCATGACCATGCCACTATGCATTTTTATGGACTCGTTCATGCCATTGTAATTTTATTTACTTCTGACATGGCCACAACAGACCTTCTATGCACACGACTTGTAGAAAGTTCCCAACCTCCTTTCGCTTCGATCACATACTCAGGGAACTTATGGAAAAATGATTGGGGCTGCATAATTTATAGGAATTTCTGGAAATAGATGGAAGAAACTTGCATCTTCTCCACTAACTTAGTGGGGGAAAATGAAGGCTAAGTGGGGTTGAACAAAGTCAGTCAAACTAACGCCATGACCGCCTAACCACCCGGCCACGCCCGTAACTCTGTGACATAAGAACACACCAAAACCCGCTCTAAATGGCCGACCCGACCGCCCCAGCCCCACAGCCGACCATCCAGTTTGACCCCTAGTTTGGATTTGGGCTAGGTTCACTAATATAGGCTGAATCAGACCCACATTGTATAGCCATGGTATAGTCTAGTGTCTTAGGTGTCAATTAGATCAACAACTCAGTGAGACAAGATCAAGACATCAGAGACTTAGAAGACAACAGAGACTGAACACGATAGAAATTGACTAAGTGAAAAGAGCTCGACGATCTTCGTTTTGCGTTCGACGATATCAAAGTTAATCTCTTAATACTGAGATCGACGATTGCTGAACTTAGTTCAACAATCTCTGATCTACTTTAAGGATTGAGAACGACGATCAACCATTTCAGTTCGATGAACTTGAAGCCTAGTTTGGAAAGTAGAATCTCAGCTCAATGATAGAGGATGTTTGAGTTCGGCGATCACAGGACCAGATCGACGATAACTGTTAGATCAACCATTATTATTTACAATTATTGCTTTCCTTTATTGACTTAATATTTTATTGCTTATATGACTCTGAGTAATTGATGCATATATTCTCTGAATATAGCCGTTCCTTGGCAAGCATTAATTACTGTATTCACAGAGTTATTATATAGCTATTCATGGGACAGTTAGGGAAATGAATTTAATTCCCTTATAGCCGTTGCACAAGTTCTCATGATTTCGACATTCAATCAAGGTATATTAGTTCGAATTTAGATTGGATTATTCAAAGGAATCAGACACAGTGAATCAAGATAGGAACATACAGAGATTCACAAAGAGAACACAAGACAAAAAGAAGAATAGTTTTCAGTTCTTCACACAAGTGTTCTTCCAGGAAGAAAGAAGAGAAATTCATCACAATCAATCTAAGCTTTCTGGAAATCAAGACCTACACCCCGAGTAAGGCTTTGGATTCCTAAACCATTCAAGATCACAGGACAAGCCTTAACATCATCAGGACCACTCTCAAGTCTTCTCTAATTTTGTTTGAGAACAGAGAAGACAACTCAACTTTTACTTTTCCCCACTGTATACAGGGTTCTTACTCCCTTCAAAAGTAATTCTTTGTTTTGAGGTCTCCTGATCAGAAGACTTCAGTGGTTTTCCGGCACCTGATCAAAATCCAGAAGGGTTGTAATATCTCCCTGCAAATAGATATTATTTGGTGGCATTCACCTGATCAAAAACCTGAGAGTGATTCCTACCAGGGTGGTAAAAGAGTGGATGTACCCAGATTTGGGGAACCACTAAAAATTTCTTGTATTGTCTGGTTGCTCATTTTCTTCTTGCTCTTGCTGATTACTGTGATAATTAGAATAGATTGTCTATTTTCTTTTATTTATTTATTATTGGTATCACTTATATTTTAACTCTAATATAAAAGTAAAAATAGCCAAAAAGTTTTAATACTCTATTCACCCCCCTACCCACCCTTGATATCAGAAGATTATCAATTGCCTTAAGTCATTTCTTTCAATTGGTATCAGAGGATTGGTTTCTTTGGTTGAACAAGCTAACACTTGAACCAAGATCCTTTCTTATTCAAATTTTCTTTTTCCTTAGTTATTCTTTTATCATATGGCACAGAACAAGGACAATGCAAGCACCAGACCTCCAGTCTATAACTTAAATAAGTTCAGTATCTAGAAGGAAAGAATCAGATTATACATGAACTCAATTGATGAAGACATTTTTAACTCCATTTTGACAGGTCCACCTCAACTAACTGCAGCCACTTCTTCAACTGCTGACACTCATACAGTTCCACCACCAGATTGGACTGATGCACAGAAGAAAACAAAGGTTGCTGATGCCAAGGCCATGAACATACTGGCCCAGACAATGTCAGATGATATATTCCAAAAGGTTGATGATTGCACATCAGCAAAGGCCATCTGGGACTACTTGAACCAGATGGTGGAAGGCTCAGTAGAAGAAAGAAAGGATAGAAGATCCCTTCTCATCTCCAAATATGAGAATTTCAGAAAAGAGGACAGTGAGTAAGTGGAAGAAATGTATAGGAGACTGAGTGCCATCATTAGTGAACTGAAGATATTGGACAAGGACATCTCATTGACTGAGATCAATGGCAAGATCTTGATATGTCTTCCCAGCTCATGGGACACAGGGATCTGGCCAATCAAGGATGCCAGAATCATTACTGAAATCTCCATAGAAACTCTTCTAGGGAAGCTAAAATCATTTAAGCACCTGACAAAGACTATAGAGGCAGAGCAGAAGGCTTCTACTCCAGTCAGAAAAGAGTAAAA
Organism: Platanthera zijinensis; assembly: GCA_039513925.1. NCBI lineage: Eukaryota > Viridiplantae > Streptophyta > Magnoliopsida > Asparagales > Orchidaceae > Platanthera > Platanthera zijinensis. The sequence continues at coordinate 79,287,586 of CM077079.1, forward strand.
TATAGCATTCAAGGCAACAGAAGAAACAACAGCTTATACTGCTAATGAAGAATTCTGGAGCCTCTTAGCAAAGAGATTTTACAAGATGGGCAAAAGAGACTTCAGGAAGAAGTCATCCAGACAAGAAGATAAGCCCAGGTATGACAAAACACCAACTAAAGAGATTGTTTGTTTTAGTTGCAGGAAACCTGTACACTACATCTCTGAGTGTCCAGAGAATCAGAAGAAGGAGAAAAGAAAAGATAAGGACTCTAGAAAATAGAAGTATAGCAAGCCTTCCTCAAGCAAACATAAGAGGAAAGAGAAAGGCTTTGTAGCAGAAACTTGGAATGATACAGAAGAGGATTCCTCATCCTTTAGCTCCAGTGAAGAAGATGAAGAGGAAGCAAAGGAAAAGGAAGTTTGCCTAATGGTAATTGGTGCTTCCAGCATTCATTCAGAAGAAGACTCATCAGATGATGAAGAACCACTCTCTAAAGTGGACCAGGTACTCTCATCTTTTGATTTCAATTCAAAAGATTTCTTACTTGAATTTAAAACAATGTGTATAGATTTATTTAGTTCAAAAAAATAAATCAAATAACTTAGAGAGCAATTAAATGATCAAAGTAATCTAGTTGCAGAGAAAAATCAACTAAAAGATGATATTACACTTACTAATGAACAAATAATCAAATTAAAAACTAAACTAGCTGAGGCAAGGCAACTTGATGAATCCCTTAATGGGAGAAGCCTCAAGCTGATGTACATTACAAACATTGTTAATGCCAGACTCACTAGCAAGCTAGGCTTGGGTGCTTCATCAAGCCAACCCCACTGGTTCAGAAAAATATACTAAGGACTCCTGTAAATTTCATCTCTGAAAAGGGTAAAGAACTAATCTATGAAAAAACCCCAACTGCAAATAAAAACAAACCTAACAAATAGAAAATAGAAACAGACAAAATCAAAACAAAAACAATGTTCAGCAGTTTTTGTCGAACTTAGATCGATGAAATGTGAACAGATCGTCGAACCCAGATCGACGATCTATGAACGAAAATATTTACTATAATCAATCGTCTTACTGCGATCGATGATTTATGTATGGATCATCGAGCAAAGATCGACGAACATGGGGCACAGAGAATGAATGATATCCCTCTCTGAGTAGAGATCAACGATCCCACCCATGTCGTCGAACTCAGATCGACGATCTCACTTTCAATCATCGAACCCTATAAGAAGTAATAAAACTCCTAATCCTAACAGAAATTCTAACTTTAATAAAAAATCTAATCAGAAAAGGGAAACAGTTAATACTTTCACACATTGGGAAATTCCACCTAGGAGATATCATCCACTAGGATATCAATCTCAACCAGCTAGTTCTATTATTTCAAGTTTTTCTTATCAAGAAAATAAAGGACCCAAGGTAACCTGGGTCAAGAACAACTAACCTTTAAATTATTGCAGGTAAAGAGCTGTCCATTATATAACCAACAATGGTATCTGGATAGTGGGTGCTCAAAGCACATGACAGGATGGAAGGACAACTTATCCAGCTACAAGTCAAAGCTAGGAACTAAAGTTATTTTTGGTGACTCTAACTGTGGCAAGACTGAAGGCTATGGAGAAGTCAAAATAGGAGTTGCCATATTCAGGAAGGTAACATATATAAGTGGATTGAAACATAACTTGATCTCCATCAGTCAACTTTGTGATGAAGGATTTCAGGTATCATTCAATCAGTCCTTTTGCACTATTTCTTCAGCTGACAGTATAGTTGTTTTAATTGGTTCTAGAGTAGGTAACATTTATATTGTTAACTTTAACTCAGCCATAAATGAAATTTGTTTGTTTAACCAATCTAGTAATCAAAATGAACTGTGGCATAGGAGGTTAGGATATGTAAATTTAAAATACATTGCTAGGCTATCAAAGGACAACCTTGTGAGAGGATTGCCTTCTTACCCCTATAAGAAAAAAGTATGTGCATGGCTTATCAACTAGGCAAGCAAACTAAAAATAGTTTTAAATCCGTTAATAAGAGTGACTCACCTAGGATTTTGTATTTGCTTCACATGGATCTCTTTGGACCCATTGCTGTACAAAGCCTATGAGGGAAGTCTTACACCTTGGTTATTCTAGATGACTTCTCTAGGTTCACTTGGGTGTTCTTCATGAAAAATAAGTCAGATAACTTCAAGGTTCTTACAGATTTTCTCAAGTGCATACAGATTGAGTTCTCTACACAAGTTGTATTGATCAGAAGTGATCATGGTACTGAGTTTGAGTATCTTCTTATGCAAGAGTTCTGTGAGAAGGAAGGTATCAGGAAATGTTATTCTACTCCTAGAACTCCTCAACAAAATGGTGTAGCTGAAAGGAAAAATAGAATCCTGATTGAAGCTGCAGGTACATTACTTGCTAATGCATACTTTCCCCTTTCCTTTTGGGCAGAGACAGTGAGCACAACTAACTATGTCCTGAATAGAAGCTTAATACACAAGCTTAAGGCTAAGACCCTCTATGAGCTAATCAAAGGTAAGAACCTAAAGTAGGCTATTTTAGAGTATTTGGTTGTGTCTGTTACATACATATTAACAACAAAAAATACACTTGAAGGTTTGAAGCCAAGTCTAAAATGAGAATTTTTCTAGGATATTCCCAAGTAAGCAAGGCTTATATGGTTTATAATAAATCAACTTTGAAAATTAAAGAGTTTGTACATGTATCTTTTGATGAGGCTAACATGTTTTATAAGGAGAAGAATGCTTCTACTAGTCAGACTTTTCAGGTACCCACCTTGTGTGAGAAGTTGGAGAATGTGACCCTCACCCCTAAGGCTGTCATACATCCTTCTCCACAGGTTACTGATAGCAGTGATGAAGAGGACAATGTTCAAACAGAAGAAGTTCCAATAGCAGTCTTGATTCCACAAGAGGAATCAGTCCCTGAAGCTGTTGAACAACCAACTCCTCCTACTGATTTAGTCACACTTAGAGATCATCCTGTATCTCAAGTGATTGGAGACATATCAGCAGGTGTGCAGACTAGGCATCAACTCCACCAGGATCTGATGCATGCCTGCTTAATTTCTCAAGTTGAACCTCATTCTATTCAAGATGCTAAGCAAGATCCCCACTGGATCCTTGCAATGCAAGAGGAGCTCAACTAATTTGAGAGATGTAGAGTTTTGGAATTGGTCCCAAGACCAAAGAATTACCCAGTCATTGAAATAAAATGGGTGTTCAAAAACAAGTTGGATGCACAAGGAGCAATTATAAGGAACAAGGCTAGGCTTGTTGCTCAAGATTATAGGCAGTAAAAAGGCATTGATTATGATCAAAACTTTGCACCAGTGGAAAGGTTAGAGGCAATCAGAATTTTCTTGGCATATGCTGCATCTCAAAAATTCAAAGTCTATCGGATGGATATTAAAAGTGCCTTTCTAAAATGGAGAACTCAAAGAAGAGGTGTATGTTGAACAACCACCAGGTTTTATTTCTCCAACTGAACCCTATTTTGTTTATAGATTGCATAAAGCTCTCTATGGCCTCAAGCAAGCTCCAAGAGCTTGGTATGAGACCTTAGCTAGCTTCTTGTTAGAGCATAAGTTTTCTAGAGGCATGGTAGATAGGACTTTGTTTTTCAAGCATCATCATGATAAAATACTGTTAGTTCAAATATATAGTATATGACATAATATTTGGCTCTACAGATCCCAAACTATGCAACAGGTTTTCCAACCTTATGCATTCTAAGTTTGAGATGAGTAGTATGGGTGAGCTCTCCTACTTCCTTGGTCTCCAAGTGAAGCGGGAACCTGATGGCATTTTCCTATCCCAATCTAAGTATGCTAAAGAGCTGATCAAAAGGTTTGGGATGGTTGATGCCTCAGCTAAGAAAACACCCATGGCTACAAATGCTGTGATTGATTCTGATGAGCATGGGAAACCAGTTGATCAGAAATTATATAGGGCCATTGTTGGGTCCCTTCTATATCTCACAGCAAGTAGGCCTGATATAATGTTTGCTACATGTCTTTGTGCTAGGTTCTAGGTGAACCCTAAAGAATCTCACTTAGTTTTATTAAAAAGAATTTTGAGATATATAAAGAGTTGCCCAAATCTAGGACTATGGTATCCAACTGAATTAGAATTTGAGCTAACTGGATACTCAGATGCTGATTTTGCTAGATGTAGAGTGGACAGGAAAAGCACATCAGGAACATGCCAGTTCCTTGGTGCTAGACTTATCTCATAGTTTTGTAAAAAGCAGACATATGTGTCTACATCAATAGCAGAAGCTAAATATATAGCAGCTGGCAGTTGTTGTTCCCAGATGCTATGGATACAAAATCAACTCCTGGATTATGGATACAACTTAAATAATTCAAATATATTTTGTGATAGTACTAGTGTTATTTCTATAGCACAGAATCCAGTCCATCATTCTAGGATAAAACATATAGATGTAAGGCATCATTTCATTAGGTAGTGTGTGGACAAAAGGAAAATTAATCTCACTTTCATCCCTACTAATTTGCAAAGGGCAGATATTTTCACCAAACCATTGGATGAAAAGAAACATCTATTCTTTATGAATCAGCTAGGTATAATTAATGGAGATGAGATTATTTGACTTTCTGTCTGAGCTCGACGATTTGTTGATAGATCGTCGAATGGAGATCGACGATCTGCTAGCATCTCGTGAAGTTGATTGTCAAACTGAGATTGACAATCACTTCTTAGTAAAACAATTGTCATCAAACGGAGATCGATAATTTTTGGTTCAGAGAATTCATCATCGATCTGAGATCGACGATTTATTCTTTCTCTTCAATCTGCGGTTATCAAACTCATTTTATATTAAAATATTTCACAAACCACGGATTTGAAGTTGTTTTTTATTAGTTAATTCGCCCGACTAATTCCGTCTCTTCGTTTTCTTAAACCTTATAATCTAGGGTTTAGACGGAAATAGTCCCGCGCTTTTTATTTCCCTTCTGCACTTGATCTTTGTTTTCTTTGCAGGAACTCTCAAATGGCAATCACAGCGGCGATTCTATCAAGCATGAAGTTCGATTCTGGCTTTGACATTGATCTTGAATCATTCAAGCACTGTGACCAGATTTTTTAGGATCTATTGAAGTTGTTTGATGAGCCAAGGTTACAGAAGTTGATGATGACAAGGATGAAGTTTCCAGTGACAGAAATTAAGGAATGGGCTTATACATCATCATCCCCAGATGGACAGTCGTTGGTTGGAACCATTTCTGAACAGGCGGTAAGTCTAACCCCTGTGGCTCTTATTGAGATTTTTGGTTTTGTTAATGGTGAAGATGATATTGAAATAGATAAGGAAGAGTTTTCTGTCATGCTTTCCAGAATGGGTCATGCTGATGCAAACCCTAACAAGCTTCTGAAGAATAACTTGTCGCCTCAATACAAGTTCTTGGCAGATATTGTGAAAAGTGTTGCTTGGGAAGCACACTGCCCATGATAACATTTTCAGGCATCAGTTTCTTTTGATGAGTGCCATAGTAAATCAGAAGGCAGTGAATTGGGCTGTAATTTTGTTTGAGTTGATAAAGAAGAAAATAAATAAGAGAGAGGTCTCTCTTGGCAGACTTCTAGGGATTTTTCTCACTAAAAAATGCCCTGAATTGTTTACATCCCCAACAGTCTTTATTAATGCTTCCAAGAGGCTGACCCCAGCACTTTTTGGAAAGTGGGAGAGGACCATCTCCAGGCCCTCTAGGGCTCCCTCCTCCCACAGGGCATCTGAGGACACAAGGACTGTTTCATTCGCTCCTCACCCTAGGGAAGATGAACTAGAGATTCCTCCTCCTCCACCTCCATCTCCAACTAGACCACCTTCTCCACTGCAACATCAACCAACTCCATCTCCAAGCCCTCCTCCATCTCCTCCTCCAGTATCTCCACCACCAACTTATCTAGAGGAGATCCTTACCACTACCATTTCTATCCAAACCTCACCCACCTTTGATCTTAACATTCCTTCACCAACTCCTTCTCCTTCTCCTTCTCCACCTCATTTACCATCTCATGAACCTTCCCCCCATCCAGAACCCATGGATATCCTTGAATCAGCCATTCCCCTACCACTTCCACCATCCGTACAGCATGTGGACAATCCACTTCTTCTCTACCATCCACATCTTCTGACCCATCTGCTCTCATTGCTCTTATAACCCTTTCCATCAAAACTATTGTAGAGGATACCATTACACCTCTCCTAGCTTCCATCAATTCCATTGTTGCCTCTATCTCTAGCCCTTCTTCATCTAGGGGCCTGGCAGCAGATATTACTACTACCAGGCAGGGGGAGATGTCCAGTGAAGAAGAAGAGGTTCTTTCTAATAGACATACTATCCATCCTTCAGGGGAATTGTCTGTTATCCTGGATCTTTTTTATCTTTCTTTTAGCTCAATTCTTTCATTTGTTACACCTCAGTATTGTACAAATATTGTGTGTTGTACTGCTCTAGTGAGCACAGATATTTTGCAATAGTTTCTCCAGAGCTTTTCAGCTCTGGTGCCTGAGCTTTCTAAAGCTCCAAAGGCTGAGCCTATCAGCATGGCTGAGGTTGAGATTTTAGAGCCCAAGGCTTTCTCTCCTCCAACCTATGTCTGTTCTACTTCTCCAGTCCCAAACTTGGATGAAGTTATAGCTGCTGATATACTAAAGAACTTAGACTTCAGAGCTCAAGGCTTTCTCTCCTCTAACCTATGTCTGTTCTACTTATCCAGTCCCAGACTTGGATGAAGTTATAGCTGATGATATAGATAAAGAACTTTCAGTTTCAGTTCCAAAAGAAGTAATTGTAGAGATTGATTCTTTGTATGATAATCCCCATGGATCTTCTGATGATGATCAAGCTGAGGATTCAGATTCAGATGACTGTAAAAAGAAGAAAATGTCCAAGAAGAGGAAAGCTCTAGTGAAGGAAGTGCCAAAGTATAATCCTCAAGATGATATCCCTTACTTTATCAGGCACACTATTACTCTCACTCCAACAACTCCTCACTGGATGAAATTTTCTAAGAATGAGTTGAAGGATCAAAAGAAAAGGAGAAAGACTGGTTCCTCTCCTGTCAAAGTTTTCAGGAAGGATCCACCACCTCCTCCTCCTCCTCCTTCAGCAGGTGTTATTGGCAATGTTGCTTCTAGAACTACTACCTCCTCCCAGCAGCAGAGATCTTATACCCCTCAATCTCACAGTGGACCATCCAGGTCTTACTCTAGGGTTTATTCAAGAGGGAGAGGTAGACAGTATGATCAGGCTGACAAATAAGACAGTTCAGATTTCAGCAGGAAATTCAGAATTCCTGGAAAGTTCAGTGAAGTCAGACCTCCTCCTAACCTTCATGACAGTCAGTCCCAGCAATTAGCAACAAAAACAAAGTTTCAAGAACAATCAATTAAGCAAAGGAAGCATCAAAAGACTTCTCTTGATTCAAAAGAAGATACATCACAGTATGAACCTGAGCTAGATCTAAATTTTAGGATGGCTAGGTTTCATGAACTGATTGCTCTCTCCGAGATGAATAAAGCTAGAGAAGAAGGAGCTGACCCTTCTCAATTTTCAACAATGTCTAAATACATGGAGAAAGAGCTTGAAAAATTTGTTGTAGATAAGAATATTTTTGATGTTAATGCTTACATGCAGGTTCACCCTGAGGTAGTTGTTCCCTGAGCAGCATCTCTAAAGGTTCTTGGTGAAGCTAACTTAAAGATGTCAAGACAACAAGCAGCAGATCCTAAAAGAAAATTTGAATGTGCGAGAGGTTCGATTTGGGTCGGTTTGGACCCAAACCAAAACCGAACCAACATGTCACGGTTTTTGGTTTGTCCAAACCGACCCGAACCGAACCCAGTCGGTTCGGTTCAAAGTCGGTTCGGTTTTTAGTCGGTTTTTTGCGGTTCGGTGTCGATTTTCTGCGAAAAAACATAATCAAGTACTATTTGATCGGTCATCATCCCTTTACTAATTTCATAATCTTTATCAACTGAAGGTTTATATTAAATAAATAACATATAATTTTTTTGAGTACAAGTCAGAGAGAAGGTTTATTAAATCCACATCACACACAAACAACTATTATATTCATGCATACAGAGTTTGGGTATATTGGGGCAAACCTTCCTTATGACATCTGACAATTCTCTATAATAACTTGAATAAATTTAATATTAATAGATCCAACAATAAGCAATCAGAGCAATTAAAGTATCACAATAGATAATCATTGTCATTATTAAATCAATTTAATGTACATAACATCTCAAATAATTAAACTCTTAATAAAACTCTTTTCCAACAGAATTACTTAGGATCTAAAGAACTCTCTAAACCTAAGGAGAAGGGTTAGAAAAATCTCACCAAGCACGAAGATGGGGAAAGTGAACTTCATTGTAGACCCAAAGGTGATCTGAAAGTTGCTCGATCAAATACACTCCAAAACAGTGGTAAAGTGCTCGGTTCGGTTCGGTTTAGTCGGTTTTCACAATTTGAAAACCGACCCGAACCGATAAGCCTTCGGTTTTCAAAAGCTCCAAACCGAACTGACACCGGACCGGGCGGTTCGGTTTCAAAGTCGGTGCGGTTCGGTCGGTTCGGTCAGTTTAGTCAGTTTTCCGTTTTCGTTCCTCACCCCTACTGACAAGTCTTCGAACTCTTTCATTTTGTGTTTATATCTCTTTCTATAAATTTCTGTTGAATTCTTTTATATTCATGACAGATATGTTTTCTTAGATTTGTTGTTGTATTCCTCTTTTATTATTTTGTTTAGTGACCTCACCAAAATAGGGGGAGATTGTTGGACCCCTAGTTTGGATTTGGGCTAGGTTCACTAATATAGGATGAATCAGACCCACAATGTATAGCCAGGGTCTAGTCTAGTGTCTTAGGTGTCAGTTAGATCAACAACTCAGTGAGACAAGATCAAGACATCAGAGACTTAGAAGACAGCAGAGACTGAACAAGACAGAAATTGACTAAGTGAAAAGAGCTCGACGATCTTCATTCTGCGTTCGATGATCTCAGAGTTAATCTCTTAATACTGAGATCGACAATTGCTGAACTTAATTAGACGATCTCTGATCTACTTTCAGGATTGAGATCGACGATCAACCATTTCAGTTCGACAATCTTGAAGACTAGTTTGGAAAGCAGAATCTCAGCTCAACGATAGAGGATGTTTGAGTTTGACGATCACAGGACCAGATCGACGATAACTTCCAGATCAACCATTATTCTTTGCAGTTATTGTTTTCTTTTATTGACTGAATATTTTATTGCTTATATGACTCTGAGTAATTGATGCATATATTCTCTGAATATAGTCGTTCCTTGGCAAGCATTAATTACTGGTATTCACAGAGTTATTATACAACTATTCATGGGACAGTTAGGGAAATGAATTTAATTCCCTTATAGCCATTGCACAAGTTCCCATGATTTTGACAGTCAATCAAGGTGTGCCTGTTCGAATTTAGATTGGATTATTCAAAGGAATCAGACATAGTGAATCAAGATAGGAACATACAGAGATTCACAAAGAGAACACAAGACAAAAAGAAGAACAGTTTTCAGTTCTTCACACAAGTGTTCTTCCAGGAAGCAAGAAGATACATTCATCATAATCATTCTAAGCTTTCTGGAAATCAAGACCTACACCCTGAGCAAGGTTTTGGATTCCTGAACCATTCAAGATCACAGGACAAGCCTTGACATCATCAGGATCACTCTCAAGTCTTCTCTCATTTTGTTTGAGAACAGAGAAGACAACTCAACTTTTACTTTCCCCCACTGTATACAGGGTTCTTAATCCCCTCAAAAGTAATTCTTGGTTTTGAGGTCTCCTGATCAAAAAACTTCAGTGGTTTTCCGACACCTGATCAAAAGCCAGAAGGGTTACAATATCTCCCTGCAAATAGATATTATTTGGTGGCAGTCACCTGATCAAAAACCTGAGAGTGATTCCTACCAGGGTGGTAGAAGAGTGGATGTACCCAGATTTGGGGAACCACTATAAATTTCTTGTGTCGTCTGGTTGATCATTTTCTTCTTGCTCTTGCTGATTGCTGTGATAATTAGAATAGATTGCCTATTTTCTTTTATTTATTAATTATTTGTATCACTTATATTTTAATTAAAATATAAAAGTAAAAAACATCAAAAAAAATTTAATACTCTTTTCACCCCCCCCCCTCTAGAGTAGATCTGAATAACTTATTTCTTTCAATTGATATCAGAGGATTATCAATTGCCTTAAGTCATTTCTTTCACATCCCCTTCGCACGGCCGACCACCCCAATTGCGTTGCCGACCGCCCATTACCGCACGATCGACTTCCCCCCCACCCCCACCCCCATCGTGCGACTAACCCCCCCCCCCCCCCCCCCCGTCTCGTCACTTACCGCCACATGACCCCAAGGCCATGTGGTCGGATGGCTGGCCTCATGTCATTGCAAATTCGCGCACGCCATGCTTGCGGTGGGCCACCCAGCCAGGTTACGCGGCCCCTTGACCGTGCGACGATGTGACCACTAGGCCGTATGACCGTCTTCCTAATTGGCCGCCACCGCACAACCACGAGGTCACGTGGATGCATGGCCACACATGGTCACCCCCCTGATGTGCGTTCGGCAAGTGCACCGGTCGCTCAAGTAATATAAAATGGGAGAATATCCCCAAGTATCGATCTCTTGAGGAACCTAGAGTGAGTGTGTGATTCGATTGTTTAGAGAATTAATTATAAAGGTAAAAAAGAAAATATGAAGTTTGGTGTTGGGGAGTGATTTGAACGAGAGCAACAAAATTAATAGTGTGGGTCACCTTCATCGCCTCGCTAGGGTGGATGGAATAATAGGCTAATGGAGGAAAATAGATGAGGATTGCAAGCACCTCTTTGCAATGCATGCAACTAGCAATTGCTAGTGCGACACACATACAAGGAAGGGGTGACGAGATGAATTGGGGGCGCTCCTCACACGCATAAACCATAGAGCAAACACATAGACACGTAAGATATCATTAATGAAGTTAGTGTTTAAACAATCGTCCAAAAACACCCAAATAAACAAAGAGAAGTTTACTACAAGCAAAGATGAGGGAAGAATACAACTGATGCATGAAGTCTCATCAAAGGTTCACAGTCGAAGTCGAGGGTTGTAAATCCTCCTCCGAGCTTGGGCTTTGACTGTCGTTCGGGGTCCATAAGAGTTGTCACCTTCTTCCAAGTTGCACATCTTCTTCGTAAATAGTCTCTAGTCATGTTCTTCATCGAAAAACTCTCTGCATGTAGCGAGAAATCTCACGAAACAAGGCTTGGATGCTCGCGAATGATGTAGGAGGTCGAGAGGAGACTTTAAATTGAGATTTGCAAGGAAAATGTAGTCGGAGCAGCTCGGTATGATGGGCAGTAGTGGAGAGGCAAACTTGCACGAAACTAGAACTCTGGAGCGGCAAAATGAAGATCGATCTGAAGTAGGGCGAAACCTGCGACTTAAATAGTACCCGGTCAAAAAATAAGGAATGCACGTCGAACACACGACCGTGTGTTCATTGTACGATAATTACAGTACAGAATCACCCAGCCTGGAAGAAGAGCCAATCGTGTGATTTTGAACACGCACTGGCAAAACACCCGATGCGAAAACAAAATGAACAGGCAGGGACAGGACGTTGAAAACTTAGGCAGAGAGAGAGAGATCGTATGTTTTCCTTCACGCACGGTTGAATCTAACCACGTGTGAAGAAAACGCACGGGCAACAATTTCATAAAATTTTAGACAAAGATAGGGGGTCAGATGATTTGGTCACGCACTGGAAAAACAGCCCGTGCGCAAGCAAATCGCACGGCCGGGGGTAGGGCACCAAAAAAACAAAATTGTAGGCATCACGCGATTGCGTCGAACGTGCGTGAAGAAAAATGCACGGCTGTGTGATTCCTATAGAAAAGAACTAGACTAGAATGGGGCTCTGTCCACCTACACAATAAAATCACAACTGGGGCACATGCCTCCAACACTCACAGAAAACCAAAATTAGCAAAATAAATACATGGGAGCACCATGTGCTTATCCCTAGCAAAATAATGCACAATTGCACATCATAACGAGAAAAATGTGCACTTTGTGTACGAATACAGATTGAATGAAATATGAGCAATAATGAATCTAAAGTTTAGTGCATATGCGTGAAAACAAGCCTGGACGATACCGAAAAATAGCACAAATATCAGACTCATCACCCCACGTCTACACACCCGACCAACTCCCTTGGTCGGCCCGTCGGCCGACCTGCCGTCCCACTTGGGATGTGATGCACGAAACGACAAGTGTACCCGTTGCTCAAGTAATATACAATAGGGAGGTTTTCCCGAGTATCGAATCTCTCATGGAACGCAGGATAGGGAGTGTTATTTTCTTGTTCAGAAAAGTAATTATAAAGATTTAAAACAAAAAATGGGGTTTTGATTTGGGTTGCAAAAATAAACAAAAACTAAATTTAACTGTTGCGAGTCACAGAATCCGCATCGCAAGGCGAATGGAACTACATAGACCGCTATGCTCTTCTTTGATCAGCGGATGAACGAGAAGGCAAGCGAATGAGGAGAACACACCGGTAGGTTGGTCATACACCACTAACAATTGCTAGTGTGGAAATCTCAACACCATGACGGAATGGCGGATGGAAAGGGGGTGTACCTCAATACACATAAACAACAATAACATCCAAAGACATGGAATTTAACATTACTAAAACAAGGTTTATGAGTTCATCATCCACAACACATGAAAATAATGAAGTAAAAAATCACGACAAACAAGAGGAGTGCTTGAGATACAATCAAAGAATGAAGACTCCTCAAGGATTCTCGGCCGGAAATGAAGGTTGTCAAGCCTCATTTGTGATCGGTCTACTATTTCCATCCTGGGTAGAAAAGGCTCTCACGACCTCCAAATTGACTTTTCTTCTTTGCTAATCACCCTTGGCCACATCCTTTGCAAGAGTTCCACTTGAATGTGGTGATAAATGCTTTGAATCGAACCATGAGAGCTAAGGATGATGGAGGCGGCCAAGGGCGAAGCCCTAATGGAAGATTTGTGGAGGAATGATTGTGGAAGCTCCTCCTAGAGGTGGGAGGCAAGGAGCGGCAAAATGGGGTGGATGGAGCAAAACTGGTGATCGAACAATGATCGATCTTAATTAGGGCGGAAATCTATACTTAAATTGCAAACAAGTTAAAAATTGTCACGCACGGTCGAATGCACAATCGTGCATGTGAAAAGTGTGAAACTAATCAGGCAGAAATCCCAACCAGGACAACATTGGGCTCGTGCGATTTTGCTTACGCACGGGCAAAATCGACCATGCGAGAACATATTTCACGAGCCATAAAAACATAAATTTTTTCGACAAAAGATGTCGTTCATGCGATTTTACTCGCGCACGGATGAAACTTATCATGCGAGAATAAAATACACGAGTCGGGGCAGATCAACTTATTTGGGCATGGAATAACACACACGGTCACAGAAATTATGTGTCAAATAATCGCATGATAGTGTGATATACATAGGTATGGATCAAATGGAATGGGATCTTCCCACCTGCAATTAAAACCAACAATCTGGGTCCATAGGCCACCAACAACACAGAAATAAGCCACAAATAATAAATAAGGCATTGGATAGCACCATGTACTTACCCCCAACGAAAGAGTGCGCAAGTGCACACCACAACAGATTAAAAAGTGCAATTCGTGTACAAATGAAGAACAAGTATAAAATAAGCAATTATGAGCGAAATGAGAATTGTATGTGTGAGAAAACATACTCAGATGAGTCTGAAAACCCCTATAAAATTCGAACTCATTAGGGCGCAAGATCGGCCACCTGGTCAGCCCCTCCCCCGGTCAGGCCTTGTAGCCAACCTCCGTCGCTGGTCTCGACTAGTCAGCCCATTGAGATCTGTCTAATCTCCACTATCTAACTACCTCGGTCACATAACCACCGTACTCCACGATCCGTGTAACCACCCTTTTTGGGGTGTGTATAACCGAATGCCCATAATGGGTATGTGCATAACCGATCACGTAAATATATGACAATGACACTCAATACTTTATCCCACTATAGTGGGGTTGGCTATATGGATCATTTGTCTTCATTATGCCCTATCTTTAGTCATAATCTCACTAATGCCTAAGCACATCATGTCTTTTCTTATAGTTTCACTCCAAGGATTTATTGGTCTACCCCTCCCTTCTTTAACATAGCTAGTGATTAGACTCTCACAACGTCTAACATGTGCCTCTAATGGTCTCCTTTTATGTGTCCAAGCCATCATAGTCCAGCTTCTCGCATCTTCTCTACAATTGGTGTTACTCCTGTCTTATCCTTGGTATATTCATTTCTAATTTTTTCTACTCTTGTGTGTCTACACATCCACCTAAGAATTCTCTTCTCCACAACTCCCATTTTTTCTCATGTACACAATTCATTGCCCAACCGTTAGAGAGCTTCGCTGCTCTAATTGCAATACAATAAAACTTGCCTTTAATTTGTAATGGTACTTTACGATCACATAAGATTGTAAAGTGCCTCTCCACTTCAACTAACCCGCTTGGATTCTATGTGTCACATCTTTATCAATACCTCCATTATTTTGAACTATCAATCCATGATATTTAAAACACTCACTACGGGAAATATCTTAATCACCAAGCTTAATAACGAAGACATCAGTCCTTCTTGCACTGCTAAATTAAGCTTCATATACTCAAACTTTTCCATGCTCAACCTAAAACCCATCTTTTCTAAAGAGTCTTGCCAAGATTCAAGTTTTGCATTTACACCCACGCACGTCTTATCGACAAAAACAATATCATCCGCAAATAATAAACACCAAGGTATTGCTTGTTGGATATGTCCGATGAGCTCATCTAAGATAAGGGTAAAGAGATAAGGGCTTAAAGCAAAATCTTGATGTGAACCAACAGTAATAGGGAATTATTGTGTTAATCTTTCACATATCCTCACCCATGTCACTGAATTTGTATACATATCTTCGATTATGTTAATGTATGTACATTTACACCTTTATTTATTTTCTAAGACTGCATAAGATCTCTCTTTGAACTCTATAATAAGCCTTCTCAAGATCGATAAACAACATATGCAAATCTTGTTTTCTTTCTCGATAGTTGTCAATGAGTCTCCTCAAGAGATGTATAACTTTGATAGTTGATCGCCTAGGTATGAATCCAAATTGATTCTCCAAGATGTTAATCTCTCGTCTTACTCTTTTTTCTATTACTCGTTCCCATAATTTCAAGGTATGACTCATTAATTTAATTTCTTAGTAATTAACACAATTTTATATATCTCTTTTGTTCTTATACAAAGGTACTAAGATACATTCTCTCCATTAGTCTGATATCCTCTTTGACTTCAATATCTTATTAAAAAAGTGTATAAGTCACAAAATTTGTTCATTTTCTAGACATTTCGGCGGGTATCGTATGACCCAACCGCCTTTCCATTTTAAACCTTTAGGGCATTTTTTACCGATCACGTAAATATATGCATAATAAAATAAAAAATATTGTGGTGCATATAACAAATATGTGCATTACGGTCTGTGTATAACAAATAATATGATTATGATGTGCACACAATCATATCTGTAATATATGTGTGTATACCACATAAATTGATTATTGTGTGCGGATAACCACAAAACTACTTATAATTGGCACATAAATTAGTTAAGGTGTACATATAGCCACAATACTACCCTAACTATTTATTTACCGAATGCTACCCTCAAACCTATAAAAGGGGCTCTAGGCCCTATTGAGTTTTCTCTAGGGATGCCACATCAATATATGCGCAACATAATAGATTACAGAAAACCCTAAACAGTAAACATGATCTTGTGAAGTTCATAAATTAAGAAAAACAAACGACATATACCTGTTGGGAATCGAGTCTCTTCTCGATCAAGATGCTCCAAAGTTCTGCTCCAAAAACTCCTTCAAACTGAGTTCACAATAACACAAAAATTGATCTATGTATTTACGAGAAGATCCACACAAATGCCAAGAAACATCTCGCTAGCGTCACACGAAAGTAGGCTGGAGGAGAGATTGAGTCCTCCATCTCCACTAACTTCTAGGTTGGATTACAAGAGAAGATCGTCAGTGCAAGGATCTGATTCGCCAATCGAAAACTACCGGATCAACCACTCTGAATTGTTCTGGTCGGGGATCGGGATAATCAGAAAACTTAACCATAAATATGGAATTATATCTATATATAATGTTCAGTGAACCGGGTTCAGCTACAATGGGAAATACTTAAAGAAAAGCCAAATCGGGTTCAAGGTTTAAAACAGGGAGAAACAGAACTGTCTTTTTCTGAGTCGGCTAGATGTCTAGTCGAATTCATCTAGTCATTCAGCCAAACCATCTAGTCAAATATCTAGATTGACCGACTGAATCTGTCATGACAACTCTGAACTTATCTAGTCGAACCTTCTAGGATTTGGTTAGACGATCTAGTTGAATCTGTCCAGATAACTCTAAACTTATCTACTCAAATTCTTCCAGACCATCTAGTCGAATTCTTACAGACCATCCAGTCGAATTCTTCCAAACTATCTAGTCAAATTCTTCCAGACCATCTAGTAGAATTCTTCCAGATGAACTATACTTTCTCCCAATCATCCAAGTTTGACTTTACACTCAAATCCTATATGAGTCGAGTCACCCTGATATATTATCCAATTTCTCAAACGTTATTATGTGCGACCCCATAAGCATATATTACGTTGACAACGAGATTAACTCGTTGATTACTTCTAGATCACAATGACTCCAACAAGCCTTTCTTTCATTCTATATGATTTCCTACGCACGAGAGAGCTCCTGAAAATTTTTTTGATGATCTCTCTTTGCGCTCGAAGGAACCCTCAAAAATCTTCGAATACCTTCGAAGATTTCTTGAAGATCCTTCAAAGACCCCTTGGAGATTTCACCGTGCACATTGCCCTCCGTGCACATTGCACTCCGTGCACATTCCACCCCGTGCACATTGCACTTAGCGCACATTACGTTGCGCACATTACGTTGCGCACATTACGCCCTACACATTGCAACGAATGCATCACTCTGTACTCCTCCGCTCGCAATCAGAGACAAACCCCAGACTCTAGATCGCACCGAGCGCTTCGCTCCTGCTTCTGAACACTGGTCGAAGACTCGAGAGTGCAACAAGCACAGTGCTTCCCACAAATACAATTTAGAAAGTACTTAGCTCCACGTGCGGTAACAAGTCACCCTCAGAGCTTCTTTCCCATCTCTCTCTACAACTGTAACAAGAAACGGTCTGTCGCCCTCAAGTTCTCTACAACTTGTAACAAGTAAAAAAATAATGGATATTTGGCCGGCACAGATTTGATCACGTGATTTTTTTTCCTCCTTTCTGAGTTTTTCCACGTAAAAAGTTCTCTTACCAACTGTCTCACTCTACTTTAACTATTTGTGCGCTCGATCACTCCCGAACTAAGACGGGTCGAAAATCTACCAGAGCACTGAGTTGAACAGCAATATGTAATAAAGATTTTTTTTCTAATACCTCGAAACAATCAGAGAAATAATTCTCAGCTATCTTAGCATAGCTGTAGGTTAGATTCCGTGTTAAAAGAAGAAAGGCATAAAAAGAGATAACTATAAATATGAATTTTTGGCCCACCAATAAAATACATTTTGGTCATTTTAAAAGAACTTCCGCTGAATATTCACTCACTTACACTATTACACGTACAATATTTATTTTAGTGTAAATTGGGCATAAATAGTGAAAAAATTGGGATAAAGAGTTGATATCGAGTTGAGCTCGAGTGATTTTGACTTTACTCGAAATTGAAATTTTTGACACAGCTCAAAATTGACTCGAATCAATTTCGAGTCAGCTCGACTCGAAATGACCTTATTCTGAATCACCCCGAAATCGAATCGAAACAGCTGAAATATGAGCAATTTTTTTTCTTTATTTCTAGTTGACTCAAAATTTAATTGGATAATTTATAAATTTAACATATAAAACACTAAATCATTCATTCTTTTTATTTATATTTAAATTTTATTGTTTATAATTTTAAAATAAGAATATATCAATCAATAAACAATATTTTTAATTAATTCGAACTGATTCAAACATATTTCGAACAATTCAAGGCTGACTCAAAATCGACACGAAATTAAATTCGAGCCAAATTGAATCAACTCAAATTGAGTCAAATCAATTTTAACTGAATCCGATTCAACACAATATTTGAGCAGTTTTTGAACGACTATCGAGTTTTGAATAATATGCTAAGCCCTAGAAATATGCTTGTAACAATATTTTACTCAATATTATGTAAACACAATAGATAACTCATGTAACTACGCGTTAGGACAACAAAGACTTATTTTGGTGCATTGGTAGCAGTCATGAATGCGGTGGTTATGAGCGTCCTTTACCTAAGAAACTTCATCCACTTTTATATTCAAAAACTAGTTTTATTTTCTTGATGATAGTCATAACCATCATGTGAAATCAACATTTTATGACAATGACGTTTTTATCCAAACTTATAGAAGCAAAAAACATCATGCCAAACAGAACGTAAGAACATTTTGAAAAAAAAGACACTAAAACAAGAAATCAGGAAGTCAATTGTGCTTCAAGAACCCCTTATTAAATAATTCAAAGTACAACTTCCACTATCAACTATGCATCAAACAAAGCCAAGAACCCCACCTGTCATCAATGTGTTTCAATGGCAAAAAAATTATTTGCAACACATCATTATATTTATATAGGGATAAGTACCAGGACCTCCCCCGTGAATTGGCATAATTATAGGTCGTACTCCTCTATCTTTATATTAGAAATATGGATGAAAAATGATAAAATCAGCCAAATTATTTTATGATATTTAAATTTTATTCTTTTACGATGATTCAGGATTCATTACAAAGAGCAAAATGTAATGCATCATTTGCAATATAAAGCTATTATAAAGTGTAAATTAGAATATCATAAAATAATTTGACATATTTGTTCAATTTTCATCTGTATTTCTATAGAAAAAGGTCATGCCTTTCAATGTAGCCATTACAAAGAATAAAATTGAAAATCATAAAATAATTTGACTGATTTTATCAATTTCCATCCATATTTCTAATGGACATGATATTTTGTAAATTGAGAAAACTTAGGAGAGAGATAAAGATAATTTTGAAAGATAGAAAGGTGCAACCTGGAATTAGGTTCCGGT
The DNA here is from genome assembly GCA_039513925.1 of Platanthera zijinensis. Classification (NCBI taxonomy): domain Eukaryota; kingdom Viridiplantae; phylum Streptophyta; class Magnoliopsida; order Asparagales; family Orchidaceae; genus Platanthera; species Platanthera zijinensis. Next base: position 79,306,934 of record CM077079.1, read on the forward strand.
AATTAACCCTATCTATGTAAGTTGAATTAGTCCATTGACCACGACAAAAGAACAAAAAAATTAGTAGAACAACAACAATAATGCTACAATTGAGTGGTTAATTATGTACATTCCTCTCACTTCTTAATTTTTCTAATGGGATTAGGTTTGTCCATTCATCTACCATATGCATATAGTTTTCTTTATACATATTAAAAAAATTGGATTAGCTATGATTGCACTATTAAAATACTGAAATCAAGAGCTTCCAATTGATAATGATGATGATTTGGGTGTGTCACAATCATCGAGATCATCAAAAATCCCATAATCATCATCCACCTCAGCTGCTGACTCAGGCATCTTCCACCACTCGGTCGAGATATCATCGTTCTCAAAGAGACCCAGTACCTGGAATCATACACTTAATTGAGAAAGTTCATGGAATTGTTATGATCAGATCACATCATTAATTCTGTCAAATAAAGGATCTGAATGAATGAATTGAAGGGGATCAACTTATGACTTCTATATCAACATTTTATTAAGGCTCCGTTTGACACGGTGGTGGTGGTGGTCATGAATATGGGGATTAAATTGCCATTGGTTAACGCCCACCTATGGAACTTCATCCACTTTTATGTTCAAAGAGATGATGTTTGTTAGGCGATCCTTAACGAATGACGGCTTAACCCATGTGTTTACGATCGCCACCACCCTGCCAAACCGAGCCTAATCACGACTAAAACTAATACTCTGATGTAGCCTAACATAAAAAGTCTGAATCTTTCAAGAAAATGTTCCTGTTAGAAGTTTATATTCAGACAGCTTGTCATAAAGCTCTGTTTGAATTAAAGTTTCCAACCAAAAAGCTATTGCTTTCACGAGGAGCATGTGAATGATGGGTATCAGTGGTCCATTCACCAACAGTGTAAGAAACTGGCAAATTTTATCATCTTAAGTCTGAACATATCTGTTATGGACTTGGGGAAAGCTTTTCTTCTGCCTGAAAGCAAAAGGAAGCAATAATAAAGGTGGAGACATTAATTTGATATAGTATAATACCCCTTCCCATGACATTTTTCCTGAATGGATCAAATCTTTCTAGGTAATCCATCATTTTTGTGCATTTTTCTTCATTATAGCCATGTAAGTACATAGTTTATAATATTTATTTTATTAATAGCTATTAAATACACTTAAAATCATTTAGTACTAGGAGGACAAGCAAAAGAATGTATAAAGGGCAAAAAGGCAACATGAGCTTTCCCAATATGGGACAAAATATTTGAAAATACATGCCAAGTGCAGGAACAGTGACTGAATGCCCATTCGGCATAAGATGTTGGACATGAAAGCACATGAGAAAGCGTCTTGTGTCTACTCTGATATCATATTAGAAGTCATACATCCAAAGTAAAGCCAATTTACAATAGCTATTTAAAATTTCAAACCAACAAAAGGGCAAAATATAAGTTATCACTAATATATTTTGTACAATAAAAAACAAAGGTGAGGTACTTCTCATTCATACAGAAGCAAACATCATATTCTCTGGAGTAATTGACAGGGAAAGAATAATAAATGAGCCAGAAAAGTTGAAGATAACAAAGCACTAACCACATATTTTGAGCAAATAATTATTTAAGGATGTTAAAGTTCCTTAAACAATCATCATTTATTTAGCCTACTCTTCTTCACCAACTCTTTATTTTTTTTAGAAATATTTTATAGCTAAAAAATACTCCATATCTGCTTCAGGAGATGGAAATGAAGGCTTTAGTAGTTTTTAGCTAAGGACGACTTAGCAATTATGGGGGTTTTGGTTCTACTAGATGGTAGTAATAAAGTCAATGTAATCTATTGTTTTTTATATGATTTATTTAGGGTTATCTATACTATATATTTGTTGAATTTGTTGAAGTGGAAGTAGGCGGTCTGAGCCAGGCAGACCGCACACACCGCAATAACCGCTGCAAGTTAGCGCGGTTAGGTGTTGACGGATAACCGATTTCTGGCTAATGTTTCCTTCCCCGCGGTCTGTCTCAGCATGTTTCCTGGAGGTGTAACCGGGCGGTTAGAGGAGCTAACCGTGGCTTGCGGTCTGGATTGTGAGACCGCGGAGTCCACTGAGGAGGCGGGTCCTTTGTTTCGCGTGGAAGCCGCACAGCTAGCACAGTTAGTGGAGGATTAACCGTTGAGCTTGTTGTGGTCCATCCGCGGGGTCTAATGCCAGAGACTGTTGGGTTTGTGGACTTGGTCACGGTGTTGTGCCAGGTCTGTGTTGTTGTCTAGTTCGCAGAGACCGCATGGGTTGCGCGGCTTGTCGCCAGGTTGTCGGTTACCCTATCGATTATGGGAGGTGATCGCACTCCCCTGATCGCCTATAAATAGGGGTCTCCGACTCATCATACATAACAAGAACAGTGAGAACTTGGCTTGCGTTCTGAACTTGCGGTTAGACTTTGTTAACCGTGCGACTAAGTGAAGATTGACTTGTGTTGTGTAGGTTATGCGGCTAGCACTGAACAACTAGGCAACTAGTTGGAGGCCCAGTGTGAAACAGTTGCTAATAGCAGCTTGTGGTATACAACAGGTTGTGATTAGTGCGATTAGAAGTCTTCTTTCTCGGGGTTGCAGACAAGTTCAATAAGGCAGTTCGTCCGGTCTCAACGAGTAGGTGGTTTCCAAGTTCATCAGCACCTGTTCGCGGTTAAATTCAGCGGTCAGGTGACCTCGCGGTCAGCCGATTAAGAAGCGGCAGACAGGGTTGTTCTCAACATTCAATAAGCAGGCGATCCGCGCGGCTTGAGAAGCAGTCTTACAGTTTGGCGGTTTCGGCGTTCTAAAGCTGCTAGCGGCGACTTGGCGGTTTCGGCGGACAGCTTTGGCGGTTAGGCGGTTACTGGTGTCAGTCCGCCAGTTTTACTCTTGCTTGTATTTTTTTGCTTCCATCGGGTGCATTGCGAAACCATATCTCGCAATATATGTCTCGCATTGTAGAGAAAATAGTTGATTATATTACAACACTTGTTCTTCTACTGTTTCTGGTTACTTGGCTTGGTGTGGTTAAGTGTTCTTACGACCTTTCTCAGCTTCTCAAAAAATTTTACATGGTATCAAAGGGACAAAGGATTTAACAATGATCAACCTCAGAGGTGTGCTAGTCTTTTGGAAGCTTAAGTAAATCAGAGTTATAGCAATGAAAGCCGGTTATGCAATAGGTCTGAGAATTGAGCTCCTGATGCAGACCAACTTTAAAAAGTGGAGGTCGTGCATAAAGAGCTATCTTCTAGGCGAGGACCATTGGGAGGTCATCGGTGGAGACGGTAGGCAAGAGGTTGTTGCTGCTGGAGAGAATGCTGAGGCGGCAAGGGCTTGGAGGATAACGAATGTCAAGACAGAGTTCACTCTAAAGAGGACAATCTCACCGGAGCTTTTTGACCACATCATTGGATGTCGATCGGCTGCTGAGATTTGGACGGCCATGGATGGTCTGTTCAATAAGAAGAATGTAGCTCGACTATAATTTTTGGAGAATGAGTTGGCGAGAGATACTCAAGGGGAGCTATCCATATCATCCTTCTTTCTGAAGATGAAGAACATGTGTACTGAAATTTCAACATTGGACCCGGAAGAGCCTATCTCAGAGACAAAGCTGAAGAGACACATTATCCGCGGCTTGCGGAAGGAATATGTTGCCTTCGTTACTTTTGTGCAAGGCTGGGCCAATCGGCCATCTTTACTCGAGCTGGAAAATCTGCTGGCATCGTAGGAGATCCTGGCGAGGCAGATGACTGGAGTCTCTATCTCTGGAGGAGAGAGTGAGGTTCTTTACTCAGGGAAGAAAAAGAGATGAGACAGAAAGAAGAAGTCACTTGTTGGAGATGGTCTATCTACTTCATCGCAGCAGGAGAGGAGCAAGGCTCCTAAGCAAGATGAAGAGAAGAAGGGAAGACCAAGGTGTGACAGGTGCAACAAGCTTGGTCACGCAAGGAAAGACTACAGGGTAAATCTTCAGTCGGGGCACGCTGCAAGAAAAGGAGAGGCTGAATCCAGGGATGAAGAAGGTGGATAGGGGAATGCATTCATGACGGCAACGACTGTTCGTGCATTGACCTCCATCAACTATCAGGAGGACTGGATTGTTGACTCGGGGTGTTGACATCATCTCACCGGGGATGATTCAAAGTTTTCTTCTCTGCAAGCGTACAAAGGTAATAATGTTATTATTACTACAGACGATATTGTGCATACAGTCGAGAAGGAGAGGACGGTCTCTTTAGGCAGTGATAATGATCCACTCACTTTAAGAAGTGTATATCACGTGTCGGGAATGAAGAAAAACCTCTTCTCCGTAACCAATGTGGGGATGCTGGGTATCACATTCTGTTCAGCCCGAGAGAAGTGAAATTTCTCCGAAATATATCATCCGGGAAGGCTGACGTCAATCATGTTGGGAGGAGAGTAAGAGACTTGTCCGTGTTATCGACAAGCTCTTATGTTGAGAAGATGGGGGCTAATGACAGCGGTGTAATCTGGCATGAGAGACTGAGACATGTTGGAATGGATAGGTTGAAGGCTATGAAGGCGAGAGGTCTGGTGCATGGTCTGCCTAGTCTTTCATCCTTTGGTGACGGTCATGTCTGTACGAGGTGTTAGTATGGAAAGCCACATCGCCTTCCATTTGACAAATCACAGACCAGATGCAAGACACTGTTGGAATGGATCCACGGTGATCTGACGGGACCGACTATCACCCCCAGTCTCGGAGGTAGCAGGTATATGCTGGTTTTTGCTGATGACTTTATCAGGTATACTTGGGTATCATTTATGAAGAAGTCAGAGGCGTTCGAGAAGTTTGTGGAGTTCAAGGAGCTCATGGAGGGCCAGCTTGGTCTGCAGATAAAGAAGTTGAGAACCGACAATAGAGGAGAATTCAACTCAAATGAATTCTCCAACTTCTGCAGGAAGCACGAAATCCGGAGAGTTTATTTGTGCACTTACTCCACAACAGAACGGAGTTGCAGAGCGGAAGATCAGTCATTTGACGGAAACCTGCAAATGTTGGCTTCACTCCAAAGGTATTCTCAGAGCCTATTGGGCGGAGGGAATGACCTGCGGAGCTTATGTCATCAACAAAATGCCTTCATGTCCCAACAATATGAAATATCTACATGAGCTGATGTTTAAGAAGAGGCTCAGTGTGAAACATCTTAGGGTGTTCGGGTATACCCGCTAATCGCTATGTGCACGTTTCAGATGCTCTCAGGACAAATCTGGATGTGAAAGCGAGGAAGCTTGTCTTCATTGGCTATGAAGAGAGGAAGAAGTGCTAGAAGTGCATGGATCCTGAGACACGAAAGTTTGTAGTCTCCAGCGATGTGGTGCTTGACGAATTGACGTCATACCAGGGTAGTTCATCTGTGGAACCACAGGAAAGCAGGTCAGAAAGAGGGCAAGGTGAAGCTGCTTGGGATCTTCTGGTGGAGCTGTCTGTGTCACAAGGAGCTCCAGCCATATCTAGCTCTGGGGTTGATGCTTCTGGAAGCAGGAGGAGCGATGCTCCAAGTGTGCATGAGAGTACAGCTGATGCAGAAGTAGCAGTTGATGTGGTGGATCAGGGTCAAGCCCCACGGAGGTCCAAAAGGACCATTATTCCACCAGCTCTGTACAGGGCCAGGAACATGGTGAGTTTCGTCTCATGTTTCTTCGCAGGTCCCTTGGATGTGCAGGTGTCGTCAAGCTTTGAGAATGCCACTGGGATCAAGGAGTAGGAGGATGTCATGTGTGAGAAGATAGCCTCCCTCAGGAAGAATGAGACTTGGGATCTTGTGCCCAAGATTAATGACATCACTCTGATGACCTGCAAGTGGGTGTACAAGCTCAAGAAGAAGACTGACTACAGTATCGAGCGGGACAAGACTCGCCTTGTAGCTCGGGGGTTCTCGAAGCAGTACGGGAAAGACTATGAGGAAACGTTTAGTCTGGTGACCAAGATGACTTCAGTTCGGGCGTTGATTCCTTGGCGGTTTGCCAAGGGTGTAAGATTTGACAACTCGACATGAAGAATGTGTTCCTTTATGACGAGATTGACATGAACATTTTCATAGTACAACCACCTGGTTATGTTTCTGAAGAACATCCAACACTCGTATGTAAGCTCAAGAAAGCCCTTTATGGGTTGAAGCAGGAGTCTTGAGCGTGGTATGTGAAAATCGCAGAATACCACCAGTTCTGCGGATATTTTGCTTCAGACTCTGATTCGAGCATGTTCATTAAGAAGAGAGGAGAGCATCAAGTCTTGGTACTGCTGTACGTTGACAATAAGCTCAAAACAGAGCTGGCTATCAGATTCGAGATGAAGGATCTTGGGGAGCTCCACCATTTTCTTGGTCTCGAGGTGGAGAGGAAAAAGAACGGTGTGCTCGTTTCCCAGAAATGCTATGCGGAGCGGATCGTTAAGTGGTTCGGCATGCGAGAGGGGAAGAACATCTCTACTCCACTGGAGGTCTGTCTAAAACTTCGGCGTGATGAGGGAAGAGTTCTTCCAGATCCCTTGGTATTTCGGGCTCTGGTCAGGAGCTTGATATACTTGGCAATTATGAGGCCGGATATTGCTTATGTTGTGGGCCGAGTAAGTCGGTATATGCAGGAGCCACGAAAACCTCATCTGACGGCGGCTAAGAATATCTTGAAGTACATGAAGTGCACTTCAAATATGAGTCTCTTTTATGAGAGGGACACGAGCTTCAACCTGTACGGTTACAGAGATGCTGATTATGAGGGAGATACAGACGATCGAAAGTCGACGTCTGGATATGTCTTCATGTGAGGATCGACAGCTATCTCATGGTGCAGCAAGAAGTAGAATTCAGTGACTGTCTCCACTACAGAAGCAGAATACAAGGCTTTGGTCTTGGCAACATAGGAAGTCATCTGGCTTCGAAGGTTAATGGAGGGCATCCATGAAGAGGTGCGAGATCCTACTCTGCTACGCGATGACAATGAGAGTGCCCTCAAACAGGTTAATAATCCAGTTTATCATGCGCGGACGAAGCACATCGAGATGGAGTATCACTTCGTTCGGGAGAAGGTGCTGGAGGGGTCTCTGATGATATAGTATGTGCAGAGCCAGGACAACATCGCGGACATCTTCACGAAGTCGTTGTCGAAGAGACCATTTATAAGTTTACGGTGATTGCTCGGGCTGGTCTCCACTTCCCACTTCAAGGGGGAGTGTTGAATTTGTTGAAGTGTAAGTGGGCAGTCTAAGGCAGGCAGACCGCACAGACCGCAATAACCGCTGCCGGTTAGCGCAGTTAGATGTTGGCGGATAACGGGTTTCTGGCTAATGTTTCCTTCCCAGAGGTCTATCTCAGCATGTTTCATGGAGTTGTAATCGGGAGATTAGAGGAGCTAACCGCGTCTTGTGGTCTGGATTGTGAGACCGCAGAGTCCGCTGAGGAGGCGGGTCCTTTGGTTCGCATGGAAGCCGCGCAGCTAGCAGTGTTAGTGGAGGATTAACCGCTGAGCTAACTGTGGTCTGTCCGTACGGTCTATTGTCATAGAAAAATTAATTTGTGGACTTGGTCATAGTATTGTGCCAGGTATGTGTTGTTACCTAGTTCGCGGAGACCGCATGGGTTGCGCGGTTTGTTGCCAGGTTATCTGGTCGCAACCCGGCTTTGCGGTCTGGTATTGGTGAGGTGTTGTTAGTCGCGGGATGATGGAAGGTTACCCTATCGCTTATAGGCGGTGACCGCACTCCCCTAGTCGCCTATAAATAGAGGTCCCCGATTCATCATACATAACAGGAACAGTGAGAACTCAGCTTGGGTTTTGAACTTCGGCTAGACTTTGTTAGCCGTGCGACTAATTGAAGATTGACTTGTGCTGTGCAGGCTATGCAACTAGAACTGGGTGACCAGACAACTAGTTGGAGGCTCGGTGTGGAACAGTTGTGGAAAGCAGTTTGTGGTATACAGTAGGTCGCGGTTAGTGTGACTAGAAGTTTTCTTGCTCAGGGTTGCGGACAAGTTCAATAAGGCAGTTCGCCCTGCCTCAGCGGGTAGGTTGTTTCCCAGTTTATCAGCACCTGTTCGCGGTTAACTTCAGCGGTCAGGAGAAAAAGAAGTGGCGGACAAGGCTGTTCTCAGCTTTCAATAAGCAGGCGGTCCGCGCGGGTTGAGAAGCAGTCTTACAGTTCAGCGGTTTCGGCGATCTGAAGTCGTTAGCGACGAATTGGCGATTTCGGCGGTCTGAAGCTGTTAGCGACGACTTGGCGGTTTCGGCGGACGGCTTTGGCAGTTATGCGGCTTGGGCGGTTACTGGTGTCAGTGCGCCAGTTTTACTCTTGCTTGTATTTTTTGCTTCCATCGGGTGCATTGCGAAATCTAGCAATGTATGTCTCACGTTGTAATGAAGATAGTTGATTCTATTACAACTCTTGTTATTCTACTGCTTCTGGTTACTTGATTTGGTGTAGTTGCGTTTTTGCGACTTTTCTCAGCTTCCCCAAAATTTTTACAATATTAAGTGAATCTTGATATTTGGATTTGTCACCATCAAGTTCACCACATTCGTTCGATCACTTTATATAAAAAATCCTTTTGATGACACCATTCATATTTTTCTGTTTTAGCTTCCTTCATCTCATTTATTACTCAACTATGTAATAATAAAAAGATAATAGTTAGATACAAATAAATATACTAGAAATAGAAACACGCAAACTAAAAAATATATAAAATAATTATAACAAAATAATATTGTAAAATACATCAAGTAAAATAATGTAAATAAAAATATCTATAATAATGAAAGTAGAGCATTCATTGGACTATGTGGTGATCAAAGTGTTGACATCACCTATTAGGGGTTTTTTCACAGTTGTACACTAAATTATATATTGTCATCCAACATTATGGACATGGGGCGACCTTGCTCCCAACACTAATATTTAAAGATAATTATTCTTATGAGTATTATGAGAACTAATGTTAGGATTATGATCACATCTACATCTAAATGTAGCTAATATAAGACATTTAGGCTCTGTTTGGGGGGACTTATTTTCACCGGTCAAGCGATTACGACCGAATGATCCGGATCCGGACCTTAATTAAGGTCTAGATCATACGATCGTAATTGTTTGATAGGTGAAAATAAGTCCCCCCAAACGGAGCCTTAGTCATATGAAATATGATTTGAAGATTTCAACAAAGTAAACACGATGCATCTTTAAATAACATTTATGGCATTACAGTTGTCGCCGAACCGACGAACAATATACATACCTCCGTCATTGAAGGGCGCCATGCCGCAGTTGCCCTGATGCATAGGGAGGCGATGAAGGCGAGCCTCTTTAGTTGATCAATATCATAATTCTCTCCTAATCTTGAATCTACTACCATTTCTAATTTTCCATCATTTATATATGGTTTTGCCTGTGAGTAATCAGCTAAGGTTATAAACTTAGATCAAAAGAGTTCATGTAAGCCAAAGGAGTAGATAAACTACCCAGCCAAGCAGGCTTTTGTGGGACCCATCCACTGGTTTTCTCCCTGAAATGATCTCCAATAAAAAAACCCCAAATGCAAATACATCAGTCTTCTCATCCACAATCCCATGGGTGAAGTACTCAGGTGCCAAGCACCTAATCATATATAAACATAGTTTTAGAATAAATAAGGCATATTTCAGGGATGGTTGATTCAACTGCATTTGCAATGCTGTAAACATATGAAATTTAGTAAAAAAAACACAGTTGAGATTGTAGTCCGGCATCAGGAAACTCATGTAATCTTAAGTTATTCTTGTCGGCTTAGTATAGACATGAGCCCTCTCCCCTACAACCAAGTGCTTTTAGGTTGGATGACGAAGTCTAAAATATGGTATGAGAGCAAGCTAATAGCCAACTCCCAGTAGCTTGACCAAAAAAAGTCTTTGTTAGGGGCCAAATACCCTACACATGAGAGGCGTACCAAAAATATAGTCCCACATTCAAAAGCTCATATAGTCTTGTGGTCTTAAAATAGATCTCAAGTCTCTCCACCTAAAATCAATTGACTTTAAGTTCGACGCATCTAGATAACACTGAATCAAACAACCCTATCATGAAACTCAAATCAAAGAAAATGTCATGAAAGCTGACCGACCCAAAGGTGCCTTCAATTGGCGCTACCGCACGGTATATCCACTCTGAGGGAAGCCATTTGGCTAGGCCGAAATCCGAAATCTGAAAACAAACACATCAATGAAACATCAACATGTTAATAGGTTATCTTGTAAATGCTACATGCCATGGTTGAGAACTGCCTTCATGCCATAGTACCTGAGGCTCAAAGCTGTCAGTTAGTAGAATATTTGACGCCTTAATATCCCTATGAATGATCCTTCTCTGACATACCTTATGCAGATAATGAAGGCCCCTAGCAGTCCCAGCCGCAACCTTATACCGGATCCTCCATTCCATTGGCGGTGAATTTGAATCTGTGGGATTGACATATTGTCATTAGACACAAAACCACGCACATCGCTCGGGTTTTCATGAGTAATTAGTATGAATTGTTCTTGAGTCAGTTGCAAACTATGGAGATTCGACGAAACCGATCCACGGGATGAGAAGTTGAATATGAGCTGCAGGTCTCTATCAATGCAGCAGCCCAAGAGTGAAGTAACATTGGGATGCCTGACATGGCCGACAGTCCCCAACTCTGTCAAGAAATCCTTTTCCTTCTGCTCATCAGTGGTTGCCCTTGTCAGCCGCTTCACTGCAACCACCTCGCCAGTTTCGATTTCACCCCGGTAAACTTCTGCATACCCTCCTCTCCCAACCAAGTTATCTATAAACAAAAGAAATGTTCGATATTGATTGCAAATCAACAAACAAGTTGAGAACTTGAGAGATGGGAAGGAGTCATTTTACCCCGATGAAAACCATTGGTTGCTTTGTGCATCTCCTCGTAGGAGAAACACCTCCATGTTGGCTTCGGAGTATGTGCGGCGGCGGAGTCAATGGCGACGGCGGCCGTGCCTTTACCCTCGGAGCATTTCAGTCCAGAGGGGGGCGGTGAGCGAGAGGAGAAGAGGCGCTTCAGGCTTCTGCTCCTTCGATACAACTGTTTCATTTTTTTTTTTCAATGAACTCTTTAAGCTCTACGAAGATGAGAAAGTGGAGATGAAAGGAGAAGCCGTAAAGAGGAATCAGACGGAAGGTGGAGTGTGGAGTAGCGCTTTAGGAATCAAGAAAGCAAGGAGCAACAATTTCAAGAGGAAGGATAAGAAAAGTGCAGACATGGTCGCTACTCTGCTATTGGCTATTAGAAAAGGGGGAAGCGGAAGACACCATTCTGTACATCTGTCCTTGTGAGGAAAAATTAAGACTGGGGAAGGGCGGTTATTTCCGTGAAAGAATTTATGGAAGTAGGGGAGGGGGTTGGCGAATTTTAGATTTGTTGGGAATGAGGACGGTGAATCAGAGTCGTTGGTTTAATGAGATTTCATCCATTAATTTGTACTTCTTATGCTTAGGAAGTTGAACTGTATGATACAGTTTTGTTGCGACTGTTATGGTGAGTGGCGGATACGGTTGTTCACGAATCGAGTCGAATATCTGTTCAATGGAATTCAAATGTCACATATAATGCAGAGATTCGGATTCGGATTCGAATTCGAATTTTTCTATTAGGAATAATTAAATATATAATTTTATTTAATATATATAATTTTATTAAATGTATATAATTTTATTTAAGTAATTTTACTATTTGCGAACTATTCGCGAATACTTCGAATAGGGATAAACTTATTCGGATTCGGATTCGAAAATTATTCGAATTCGAATTTGGATTCGAATCCGGATTTGAATTTCAAAATTACGAATATTTTTCGAATCTTCATGAATCGAACCTCGAATTATTCACGAACTATACTATTTGTTAACAACCCTAGTAGCGGACCCAAATATTTTCTTAAGTGTGGCCGGACTTAAAAATTGCAAAATAACTAATTTGAAAATTATGAAATAAGTATATTAATAATGACAAAAAATATATAAAAGTTGCACATATCGCAGCTCTGATTTTATAAAGGAAGAAGAGGAAGCTCGGGATCATAATTGCAAATCGCAAAAAATCTGCCTCCATTGAGGAGGAAGACCTGATCAGAGTAACTTGTACCGTTGTCCGAGAGTCTGACTTTGAGAAAGATGTGAAAAAAGTGTCCAAGGTTTAAACGTAGCTTATATATCTTTTTGTAAGAAATGAGGTATTAGGCATGTTTTAAGCCGTGACTAATACTATTATTTTTTTAAGAATTGGAGTATTCGTTAATGTTTAAACCGTAGCCAAACCATTATTTTTTAAAAAAAAAATGAGATATTAGTCATGGTTTAAACCGTTGTTAATATCATTTTTTTTAAAAAAAATGGGATATTAATCACGGTTTAAATCGTGATTAATATTATTAATATTTTTTAAATAACCTATGGTCCTTTTGTTTATGCTGTTGCTTATGAAAAACAGAATTTATGGAAATAGATTTTGAAAAAAAAGAGTTGATTTGAAAAATTGTAGTTTATATTAAAAATTTGTTTTGTAAAATAAAGATTGGAGAGTTGTTCTAAAAACAAATTTTTTTAGAAATATTTTAAATGCAAAATCATGAACTATTTAGGAAGGATATTTGATTACATCAAGAATAAAAATTAAATTCATATTTTGATGGATAATTGAGATAGTTATGATGGATACTTGAAGTGAGATAGATTTATTCATGAGACGTTAGCTGAGGTAAGTGGAAAGTCAAAATAAGGGAGAACGATTATAGAGAGAAAGACCGAAAAAATTGTAACAAATAATTAAAGTTTAATAAAGAAAAATCTCTCCATGGACACTGATTATAGTTACACTTCTCAACTGGCCATCAATTGACAGTAGAACGGGCATAATCATCATTTATTGTAGCAACTATAGCATCCCCTTTTACTTTAATAGTTCTATCTATTATTCGTAGAGCTGTCACTTAAAACCGAAAACCGCAAACCGAACCGGAACCGAACCGGAACCGCAAAGAACCGGACCGAACCGTTCGTAAATTATTCGGGTTTTGGTTTGAATTTTGGAACCGTGAATAACATTGGTCCGGGTGCGGTTCTTACATTTTATTATCCGGACCGGAACCGGAACCGGAACCGCAACATACAAGTCTCAAGCGGTTTCAAGATTTTTAGACCCGATCCGAACCGGACCGAGGTAGAACCGAACCACAACCCGTTTATTATTTTTATTATTATATTGTTATTATTTTATAATTTATCTATAATATTTATACTTACTATCACGAGTGAATCTGGTGCAGTTTGAACTCAAACCGCAATCGCACTAAAGAGGATGATTTTGGACCGAACAAAACTTCTCCGCATAAAAACCGTATGTTATGATTTGACATTGGTGCGGTTTGGAGTCAATTTTTGCCGTGCATTTTTTATTTTTATACAGTTATATAATATATTATTAATTTTACTAACATATTTTTTTGAAATATTTTATTTAAAAAATAAAGAAAATATAAAACTACTATTTATTAGTAATCATGAAAGACAACTAATTGTAAGCGGTTGTTACGGTTGAGCATATCGATGAGACGTTCGCAAGCCAACTAGAATTCGTGGCAAGTCTACACGCGTAGGAAGGAAATTGATATTATCCCATCAATCGCGGAAAAGGCCGCCGAGAAGTGCGCAACATAATTATTTTTATTTCGATATTGTTTTGAGTTTTACTATTTGCAGTCCGCTTTTATTTCATTCCGTCAAGCTTGATTTTGATTTTAGTTGGAACCGATTGGAACCAGACCAAACCGCATGGAATCGGACCGAACCGATAGTGACCGGTTTGATTTTGGTTCTTGTTGAACCGTAAACGGAACCGTTGACACAACGGTCCCAAAAATTAAGCTGGAACCGGAACCAGAACCGGAACCGGTCAAACGAAATAAGGTTTTGGTTCTAATTTGAAGAACCGTTACCTTAATGGTTCGGTTCATGATTTTAGTAGAACCGGAACCGAACCGGAACCGTGACAGCTCTAATTATTCGTTGAGGAACAGCATTTACAGGAAGAGCCGTGAGAAGATGACATATAGAAAACACAAGAAAAAATTAACACACGAAAGTGAAGAGCTTAAAAAGACATGAATTACAAAACTATGCACATGCCCTTTATTTTCATTGATAAACAATAGTAGAAATAAAAAATGTCATGGTGGGAGCAAAACTGTTAGAAATCAGGCCGGGACAACACATTGCGAATTCCGGTCCTGCCCGACTGCAGCCAAACGACATCAACATCCCCAACCAAATCTCCCCAGAAAGCTCCGAATTATCTACGAGAATATTCAGCGGTAGGTTGTTGAGACCCGGACTCGATCCCAGGACCTCCTTTATAAGAGGTCCCTCTTATAAAGGAGGTCCCGGGATCGAGTCCGGGTCTCAACAAGTCCCTCTTATAAAGGAGGTCCCGGGATCGAGTTCGGGTCTCAACAACCTACAGCGGAATATTCTGTTGAAAATGATGAAGTGAAAATGGGTGATTGGGCGACCTGGGCAACCTGTCCGCGCGGCCTTATTCAGACAGGACTGGCGGTTAGCCAGGTCAGCAGAGCTGGTGCAGAAGACTTGCTCTATGGCAGCCAAGGCGGTCTGTTCGCGCGGACTGTGCGGACAGAGGCGACGGCCAGCCAGGTCGTCTTATGCTAAGCCAGTGGTTTGGTCCCAGAAGGTAACCGAGTGGAAACCTTCTCTATCCGCGGAGTCCGGCAAGATGCGGACTGGACTGGAGCTCGGGAGATCGGCATGGCAAATGCTTTGGATCTCTGGTGGCACGACAAGTGGTAGCCGTGGTGTTCGTCGTATGGAGCGGACTGGACTAGAGCTCGGCAGACCGGCATGGCAGATGCCTTGGTCTAGCTCTGGTGGTGCGGCTGGTGGAAGCCGCAAGGATCGCCAGTTAGAGCGGACTGGAGCTGGAGGTCCTCGGGATTGGCGGACTGTTTCCAGTGTCCGCCAATAAGCGCGGACTGGCCCTTGTGGCCGGTGGTGTGGACTTGGTTCTGATCAAAGTCAAGGTTTGGCTCAGTCTGGCGAGATCGCGCAGTTAACGCGGACTGCTTCTCAGTCCGCCAAGCTCGACAGCAGTACCATGTGCCTTGGCTGCGAGTTTGGTGAATGCGGACTGGAGTTATGTCCGCAAGGCGTGTGGACTGGAGCCAGGTCCGCCAAGCTCGGCAGCAGTTGCCTTGTGGTTTGGTTGCAAGCTTGATGAAAGCGGACTAGTGTCGTGTCCGCCTTGGAATGCGGATTATTCTCCTTGTCCGCCGAGTCCGGTAGTTGACGTTGGTGCCTTGGCTGCGGGCTCTAGATACACGGACTGGAGGTGAGTCCGCAAGGCGTGCGGACTGGAGCGGTGTCCGCGGATTGGCGGACAATGTGTTGCTGTAGAGTTCGGTTGTTGGCGGCATCCTTGTTAGGTATTTGGCGATAAGGCGGATAGAGGTTAATGTCCGACCTTGGTGATGCTACTTGGTGGGCTAGCTATCCGGCACAGGTCGCGGAGGACTGTATGTGTATCCTCGGCTTGCGGATACACTTGGTTCTTGCTACGGGATGGGGGTGGTTATCCTATCGGCTAGGGCGGTGACCACACTCCTCACAGTGCCTATAAATAGGACCCCCTGTCACATCAACTAAATGTTAATGAATAGTAAGTGAACTTGCAGATAGTTGCTGCAGACTGGATTTTTGTATCCGTGTAGTTTGAGAAGATTGACCGGGTTGTGCTGTGCAGGTTTTGCGGATAGCACTGGAAGGTCAGGACTTGGTTCTGACTGCGGTCAGGGACAGCGCAGACTCTACGGATAGCAACCAGCAGTTAACAGCAGGTCGCGGGTTGCAGCTAGGCGGTCTCTCTTCTGCAACTAGTTTCCGAGTTCAATAAATTTTCCGCTTCTGGCGGCCTGTTCAGTTCAGCAACAGCTTGCGCGGTCTGGCGGCTAGGCGACCTCGCGGTTAGGCGGCTTGCAGATCAGCGGTTAGAGTTTAGCGTTGGAATAATGGGCAGTCCGTGTGGCTTGGTTGCGGTCTAGCGACTAGACAGACTTCGCGGACTCCGTAGATCAGGGGTGCAGTAGCGGCTTGGCGGTCTCAGCAAACTCAGAGGTCTCTGAGGCAGTCCGTCCGGCTTAACGCTCTTGTTTGCTTATTTGTTTCTCCTTTGTACTTGGAGAAATCATGTCTCGCCATGTATGTCTCGCCTTGTAAAGATTATTTAGTATAAGATTCTTGCTTTTCTGGTTTGCATCTGATTTATTTGGGCTCGTATAGGTTGAGTGTTCCTGCACCTGGTTTTCCGTCTTCCGCTATATAAAATTTCAACATGACATCAGAGGGAACAGAGGCTTGTGCAGTGGATCAACCGACAGTTTGCTTCAGTGCTTCTGTGAGTCTAAGTGAACCAGGGTTAAATGCAATGGAAGGTGATTTAGCTAAGGATCTTGGAATGGAGCTTCTTACATGGACTAACTTTGGTAAGTTGAAGTCATGTATGGAAATCTATCTTCTTGGCGAGGACCTTCGGGAGGTGGTTTGCGGAAGCGAAAGGCAAGAGGTTACTGCTGGAAATGCTGAAGTGATGAGAGCGTGGAAGGAGACAAACACGAAAGCAGAGTCTATTCTCAAGCAGGTTATCTCATCGGAACACTTGGACCACATCGGCGGATGTCGGTCAGCTGCGGAGATTTGGACTTCCCTCGATGGGTTGTTCAATAAGGAGGTGAAGTTGGTTGCAGAGGTTGGTTCCCTTACTTCTGATCAGCAAAAGAGGAGTGTTTCTCCTAGGCGTGATGGAAAGAGGAAGGAAGGACCAAGGTGCTATAAATGCAAGCAGCCTGGTCACCTCAAGGAGTGTAAGATTGTCTTTCACTCTGTGAATGTCGCTCATGTTGGGAGCAAAGGGAAGGACTTGGTTGAGTCGTCAACAAGTTCTGATACTGATCGGTTGAAGGCTAGTGATAGTGCAGCTATCTGGCATGAAATACTGGGGCACGTGGGGATTGACAAGCTGAAAGCAATGACAGTGATAAGTCTTGTGAGAGGCTTTCCTAGGATTTCATCCTTCGGCGACGGTTAAGCTTGCGCGGTATGTCAACACGGTGAAGCTTATCACTTTACGTTTGATAAGGCTAAGTCCAGGTGTAAGGCACCATTGGAGGTTGTCCATGGTGATCTGGTGGAACCGACCTTCACCGCCAGACTTGGAGGTAGCAGGTACATGCTGATATTGGTTGATGACTACTCAAGGTATACTTGGGTGTACTTATTGAGGGAGAAGTCGAAGGCATTCCGATTGTTTGTAGAGTTAAAGAAGCTTGTGGAGGGCCAGCTCTGTCTGCGGATCAAGAAGTTGAGAACGAGCAACAGTGGTGAGTTAGGCTCAACCACATTCTCTAACTTTTGCAGGAAGTATGGAATTTGAAGGGAGATTTCTTGTGGACATACTCCAAAACAAAGTGGAGCAGCAGATCAGAAGATCCGTCTTTTGATGGAGACCTGAAAGTGTTGGATTCAGTGCAAAGGCATTCCTAAGGCCCTTTTGGGCAGAAGGGATGGCCTACACGGCTCATGTCATCAATCGGATGCCTCTGAGTCCGATCAACACGAAGACTCTGTTTGAGCTGATGTTCAGGATAAAGCCCAGCGTGAAGCACCTTTGGGTGTTTGGATCTACCTACTATATACACTCTCTGGATGCTCTCAGGACGAAGCTAGTCTTTGTTAGGTATGATGAGCAGAAGAGGAGATGGAGGTGTATGGATACTGCGACGAAGAAGTTCATCGTGTCGAGAGACGTTTTTAATGAACTGACGTCATATTGGGGTAGCTCAAATGAGGCGCTAGAGGTGAGCAGGTAAGATGGTAGGCTGGAGGAGGCTGTTGCTAAGGTTCAGATGGAGTTGCATGTGTCACTAGGAGCTCCATGTTGTTCTAGCTCCGGGGCAGAGGCGTCTGGGTTGGGAAGCAGGGGAGAGATGCTCCAGGTGCTTCTGGCTCGAAGACGGTTGTTTCTGGTTCAGGAAGCAGGGGGAGCATTGCTCTAGGTGCTTCTTGTTCAGGTAGCAAGGGGAACGATGTTTCGAGCAGTTCTTGTTCAAGAGCGGAGGCTTCTGGTTCAAGTAGCAGGGGGGATCGTTGCTCCAGGTGCTTCTGGTTCCAATGCGGTGACTTCTTGTTCAGGAAGCAAGGAGAGCATTGTTCCGGATTTGCCCGGGAACGAAGCTGATTCAGGAGCAACGAAGGTGGTTAGCCGTGATTAGACTCTTTAGAGGTCGAAGAGGGTCATCAACCCACCAATTCGATATTGCAGAGGAAATACAGTGAGCTTGGTCTCATGTTTTCTCACAGGCCCTCAGATCGAGAAAGGGTCTTCTAGCTGTGACAACACCACTGGAGTCAAGGAGGTGAATGACGCCAAGGATGAGTAGGTGACTACTCTCAGAGGAGACGAGTCTTGGGGCCTTGTGCCCAAGATCATTAGTGATACTCTTGTGACACACAAGTGGAGGTCAAGGCTGAAGAAGAAGGCAGAGGGAAGCATGGCTCCCTTTAGGAGTTGTTAGAGTGATCCCTCATGGTCCAGGATATACGGGGCGGAGACTATATCTCAGACATCTTCTCGAAGGCGCTATTGGAGGGACCAGGTGCAAGGTTACGGGGACTGTTATGGTTGCTCACCACTTCTCACTTCAAGGGGGAGTGTTGAAAATGGTGAAGTGAAAGTGGGTGATTGGGCGACCTGTCCGCGCGGCCTATGCGGACAGGACTAGCGGTTAGCCAGGTCGGCAGAGCTGTTGCAGATGGCTTGTTTTATGGAGGCATGAGCGGTCTGTTCGCGCGGACTGTGCGGACAGAGGTGACGGCCAGCCAGGCCAGCTTATGCTCAGCCAGCGGTTTGGTCCCAAAAGGTAACCGGGTGGATAGCTTCTCTATCCGCAGAGTCCGGCAAGATGCCTACTTGACTAGAGCTCAGTAGATCGACATGACAAATGCCTTGGAGCTCTAGTGGCGCGGCAAGTGGTAGCCGTGGAGTTCACTGTATGGAGCGGGCTGGACTAGAGCTTGGCAGACCGGTATGGCAGATGCCTTGGTCTAGCTCTGATGGTGCGGCTGGTGGAAGCCGTAGGGATCGCTAGTTAGAGCGGACTAGAGCTGGAGGTCTCCGCGATTGGCGGACTATTTCTAGTGTCCGCCAGTAAGCGTGGACTGGCCCTTATGGCGGCGATGTGGACTTGGTTATGATCCAAGTCCAGGTTTGTCTCAGCACGACGAGATTGCGCAGTTAGAGCGGACTGCTTCTCAGTCCGCCAAGCTCAGCAACAGTTCCATGTGCCTTGGTTGAGAGTTTGGGGAATGCAAACTGGAGTTAAGTCCGCAAAGCGTGCGAACTGGAGCCGGGTCTGCCAAGTTCGGCAGCAGTTGCCTTGTGGTTTGGTTGCAAGCTTGGTGAAAGCGGACTGGTGTCGTGTCCGCCTTGGAATGTGGATTGTTCTCCTTGTCCGCCGAGTCCGGTAGTTGATGTTGGTTCCTTGGCTGTGGGCTCGGGATATGCGGACTAGAGGTGAGTCTGCAGGGCGTACAGACTGGAGCGGTGTCCGCAGATTGGCAGACAATATGTTGCTGCATAATTGGGTTGTTGGCGGCATCCTGGCTAGGCCTTTAACAACAAGGCGGATAGAGGTTACTGTCCGGCCTTGGTGATTCTACTTGGCGGGTTGGCTATCCGGCACAGGTCACGACAGACTGGATGTGTATTCGCGGCTTGCAGATACACTTGGTTCTTACTGCGGGATGGGGGCGGTTATCCTATTGGCTAGGGCGGTGACAACACTCCTCACAGTGTAACACCCCAAATCCCAAAATTGAGTTCAGGCTAGGCAACACGGCCTGGGACACGGGCGTGTCCCAAGCCGTGTCCTGCTCTGTTTACTCGAGTGTGAATTGGGTCTCGAGTGTGTCTCGAGTGAGGCACACGACCTAGGACACGGGCGTGTCTCAAGCTGTGTCCTGCTCTGTGTTGTCTCGAGTGCTCGACGAAATGCACTCGATGCTCCTCGAGAGGCAAGTCGAGTTGGACACACGGCATATGACACAGGTGTGTCACATGGCTGTGTCCTTCTCTAGATTTGGCCAGGGCAATGAGGCCTGGTGAACACGGGCTAGACACGGGCGTGTCTGAAGTCGTGTCAGGACACACGGCCTATACGCGTGTCACATGGCCGTGTCCTGTTCGGGGTAAGTCAGTTTGTGTGCCGATTAAGGTACCCGGTCTGTGACACGGGTGTATCACAAGCTGTGTCAACCCAAAAAATAAAGCTTTCAGAGCGATTTGTGGCCGTTCATTTCCTTCATCTGAGATCCAATGGCCCAAGCTTCTCCCTGCTGTGTTAAGTCCAGGATTTGAGAGAGATCTATCATTCAATCTTGGCCATCCCATTTCTAAAAGAGTAGAGAGAAGGGAGAGCAAGGAAGGAGGAGAAGAAGAGGATCCGGCCACCGGTGGAGCTTAAGAATTCCGAATCGAGATCTGAGGCCAGATTTGTGGAGGCAAGGCCTCTATGGTGCTTTCCAACCGGCTAGATTTCCATGGCGCCAAAGAGATCGTCAAGGGTAACGATCTTCCTTCTTGGACATGTGAAGTCCTTTGGCATGTGCATGGATTTCCCCCACCAAAGGGTGGCTTTTGAGGGATTTCTTTGGGTTGATTCTTGAAATCCCCAGTCTTGCATATAGATCCGGAAATGTGTAGTATGGAATAGGCATGCTGTGTGAAGCCCATCTGGACAGGTTGGTCTGGATCGGTGATGTTTCATTTGCACACCGAAGAAGACTCAGCGTATAATTGTGTATGTTGTGGAGTCGATGGGTTATGTCTGTGAAGGTTAGTAACAGGAAGTACTGGAGTGAAATTCCAGGAAAATACCCTCGTGATTCTTGTGTTGTATGCTATGTTGGGGTTGAGTTGGGGGTGCAAAAAGAGAGTTCTGCTGAACTTGCCAAGCGATCGTAAGGGACGCTGACATTAACTACCATTTTTGGATTGTGAAGCCAGTCCTTGGAGGACAGTGTGGCTATTGTGAGCTGTGTGCTCTTAAAAAGGCTTAGTGCCGAACAAGAAAGGTGAAACCGACCCGCGCCTGTAAATTGGCCATGAGTACTTCGGTATTCGACAATGGCATGGGGACTTGAGCAACAGGGGGTGGTTGATCCGTACCCGCGTTATGTCGGTTGTACAAGAGAGTGTCAAGGCATTGAGCTTTCGTTAGTGACATAATGAGAGTCTTAGGCCTGCACGCCGTTAAGACTAATTTGCTCAAACTTACTGTTGGGTTTTGGACCTTGGACGGTGGTTGGACCCTGGTATTCTGGTACACCCAGAATGTGCCCTGAGTGCACGGAGCGTCGGGCCGCGTGGCCGGTGTTTGTGATGTATTGGTTGTGTGTGAGGGCACAATGTGTGATATATCTGCTTATGAATTGCTAAGCCTGTAGGGAAGGAGTATCACTGCCCCGGGTAAGGGGTAGGATTGTTATAAATTTGTCAGTTGAATGCAGACCATTGCCTTGTTTGCCACCATTTTGGTGGGCTGTCCCTGTGCAAGTGCTGGAGAGCCGAGTGGGAAATAAAGGTCTGAAGTCCCTGCTGCTGCTGCTGCGGGCCCTTGAAGGCTAAGCAAAGAATTTTGTGTTATGATCATGTGTGGCCGGCCTGCGTGCCGATGTCTGTAATCCACACTTGTAAAGAGTAACTGTAAGGCTTTAAGGCCAAGCGATGTTGTATTTTTTGTACATTCCTTCGAGAGTTTATATATATATATCATGTGGTGGTTTATATATAGTGGACATTCATGGTTTGAGTTCAGTTTAACTTTAAAATCTTCCGCTAGTATGCTCTGTGTTAGGATGCGTACCTGTTTTGGTATTAACCCGTGACCTCGCCGTCTGTTTGTGGCATATAGTGTGGGGCCCCGACCGGACCTTCTATTATATGTTATTTAACAGTTGGAGTCGTTACATTTTGGTATCAGCTTGTCTCGGTCTTCCTCTTTCGAATTCGTGGTCGAATTCTTTTGTGGGGGTGGCGAGCACGTGTCAGTGCGACCGCTTTAACATGAATGAACTCTTGAATGTCCACTAAGGAATGCAAATACACTTGTTTGAGGAACCTGCGCATTCCTATATTGTTGTGATTGCTTGTGCAAGGTCACTAAAGTGTGTCTTGTTCACCTATAGGTGACTCGTAGTGGTGCCGGGAAGTCTGAGCCCCATCATTCTGATGAGAGTGGGGCACCAGCTGAGGTGCCTACACCTCCTCCTTCTACGGAAACAGTCCACTTAGTTGCTGGGGCGCTATTTTCCATGATTCATGCATATCCTACCAGACAGGCGCAGCCGACATTGGTGCCATAACGGGTTGAGCTAAGTCCCGAACCTGTTGAGGCTGTTAATCCTCAAGCAGCTGAGCGGCATTTGAAGAATTTTATGATCTTCAATCCTCCGATGTTTATGGGTGTGGGAACCCCAGCGCAGGCGGAGGATTGGCTGTCACGCGTCAAGCGTATATTGATGGCAATAAGGATGGAGGAAGATCAGAAGGTCACCTTGGCCACCTTCTTATGGGAAGGAGAGGCTCGACTATGGTGGGACGAGATAGAGTTGCATCACCTAGCAGGTAGGCAATTAACACAAGTCTCGATTGAGGAGTTTTTGTGACTATTTTTGGTAAAGCACCTACCAACGGCAAAACACATCGCCATGGAAAATGAGTTCCAACGTCTAATGTAAGGAGAAAGTAGTGTTGATACTTGCATGAGTTTACAAGGTTGGGCCGTTATGCGGGGTCTATCTTCGCTGATGAACAACGGAAAACCAATAGGTTATACGAAGGGTTGCAGGATGAATTGAGATTCCTGCTCTTGAGTTTGGTGAACCAAGGATTTCAGGCGTTAATTGATACTGCTTGTGCACTGGAGAATGATATGAAATGGGTGCAAGGCAAAAGGGACTTGGCTGTGACAAAGCCAGAGTTAAAAGTGCCCCATCCTGGAAAATCGAAGTACCAAAAGAGATGGGACAAGAGATCCAAATCATTTGGACAGGCTTTTGCTCCAGTTGCGTCGGGGGAAACTTCGGGGCAAGAGTCTCGTACCAGCTTTACATGTGAAAGAGTGGGGCATATAGCCCGTAACTGTCGGTTTGGTCCACCAAAGGTGGAAAAGAAGACAGGAGTGTCTTATGCTGAAAAGGGAAAGGCAGTGGTCGAGTCCTCTGCATCCCAGACGCATCCCCGAGTTTACAATATTGGCCAGCAGGAGGCCATAAAGCAAAGTGACGTCGTCATAGGTACGATTTAAGATATTGATTGCTTTTTATATTACATACCTTGTGTGTAGCTTGTGTATGATGTGTTTGTCTTAGGCTTTGTCCTAATTCGCAACAATCCGGCGAGAGCACTATTTGACACGGGTGCTTCACATTCGTTTCTGTCTAAAGACTTTGTAACTTGAATTGGAGTACCTAGACATGTGACGATAGATAGTGTTAAGGTGTTATTACCGAATGGATGTGTAATGCTTGTGGATAGGTCTTGCGATGTGGCAGTTCAAATAGGAAGTCGGGATTTCTGCTTGAGCGCATCTGTGCTACCGATATCGGAATTTGATGTGATCTTTAGTATGGACTGGCTTTCAGAGCAGCGTGCCTTTATTGATTGCAATTCAAAGGAGATCACACTGGACTGGAATACCGAGCTTGAGACTAAGTTTGCTGGTATGCGAGGAGTAGGCGGGACCTTGATGTCTGCTCTCCAAGTCATCAATGCTGTTCGGAAGGGCGCGGAGTTATTCTTCACGCTTATTCAGGCTGTCGAGCAAACGACCAGTGTGAATGATGTTTTGATTGTGTCGGAGTTTGCTGATGTGTTTCCTAAAGATCTTCCTAGGTTACCACCCCAGCTGGAGATCGACTTCTCTATTGAGTTTGTGCCAGGTGAGAAACCTGTGGTCCGCTCGCCATATCGCGTAGCGCCAAAGGAAATGGCAGAACTGAAAGTTCAATTGCAAGAGTTACTGGAACAGGGTTACATACGCCCAAGTATGTCACCTTGGAGCGCACCTGTTCTATTTGTGAAAAAAAAGGACAGTAGTCTACGATTGTGTATTGATTATCGTGAATTAAATAAGCTGACAGAGAAAAACAAGTATCCGATTCCACGGATAGATGACTTGTTCGATCAGCTAGTGAGATCAACCGTCTATTCTAAATTGGATTTAAAATATGGATATTACCAATTGAGGATTCAGGAAGGTGACATTCCTAAGACAGCGTTTGTAACATGTTACGGTCATTATGAGTTCACTGTAATGCCGTTTGGGCTATGTAATGTGCCATCGGTGTTCATGGATCTACTGCACCGAACGTTCTGAGAGTACTTGGATCTGTTTGTGATTGTGTTCATTGATGATATCTTAGTGTACTCTCAATCTAAAGCTAATCATGCGAACCATTGGTGTTGCATACCCTGCGGAGAAATAAGCTCTATGCCAAATTCTCAAAGTGTGAGTTTTGGTTGTCGTCAGTGGCTTTTCTTGGCCACATGGTAAGTGGAGAGGGCATTGCGGTGGATCCGTTAAAGATAAGTGCCATACGAGAGTGGCCAGTGTTGTCTTCGGTGGCCGAAGTCAGAAGTTTCCTTGGACTGGCAGACTACAACAGACGTTTTGTGGAAAACTTCTCACGGGTCACTTTGCCTCTTACCATATTAATGAGGAAGGATCAGAAGTTCGTTTGGACGCCGGAGTGTGCGCAAGCTTTTGAAGAGCTAAAGAGTCATTTGACCACGACGCCTGTTTTGACATCTACATGTGGCACAAACGGCTATGAGATTTATTGTGATGCTTCAGGGAGTGGCTTAGGCTGCGTTCTTTTGTAGTTTGGCAAGGTGATTGCTTATGGCTCACGCCAGTTGAAAGTGCATAAGCGGAATTATCCCGTCCACGACTTGGAGTTGGCGGCGGTGATCTTTGAACTTAAATTGTGGCGGCACTATCTATATGGTGTAAAAGTGGATATCTTTACGGATCATAAGAGCCTAAAACACCTATTTGATGAGAAAGATCTCAATATGCGACAACGGCGGTGGATGGAGTTGCTCGGGGACTACACCTTTGATATTCATTATACTCCCGGGAAGGGAAACTTAGTCGCAGATTCCTTGAGTCATAGGACTCCGGTAAGGGCAAATTGGTTGCAGATGCATGATGAGCGTCTGATCTAGGAGTGGGAAGTGTTAGAGATTTCTTGTGTTGACAAGAATTCCACAGCCGATGCATGCTTGAACTGGACGGAGGTACAGTATGAACTTGCGGACAGGGTTCGGCGAG
The DNA here is from genome assembly GCA_039513925.1 of Platanthera zijinensis. Taxonomy (NCBI): domain Eukaryota; kingdom Viridiplantae; phylum Streptophyta; class Magnoliopsida; order Asparagales; family Orchidaceae; genus Platanthera; species Platanthera zijinensis. The sequence continues at coordinate 79,332,407 of CM077079.1, forward strand.
CAAAGGAACTTGATGAAAGTCTCCAACGTTATTCAGTGGATGGTTCAAATGACCAATTCTCCTGGGTTGATGGCCTTTTAAGGAAAGAGGGTCGTTTGTGCGTCCCAAGTATGGGTAAGTTGAGGGAAGAATTGATGTATGAGGCTCACTTTACAAAATACTCAATTCACCCAGGAAGCACAAAGATGTACAAGGACATGAAAAAGTTATTCTGGTGGCCAGGGTTAAAGAAAGATATAGCACATTATGTGGCTCAATGTCAAACCTGTGCCTTGGTGAAGGCAGAATGCCAGAAGCCCGGAGATTTCCTGAAGTCGTTACCTATTCTAGAATGGAAGTTTGATGATATTTCGATGGATTTCGTGCACGGGTTGCTGAGATCTAAACGCGGGAACGATTCGTTTTGGGTGATCGTAGACCGGTTGACTAAAGTGGCTCACTTCCTACAGAACAAGAGGGACGATTCAGTGGAAGTCTTGGCGAAGCTTTATATTGAGCAGATTGTCACTACAACAAAATGCACTTATAGTGAGGACCTAAATCGTTACAATAAGTGCCAAAATTCGTTACAAAAAATCTTTGGTAACGACAATACCTTTAAGTAACGGTCCTCCTCTAAAGCTCGACGCTAAAGGTTTTTGTAACGAATGTAGGCATGTCGTTACAAATAAATTAATTGTAACAAATGATACTTTCTCACCAAAAAGAGATTCTTCCTCACAATAAATTGGTCACAATAAATATTATTTCGTTACGAATGTTTTTTTCCTTACAAAAAAACAGTTACGATTAAAACTATTTCGTTACAAATGTTTTATTTTTTCCTCACTAAAAATAAACTAACTTCGTTATAATAAAGTAAAATAAACATTATTTCGTTACAATAGATTAAACAATAGTAACGAAAAAATTGTTACATTTGTTTTCCATTCTTCTTACTACAGGCAATTCATTTATATATCAAAAATATTCCATTTCTATTTTTTGTGTAACTGAGATTTTATTACAAATAATAATCTTGAAAGCACACATATATTTAATATTTCGTAACAAGATCAACATGTATTTATTCACACCAAAAAGTATTACATAGAGTATAAGTTATTATCATCTCTTCTAAAATAATACAATATTACATTACAAGATCAACATGTTTTTAATAAATCTTCCGTCATTTTTCGAAAAATGAATCGTCCATCACTTTCTGACTAATGAATCTTTCGTCACTTGTCGGTCAATGCTCGAGCACCCTACAAATAAAAGAGAGCAATTAAGATCACCCTACAAATAAATGAGAGAGTAGAAACATCCATACAAACTCACATCCACACATACATGTGAAAAGTAGCGAACAAATAACTAGAGTAGCGAACAAACGACTAGAAAACAAGCCAGAACTTTGAATAATTGAAATTTTTATTATCTAAAAAGATATCATTTACAAAGGTATGACCTCCCTTTTATAGAATGGAGGAGAGAGGATAGAATACAAACTAACAATGTGGGACTAAAGCTATACAACAGTTCCGAGCGGCTAGAACAACAGACCGGAATAGGCCGCGCGGTTAGACAATATTCTAACCGCCCGGCAATACCAGAAGCAGGAGAGAGATGCGGTTGGAGACCGCTAGACCGCCCAGTTTCCAAGCCGCCGGAGATGAACCGTCAGACCACTAGACACCACAGCAACAGTCTGGATATCAACCCGCCGGACACAAACCGCCAGACCGCCCGGTCTACAACCCGCCAGGCTCAAACCGCCAGACCGCTCGGTCTCATACTTCGACACTGCCTCTCAAGCTGGAGCATAGATATCAATCATGCCTAGGTTGTCACAGATATGGAAGAAGGAAGTAGAAACCGGCTTGGTGAAGATATCTGCCAACTCTTTGTCGGAGGTGACGAACAGAGTGCAAATCTGTCTCTTCAAGACCTCCTCTCGGATGAAATGGCAGTCGACCTCTATATGTTTCGTTCTCTCATGGAAGACCGGATTTTTGGATATGTATATAGCGACCTTGTTATCACAGAACATAGGCAGAGGATAGTCGTAGACCTCTCCTAGGTCAAGCATGAGAGCCCGCAACCATTTTAACTCACACGTGGTTGACGCCATACTCCGGTATTCGGCTTCTGCACTGGACCTTGAGACAACAGACTGCTTCTTGCTCTTCCAGCTCACAAGATTACCTCCAACAAATGTGCAAAAACCGGATGTAGATTTACGGTCACCTTTATCATCCACATAGCTTGAGTGAGTAGGCTTCAACTCTCAGATGTCCACGCTTCTGAAAGAGTAGCCCTTTTCCTGGTGCTGCTTTGACATACTCTAGTATCTTCAAGGCAGTCTGAAGATGACATTCCCTGGAAGCTTGCATGAACTGACTGACCTTGCCTACAGCATAGGCGATGTCAGGTCTGGTCACCGTGAGATAAATGAGTTTGCCCACCAGACGTCTATACCTGGTGGCATCGGATATAAGAGGTGAGTCATCTGTCCACGTTTTGTCCTCTCCAGTGGCCATGGGATACCTGGCCGGTTTGGCACCGGTCAATCCTGCCTCTTGTAGAAGATCAAGAGCATACTTTCGTTGGGAGAGAACCAATGAGTCAGGCTTCTGAGAGATTTCTATCCCCAAAAAATATTTCGGGGAGCCCATATCCTTCGTGACTAAGTGTTGACGGAGATGTTTATTTGTCAAGTCCATCCCAGCCTGGTCATCGCCGGTAAGAAGAATATCATCCACATACACCGCCAAAACCACAAGGCCCGATGCGGTTTTGCAAATAAACAATGAGTGATCGGCTGAACTTCTCGTAAAGCCAATGGCAGCCACAATGCCACTAAACTTGTCGAACCATGCCCGAGGGCTTTGTTCTAGGCCGTAGATGGCCTTCTTCAACTGGCATACTCGTGTCTCCCCCTGAGCAACATACCCAGGAGGTTGCTCCATATAGACATCCTCCTGAAGATCCCCATACAGAAAGGCATTCTTGACTTCAAACTGGGAAATAGCCCACTCCCTGTTGACGGCCACTGAAAGAAGAACCCGGATGGTGCTGAGGCGAGCAACCGGGGAGAAAGTGTCAAAGTAGTCAACTCCATAGGTTTGAGTAAAGCCTTTGGCCACCAGCCGGGCTTTGTAACGATCCACAGTGCCGTCGGGGCGAAACTTCACAACGAACACCCAGCGACAGCCAACCACATCAGTACCGATCAGAGGAGGAACAAGGGTCCAGGTACCCCTTTCATTAAGAGTGGCGATTTCCTCATCCATGGCAGATTTCCAATGAGGAATAACAAGAGCCTCTTGGTAAGTGCGGGGAGTTGTAGTAGCCGAGATAGCCAAAGCAAAACACCTGCAAGAGGGAGTAAGCCGATCATAGGAAACAACAGCCGCAAGCGGGTGTTGGGTACACGCCCGCACCCCTTTGCGAAGAGCAATGGGAAGATCCAGGTCGTCTCGTACTTTAGGGACCGGAGCGTCCGTGACGGAGAAAGCTGGCCCAGGACTAGAGAGAGACGGCTGCGGAGAAGAAGGTGGGGGTATAATAGAGAGAGAGGGAGACGGAGGAGGAGATGACATAGGAAGGGAGACGTCGAGCTGCGTGGAAGGATCACTGAGAGATGGTGGAGAGTAAGAGACCGCAGGAGGAGGCGGGGATGGAGAAGAAAAGTAGGATGCATTTTCGAAGAAGGTGACGTCCGCGGAAACAAACTGTTTGCGCAGAACGGGGTCAAAGCAACAATAGCCTTTTTGAGTGGTCGAATATCCCAAAAAGACACATTTTGTGGAACGAGGGGAAAGCTTGTCACGGGTAGCCGACGGGGCATGCACAAAGGCCGTACACCCAAAGATACGGAGAGGAAGAGGAAAGGGTTCCTTGCCCGGATAGAGAATGGAGAAGGGAGTCTTGCCGTGGAGAACCGAAGAGGGAATGCGATTGATGAGATAACAGGCAAGAAGAACAGCATAACCCCAGTAGGAGCGAGGCACCTGCATCTACGTCATTAGAGTGCGAGCGATATCAAGGAGGTGACGGTTTTTACGCTCCGCCACCCCATTTTGTTGGGAGGTGTAAACACAGCTGGTCTGATGAATAAGACCATGTTGCATACAAAATAAGGAAAACTCACGACTGAGATATTCTTTTGCATTATCGGAGCACAGTACTTTAATAGATAAAGAAAACTGAGTTTGAATCATATAATAAAAAGATTGCCATACAGATAATAGTTCAGAGCGATCTTTTAAAAGATACACCCAGGTACATCTAGAGAAATCATCAATAAAAGTTACAAAATAAGAACTACCCCGACCAACGGTGAGAGTAGGAGCAGGACCCCAGGCATCAGAATGAATGAGATCAAAAGGGCGGGAGGAACCACGACCTTGCTTCGGCGGGAAGGAGGAGCGGTGATGTTTGCCAAACTGACACGCATCACAGTTGAGCGGAGGACTGGTCTGAGGTAAGTGGGGAAGAAGCTGACGAAGAATCCGAGGAGGAGGATGTCCAAGGCGAAGATGCCATTGAAGCAGATCAGTAGACGTAGAAGAGAAGGCGGACAGAGCGGAAGCATTGTCGAGGAAGTAGAGGCCGCCACTCTCAGTCCCAGTAGCAATTGTCCGTTGGGTCCTTGGGTCCTGAAAACAATAAGAAGTAGGAGTAAATAATACAGAGCACTGAAGTTGCTTGCACAAAGTAGTAACCGAGAGCAAATTGCAAGGGAACTTCGGGACATAGAGAGTGTCCACTAAGCGAAGTGACGGGGTGACTTGAACCATGCCCGTCCCGTGAACCGGGGAAGGGGAACCATCCGTAACAAGAACCGGGGGTAACCGATCATGCGTCTCTAGGAGAGAGAAGCAATGAGGGTTTCCGGTCATGTGATTTGTAGCACCAGAGTCAATCAGCCATTTACCTTGGGTAACGACGTGTGCACTACCTGAGGTCGTGGCCACAGAAGCAGATGGCCGAGAGGAGGCAGAGGTTAAGGAAGAAGTATCACCGGAAGGACGAAGATGAGGATGTTTCTACCAGCAGCGGTCAACGGAGTGGCCGGTACGACCACAGTGAGAGCAGAGAAACTTGGACGGACCGCGCGTGCCAGACTGGCTGCGGCCACTATTGCCACCCCGCTGAGCCTGGTGAGCATAGGAGTCCTGTGGAGGAGGGGAGGACAATAGAGGACGTTGGAGCAGAGAAGTGACAGCGGCGATGCGAGCTGCGGTGGCATCCAAGGTGGGAGATTCTGCTTCGCCCAAGATCTGCTGGCGGATCATATCAAATGACTCAGGGAGTCGTAGAAGATAACAAATAACCAGGAGTTCCTGGAAGTGTTTGTGCTGCTCGGCCAAGTTCGCGGAGAAAGGGCGATTCTGGAGGATTTCAGCTCCAAGAGCCTGAACTTGCTGATAAGCCGCAACAGGAGACATGGAAGGGCGAGCGAAGAGATCCACATAGAGAGTATAAATGCGGGATGTCTGAGCCCCTTCGAGTAGAGAGCAGCAAGGTGAAGCCACGTGGTCTTAACCGTCTCATCGTGGCGTATGACAGGAAGACATTCATCAGAGAGGCTGTTAGCCAACCACGTGCGGACAAGCGCATCACTGGCATCCCAGTCATCAAATTCAGCAGAGTCTGGAGGAGGAGGGTCATCAGTGAGATGATGACGTTTGCGCTGAGAGCGAAGAAGAAAGGTGAAAGAAACACTCCAATCCGGATAGTTGGAGCCAACAAGTTTAGAAATCGTGCCAAGGTTGCCAGAGGAAGTAGGATGCGGAGCCGGAGTGGCGACAGGAGTAGTGGTGGTGGAGGTTTCAGAAAGAGCCATAGGAGAAAACAATGAGAAGCCGCGCGATTAAAAGACAAGCCGCGCGGATAGAAAACAGCTAGAAACCGCGCGGTAAAAAAAGACAAGCCACACGGATAGGAAGAAGAGGGGCTGCGACGGTCACGATGTCAGACACCAGCGGCCAGAGAAGCCACGACCAAGCAGCAGATCCAAGAAGGGAAAGAAGTCGAACGGCTAGAAGATAGGCCGCACGAACAGAAGGGAGGAACAAACAAGGTGAATAAGGAAGCAGATCGCAGCGATCAAAGTAACAGGTCGCTGTGACCAACAGGCAGGACTGGGCGCAAGCAGGCGGAAGAGACAAGTCGCGAGAATAGGTTGCGAGAAGAAGGGACAAACCGCGCGGACAGGGCGCAGAGAATCAGTAGGAGAAAATCGAGTCCTCTGATACCATGTGAAAAGTAGCGAACAAACAACTAGAGTAGCGAACAAACGACTAGAAAACAAGCCAGAACTTTGAATAATTGAAATTTTTATTATCCAAAAAGATATCATTTACAAAGGTATGACCTCCCTTTTATAGAATGAAGGAGAGAGGATAGAATACAAACTAACAATGTGGGACTAAAGCTATACAACAGTTCCGAGCGGCTAGAACAACAGACCGGAACAGGCCGCGCGGTTAGACAATATTCTAACCGCCCGGCAATACCAGAAGCAGGAGAGAGATGCGGTTGGAGACCGCTAGACCGCCCGGTTTCCAAGCCACCGGAGATGAACCGTCAGACCGCTAGACACCACAGCAACAGTTTGGATATCAACCCGCCGGACACAAACCGCCAGACCGCCCGGTCTACAACCCGCCAGGCTCAAACCGCCAGACCGCCCGGTCTCATACTTCGACAATACATAATCCATACACACCCTATTAAACAAGCAATTTTCTTCTGACCAGTAGGAATAACAGCATCGGTCAATGATTGTGCAGCTTTATTAAATTCAACCTACATAAAATAGATATCAAGCATGAGAAAAAATCATGAAAATAAAAAAGAGTAATTATTCAAATAATACCTCATATTTCTTGACATGAGAAAACCTATCTCTTCGGAAAAATGTTATACAACCATCAACTGGCAGAAAATTGAAAACAGAAACAGGTTGACAACTAACCATCTTCTTCAAATACAGATACTTCATCCAATAACTCTGCACCCGAGTTCTCGGGCAAATAAGAAATGGTGGATTGAACATTAGAACTTCCTGGGAGTAAACATTACCAGGCTCATAACTTTGGTACTGAGGATGAAAATCCAGGCTGAGGATTGAACATTAGAACTTCCTGGATTGAACATCCTGGGAGAAAACTTTGGTACTGGTTGAAAATCCAGGCTGAGGATTGAACATTAGAACTTCCTGGATTGAACATTAGAACTTCCTGGGAGTAAACATTACCAGGCTCATAACTTTGGTACTGAGTATTGAACATTAGAACCCAATGCAGATACTTCATCCAATAACTTTGGTACTGAGGATGAAAATCCAGGCTCATAACATTAGAACCCTGATTTAGTGTCCGCACAACCACTCTGGGAAGATCATCCTAGGAGTAAACATTACCCAGATGAATGGCACCAGAGAATGACACCTAAATAATATTCCAAACACTAAGTAAAAATGATGGATCTAGAATAGAAATCAATCATCTAATAGATACAAATAATTCTTCAATCACAAGAAAAACTTATTATTGCATACTTCATTGGATTGACCAGCCCGAATTTTCTTCGACAGGTGCTCAGAATCAACAGGTTGATAATCCATGCCTGGTGCACTACTAGGAGCTCTAGAGTGCTTTAGAAATGCAGCTACATTGAACATGAGATGATGCAGTCAAGAACAATAAAGAATTATAAATATTGATGCTAAAACTTAAAACTTATGCCCACCAGATGGAATATTTGGAGATTGCACAAGACCTGGAGGTGCTTGAGCCACAGCAGCATGAGATAAAGTTGGATTGGCAGTAGACATCCATCCAGCTATGGCACTTCCAGGGGGGAGACTACAGGTTGGAATGGCTGCGCATGAAACAAAGATTGCCCATTTTACATCAATACAAATGTGCAAGGGGAAAACAAGAACTAAAAAACAAATTGGACTTGGTACATTAAAAAATACCTCAAGTTCTTGAGCTTGTTCAGGTCTTGGATCCTCAAATCTGAACCTACATATACTAATTCTCTCTATCCCCCTACAAAACATAAAAGCAATATCTCTGTTTAGATTATTAGATAGTATAGAAAGTAAAATTTCCCAAAAATAAAACTTGTCTTGCTTAATTCTTGACATTCAAAAGAATAGAATAAGTTCAATACCCCACTTTCTGTGCTGCAGTTCACTGATTTACAGTGAACCGCAGCCACCCCTCATTGATTTCCATTGAAATGCAGCCACCCTTCATTAATTTCCAGTGAACCGTAGCTGCCCTTCACTGATTTCCAGTGAACTGTAGCCGTCCAAGAATCATAAAAATAATCAGTTTGGAATCAAATTAGTCATAAAAATAAATTCAAAATATCACAAAAAATACAGCTCTCAAGAACTCCCTTGTCCAAGAATCCAAGTCTAGAAAATATATGGGAAATCAGCTCTTCCTGAATCATTAACAGTGCTGAAATCCAAGTTCAGTGCACTAGAACATACCTGAATCATTAACAGAGCAGTATATATATATGGAAAATATATGGGAAATCCAAGTCTAGAACATACCTGAATCATTAACAGTGCACTAGAACATACCTGAATCATTAACAGAGTAGCAACACATGCTGAAATCAGCTTTAGAGAAACTGTTGCACATGGAATCTCTGCTGAATTCCAAACATGCTGAATCTCTGCTGGATTAAACTGCTGCACATGGAATCTCTGCTGAATTCCAAACATGCTGAATCTCTGTTGGATTAAACTGCTGCACATGGAATAAAAACATGAATATTATAGAACATGAATATTTAATGATATGAAAGTATTTTACCTCATCAGGATGGCAACCCCATAAAAAGACACGCATCCGAAACCGGGGAACACCGTAGCAACTCGCTGCCATGATGCCTAGTATCGCTTGATACCTCAACTCAGTCAATCCACAATGATAGTCTAGGAATCACACTTAAACAACCAACAATCACCCACAATGATAGTAAATCTGCACTAAGCATAGCAACAAATCCCATTTTTCATGAGAGAACAAAGTACATAGAGATTGTTGTTGAATATATCAAGCGAAAAAATCAGCCGGCAGACTTGTTAACTAAAGCACTCGGAAAAGAAAAACACAAGCATTTGTTAAGCAAGTTTAGGATGATAAATATATTCAAGAAGGACCAAACTTTAGGGGGAATGTTAAAAGTAAATGCTTGTGTTGTTTATGTCATTTTGTCCTACATATAACATCAACATCACCTACACCCCCCCCCCCCCAAAAAAAAGATTTAACATGTGAGGAACTTTGCATGAACAGGACTCACTAATGAAATTCAGAAAAGAGGAGGCATTATCCAACCAGAAACTATTGTCAGGAAGACATCAGAATCAAAAGAGATGTGACAACAAAAAAGTGCACCAAAATACTAACAGTCATAAACCAGTTGACAACAAAAAAGTGCACCAAAAAGTAAATGGTGTGTGCATCAATTAGTCAAGGAATTGCCCCAAATTTTTGCAGAACATAAGACAGCTTCTCTTTCAGCTCATTTTGCCCCTCTTTTAATCCTACAATCTCTGCATTGTGAGTTTGAATCAAAGCTTCTTGTTTATCTATAAGCTCTGTTTGTGTTGTTAGACGATTCCTGGCATTGCGCAATTCTTCTTCCGCTACATTCAACTTCTCTTTCAACTGAGTGGACTCTGACAATGTCTTCTTCATTCGTTTTGAAGGCACAACACCATAGCCTAATCCTTTGTCATAACCAGACTTATTTCCAAGTGCAGTCTTTATAATTTCTCTCTCAGAGCTTATGAGATCACTGTCAGAATCTGTTGATATTGTCCTCAGCCTTTCCATTTCACGCTGTAAAATAGTGTTATAATAGAAACGTATGTTATCAATCAACTTTGCGAAAGTTTCAAATATATTTTGACTTACGTATGCTGCTTCTGCTTTCTCGCTGACAAACACCCCATTCTTCCTATGGGTGTTCGCAAAGTTCTCAACCAGGCTTTGATTAACCTGTATATCAAAATTTTTTTTTGAGAATATGTCATAGTAATCAATAACTCACATGTAATTATTGCATTACCATTTCCAGCAGTCGGGAATGGTAGGATTTAGAACCCGACGTATGAGTAAACGGCATGTGTGATCTATTAGAGGCATTTGTCTTGGACCTTTTCTGCAAGTAAACAAAAGTATTGGATTCTACTCATTAAATGTGTGATTAATAACATATGTATTAAACAGAATTTACTTAAGTAGTCACATTCACCTTAAAAGTCTCACTCTCGAAGAGATCGCACAACTGACACCAATTCTCGATTGAGATCCACTCAAATGGGCTACTAGCTCTTGGATTCTTTCCTGCCACAATATAATCTTTATGCATTGCAGATAATCTTCCTCTCCAATATGTGTAGCTACGTTGAAATATCTCCTCCATGAACTCTTGCACACTTTTATCTGTTTCCCAATTCTTTATCACAAACCATTGCTACAAAAGAATAAATTATTTGGTTATCCCAAACAAATTCACATATATGGTATATAAATATTAATCACTTACACTTAATGTAGCATATAAAGTAAGTTTCAGCTCTTCCCCCAATTCACTCCATGGGGTCAAAAAATCCAAACCTGCACTGTGTCTTACAATAACACCTATACCATTTGCAAGGTGCTTTGCAAAGCGACGCGGCTTCTTAAAACCTTCAGGGAACTCAATCTCAAGTAGTTTCTTGTCCTAACAAAACAAATAAAGGTATGTTAACATATAGTAAGTGTATGTAAGTTTTAATATACCTAAATAAAGCATACATTTTCTAGTATAGCTTTCTCAATCGACTTTTTGGTGGTCACCCCATGACCTCTTCTTATAGATGAGCTTCCCACTGCAATTTATTAAAAACCCTTAATAAATATATGATTCAAGTAAATGATACAAACTTGTGAAATAAAATAAGGTATACTTACTAGTATTATCAGAACCCTGTATTGGAATTTCATCATTTCCTTCATTAATAGTGGTATCATCATTAATGGTGGCAAATGATCCACTTTGTGATTGCTGCAGATTAATTTGTGTAGGTGGCAATTCAACAACCTCAGTATTTGTTGGTTTTTCAGCAACAAACAGTTGTTTGCTGCTCCTTGTCGCAGGTCGCCGTAGAATAACATTTTTTGGAGGCATAATCCTGCGAAGTAAATAAGATGCAAATGTTAAACATCACATTAAATTATTTAGAGAAATCATAAAAAGGAAGAATTGTATTACTGTTTCGATCTAATCAATAAGAAAAAAACTTAACGTACCGTTTGCATTAGCTTTACATGTTATGCTCACTGTCATCACAATATTGCACTAGTGTTTCATCATCCTCATCTATTGACTCATCTCCGTCAACAATATTATTAAGTTCTTCCTCTTCGTCGATTCTAGTTAGAACTTCTATATTTATAATATCAGGTTCTATATCATCTCTTCCTAGGGATTGCAAGTTTTGATCTTCGGTAGCATATATTAATTCAGTTTCTGAGGACTCATGTTCTTGAACTATGTTATCATTCATCTCCTCCACTTCTAGGTCATCGTGTTCCTCTATGTCCCAAAGGTGTCTATGATATACAAGTTGTGCAATTTTCCAAGGATGGCCGAGTTTTGTGTCATCGACATAGAACACTTGTTGCACTTGGTTTGGAAGAACGAATGGATCATCTTCACACCAACGAGAAGTTATGTTGATGCTCAAAAAATATTTATCTTTATGCATAGTCTTTTTCCCACCAGTGTCAAAACACTCACACCAAAATAATACTACTTTATATCCATGAAGATAGGTCAACTCAACGACCCTACTTAATACTCCATAAAACTCTACCAAGATATTTTGATGTTCCCCCTCAATACGTAAACCACTATTTTGTGTTGTTCGGCGATCATCTCGATCTTGTATATGAAATCGTACTTCATTAACAATACAACCAGAGTAAAATTTTGTTAAGTATGATTGTGGACCATTTGCCAATGCCCATAATTCTTCGGAAACTTCGCTCGAGTTTGTGTGATGCACTCTATTTATCTATACAAAATACAATAGGAAGCTAATTAGATAGATGATACTATAAATTAACAATTAATCTTCAAGGGTATCTTCGTATTTGGAGCTTACATGAGCTTGAAACCAACAATGAAATTGCTCTTGATGAGTTTTGTCAATGTTTCTTTCATTTTCGTCCCTTTTAAGCTCCTCCATGTGCTTACTATTTTAAAAAAAAGTACATTAAAATTTGTTACAAATTAAGGAAATTGAGCTCTTTCATGAATCGAACCTTTTAAAATCATCTACTTCGCTACAATTGTTTAATATGAATTTATGAGCTGCATCTAGATCTTCTTTAGAAAGTGCTTTGCAACGGCGAAGAGGTCCAAAGGGTCTCACTTTTGATGCAAAAACCGACAATTCACACTCTTGTTGATGCTCCACTGAATCTTCATTTCTATTTTCTTTATTGAACCTTGTTTCTATTTCATTTAGGTACATTGACACAAATGTCAAAGACTCTTTCACAATATATCCTTCAGCTATAGAACCCTCTGGACGTGCTTTATTACGTACATATCCTTTAAGAGTTTTAAGAAACCTAAAGAGAAAACTCAATGATCATAATAACAAAATTATTCATTTATGCTATGTAAGATAATAAAGTATAAATGCATAAAAAACAAGTACCTTTCAATCGGATACATCCAACGTGAGTGAACTAGGCCAGCATCTTTGCCTCTTTCGGAAGGTGAATAGCCAAGTGAATCATTACATCAAAAAATGCTGGAGGGAATATTCTCTCCAATTTGCACAAAATAATTGGGATATTACTCTCCAACTTCTCGATATGCTCGACCTTTAGTGTCTTTGAGCATAAAATTTTAAAAAAATCTCCTAGCTCGTATAGTGCCTCAACGACATCTGCGCGTAGAAACCCACGAATGCCAATAGGAATTAACCGTTGTAGTAGAACATGACAATCATGAGATTTAAGTCCATAAATCTCCCATCCTTTACGCATCTTGAAATATTTGATGCATAGCCATCTGGAAACTTGACATTTTTTAAAAAATTGCAAAACCTTTTTTTCTCATCAGAAGATAGATTATAACATGTTTGAGGTTTTATTATAGTACTTCCATTTCTAATCAAGTGTAACTCCTTCCGGATGTTAAGGTCTCGCAAATCTTCTCGCGCTTTTTCAGTATCTTTGTTTTTTTCCATCAATGTTCATCAATGTGCCCAAAACACTGTCACAAATATTTTTTTCAACATGCATTACATCAATGTTGTGTCGTATCAAAAGTTTATGCCAGTAAGGTAGTTCAAAGAAGATGCTTCTCTTTACCCAATTCCCTTCTTCGTTGTTGCGCTTCCTCTTCCGCTTGCTTGGGTGTTTTCCAAATTTATCAAAGTTATGTTCGAGTTTGGTTAAATCTGCATGCAATTGTGCGCCACTCCACTCCCTTGGTTTTGTACGTGTTTCTGACTTTCCATCGAACAATTTACTCCTTCGATAAGGGTGATCATTATGTAGATAACGACGATGTCCCATGTAGCATATCTTACTTCGAATTCTTTTAGAATCTGTATCATATAAACAAGTTGGGCATGCCCCGTAACCCTTTGTGGTCCACCCAAATAAATTACTAAGAGCTGGAAAATCATTGATTGTCCACATAAGAGCAGCATGCATTTTAAAAGTCTCTTTGGTGTATGTGTCATAAGTCTCTACACCATTCCATAATTCTTTTAATTCTTCAATCAGTGGTCTAAGATAAACATCAATATCTTTTCCAGGAGCATGTGGGCCATGAATTAATAATGACATCATAAGAAACTCATCTTTCATACCTTTGTATAACGGCATATTATATGGAATTAGCACAACAGGCCACATAATATAAGAAGTACTCATATTTCCAAACGGATTGAACCCATCAGTAGCCAATCCAAGCCTAACATTGCGTGGATCTACAGCAAAACTGGGATAGTGTGCATCAAAACTCTTCCATGCAAGTGAATCTACCGGATGACTCAAAGTACCTTCTATCTCCATATGCTTCTCAGTATGCAACCTCATGTAAGATGCTGTTTTAGAAGACATATAAAGTCTTTGTATCCTTGGTGTTAAGGGGAAATGCCACAAAACCTTTTGAGCAATTAATTTTCCTTTTCCTTCGTTATATTTCCAACGTGGTTCTTCACACACAGGACACACATCTTTCTTCTCATTCTCTTTCCAAAATAGTGCACAATCATATCTGCATGCGTCTATCTTCTTATAGCCCAAACCTAAACCAGAAAGAAGTTTCCTAGCCCAATAAACAGATTTTGGAATAAGATTACCTTCTGGCATCACGTCCTTTAGCAATTCAAGAAGCATGTTAACTGACTTATCTGACATCTTGTTCATTACTTTGATATGCAGCAGTTTAACAATGAATGCTAACAAAGAATATTTTTTGCAACCTGGGTACAGTTCACGTCTGACATTACATAACAGACTTAAAAAAGTTCCAGTACTATCTTCGTTAGAATGTTCAGGAAGTTCTGCATCTCCAATCTCATGTATCAAATCAACTAAATCATCGATGGCTTCAATATCATCATTACTTTCATGACTTTGAGAAGGTCCACTATTGTTACTATTAGAACTGAACACAAAAGAACTAGTCATTTTAGCTTCTCCATGATGTATCCACTCCTTATAATATTTGTAAAACCCTTTCAAATGCAAGTCTGCTTTAACTTCAATGAGGCTCTTTGTTTTAGTGTTTCGACATACATTGCATGGGCAAAGAATTTTATCTTCAAAGTAAATAGCATTTTCCCGTGCAAACTCTAAAAATAAATCCACGCCTCTAGTATAGGTAGAACTGAATCTATCTGGTTCATAAATCCAGCTTTTATCCATACCTAACAAAAAAAGAATGGGATAACACAATATCATGAAAATAAAAAACTAGTACATGCACAAACATATACACACACACAAATATACATATACACACACACACACACACACATACATATACATATACACACACACTGATGACCATACACACATACATAGACATACAAACACACATACATATACATATCCATATGGAAATCAATGCCAAACTTACAAAGTAAGCAAGTGTCTTTAAAAAAATGCATCTGAAAACAATTTATTAGGTTGAACAAGATTTTGAACTGATGCACGTATCTCCATATAATGTATACAAACTTATAAAGTAAGCAAGTCAAGGTCAATCTGGATTTTAAAAAGTATCATCCATGTTTTAGTACCTGTCAATCAATTCTAAGAACCAAGCTCTCCATATGTTAAGGTGACTATTTACAGCAGTGCACATATCAAACACTTCAAACGCAATGTTTTCAGTTGGACTAAGGAACATATAGATGATATAGATGAGTTGGACTAAGGAACATATAGATGGCATCAGTTGGACTAAGGAACATATAGATCATCAAATGATATAGATGAGCCTTAGCACCAGTGCACCATTTCACAATAATAAGGAGAGAGGTACCCAAAACTATTGAGGAACATGAGATGAGGAATAAATTGGTACCTAGAATACATGCAAGAGATGAGTAGAACTATATTGCAGTACGAATGAGGTGCATCCTATTAACTAAATATTGCGTTATAATGCCAAACCTAGAATACATCTCTCTATAATATTTAGCTTTCCAACCAAAGCAACTAATTTTTACCCAAAGAGGTGCATCCTATTAACTATAGATACCAAATAATTTATACCGGCGGGTTTTCTCCCAGGCAGGTGCGGCGAACAGATGATGAAGACCGGCAGGTTTTCTCCCAGGCGTTGCTGGCCGGCGGTGAGCAGCGGGGAGGGGATAGGGCGAGGAGATGAGGGGTTTCGCTTTGCTGTTATCGAGAGTTTTCCCGTGGAGCAGGCGATGCGAGGAGGCGCTGGGTAGGGGAGATCGCGACAGCGGGGTAGAGGGAGATCGCGAGGGCAGCGGGATAGCGGGATATTTTGGGGGTAGGGTTTGAGGGAGACCGGCGGGTTTTCTCCCAGGCAGATTAGATTAGATGGAGTTTTATTGGAGGGAATTTTTTATTGGAGGGAAATTTCTCGCCAAAAATTTCATGCACAATATCATGTCTGTCTGTCTTTGGTGTTTGTGTGTGTGTGTCGTAGCGTTATTGTGTGTGTGTATGTGTGTGTCTGTGTCTACGACTGTGACTGTGACTGTCTGGGTCTGTGAGTGTCTGTGTACGTATATGTGTCGGTCCATGTGTCTGTGTTTGTGTCCATGTGTTTGTGTTTGTATGTGTCTGTGTCTATGTACGTACGTATGTGTGTCGGTCCATGTGTCTGTGTATGTGTCCATGTATCTATACAAGTCTGTGTCTGTATCCATGTGTTTGTGTCTATGTGTCTATGTCTGTATGTACACATGCTTGTCTGTGACTGTGTATTTGGGTTGTGTGTGAGTGTTTGTTTGTTTATGCATGTTTGTCTGTGCTTGTGTGTGTCTGTGTTTGCGTATCTATGTGTCTTAATTGCGTGTCTGTGTCTGTGTTTATGTGTGTTTGTGCGTGTTTATGTCTTTGTTGCTTGCGTGTCTATGCGTGTTTGTGCTTGTGTTTGACTATGTCCGTGTCTATATCAGTCTGTATCTATGTCTGTGACTGTGTTTTTGTTTGCGTGTCTGTGTTTGTCTATGTGTGTGTGTGTGTGTGTGTGTTTGTGTCCGGTGATAAAATTAAATTAATATTCAATTATTTTTTATTCAGTTGATCGAACGCACGAGAGCGAACGAAATTGAGCGGGGTAATTCTTACTTTAAAAAAAATACATAAACGGATAAACCTTATTTAAAAATACATAAATCTTATTTAAAGCTCATGTGCACTGTCCGGCAATGTCAAGGCGGGGTATTGTCGAGCGGGGAACATGGGCCTCATGTGCACTGTCAGTTGATCGAGCTAGCTTCTGAGATTTATTTTAAATTTTTTGATTTGTTTTGTGCAAAATTTTATGGAGGGAAATTTCCCTCCATATATTTCATTCATTCATGTGAGAGAGAGATAGAGCTGCATGGAAGAGAGGCAGAAAAATTTTTATAAGAAGTTAAAGATTTATAAAAAAACCCCGTACGTGCAAAAATACATGTTGCAATAGTACCACATATCTGCGACAGCCGCGCACGGATGTTAATAATAAAATATTACTATTAGTAAGGACAATGTCTTTGTCACAAAAAAACTTCCATGATATGGTTACAATTGATACTTATTGTGAGAATTTTTTTCTATTTGTAACGTAACATTAGTGTTGTTACAAATACTTACAATTATAGTAACGAATTAATTATTATTGTAAAAAAATTTAAAATATTCGTTACAACAAAGTACTTTTTGGTAACAACAAAAAAATTTATTACTAAATATAATTATTAGTAACAAACTGTGTTTTAGTTATATTTCAGTCCTTACAACAGGTGCAGTTTGTTGTAGTGTGTACTATTGCACGGTGTTCTCCGTAGCATCGTAAGTGATCGTGATGGGCGATTCACTTCAAATGATTGGAGGCTGATCCATCAGTTGTTGGGCACAAAGTTAAAATTCAGTACGACCTTTCATTCCCAAACGGATGGACAAACTGAGAGGACCAACAGAACGATGGAGGACATGCTCTAAATGTGCGCCTTGGATTTTGGTAAGAGATGGGAAGATCATCTCTATATGACAGAGTTTGCATATAATAATAGCTACCAAGCAAGTTTCGGTATAACACCGTTTGAAGCTTTGTATGGTCGAAAATGCCGTACACCGTTAGCTTGGGAGAAAACAGGCGAATCTAAACTATATGGGCATAAAGAAGTCGAAGAAGCTAATTCGACGATACGCTCTATTCGGGAGATGCTACTGATTGCCCAAGATAGACAAGCCAAATATTATAATGCCAAGCACCGAAATGTTGAGTTTGCGGTGGGTGATTGGGTCTATTTGAAGATCAAACCCTTCAAAGGTGTGTCCAGGATTCGGCGTCTGAAAAAGTTAAGTACGTGATATCTTGGTCTGTTTGAAGTGGTGGAGCGAGTTGGGGAAGTTGCCTATCGGCTAGCTCTTTCGGCAGAATTGAGTGGATTGCATGATGTATTCCACATATCAGTGCTTCGAAAAGCTGTGAAAGATCCAGCTCAAATGATTGCAAACGATCGTGTACCAATCAAATTTGGGCTAACGACGAAGGTTAGGCTCATTCAGATCGAGGATAGAGCTGATAAACAGTTGCGGAACAAGACAATCAGGATGGTCAAGTTCCAATGGGACAACTGTGGCCGTGAGGAGCTAACATGGGAGCGAGAGCAGACCTTGCGGGCTGAATTTCCCGAGCTATTTGTTTAAACTGTTGTACAGTGCGTGTAAAGTTGTATCAAACTTTTGTGAAATTATAACATCTTGATTGCTGTTTTCCTTACTGTGTGCAAATTTCGGGATAAAATTTATTGTAAGGAGGGGAGGGTTGTAACACCCCAAATCCCAAAATTGAGTTCAGGCTGGGCAACACGGCCTGGGGCACGGACATGTCCCAAGCCGTGCCCTGCTCTGTTTACTCGAGTGTGAATTGGTTCTCGAGTGTGTCTCGAGTGAGGCATACAGCCTGGGACACGAGCGTGTCCCGAGCCGTGTCCTGATCTGTATTGTCTCGAGTGCTCGACGAAATGCACTCGACGCTCCTCGATAGGCAAGTCGAGTTGGGCACACGACCTGTGACACGGGCGTGTCATATGGCCGTGTCCTTCTCTGGATTTGGCCAGGGCAATGAGGCATGATAAACATGGGCTAGACACGGGTGTATCTGAAGCCGTGTCAGGACACACGGCCAGTGACATGGGCGTGTCACATGGTCGTATCCTGTTCAGGGTAAGTCAGTTTGTGTGCCTCTTAAGGTACATGGCCTGTGACACGGGCATGTCATAAGCCGTGTCAGCCCAAAAGATAAAGCTTTCGGAGCGATTTGTGGCCGTTCATTTCCTTCATTTGGGATCCAATGGCCCAAGATTCTCCCTGCTGTGTTAAGTCCAGGATTTGAGAGAGATCTATCATTCAATCTTGGCCATCTTCTTTCTAAGAGAGTAGAGAGAAGGGAGAGCAAGGAAGGAGGAGGAGAAGAGGATCCGGCCACCGGTGGAGCTTTAGAGTTTCGAATCGAGATCCGAGGCCAGATTTGTGGTGGCAAGGCCGCTGCGGTGCTTTCCAACTAGCTAGATTTCCATGGTGCCAAAGAGATCATCAAGGGTAACGATCTTCCTTATTGGACATGTGAAGTCCTTCTTTATGTGCATGGATTTCCTCCACCAAAGGGTGGCTTTTGAGGGATTTCCTTGGGTTTATTCTTGAAATCCCCAGTCTTGCATATAGATCCGAAAATGTGTAGTACGGAATATGCATGCTGTGTGAAGCCCATCCGGACAGGTTGGTCTGGATTGGTGATGTTTCATTTGCGCACCGGAGAAAACTCCACCTATAATCATGTATGTTGTGGAGTCGATGGTGTTTGCCTGTGAAGGTTAGTAATAGGAAGTACTAGAGTGGAATTCCAGGAAAATATCCTCGTGATTCTTGTGTTATATGTTATGTTTGGGTTGAGTTGGGGTGCAGAAAGAGAGTTCTGCTGAACCCGCCAAGCGATCGTAAGGGATGCTGGCATTAACTACCCTTTTTGGATTGTGAAGCCAGTCCTTGGAGGATAGTGCGGCTATTATGAGATGTGTGCTCTTAAAAAGGCTTAGTGTCGAACAGGAAAGGGGAAACTGACCCGTGCCTATAAATTGTCCATGAGTACTTCGATATTCGACGATGGCATGGAGACTTGAGCAACGGGGGGTGGCATATCCGTACCTGCGTTATGTTTGATGTACAAGAGAGTGTCAAGGCATTGAGCTTTTGTTAGTGACATAATGAAATTCTTAGGCCTGCGCGCCGTTAAGACTAATTTGCTCAAATTTACCATTGGGTTTTGGACCTTGGACGGTGGTGGGACCCTAGTATTCCGGTACATCAAGAATGTGCCCTGAGCGCACGGAGCGTTGGGCCGTGTGGCCGGCGTATGTGATATATTTGTTGTGCGTGAGGGCACAATGCGTGATATATCTGCTTGTGAATTACTATGCCTGCAGGGAAGGAGTACCACTGCCCCGGGTAAGGGGTAGGTGTTGAAAATTGTGAAGTGAAAGTGGTAGTTTGTTCGACCTGGGTTTTCTATCCGCGCGGCCTGTGCGGACTGGATAGGCGAATAGGCAGGCCGGTAAAGAGGCAACGGTTTGCTGATGGTCAGGCAACTAGGGCGATCTGTCCGCGCGGACTGTGCGGACAGGACTGGCGGTTAATCAAGTCAGCAGGATGTTACCAGATGGTAACCAAGCGGATAGCTCCTCTATCCGCGGAGTCCGGCAAGGTGCAGACTTGACAGGAGCTCGACACAAGCTCTTGTGGTGCAGCTGGTGGTAGCCGCAGGATTCGCCGGTTAGAGCGGAGTAATACTGGAGTTCGCCGAGCTTGGAGGACTGGTACCAATATCCGCCAGTAAGTGCAGACTGGCCCTGGTGGCCAGTGGTGTGGACTTGGTTGGTTCTGAACCAAGTCCATGGTTGGCTCAGTCCGGGGATATCGCGCTGTAGTGCGCGGAATGCTTCTCAGTCCGCCAAGGTCGGCAGGTGTTGCCCTATGGGGTGGCTGCATGCTTGGCGAATGTTCTCTGTAGAAGTGTCCGCCTCGGCGCGTGGACTGGAGCCTTGTCCGCAGAGTCCGACAGCTGTCAGTTTTGATGTCTTGCTGCGGACTCGGAGTTATGTGGACTGTTGCTGTGTTCGCAAGGCGGACAAGCTATGTCGCTGCAGATTCTTGCTTGGTGCTGACCAAGAGTCCTGGTCCTTTGGCGATAAGGCGGACTGGGATGTCAGTCCGGCCTTGGTGATGCTGAAGTGAGCTGGCTATCACACAAGGATGTGGCGGACTAAGTGGACTGCTTAGTGTTTGTCGCGGGTTGGTGGCGGTGATCCTATCGGGTAGGGCGGTGACCACACTCTTCATCGTGCCTATAAATAGGACCCCTCCGTCACGTCATATGTGTGCGAATGAACAGTAAGTGAGCCCGCAAACAGTTGCTGCGGACTGGATTTTGGTATCTGCCCGGCTTGATGGAGTTGACCGGTTTGTGCTGTGCAGGTTGTGCGGATAGCGCTGGAAAGCCAGGATATGGCTCTGATTGCGATCAGGGACAGTGCGGACTCTGCAATTAAGGAACCGGTGGTAAAAAGCAGGTCGCGGACAGCGATCAGGCGGTCTTCTCTTTGGCAACTTATTTCGGGGTTCAATAAGTCGTCTGCTTCAGGCGGCCTGTTCAGTTCGGCATCAGCAGCTAGTGCGGTCTGGCAGCTAGGCGACCTCACGGTTAGGCAGCTTGCAGATCGGTGGCTAGAGCTCAGCGTTGGAATAAGGGGCAGTCTGCTCAGCTTGGTTTGCGGTCTGGCGACCTGGCGGACTGGGCGGTTTGTGCAGACTCCTTAGTGAAGTAGTAGAATCGGCGGCCTCTCCTTGAGTTCACGCGGTTAGTTTGCCTAGTATTTTTTGCTCTGCTTGGTACTTTGGCGAAATCATGTCTCGCCATGTATGTCTCGCCATGTAAGAAGATTGTTGTGATCAATAAAGATTCTTGATTCTGCTTGTGTCTCTGGTTGCGTTTAGCATTCTAAGTTGAGATAACCCCTGCTCATTCCAAGATCCGGGAAATTCAACAGTAGGATCGTTATAAATTGGTCAGCTGAATGTTGACCGTTTCCTTGTTTGCCACCATTTTGGTGGGCTGTCCCTGTGCAGATGCTGGAGAGCCGAGCGGGAAATAAAGGGCTGAAGCCCCTACTGCTGCTGCTGTTGGCCCTTGAAGGCTAAGCAAAGAATTTTGTGTTATGATCATGTATGGATTGCCTGCGCGTCCATGTCTGTAATCCACACTTGTAAAGAGTAACTGTAAGGCCTTAAGGCCAAAAGATGTTGTATTTATTGTACATTACTTCGAGAGTTTATATATATATCATGTGGTGGTTTATATATAGTGGACATTCGTGGTTTGAGTTCAGTTTAACGTTCAAATCTTCTGCTAGTATGCTCTGTGTTAGGATGCGTACCTATTTTGGTATTAACCTGTGACCTCGCCGCCTGTTTGTGTCACATAGTGTGGGTCCCCGGCCAGACCTTCTATTATATGTTGTTTAATGGATGGAGTCGTTACACACATTGCCTATAAATAGGACCCCTTATCACATCAACTAAATGCGAATGAACAGTAAGTGAACTCGCAGATAGTTGTTACGGACTGGATTTTTATTCGCGCGGTTTGAGAAGATTGACCGGGTTGTGCTGTGCAAGTTGTGCGGATAGCACTGGAAGGCCAGGACTTGGTTCTGACTGCGGTCATGGAGATGCGGACTCTGCGGATAGAAACCAGCGGTTAACAGCACGCCGCGGGTTGCAGCTAGGAGGTCTCTCTTCTGCAACTAATTTCCCTATTCAATAAGCTTTCCACTTCTGGCGGCCAATTCAGTTCGACAGTAGCTCGTGTGGTCTAGCGGCTAGGTGACGTTGCGGTTAGGAGGCTTGCAGATCGGTGGTTAGAGTTCAGTGTTGGAATAACGGGCAGTCCGCGCGGCTTGGTTGCGGTCTGGCGACTAGGCGGACTTCGCGGACTCCGTAGATCTGTGGTGCAGTAGAGTCTTGGCGGTTTCAGCGGACTCGACAGTCTCGGCAGTCTATGAGGCAGTCCGCCCGACTTAAAGCTCTTGTTTGCTTATTTGTTTCTCCTTTTTACTTGGCGAAATCATGTCTCTCCATGTATGTCTCGCCTTGTAAAGATTGTTTAATACAAGATTCTTACTCTTCTGGTTTGCATTTGGTTTATTTGGGCTTAGATAGGTTGAGTGTTCCTGCGCCATGTTTCCCGTCTTCCGCTATATCAAATTTCAACATATTCCCGTAGATAATTCAGAGCCTTCCGCCGAGATTTAGTTGGGAATGTTGATGCCATTCGACTGCAGACAGCCAGGACCGGAATTCGCAATGTGCTACCCCTGCCTGATTTCTAACGAAAACAAAGACAAAATCTCATCTTTACAACATACAAAAAACTAGAGAGCAAAAATAATAATTCTATAAGACCTTCCCTAAACTTTCTAACAAACTTCATGTAAAATTTTGTGAAGTAGGGATGGTCGCAAGAATACTCAACCAATAAAGCCAAAAAAACCAGAAGCAGTAGAAGAAAAGAGTTGAAATTGCAATAACCACTATCTTCTTTACAAAGCGAGGCATACATTGTGGGACATGATTGCGCAATGCATTTGATGGAAACAAAAAAGTACAGACAAGACAAGATCAAGGCGGCCGTGCAAAACTCTGAGACCTCCTAGCCGTAAATCGTGAGCTGAAGCTGCCTATCCGCCAGACCGCCTATTCGCCCGAAAAGAAACTAACGAACATCTTTATTGAGCAATTACTGGAGAACAACCTGTACGCAACTCTGCCCGTCTGACCGCAAAGATCGGCTATCCGCAAAAATCGGGCGAACAGATACTGCTGAACTTAACTGAACTAGGAAATAGTCAACCCGCTGAGACCGGTCGAACTGCCATATTGAACTATCCACAAACTCTGAGGAAGAAAACTTCTAATCGCACAAATGTGAACTATCGATAAACCGCAAACTTCTATTTGCCAACTGAACCCCACTGAGCCTCCACTAATAAATTATAAGTACTAGTTGCCTAGTCGCTCGGTGCTAGCCGCACAGCCTGCACAACACAAGTCAACATCACTTAGTCGCGCAGTTAAAATAGTCTAACCTCTAGTTCAAGAAGCGAGGCGAGTTCTCACTACTCCGGTTAAGAATGACGAGTCGGGGACCCCTTGTTGAAGCCAAGAACTGGCCTCAACGAGAGTTCGAACCTTGGGGGTGTAGCCAACACCTATTTCTCCCAACCCTCGACCCCTGACAAGCAACGATGAACCGAGAACTGACCCTAAGCCTCAATTGGGAGGTCACTCCTTTAACCCGAAAGATCTTTGAGCGCTTCCCCTCCTTAGCCAATTGATGGGCTGGGAGCACCTCTGAAAGTACTAACTGATTTGAGAAAGTATGGAAGCTTGCCTTTTGAGATATCCTGCGGGTCATATTTATAGATTTTTGGTATCTGGTCTGCCAACAGCGTAATTCCACTGTGCAGAAAGGCTAGCTGCAGACCCGAGGGTATTCTGGTAATTTTCCCCGAGGGCAATCTAGTAATTTTCTCCGAGGGCAATCTGGTAATTTTCCCTGAGGGAAATCTGGTAATTTTCCCCGAGGGAAATCAAGTAATTTTACCCCTGGACCGCACTAGGCGGGAGCCCTTCCGCCGCTCTATAAGTTTTTCACCTGCCCCAAACCAACCTTGAGGGGATCCCGCTGACCCGGGCGCAAGCCCTCTTGCATGCCCTGGTCAGGAACCCTCTTGCCTGCCATGGGAGGGAAGTCTTTCGCCCATATGTTTGTTGACCCGGCCTCTAGCCAAAAGCTAGCCCAAGGCTAGCCCAACCATGGTCCTTTGGGAATCTAGGTTCCACCTCAGCGAATCTGGGGTTATACACAATCCCCGCTCTTTGCGAGCTAGCCTTGCGCTCGGAAAG
Source organism: Platanthera zijinensis (assembly GCA_039513925.1). Lineage (NCBI taxonomy): Eukaryota > Viridiplantae > Streptophyta > Magnoliopsida > Asparagales > Orchidaceae > Platanthera > Platanthera zijinensis. The sequence goes on from CM077079.1 coordinate 79,357,168, forward strand.
GCACGTCCAACCCCAGATATTCACTGGGCACTTGCTAACCTGGAAGGGAATCTTTGGTGGACCCCACCTTGGCCCTGTATATATATACGCTGCCCGACCAATTCTCAGGCAACTGTTGTTGCCGTTGCCCACCGCTTTAGCTCCCGCAAGGCTGTCTAGATGTATGCCAAGTGTAGTGAGAATCCACTCTCGAAAGAATTCTAAGACCATCTCGCCGCGGCTCAGGCGAGAGCCCGCGCCAACTGCGTCGGGGTTGCCCCATGGCTCATGCACGAGAGGCCGGCCAGCTCGCCTTCCGGGCTGAAGAAGGGGAAGGCTAAGTAAGTTAGGCGAGACCACTCGAAGAAGGACCTGGCCTCTCCCACTCCGACGCCTAACCGCTCCGAGAACCCTCCCTCCCTGCTGGAGGTGTTCCCCTTGTCTCGCCTTTTTGCGTGAACCCACTCTGCTGAGTCTGACACCCTTCCCTTCTCACCGACAGGTTCCAAAAACTGCCGCTAACAACCCTCCAACAGATACCGAGTTGATTCATCCCCCGGGCGAGAACCCACAGCTTGTCTCGGAGGCCATCCCCCTACTACCCAAGTCCAGCACTTAATCCATCCCGGTAACCTCTTTCGTCATTCATCTTGTATGACCTGCTTTCCTCTCATTGACTCTTTTTTTTTTGCAGCCCCCGCTCTCGGCAGCCCAAGGCTCACCCACCTGAGCCCCTGAACTCCCGCACCTAACGGTCTTGAGAAAATAGTATCCGGTCTTCCCCTTTCGCTCGGAAGAGTTATTCCTGTACTACCGGCACTCGCGCCATGGTCCCAGCCCCTGGCAAAAGAAGGTATCGCCACTCCCCAACTAGCCGAAGCCATCAATCTGGAGCGCATGACATACCCCCCGGGATGAGGCAAACCACTCCACCTCCTTTTTGGAAAAGGCACGGAAGGGCAGCCCGGCCCTTCTCGCCGATCTGTGGCCAAGAGCCCGCCCCTAATAGGTAAGCGGTCCTTGCCCAGTCTTTTCATCCTTGCTTGATTTGATTAGATTTTTCCTGTTAGATCTGACGGCTGCGAAGGAAAAAGTCGATGAAGAAGAGGGGATGGTCTTGCCCCTGCCCTACCCCAGCGACATGGAGGAATATTTAGATGTTGATGGGAGTGGCAGAACTCGGTCTAAGCGGTAACGGAAGTCCTGACAAAGCTCATTGCGATGCGCCAAGTCGATTCGCTGGCGTTGATAAGACTTGAAAAGTCGGTCGAGCGGCGGATGGCTGTGATCGAGAGGGACCACACTCACCTTCTCGGCGAGTAGGGGCGCCAGGTTGAATGCGAGGAGACATCCCCCGTATGGCATATTGCTCGAGTCCGAGATCAGCTACGCATGGCTAACCAGGGGCTCACCGCCCTGACCGCTTACCACTACCCGTGGGTGCCGCCAAGATCTAGGAGGCGAGGTCGGGGCCGATGGCATTGGGAGCAGTACTGAACTGCGCCGGATCTCGCCTCTTCTAACCCCAAATAGTTAGCCTACCCTTCCAGCTTGTACCTCTTCCGACTATCAAAACGTTATTTATAATTGCTATTTCTAAGGCTATCGCCTCCCGAGACGGCTTTGGTACATATATATTTCTTTTTTTAGTTTTTATGCACTTTGTTATTTTGTTTATCTTGCCGAGAGCCTGGCTCCCAGACCCCTTTCGCCTTTCATATTTGTATGCTACTTTTATCTTACCCGGGGTCCCTCCAGGAAGCTCTCGCCGTTTGCAGGTGCGAGAGGCGTCGACGAGGCGGGATGGAATATGAAGAGCCAAAATATCTAAATTTGCTAACCACACCGCCTAGGAAATCCCTAATGATTTCTTCTCTCTCTATAAATTGGCAAGCCCACCAAACACATTTATATCTTTCAGATCTCGTGCCTTCATCCTTCTCTTTACCTTGCTCGCGCTGTCCTTTGCAACTCAGAGTCTCTCGTCTACTTCCCTTCCACCTTATCTCAAGATGCCTAGCGAGACCGAGGGCCGCTCTATGTGTGCGCAGACCTTCCTGGACCATAATTTCCTGCCTTCTCGGCCGTCCCATGCGGAATACCTCTCGATAGTTGAGAACTTCATTCCGTCGGAGTTCGTTGCGCGAAACCCTGGGAACGAGGACATGGTCAACCTTGCGCCGGACGGGGAGCTTGCCATCCCTTTAAAACATTTCAAGGTGGGGTTCCTCCTACCCCTCTGGCTGGAGGTGCGCCAGACCCTTTGCTACTATGGGGTAGTGCCAGCCCAGCTTAACCCCAACTCTGTCGCCATCCCGGTAGCTTTCGCCTGCTATATATGGGCGAAAAAGATCGTGTTCAGCCTGTTCGTCTTTTAGAAGCTATTCAACTTCTAGTCTAAAGGAGGGGCGGTTTTCTTTTTTGGGCAATCAGTGAAGACTAGCGGCCTTGCCAACAAAAACTACCATTGGGCCAAGAAATTCATCTTCATTTCCGGGCCTTTCAGCAATATTCCACTCTCGCCCGTTCAGTATGACGAGGTGACCTACAAGCCTCCCGCCCTTGGGGGGCGAGAGGGCGCCCTTGTAGAGTTCTTTGAATCGAAGTCTTTTGACATCCAGTTCCTTCGTCGAGACCTGAAATCTCTTCCGCCAGTCCCTCCCGGCGAAGGTACCTTTTCGTCCCAATTCTGCTACCCTTCGTCATAGATTAAGAGTTTTAATCGCTAAAGCTTCTGCAGGTGAATAGGAAATTCCCCTTCGCCAGCCCTTCGATGAGGCTAGAGATTTCGCCAGCACCCTGGCTCTCGCCAAATCCGCCGCACAGGCCTGTCGAAAGGAGCCCGGCTCCTTATCCGCACCAAGTGGCCGAAAGCGGAAGCCCAACTCCCCTCCTCTCGCTCCTCCCAAGAAGAAAATAAGTGTGGCGGGCAAGGGCAAGTCCCTCTCCGAGACCCCGGCAGAGACCCCACCTGCCGCTGGCGAAGAGACTGTCGCTGGGCAAGCTGCCGAGACCCCCACTGAGGCCCTCACCAAGCCAGTGCCGAAAGGGCATCGGAAATTCGTCATCGGCGGGAAGTTCGTTGATGAAGATTGTCAGCCCTTGCTCCTGTGGGATCCCAAAGCCAACCTTGTTTCAATCTCGTCACTTCTCCCCACCTGGGGGGAGCAAGACACGTCTCCGATGAGGCCAATGCGCTAGGCTTCAGGCTTTACAACCGAAAAGATGCTCGCGCGTTCGACCGGGAGGTTACCCGGTCTCTCGCCTACGACACCGCCAGAGCCCAGTGGCACGCATTTTTGCTCGCACACAAGACTGCACACTGTGGTATCACCCTTGAGCGCAACCTTGTCGGCACGATCAAATCAAAGGAAACCTCTGTTGCTGAGATGGCCGCCCCAAAGGCCGAACTAGCGGCTTCCCAACAGCTTCTTGCCCTTCGCCCGACAATTGAGGTATGTAAATCCTTCAAAAGGCTTTAGCCCCACGACAATCTCATGCTAATTCTAAACCCAAAATCCTCGCAGGATTCCGCCCAAGCCCAGTTTTTGCGTGCGAGGGTGGCCGGCCTCGAATGAGAGAACAAGTTGCTAAAGACAGAGCTCAAGCTTGCTCAAGGAGTCAAGGCACCGGTCCCGCCCTCCCTAGACGAGATCTCAAAAGCCGTCACTTCTTGGAATACGAAATTGAAGTGATGATGCAGGAGAACGCGCAGAAGGCATCTACGATGGTGATCGAGGTGTTGCGGGAATCAGGCTTCTTGAACAAAGGTGGTGAGACCCTCACCACACGCGGGGTCCTGCCCTGGCTATTTGAACTCATCCCCAAGCCTGCGGGGGAGGGAGACTCTCAAGGCAAAGATGAGGCATTGGATCTCGACCAGAGTGATGGGTTCGGCAGCGAATCTTCCAGCGAGAGCTCCAGCGGGAACCACAACAGCTCCGCCTGAATGCCTCTGGCCCAACTCCTCTTTTTAATTTTTCCTTCCTTTTTTCTTTTTTGACTTTTGATGTAATGGGCGAGATGCCTAAGAACATGCAAAGTTTTGCGATACATGTATAAAAAATTTGTTTTCCTCTTTTTGACAAAAGGCCTTGAATTCTTGTTTACCCCTCCCCTCTTTCTTTGCGTGTTGTTATCGTTCGCGAACACTTCCACGACCATGTTTGGACCCCAGGCTATTTAGGAGATGAACGTAACCCGTTCGAAAAATTGACCAAGTAAATTCTGCAGAGAGAGATACGCTGAGAGCCCTGCCGAGAGACACATGTCGAGAGCCTTGTCGAGTGGGACATGCCGAGAGCCCTATCGAGAGGGTTATGCCTAGATGGGTTTACCTTTCTTTATCTCTACTTAGGATTGGTGCCAACCATTTGAGAACTTGTTGGCGAATTACTTCGTAATGTTTGTCATGGGCTTAGCTCCCCCGTCAGCTAGGTGAGAGCCTGACAATGGGAGTGACTCCAGATCTGATTATTCCACGCATTATGTGTCACGACATCGAGCGGGCCCTCAAATATGCAAACCCTTTTTCCTTTATCACCAAGCGAGCCTACGACCCTGCTAGCTAGGGAGAACCTGGACAACGGGTCTACTCGGGGTTGAGTGCGCCTTCCATCCCTGCCAGCTAATGGAAGCCTGATAAGGGATTCTCTTGGGGTCTTCCCTTACCCCCAAGCGAGCCTACATCCCTGCCAGCTAGTGAGAGCCTAGACAGTGAGTCTACTCGGGGTCGAGTGCGCCTTCCAGCCCTGCCAGCTAATGGAAGCCTGATAGCGGGAACCTCTCAGGGTCTTTCAAAATCACAAACCTTCCCTCCTTCCCCCAAAAGAGAAGCCTACGGCCCTGCCAACTAGTGATAGCCTGGCAGCGGGTCTACTTGTTTTCGAGTGTGCCTTCCAGCCCTGCCAGCTAATGGGAGCCTGAGCAGCGGGATCCTCTCGGGGTATTTCCTTACCCCCCAAGCGAGCCTACGACCCTTCCAGCTAGTGAGAGCTTGACAACGGGTCTACTCGGGACCGAGTGCGCCTTTCAGCCTTGTTAGCTAATGGGAGCCTAAGCAGTAGGATCCTCTCGGGTTCTTACAAAATACCAACCTCTTTTCCTTTCCCCCCAAGCGAGACTATGACCCTTCCAGCTAGTGAGAGTCTGGCAGTGAGTCTACTTGGGGCTGAGTGCGCATTCAAGCCCTGCCAGCTAATGGGAGCCTGAGCAACGAGATCCTCTCGGGGTATTCCCTTATCCCCAAGCAAGCCTGCGACCCTACCAGCTAGTGAGCGTTGGGCAGTGGGTCTACTCGGGGCCAAGTGCGCCTCTAGCCCTACCAGCTAATGAGAGCCTGAGCAGTGGGATCCTCTCAGGGTATTCCAAACTACCAACCTCTTTTCCTTCCCCCCAAGCGAACCTACGACCCTGCCAGCTAGTGAGAGCCTGACAGTAGGTCAACTCGGGGCCGAATGCGCCTTCCAGCCCTGTCAGCTAATGGGAGCCTGAGCAGTAGGATCCTCTCGGGATCTTGCAAACTACCAACCTCTTTTCCTTTCCCCCCAAGCGAGCCTACGACCCTGCCGGCGGGTCTACTCGGGGCCGAGTGCGCCTTCCAGCCCTGTCAGCTAATGGGAGACAGAGAAGTGGATCCTCTCGGGGTATTCCCTTACCCTCCAAGCAAGCCTACGACCCTGCCAGATAGTGAGAGCATGGCAGCGGGTCTACTCGGGGACGAGTGTGCCTTCCAGACCTTCTAGCTAATGGGAGTTTAAGCAGCCGGATCCTCTCAGGGTATTCCCTTACCCCCCAAGCGAGCTTACGACCCTTCCAGCTAGTGAGAGCTTGACAGCAGGTCTACTCGGGGCCGAGTGCGCCTTCTAGCCCTACCAGCTAATGAGAGCCTGAATAGCGGGATCCTCTCGGGGTCTTGAAAAATCACAAACCTTCCCTCCTTTCCCCCCAAGAGAAGCCTATGACCCTGCTAGCTAGTGAGGGCATGATAACAGGTCTACTCAGGGCCGAGTGCGCCTTCCAGCCCTGCCAGTTAATGGGAGCTTGAGCATCGGGATCCTCTCGCGGTATTCCCTTACCCCCAAGCGATCCTACAACCCTGCCATCTAGTAAGAGCCTGACAGCGGGTCTACTCGGGACCGAGTGCACCTTCCAGCCCTGCCAACTAATGGGAGCCTGAGCAGCGGGATCCTCTCGGGGTCTTGCAAACTACCAACCTCTTTTCCTTCCCACCAAGCGAGCCTACGACCCTGCCAGCTAGTGAGAGCCTGGAAGCGTGTCTACTCAGGGCCGAGTGCGCCTTCCAGCCTTGCTAGCAAATGGGAACCTGAGCAATTGGATCCTCTCGGGGTATTCCCTTACCCCCAAACAAGCCTACGGCCCTGCCAGCTAGTGAGAGCCTGACAGTGGGTCTACTCAGGGCCAAGTGCGCCTTCCAGCCCTGCCAGCTAATGGGAGCCTGAGCAGCGGGATCCTCTCGGGGTATTGCAAACTACCAACCTCTTTTCCTTTCCCCCTAAACAAGCCTACGACCCTGCCAGCTAGTGAGAGCCTGACAGAGGGTCTACTCGGGGCCGAGTGCGCCTTCCAGCCCTACAAGCTAATGGGAGCCTGAGCAAAAGGATCCTCTCGGGGTATTCCCTTACCCCCCAAGCGAGCCTACGACCCTGCCAGCTAGTGAGAGCCTAGTAGTGGGTCTACTCGGGGCCGAGTGCGCCTTCCAGCCCTGCAAGCTAATGGGAGCCTGAGCAGCGGGATCCTCTCGGGGTATTCCCTTACCCCCAAGCAAGCCTACGACTCTGCCAGCTAGTGAGAGCTTAGCGGTGGGTCTACTCAAGGCTGAGTGCGCCTTCCAGCCCTGCTACCTATTGGGAGCATGAGCAGAGGGATCCTCTCGGGGTATTGTAAACTACCAACCTCTTTTCCTTTCCACCTAAGAGAGCCTATGACCCTACCAGCTAGTGAGAGCCTGACAGTGGGTCTACTCAGGGCCGAGTGCACCTTCCAGCTTTGCCAGCTAATGGGAGCCTGAGCAGCGGGATCCTCTCGGGGTATTCAAAATCACAAACTTTTGCAATCTTCAAAAGAAACCATTGTGAAAGTAGCGAACAAATGACTAAAAAACAAGTCAGAAACTTGAATAATTGAAATTTTTATTATTCAAAAAGATATCATTTACAAAGGTATGGCCTCCATTTTATAGAATGGAGGAGAAGGGAGAGAGTACAAACTAACAATGTAGGACTAAAGCTATACAGAATCTGAGCGGCTAGAAAAACTGACCGAACAGGCCGCGCGGTTAGACAATGGGCTAACCACTAGGCAATACCAGAAGCAAGAGAGGGAGATGCGGTAGGAGACCGCTAGACTGCCCAGTTTCCAAGCCACCGGAGATAAACTACCAGACCGCCGGACTACAAACAACAACAGCCTGGATATCAAACCATTGGAGAGTAACCGCTAGATCACGCGGTCTACAACCCGCCAAGCTTAAACCGCCAGACTGCCCGGTCTCATACTTCAACACTCCCCCTCAAGCTGGAGCATAGATATCAATCATGCCCAGGTTATCACAAATGTGGAAGAAGGAAGTAGAAACTGGCTTGGTGAAGATATCCGCCAACTCTTTGTCGGAGATGACGAACAGAGTGCAAATCTGTCTCTTCAAGACCTCTTCTCGGATGAAATGGCAGTCGACTTCTATATGTTTTGTTCTTTCATGGAAGACCGGATTTTTTGATATATATATAGCGACCTTGTTGTCACACAACATAGGTAGGGTATAGTCATAGACCTCTCCTAGGTAAAGCATGAGAGCCCGCAACCATTTTAACTCACACGTAGTTGACGCCATACGCCGGTATTCGGCTTCTGCACTGGACCTTGAGACAACAGACCGCTTCTTGCTCTTCCAGCTCACAAGATTATCTCCAACAAATGTGCAAAAACCTGATGTAGATTTATGGTCACCTTTATCATCCGTATAGCTTGAGTCTGAGTAGGCTTCAACTCTCAGATGACCATGCTTCTGAAAGAGTAGCCCTTTTCCCGATGCTGCTTTGACATACTCTAATATCTTCAAGGAAGATTGAAGATGACATTCCCTGGGAGCTTTCCTGAACTGACTGACCTTGCCTACAACATAGGCGATGTCGGGTCTGGTCATCGTGAGATAAATGAGTTTGCCCACCAGACATCTATACCTCGTGGCATCAGATATAAGAGGTGAGTCATCTGTCCATGTTTTGTCCTCTCCAGTAGCCATGGGATACCAGGTCAGTTTGGCACCGGTCAATCCTCCCTCTTATAGAAGATCAAGAGAATACTTCCGTTGGGAGAGAACCAATGAGTCGGGCTTCCGAGAGATTTCTATCCCCAAAAAATATTTTGGGGAGCCCATATCCTTCGTGACTAGGTGTTGACGGAGGTGTTTCTTTGTCAAGTCCACCCCAGCCTGGTCATCGCTGGTAAGAAGAATATCATCCACATACACCGCCAAAACCACAAGGCCCGATGCGGTTTTGCGAATAAATAATTAGTGATCGGTCGAACTTCTTGTAAAGCCAATGACAGCCATAATGCCACTAAACTTGTCGAACCATGCCCGAGGGCTCTGTTTTAGGCCGTAGATAGCCTTCTTCAACTGGCATACTCGTGTCTCCCCCTGAGCAACATACCCAGGAGGTTGCTCCATGTAGACGTCCTCCTGAAGATCCCCATAGAGAAAGGCATTCTTGACATCAAGCTGGGAAATAACCCAATCCAGGTTGACGGCCACAGAGAGAAGAACCTGGATGGTGCTGAGGCGAGAAACTGGGGAGAAAGTATCAAAGTAGTCAACTCCATAAGTCTGAGTAAAGCCTTTGGCCACCAGCCGGGCCTTGTAGTATTCCACAGTGCCGTCTGGGCGAAACTTCAATACGAACACCCAACGACAGCCAACTACATTAGTACCTACTAGTGGAGGAACAAGGGCCCCGGTACCCCTTTCAGTAAGAGTGGTGATTTCCTCATCCATGGCAGATTTCCAATGAGGAATAACAAGAGCCTCCTGGTAGGTGCGGGGAGTGGTAATAGCCGAGATAGCCAAAGCAAAACACCTGTGAGAAGGAGTAAGCCGATCATAGGAAATAACAGCCGCAAGCGGGTGTTGGGTACACGCCCGCACCCCTTTGCGAAAAGCAATGGGAAGATCCAGGTCGACTTGTGTCTCAGGTACCGGAGCGTCCGTGGTGGAGAAAGCTGGCCCAAGACTAGAGAGAGACGGCTGCAGAGAAGGGGGTATAACAGAGAGAGGAGGAGACGGCGGAGGAGATGATATAGGAGGGGAGATGTCGATATACGTGAAAGGAATACAGAGTGATGGTGGAGAGTCAGAGACATCAGGAGGAAGGGGGAATTGAGAAGAGAAGTAGGACGCATTCTCGAAGAAGGTGACGTCCGCGGAGACAAACTGTTTGCGCAAAACCGGGTCAAAGCAACAATAGCCTTTTTGAGTGGTCGAGTAACCCAAAAAGACACATTTTGTGGAACGGGGGGAAAGCTTGTCACGAGTAGCAGAAGGAGCATGCACAAAAGCCGTACACCCAAAGATACAAAGAGGGAGAGGAAAGGGTTCCTTGCCTGGGTAGAGAATGGAGAAGGGGTCTTGCCATGGAGAACCGTGGAGGGAATGTGATTGATGAGATAGCAGGCGAGGAGAACAACATAGCCCCAGTAGGAGCGAGGCACTTGCATATGCATCATGAGGGTGCGAGCGACATCGAGAAGATGACGGTTTTTATGCTCCGCCACCCCATTTTGCTGGGAGGTATAAACACAGTTGGTCTGATAAATAATACCATGTTGCATACAAAAAGAGGAGAACTCATGACTGAGATACTCTTTAGCATTATCAGAGCGAAGTACTTTAATGGAAAGATCAAACTGAGTTTTAATCATATAATAAAAAGATTGCCATACAGAAAGTAGTTCAGAGTGATCTTTTAATAGATACACCCAGGTACATCTAGAGAAATCATCAATAAAAGTTACAAAGTACGAACTACCCCGACCAATGGTGAGAGTAGGAGCAAGACCCCAGATATCAGAATGAATGAGATCAAACGGGCGAGAGGAACAAGGACCTTGCTTCGATGGGAAGGAGGAGCGGTGATGTTTGCCATGCTAACACGCATCACAGTCGAGCGGAGGGCTGGTGTGAGGTAAGTGGGGCAGAAGCTGACGAAGAATCCGAGGAGGAGGATATCCAAGGCGAAGATGCCATTGAAGCAGATCGGTAGAAGAGGAAAAGAAGGCGGACAGAGCGGAAACGTTGTCGAGGAAGTAGAGGCCGCCGCTCTCAGTCCCAGTAGCAATCGTCCGTTGGGTCCTCGGGTCCTGAAAACAACAAGAAGTAGGAGTTAATAAGACAGAGCACTGAAGTTGCTTGCATAAAGTAGTAACGGATAATAAGTTGCAAGGGAACTTCGGGACATAGAGGGTGTCTGCTAGGCGAAGCGACGGGGTGACTTGAACCGGGCCCGTCCCAGGAACTGGGGATGGTGAACCATCCGTAATAAGAACCAAGGGTAACCGATCATGCGTTTCTAGGAGAGATAAGCATTGAGGATTGCCGGTCATGTGATTTGTAGCACCAGAGTCAATCAGCCATTTACCTTGGGTAATGACGTGAGCACTACCTGAGGTCGTGGCCACAGAGGAAGATGGCCGAGAGGAGGCGGAGGTTGAGGAAGATGTGTCACCAGAAGGGCGAAGATGAGGATGTTTCTGCCAGTAGCGATCAACAGAATGGCCGATACGACCATAGTGAGAGCAGAGGAATCTGGACGAACCGCGCCCGCTAGACTGGCTGCGGCCACTAGGGCAACCCCGCTGAGCTTGGTGAGCATAGGAGTCCTGTGGAGGAGGGGAGGACAATAGAGGGTGCTGGAGAAGCGAAGTAACAGCGGCGGTGCGAGACGCAGTGGAATCCAAGGTAGGGGACTCTGCTTTGCCCAAGATCTGCTGGCGGATCATATCAAAAGACTCGGGGAGTCGGAGAAGATAACAAACAACAAGGAGCCCCTGGAAGTGTTTGTGCTGCTTGGCCAAGTCCGTGGAGAAGGGGCGATTCTGGAGGATCTCGGCGCCAAGAGCCTGAACTTGCTGATAAGCCACAGTAAGAGACATGGATGGACAAGCGAAGAGGTCCGCATAGAGAGTATAAATGCGAGATGTCTGGGCCCCCTTCGAGTAGAGAGCAGCAAGGTGAAGCCATGCGGCCTTGACCGTCTCATCATAGCGTATGACGGGAAGGCATTCATCAGAGAGGCTGTTTTCCAGCCAAGTGCGGACAAGGGCATCACTCGCATCCCAATCCTCAAATTGAGCAGAGTTTGAAGGAGGAGGGTCATCGGTGAGGTGATGACGTTTGCACTGAGAGCGAAGGAGAAAGGTGAAAGAGACACTCCAATCCAGATAATTGGAACCAACAAGTTTAGAAACCGTGCCAAGGTTTTCGGAAGGAGTAGGAGGAGGAGGCGGAGCCGGATTGGCGGCAGGAGTGGTGGCAGTTGAAGTCTTAGAAGGAGCCATAGGAGAAAGTAACGGGAATCCGCGCGGTTAGGAAACAAGTCGCACGGCTAGGAAACAGGAGCTCGGCAGCGGTCACGATGCCAGACACCAGCGGCCAGAATAGCCACGACCAAGCTGAAGAACCAAGCAGAGGGAAAGAATTCGAGCGGATAGAAGGTAGCCCGTGCAAACAGAAGGACGATCCGCTTGGAGACAAACAGATCACGGCGACAGGTTGCGGCGAGTAAGCACAGGTCACGGCGAGAAGATGGGAAAACAAAGAGGTCGCACACACAAAGAGCAACGACAAGGAGAGAAGGAAGCTGCGCGAACAAGGCACAAGCCGGCGGAAGAAACAAGTTGTGAGGACAGGTCGCGAGAAGAAGCAAGCCGCGCGGTTAGGGCATGCGGTTAGAGAGGCCGTACAGAATCAGGAGGAGATTGAGTCCTCTGATACCATGTGAAAGTAGCGAACAAACGACTAAAAAACAAGCCGGAAACTTGAATAATTGAAATTTTTATTATTCAAAAAGATATCATTTACAAAGGTATGACCTCTGAAAGAGAGGGAAAGATCTACCTTAACTCTAGAGGGGGGTGAATAGAGTATTTTAAAATAATTTACAATTAAAACTATAAAGCAGTGGAAGACTTAATTTATGTATATGTGTAAGGTGCTTGTAGTGAAATAAAAACTAAAGCAAGAAATAAGAAATCACACAGTACACAACAAAGTCAAAAACAAAGCAACCAGATGACACAAGGATCTATAGTGGTTCCCCAACAACCTGGGTACATCCACTCTTCTATCACCCTAGGTAGGAATCCACTGCAGGAATAGTTGATCAGGTGTCCTGGGCACCAATGAGATTTTGATAAGGTTCTCAAAAACCAAAACTAGATTTTTTGATAAGGTGTTTTGCCACCACTAAGTTTTGACAAGGTCTCAGAAACCAGTCTGAGAACTTTTAAAGGGAGTTTTGAAAAACTCTTTTACAGGAGGGAAAGGAAAAAGAAAGAAAGAGTTGAGTTGTTCTTCTCTATCAACAGTCTGAGAGAAGACAAGTGGAAGATGTTGCTAAAGTTCCCCCTGAGATGTGTAAAGGTTCAGGAAGGTGAGCTTTGCTAGGGTGATAGGTCTTCAGATGCTTCAGATCTCCAGCAAAAGATGATTTCAGCAGATGCTGAAATGTGTGATGTCTGGAGTTCTTGATGTTGAAGCTTTTGAACACTTGAGGATTTGGAGGAATAGAATAGCAGATGATTTCCTCCACAGAAAACTTTCTTGTGTTCTTGAAGATTTTTACTCAGTGAATCTGTATGTTCCAGAAGATGAGTTCTTGATCAGAGTATATTTTGATCTCTCTTCTGTAACTATTTTTCTCAATCCAGTGATCCTGTATATCTCTTGTCTATCTTATTGTATTGATCTGTTATCACTTGTTCAAAAACATATTCTGTAGGAGTATATCAGATTCTGACTTAGATGGTCGTTACTCAGTCATAAATGACTTCCATAATTGACAACTGTCTCTAGGGAAAGTCCTAAGTAACATTCCTTTTAGCCTTCCTTGAAACTTGGTCCAGATTGCTTGAAAAGGCTACATAATCTTTTGCAATAAATGCAAGAAATAAATCTGAATGAATTCCATAACTGTTCTTGAATTTTAATTCTGAAAGCGTCGATCTCTCACAGAGATCGTCGATCTGAGCTCTACGATCGTTGAACCGAGCTCAGAGATTGGATTTAAACAGCAGACAGAAAATGTTGAACTGAGCTCTACGATCGTCAAACTGAGCTCAGCGACTTGTAAAATAGGTGAAGACAAAACGTCGATCTGAGCTCGAAGATCGTCAACTGGAGTTCGACGAATTGCAGAATTGAGCTTAGAGAACATCGAACTGAGTTCGACGTTTCGTCGACCAGAGCTCGACAAAAATTATCTTTGTCTCAGCACTAAATCCTGATCTTTGAAAGGTCTTGGGGGCAGCTTCAAACCTAATTTATAACCCTTAGACTCATTCTATTTTGACCTTTTCAACTATACAATTAGGTCAAACCAATTTCCTAAAAACATAGTGATCCTAGCCCAAATTAGTAATAGGGTGTTCCAACAATCTCCCCCTATTTGGATTAGGATTACTACTTACAAGACAAAATAGGAAATAAATAAGCATACAGACAATGCAAAAGCTAAACCAACAAAGACATAGCAGCATTGCAGATCACAGATAGAATATCAGCAAATATTCAGAGATAGATGTTTGTTCAGCTTAAAGAAATCACTTACTCTCATTTCCCTTTTTAAACAGAATTTCCCTGGTAGGATTGAGGGCTTCTCTCTTTGATCTTCTGTCATCATCTGCACCTAAGGAGGTTTGGGATCTAGGCCTTGGAACTACAGCCTCAGGGTGCAGCTTCATGTAATCTTCTGGGTCAAAGAATTTTCTTGAAGAATATCTCTCTAATTCTGTCTTTCTTTGATCTGATAGGGTTGTAATGTTGGAAATGTCTTTGCCTTGCTCTTTGGCCTTTTTCATTTGATCTAGTGCAGCAAGCTCTTTCATTCTGGCAGTCCATGACAATGGGTTGTTTTCAGGATCTTCAAATGGGACTGGAGGTTCATATCTATTGATTGATTCTGAATAAGTAGGAGTCCTGGTGACAATCGAATCTCTAAGCTTGTAAGGGAAAGGACCTTGAGTAGAATCAATAGGACCTTGTCCTTCCCTTTATTGTTTGGAGTAAGTTCTGTACTCTCTCTGATTTCCTCTATACTGACCTATTCTAGAATGATAGCCTCTCTGATGTTGACCTCTAGGTTGATATCTTTGAGAAGATTGAGAAGAACTGTGCTTTGAAGCTGATGATTGAAAAGCTGAGCCTCCACCAGATCCTGAGTCTGGAGGAGGAGGAGGAAACTGAGAAGATCCTTTCTCATATTTATCAAGCTTTCTTATTTTCTTCATAGCCTTTAGCTGATTCTTAGAGTATTGCATCTAAGGCTCTATTATCTGACAATCATGAAAAATGTAATATGGTATATCATTGACATCTTTGGCTTTAGCAGGAGGAACTCTCATCATTGCTTTACTTCTTGCTTTCCTTTTCTTGGTAATGGTGCCAGCAGAATCATCAGAGTCAGTGTTGAATTAATCACTTTCTGAACTCTGTGGACTGTCATATAGATCATCAATGCTTTTGATGTACTCCTCTTGTTGTTTGGACTTATCAGAAGCAGCAACAGGAGCAGAAACAGGAACTTCTGGAGCAGAAGGAGCAGCAGGAACCTCAGAAACAACAGGTTCTTCTAGGTAAACATCAAGTTCATCAGCAGCAGCAGCATCAACAGGAGCAGCAGGCAACATATCAATATCAGTAGATTCAGCAACTTCAGCAGCAGCAGCAACACAAGCAGAAACTTCCACAGCCTTAAGAGAATTGATATAAGAGATAATCAGGCTGGGATCACAGATAGTAATAGGCACAATGGCCTTAGTAAGGTCTTCAACTCCCTTAGTTGATAAACAGCTTCTATGAAGAGAATCAAATTCAGACAACAGTGACCTGAAGTCCACTGTGAGTACTGGTATTGGAGTAGAAATCTCTGGCAGCAGCAATTCCTCAGGAGCAGCAGGCACTACCTCAGCTTCATAGGGCATCTCCCCCTGCCTTGATTTAGTGATAACTGGATCAAGGCACCCCATAGAAGGGATTGCCTGAGGAGAGGAGAGAGAGGATAGCCTGTCAGATAACTCCTTTATTGATTGCAGGAGTGGAGCCATGGAGGTCTCCTGCAGGTGTACTAGCTTGGGGGCCAGTATCCCATATAGCTTATCTGCCAAAGCTGATAGATTCACTTGCTCAAGTGTGACTTGAGTAGAGGTGGTGGATGGAATGTTTTGGGCTGGTGATGGATGTACTGCAGGAGATGGTATTATGGATGGTAGGATGGTTGGTTGAGAGATTGGGATGGTGGAGATAGATGATATGGGTGTGGTGATGGATGGTGTGAAGGATGGTTGGGTAAGAATATCATGCAGGAGTTGTTTATATGAAGAGGTAGAGGGAAGCTCAGTAGGTGAGGAAGGGGAAGCATCCATGAAGGAATCTTCCAAGCTGTTGAAGGATGGAATGTCAAGAGGTGGATAGTTGTGGAGTGGATGGAATTGTTCTGAGGTGGCTGGAGGTGAGATTGGTGATGAAATGGTAATGGGGGAGGAGATGGATGTGGAGATGGCTGATGTGGAAGTGGAGGTAGAAACATTAGGAGGTGGAGAGGGAGGAGAAGAGGTGGAGGCAGGAAATTCCTCAATGAGGGCAGGAGCCTGAGGGGAAGAGACTGCAATAGTCCTTGTGCCTGAAGCATTGGTAGTCCTGGTAGGCTTGATTATTTTCCTGTCCCATTTCCCAAATAGGGCACATGATAGCCTTTTTGATGCATTGATGTGCATCCCATTTGAGACTAGCAGTTCAGGGCACCTGGAGTGCAGGAATACCCCTAAGATCCTCCCAAAGTTCACAAAACTTTTGTTTATTTTCTTCTTTATCAAATCAAAGAAAATTTCTCCCCAGTTCAGGTGTTTTTTTTCTACTAGGGTTCCCATTAAACAGAACTGATACCTGGATATGGTATTATGAGCTGAGTGCTTTGCCAGAAGCACTTTCCCCACAACATCAACCAGAAATCTAAACTCAATAGATAGGTTCTTTTTCAACAACTTGCTAGGGTTAGCGGCAGAGTGTCCCATTCTATCTAACATATTCGCAGATTCTTCTCCCGACAGTTCAACAGAGTCATCTCCAGTACTCAGATGAAATACTTCACTTAGGAGAGTAGGTGATAATGATACCTGAGTCCCGCCGATAGTACCAACGAGGGTATTCTCATCCAGATTATGTGCTGTAAACACCCATTCCTTAATCTCATCTGCAGCAATCTTCATCCTGGTGGACATTATATGCACTAACTGTTGTTCTCAGAAAAGTTCCATAATGTCCTTGAAAACTTGATCGCTGCCATCAAACGAATCCATATTTATATCAAATCATGTATCAAATTTCATCTTGGCGAGAGCGGCGACATTCACAGCAATTGTATACCTGTAAAAAGTAACAAACACAACCAAGTGCAGTAGAGTTTGGAGGGAAAGAAAAATATTTGCAGAGAATACGAAAGTGCAAAAGAAGAACGACGTCGAAAGAATGATTTTATATTAGGGTTCGACGCCGGAAAGGAAGGATTATTGAACTTCGTTCGACGATCGGGGCTGCTAAGGGAATCTGAAGAGACTTCAATATCGTCGATCTCCATTCGACGACATTGGAGAGCGTCGATCTCTGATCGACGACGCTGAATGCAAAGAAGATAGCTAAATGCTATCAGACGGTGCTGAACTATGGTCGACGCTATTGGAAGGCGCAGTTCAGAGACAGAAAACATCCTACAGACACTAGAAAAAAAACAAGTTTTTAGCCTAGTCTTGGTCTGTTTTTAGAGTTTTAAAATCTTGGGATTCATTTTAAACTTCCTCCATCTAACATTCCTAACTGATTTAGGAAGAAGGTGTGTTTCTTTTCATCCAAAGGTTTGGTGAAAATATCTCCCCTTTGCAAATCAGTTGGGATATATTGAATTTCAATTTTATTTTTCTCTACATTGTCTCTTAGAAAGTGATGCCTAATCTTTATATATTTTGTCCTACTATGGAGGACTGGATTTTGTGCTATAGAAATAGCACTAGTGTTATCACAAAATATTTTTGACCCATCTAAGTTGTAGCCATAGTCTAGGAGCTAGTTTTGAATCCACAGAATCTGTGAGCAACAACTGCCTGCTGCCATGTATTCAGCTTCAGCAGTTGAAGTGGACACAGATGTCTGTTTCTTATAGAACCAGGAGACCAGTCTGTCACCAAGGAACTGGCAAGTTCCACTAGTGCTTTTCCTGTCTACTCTACATCCAGCATAATCAGCATCTGAAAATCCAGTTAATTAAAATTATGAGTCTTTTGGATACCAGAGGCCTAGATTTGGACACCTTTTTACATACCTAAGAATCCTCTTAACTAATGTTAGGTGTGACTCTCTAGGGCTTACTTGGAACCTAGCACATATACATGTAGCAAACATTATATCAGGTCTACTAGCTGTAAGGTACAATAGAGAGCCAATCATTGCTCTATATGTTGTCTGATCAACATGTTTACCATGTTCATCAGCATCTAATACAGCATTAGTAGGAATTGGTGTTTTCATACAAGATGCTTCAGACATACCAAATTTCTTAACCAATTCTTTTGTATACTTGGTTTGAGAAATAAAAATGCTTTCAGCATATTGTTTGACTTGCAATCCTAGAAAGAAGGAAAGCTCACCCATGCTACTCATTTCAACTTTAGAATGCATTAGGTTAGAGAACCTTCTTGCACAAATTTGAATTAGTAGAACCAAATATGATATCATCTACATATATTTGTACTAGTAGGGTATGGGACTTATGGGTTCTAATAAAAAGAGTTTGGTCTACTCTACCCCTTATAAAATCATTTTTCAGAAGAAAACATGCTAAGGTCTCATACCATGCTCTAGGAGCTTGCTTGAGACCATATAATGTTTTATGCAATTTGAAAACATGGTCAGGATAAGTTGAAGAGATAAAACCTGGAGGTTGTCTAACATAGACTTCCTCTTTGATGTATCCATTGAGAAATGCACTCTTCACATCCATTTGGTAGACCTTGAATCCTTTGTGAGCTGCATAAGCAAGGAATATTCTTATGGCCTCTAACCTTGCCACTGGTGCAAAGGTCTGGTCATAGTCTATCCCTTCTTCTTGAGAATAACCTTGAGCAACCTGCCTTGCCTTGTTCCTTACAATAACTCCTTGATCATCCAACTTGTTTCTGAACACCCACTTTGTTCCAACAATTGAGTGATCCTTAGGCCTTGGAACTAGTTCCCAAACTTTGTTTCTCTCAAATTGATGTAGTTCCTCTTGTATAGCAATGATCCAGTGTGGATCTTGTTCTGCATCTTGAATGGATTGAAGCTCAACTTGAGATAAAAAGCAAGTGTGCATCAGGTTCTGGTTGACCTGATTTCTGGTTTGCACACCAGCTGAGATGTTTCCAATCACTTGGGAGATTGGGTGATCTCTTATTGTTACTAAATCAACATGGGGTGTTGATTGTTCACCAACCTGTGTTGTTGTTTCTTCTTGTGGAACAACAACTAGCTCTTCAAAATAGTTTTCTCCAAGATGTTGAACATAAAGATGTTGAGTATCCTCTTCATCTTCACTGATTTCAGCTCTTTATTGGATAGGTGAATATACTGAATCCTTTTCTATAATGTGTAACCTGTCCAAATTTTCTGAAAGAGAGTGTACCTGCAATGGTTCTATGGTAGAAGTAGACTTCTCCTTGTAACACAAGTTAGTCTTATCAAAAGATACATGAACAGATTCTTCAATTTTAAGAGAAGTTTTATTATAAACCCTATAAGCTTTACTGATCATGGAGTATCCCAGAAACACTCCTTCATCAGCTTTAGCTTGGAATTTTGCTAAATACTTCTTATCATTATTGTGAATATAACAAATGCAACCAAAATTTTTGAAATAGTGTACTTTAGGTTTCTTCCCTTTGAGCAATTCATAGGGAGTCTTGCCCTTCAGTTTATGTATCAAACTTCTGTTCAACACATGGTTGGAGGTGTTCACTGCCTCTGCACAAAAAGATAGAGGAAGGTGAGCATCTGTCAACAATGTAGTAGCAGATTCAATTAGGGTTCTATTTTTCCTCTCAGCTACCCCATTTTGTTGAGGAGTTCTAGGAGCTGAGAAAGTATGCCTGATCCCTTCACTCTGACTGAACTCTTGCATAAGAAGAGAATCAAACTCTGTCCCATGATCACTTCTGATGAGAGCAATACGAGTATTGAACTCAATCTGTATGCATTTGAGAAAATCTGTCAAACACTTAAAGTTATCAGACTTCTTCCTCAGAAAGAATACCCATGTGAATCTAGAGAAGTCATCTACAATCACTAAGGTGTAAGATTTCCCTCCTAAGCTTTGTACTGTAATGGGTCCAAAAAGATCCATGTGTAACAGATAAGAAATCCTAGGTGAATCACTCTTATTAAGTGACTTAAAACTATTTTTAGTTTGCTTGCCTAATTGACAAGCCCTGCAGAGTCCTTCCTTCTTGTAGGGGCCAGAAGGTAGTCCTCTAACAAGGTTGTCCTTTGACAGCCTAGCAATAGTTCTAAGGTTTAAGTGTCCTAGTCTCTTATGCCATAAATCATTTGGTTTGCAGACTGAATTAAATAAGCAGATATCTATGTTGGTTGAAAGAAAATCTATAAGATAAATGTTACCTTTCCTTTTACCTGTTAACACTGTTGTGTTATCCTCTAACTTGATCTTGCATAAGAATTTGTTGAATGTCACTTTATATCCTTCATCACAGAGTTGACTGATGCTGATTAGGTTGTGCTTCAGTCCTTCCACATAAGCCACCTTCTTGAATGTGATTGAGCCAATCTGAACAGCACCATATCCTTTTGTTTGACCAAAGTTTGAATCTCCAAAGATCACTTTTGGTCCAAGTTTGGCTTTGAAGGATGTGAGATTGTCCTTGCTCCCTGTCATGTGCTTTGAGCACCCACTATCCATATACTATTGTTGGTTCATTGCTGGATAGGTCTTCACCTGCACATAAACAATTTATATGTTTTTGACCCAGTTTACCTTGGGTCTAGGTTGATAACCTTTAAATTCAGAAATGAAAGACATCCCTGGCTTACTCTTATATCCTTCAGGATGGTATCTCCTAGGAGGTACTATCCATTCAGTATAAGGGTTGAAGCTTTGGGATGAGGGACTTCTAGGATTGACTTGAGATTTACCTCTGAAAGAAGGTTCAAAGCTCTGAGCTCCGTTCGACGATCGTCGACCTGAGTTCGACGATCTTGGGTCAGATCGTCGAGCTCCGTTCGAATATCGACTATACCAGAGTTCAAAGTTCAGAAGTCATCGATCTGAGTTCGACGATCCAACCTTGGATCGTCGAGCTCTGTTCGACGATCGTCGAGCTCTGTTCGACGTTTTCTGTTGAACTTGATTTTCCTTAGGTAAATCTGGATTCTTCCTAGCTACCTCTACAATACCTTTTCCTTTATCAGAAATAAATTTAATTGGGGTTGTTAATATTATAGGTTTGCTGGATAAAACACCCAAGCCCAGTGTACTGTTGAATCTTGAGTTCACTGTGCTTGTAATGTCCATCAGTCTGATGCTTATCCCATTAAGGGATTCTTCAAACTTCTTTGCCTGGGATAACTCACTTTTCAGTGAAGCTATCTCCTCCCTATAACATTCTAACTCCTCAGAGAGTTTGAGATTGTCTGATTTTAAGGTGCTATGTTCAGACAATTGATTTCTGAGAGAGATAATCTCTTTCTCAGACTTTAACAGGTCTAAACAAAGTGCCTTAAATTCAGACCTAAAGTCCTATGAGTCAAAGTCAAAGGAGTCTATTACCTAGTCTTCTTCAGTTTGAGTTTCAGATTCTGAGTTTGATCCTTATTCTGCATCAGAATTTTACTGAGAGACATTGATAGCCATCATGCAGAATTCCTTTTCTTCAGCATCATCCTCATCATCACTTGAGCTTGATGAGGCTTCTGATTCCTCTTCAGTATCACTCCAGCTTTCAGCTACAAACTCCTTCCTTGTATGTTTATTTTTGTTGGAGGATTTGTTGCTGTTGTTTCCCCTGGAGTCCTTGTCTTTTCTCCTATCTTTCCTATCCTTCTTGTCCTTATTCTGATTTTCTGGACAGTCAGGCACAATATGGCCTGGTTTCCTGCATCCAAAACAGATTATTTCTTTATTATTTGACTTGTCATACCTTGGCTTCTCATGCCCTCTGGATGACCTCTTTCTGAAATCTTTCCTGGCCATCTTATAAAATCTTTTGGCCAGCAAACTCATCAATTCTTCATTTCCTGTGACCTTGTCTTGAGGCAGATCTTCTATAGCTTTGAATGCTATGGTCTTCTCGTTTCTGATGGCTGGAGAAGCAGTCTATTGTTTTTCCTCTCTGTTCTTGATGAGCAGCTCATAAGACTTGAGCTTGCCCAACAAAGCTTCAGTAGTAATCTCAGTAAGACTTCTGGCATCCTTGATTGGCCAGATCCTTGAGTCCCAAGTGCTAGGGAAGCACATTAGGATCTTGTCATTTAGTTCAGTTAGAGAGATCTCCTTGTCCAGTGTTTTTAGTTCACTGACTATTAGGCTGAGCCTGTTGTACATGTCAGCCACTGATTCAGTTTCTCCTTTCTTGAAGTTCTCATATTGGCTTATGAGATGGGATCTCCTGTCCTTCCTTTCATCAGCAGATCCTGAGACAATTTCAGATAATTTGTCCCATATCTCTTTTGCTGAACTGCATTCAACCACCTTTTGGAATATCTCATCAGATATGGTCTGAGCAAGGATATTCATAGCCTTTGCATCTGCAACTTTCCATTTCTTTATTTCTGCATCTATTCCTTAAGGAGGTGAAACAGCACTTGTACTTGTGATCACTGGGGGTCTTGGACAAACTGTCAAAATAGAATTAAAAATGTCCTCATCAATAGAATTCATGTAAAGCTTAATCCTTGCCTTCTAAAGTGAAAACTTAGAAAGGTTGCACACTGGAGGTCTGGTGCTAGCATAATCTTTGTTCTATGCCATGGTTTTGTATGAAAATAAATATAATACAAAAAGTAATAACTATCCTCTATAGAAGGTTTATCTTATCAAGGATCTTTTGGTTCAGGTGTTAGCATGTTCAACCAATCTGATGAAGAGTTCAGATGTTGAATAACCAACCTCCCTCTGATACCAATTGAAAGAGAGGGAAAGATCTACCTTAAATCTAGCGGGGGGGGGGGGGTGAATAGAGTATTTTAAAATAATTTACAATTAAAACTATAAAGTAGTGGAAGACTTAATTTATGTATATGTGTAAGGTGCTTGCAGTGAAATAAAAACTAAAGCAAGAAATAAGAAATCACACAGCACACAGCAAAGTCAAACACACAGCAACCAGATGACACAAGGATCTGAAAGTGAGGATAGATACAACTCTAAAGGGGGGGGGGGGTGGGGGGTGGGGGGTGAATAGAGTATTAAAAAATTATGACACCCTACTCAACTCCCTTACAGTTAATTTGCGGAATGAGTTTATAGATATTTGAAACCCTAGAGCCTAACACAAAGTGAATTGCACAAGAGAAAGCTAACTGTAATTACAGTTGAGCTTTGGTCCTATCACAGCAACTAGCAATCCTAGTTATTTCTACTCACAGCAACATTGCAATAATTAAATTAAGCAACACAGATGACATAAGTGGTTTATAGTGGTTCCCTCTAAATAGGTACGTCCACTCTTCTACCACCCTGGTAGGAATCCACTACAGGTTTTTGTTCAGGTGCCCTGCCACCAACTGATCTGCTTCAGGTAGATCAACTAGACCCTTTGAGCTTTTGATCAGGAGCTCAAAATCCAACACAGGTTTTTGATCAGGTGCACTGCCACCAAGGTTCACTTTTGAAGGGAGTAATAACCCTTTATACAGGAGGTTGAGAGAGTTAGAATGACTTCTCTATTGTTAAAACAATATTAGAGAAGTAAGTGGATTGCACAGAGCTAGAAAGCTCTAAAGAATCAAGGCTCCCCCTGGCTTAGTGATATCTAGGAAGAAGTCTTGCTTCAAGGTGCAGGAACTCTTCTGAACTCTTGACAGAGAGCTGTCTTGAAGTTCTTGAAGGATCAGCTTGAAGAAGACTCTTGATTTGAAATGGATGTTCTTCTTCAACAGCTTTTCTTCCTTCTTCTTCTTCTTCTTAAGACTCTGAGTGAATGTTCCTGGCAGCAGGATGAACTCAGGATTGAAGAAGAGAGATTTGAAGGAGGTTGATCTTCTCAGTTGAATGTAACAATATATGAGAGCTGTATCTCTTCTTGTTGTGTATGAAACTGTGTGTATACTCTGCTTGCTTAGTATATCTGTATGTATATCTCTTCTCTATGTCTCTGTCTTTTGAAAGCACTTTTATATTGGCCTTTGTAACGGCTCTAATCTTTGTTTGAACTTTGTCTTCTTCTGAGATCTGTGATCTGGGCTGCAAATAGCACAATACAAAATATATTCTGCAGACAGACATGCTATAAAGGGATAAAGCTTTCTGAGAAGCTGCATATCCAATCTGATAAAAGAAGTACTAGAGAAAGACACATTAGTCTAAACTCTTTACGACCAGAGAAGACTTTTGTGTCTAACGGCTATAAAGGACAACATGACAGATAAAGCAAAAAGATATTTCAACTAATAAGTCAAAAAAAACTTTGTCAGAAAAAGCTTGACTTATGCACAAAGGATGGGGCAAAGATTGCCTTGAGATGTATGCATAAAATCAATGAAATAATCTTTAATAAAATGCCAATAAATAGGAAATAAATCATAGAACAGAAGGAGTACAAAATTACTAAAGGCAGACAAAAGATCGTCGAACGATCCACAGAGATCGTCGAACGAACCACAGAGATCGTCGACCTATCAAATAGATAGTCGAACGTAGCAGATAGTCGAACTATCAAAGCAGATAGTCGAACTACCACAGCAGATAGTCGAACTATCAGAACAGATAGTCGAGCTATCAAATAGTTGAACTATCAAGGCAGATAGTCGAACTATCAAACAGAATAGATAGTCGAACTATCAAACAGATAGTCGAGTTATCAGATAGTTGAACTATCAAGGCAGATAGTCGAACTATCAAACAAATAGTTGAACTAACAAATAGTTGAACTATCAATAAATCTGTTTGGTCAAAAGAAGTCGAGCGGGGTTCGACGATCGACGATGCAGATACCACAGATCGTCGAGCTAACAAGAGTTGAACTAACTCAGAGATAGACGATCTGCTGACTGACGATAGTCGACCAACTGATAGACGATCGTCGAACAATTGATAGACGATAGTCGAGCGGCGTTCGACCATAGTCTAACAAAAAAACAACTTAACCAAATCTTCATCTGGAAAAGTGACAACTCTACAATTGAGGAATTCTAACCTAACAACTAACCTTTGACCATAGATAAATCTTGGGTCAAGAAACTAATTTAGAAGACTAAACTCAAATCCAAACTAGGGTACCAACAATCTCCCCCTATTTGGGTTAAGTCTCTCAAAACAAAACCTACTTGAAATAAAGATAACTCAGGAAAAGAAACATCTAAGCATCAAATTGCATTAAATAAATACTCAAATAAACATACTGTCAATACATAAAACTTAAGCAGCATCAGAATCTGATTTAAATATAGAAGAACCAGGAAGAAAAGAAATTTTTCTGAAGGGATCTAGAGCTTCCTTCTTTGATATCTTTAAATCTTGTTCTCCAATGATTTTAGATTCTCCTGCTCTTGGTACTACTGCTTCTGGGTGCTTTTCCATATATTTAAAAAGATCAAAAACCTCAGGTCTGACCCGAAATTTATCTAGCTCCTTCTTTCTGAATTTAGACATAGTAGTTAAGCCTGTAATATCTTTACCTTCAGCTCTGGCCTGTCTGATCTGGGTTGATCCAACTAGTTCGAGAAATCTGGCCATCCTGAAATCAGGATTTAGCTCTTGGCTCTCATATTCATTATCATCAGTTGAATCTAAAGGTTTTACAGTTTTGAATTTTGTAGAGAGTTCTAGCATACCTGCAGCTGGCTCTTTATTTTCTTGAATAACTAGAGAAGAAGGAGGAGCAAACTCTGCATATTTTTTACTTGATTTTTCAGAGTAAATAATCCTTTTTCCTTTTGAATCTGTTTTCTTTGTTTGAGCTGGCCTTTTGGATGGTATGCTTTTGCTTTCTTTAGGAGAGGATGCTTTTCTCTTGGGTGAAGGAGGAGGAGAAAAGGTTGGCTTCTAATATACTACCTCCTTCACTTGCTCTTTTGTATCAGCCTCTTGTCTTTGATGTCCAGATTGAGATTTGCCTTGATATCCTGGATTACTTTTTCTTTGATGTGCTTGAGATAGAGTGAATCTAGCAGAAGGGGCTGATGGATTGGCAGATACATTTCCAGAGTCTCCTGCACTTGGAGGAGGAGGAGGGCCTCGGGGATTCCACTTTGGAGCTGGACTGTCATATCTTTTGCTTTTCTTTTTCTGCTTTTGTTGGTTTTTGGATAGTCCCATCCAATGTTGATATTCTTTAGATTTGGGATCTATCCCTTTCAGTATGTAATAGGGAATATCATGATCAGGATTAGGAGGAGGAGGAGGAGCAGTAACTTTCCTTTTTCTTTTTGCTGCTTTCTTCTTCTTAGAACCTTCTGACTCATCAGAATCATCCTCATCATCAGAAAGAGATGATTGAGGTTGATCATAGGGATCAAAAGCCTCTTGCTTAGCTTGTTCTTTGGCTTTCAATGCAGCTTTCTCTCTTTCTTCTTCTAAGGCATCCTATGCCAGAAGAGTATCCAGGTCTAGTCCTGGGGTGTCATCCCAAACTGTTGATCTTTCTTCTTAATCATCTGAAACTTTTTCTTGCTCAATTGTAACTGTCTTGAGGACCAGTTCATCTTGCACAGCTATCTGAGCTGGAGGAGTAGATACAAGATCTTGAACAGCAGGTTCTTGAGCTGGTTCTGGAGCTGGTTGTTGAGCAGGTTCTTGAGTAGCTTGAACTTCTTGAACTAGATCTGAAACCAAAGGGACACAAATGTGTTCTAAATGGTATCGAAACATCCCTTCCAGGTATTCACAGGCTAGCATGTCAGTTAACATGTCAAGGAATTGAGTAAATGAATTACCTTCAGGATTTTCTTCAGAATTTTCTAACTCCCACAAGTCATCTAGATAGGAGGTAATGACTCCTTCTAGGAATAGAGCAACTAAGGGAGTGGAGGCTTCTTCAAGGCACACTTTGAAGGCAAATTCTGCTTCCATTATGATATCAGATGGCCTCTGAACTGGTGCTGGTTCTGCAGATGATGTTGTAATGTCAACTGGAACTGCTGTTTATTTTTGAATTTAAGCTTGGGGATCTGCTGGAAGAGTAACGAGGGGCAGTCCTGAGGCATCTTCCTCGAATATCTCCCCCTGCCTGATTTCAGTAGGTACTGAAGTCAGGCCCCTAAATGAAGAGGGCTCAGCAGACTTAGAGAGGGCTATGATGGAGGATGACAGGGAAGAGATGGTAGAAATAAGAGGTGCAATTGCTTCTTCAATCATGATTTTGATTGAAGGAGTAATTAGCTCCAGGATGTTTGCAATGAAAGCTAGGGTTATTTTAAATGATGTGGATGGGGGAAGCTCAGTAGATGGAAGATCATCAGGGATGGTTGTCTCCTGATGAGATATGTTGTGAACTGGTGATTGATGGGTGGATGCAGGAAGATCAATATGATCTGAATGAGAAATTGGTGACTGAGGTGGAGTGGGTAGATTCTCAGAAACCAACAGATCAAAACTAGGATGAGAAATCCTAGCAAGATGTGAAGGGAGTGGAGATGCTTGTGGTGATGCATGGAGAATAGTGGAGGAATCAAGTAGAAGAGAGACAGTGGATGTAGATGGTAATGCAGAAGTAGATGGCAATGCAGAAGTAGAAGTAATGGGGGGAATTGAGGAGCCTTCTTTAGGTAGGTGGGGAGTGACTGATATAGTCCTTGTGCTCTCAGATAAAACAGGATCTACCCCAGCTGGTGAAGGCTTCCGAATGCTCCTTTTCCACTTAACAAATAAGGTGGGATCCATTTTCTTACTGGCATTGATGGAAGTTGCAACTGTATCCATCAGTTGAGGATATTTCTCTTTTAGGAAAATTCCTATAACCCTTCCAAGGGTTACTTCCTTCTTGCTGTTCTTCTTTCTAGTCAAATCAAACATTATCCCTGCCCAATCTATCTCTTTCTTGTTGATAATTGCACTCATCAAGGCAAACTATTGCCTGGTTATATTATCATGAGCTGAGTGCTTACCTAACAGCACTTTTCCAACAAGTTAAGCTAAGAACTTAATACTCAAAGGGAAGTTCACTTTCAGCAACTTTGTAGGAATGCCCTCAGCATGTCCTAGCTCGACGAGCATTCTTCCATACTCTTGAATATCTTGGTCATATTCTTCTTGTCCATTCAACAATCCGAAAATTTCAGTCAGTACGGCAGGAGTCAGGATTACCTCTTCGCCGCCTATTGTCCCGATCATGGATTCGTCGCTCGAAGACGAAGAGTAAACCCATTCTTTGATCTCTGGAATGTTGATCTTGATCCTTGTTGACATCAGCTTTTCCAATCCTTGATACTTATAGAGCTGTAGCATCTCTATGATCTCCGCATCGCAGGCGCTGAACGAGTCGAAATCCACGCTGAAACTGGCGTCAAACTTCATTGCTGTCAGGAGAGCTGGAGCAATCGCCATCAATTTGGTCGAAGAAGACGAGAGAAGCGAAGAGCAGAAGGCGCGAGGCAGAGCTCAAGCAGAAAGATGGAATACGAAAAGACGAGCTCTGTTGACTATTAAAAACACGATCTCTTAACCTAGGTCGACCATCGGTTTTATATTAAAATAGCAATCGTCGATCTATTTTAACAGATACTGGAGACGATAGTCAAACGGTCGTTCGACGATCGTTTCCTGAAGCAGAGTAGTCGATCAATCGTTCGACTATTTCTGTCTTCACAAACAAACAAGCCGTCGTCACCCATAGGTCGACGATAGGCTCGACCTGTTCGACTATCGTCGAACGTCGTTCGACGATCTTCAAACATATTTCAACAAGGCAGAAGTCACACTTAGTCTTTTCCATTTATCATGCCTAGTTGAACCAAAAAGAACAGATGCTTCTGTTCATCTAAGGGCTTGGTGAAAATATCACCTCTCTGAAAGTCAGTGGATATGAACTCAAGGATGATCTTGTTCTTTTTCACACAATCTCTCAGGAAATGGTGTCTAATCTCAATGTGCTTGGTCCTAGAGTGGTGCACAGGATTTTGTGCAATGGAGATAACACTGGTACTATCACACATGATTTTGGTGTTCTTATGTGTGTACCCATAATCCAAAAGCTTGTTTTGAATCCACAGGATCTGTGAACAACAACTAGCAGCTGCTATATATTCAGCCTTTTCAGTTGAAGTTGAGATAGAAGCCTGTTTCTTACAGAACCAAGAGACCAATCTCTCTCCCAGGAACTGACATGTTCCTGAGGTACTTTTCCTGTCAACTCTATAACCATCATAGTCAGAATCAGAGTATCCAATTAACTCAAATTCTGATTCAGCTGGGTACCATAGTCCTAAATTTGGACATCCCTTCAGGTATCTCAAAATTCTCTTGAGAAGAATCAAATGAGATTCCTTGGGGTTGACCTGGAATCTAGCACATAGGCATGTGACAAACATTATATCTGGTCTACTTGCAGTTAAATACAATAGGGAACCAACAATGGCCCTATAGTTTTTCTGATCAACTAGCTTACCCTGATCATCAGAATCTATAACTACATTAGTAGCCATGGGTGTATGCATTGCTGAAGCATCAGCCATCCAAAACTTCTTTACCAATTCCTTGGCATATTTGGATTGGGAGATGAAGATGCCATCAACATCTTGCTTTACTTGGAGACCAAGAAAGTAAGACAGCTCACCCATACTACTCATCTCAAACTTAGAATGCATCAGGTCAGAGAACTTTTTGCACAGTTTGGGATCAGTGGAGCCAAAAATAATATCATACACATAAACTTGAACTAACAGGATGGTGTCCTTATGATGCTTAACGAAAAGGGTTCTATAAACTACTCCCCTAACAAAGTTGTGCTCTAACAGGAAACTAGCTAGAGTCTCATACCAGGCTCTGGGTGCTTGTTTAAGTCCATAAAGAGCTTTTTGCAACTTGTAAACAAATGAGGGTTGAGTTGAAGAGACAAACCCAGGAGGTTGTTCAACAAACACCTCTTCCTTTAGCTCACCATTTAGGAATGCACTCTTGACATCCATCTGAAAGACCTTAAACTTCATATAGGCTGCATAGGCTTGAAAGATCCTTATTGCCTCTAGCCTTGCAATAGGGGCAAAGGTTTGGTCATAGTCTATACGTTCCTCCTATCAATAGCCCTGAGCTACAAACCTAGCTTTATTCTTTACAATAATTCCATTTGCATCCAACTTGTTTCTGAACACCCACTTTGTGCCTATGATCAGTTGGCCTTTAGGTCTTGGAACCAAAGTCCATACTTTACATCTTTCAAATTGATTAAGCTCCTCTTGCATAGCAATGATCCAATGGGGATCTATCTCAGCATCTTTTATGGTGAGGGGCTCAATCTGTGAAAGGAAACAAGCATGCATCATATCCTGTCTTAATTGATGTCTTGTTTGCACACCAGCTGATAAGTCACCAATCACTTGAGATGTAGGATGATCTCTAAGTGTGACAAGATCAGCAGGTGGGATGTGATCTTCAGCAACAGTTTGTATTAATTACTCTTGAGGAATTGGATCAACTGTTGGTGGTACAGCAACTGCTTCCATAGTGTCTTCATCACTGTCTGAATCAGTGATATGAAGAGTTGATAGATGGAGAATCTCTTGAGTGACATCTTTGCATGACTCAGGTACCTGCAATGAGCTTGAGGAAGGATAAGTTTCCTTCTCCTTGTAAAACATCTTTGACTCATCAAAAGTGACATGCACAGACTCCTCTATTTTAGAAGATGATTTATTAAACACCCTATAAGCTTTGCTTACTTGGGAATATCCAAGAAAAATTCCCATTAAAGCTTTTGCTTCAAACTTTCTAAGGTATTCTTTATTGTTATTGTGAATATACACTACACAACCAAAGACTCTAAAATAATAAATTTTAGGTTTCTTTCCTTTAAGCAACTCATAAGGAGTTTTACTCTTAAGCTTGTGTATAAGACATCTGTTCAATACATAATTAGCTATGCTAACAGCTTCTGCCCAATAAGAAAGAGGCAAGTTAGAATCTGCCAATAATGTTCCAGCAGCTTCAATCAGGGTTCTATTCTTCCTTTCCACTACCCCATTTTGTTGGGGAGTTCTAGGAGCAGAGAAGCTATGTTTGCTACCTTCTTTCTCACAGAATTCTTGCATGAGAAGAGACTCAAACTCAGTACCATGATCACTTCTGATCAAGGCCACATGAGTAGAATACTCAGTCTGCACACATAGCAGAAAGTCTGTAAGAACTTTGAAGTTATCATCCTTAGTTCTCAAGAAGAACACCCAAGTGAACCTAGAGAAGTCATCTACAATCACTAGAGTGTAATACTTCCCTCCTAGACTCTGTACATTTATTGGGCCAAAAAGGTCCAAATGTAATAAATATAGGATTCTAGGTGAATCACTTTTATTTACAGATTTAAAGGAGTTTTTCGTTTGCTTGCCTAATTGACAAACCTTGCATAGGCTTTCCTTCTTGTAGTGGCAAGAAGGTAAACCTCTAACAAGGTTGTATTTAGATAACCTAGATATGTTCTTGAGGTTAACATGACTAAGCCTCCTATGCCATAAGGTGTTATTATTTGTTACTTCATTAAACAGGCAGATTTCAGATTGGGTTGAATTAAAATCTACTAAATAAACATTACCCTGTCTAATACCTACTAACACAACATTACTATTTAAAGTAATATTACAGAGAGTGTTAGTGAAAGATACCTGATATCCTGCATCACATAACTGGCTTACTGAGATAAGGTTGTGCTTCAGTCCAGTTACATATGCAACCCTTTTGAAAGTTACTGCTCCAATGGTAATCCTACCATATCCTTCAGTTTGACCACAGCTGGAATCCCCAAAGATCACCTTTGGTCCAAGCTTGGCCTTGTATTTTGACAGATTTTCTTTGTTTCTTGTCATGTGTTTGGAACAGCCACTATCCAAATACCATTTATCTTTAGTAATTGGATAGGTCTTCACCTGCAAATTAAACAGTTAGACATTGTGGACCCAGACAACCTTGGTTCCATTATTCTTCACATAATAAAAGCTTGAAATAAAAGAATAAGCAGGTTGGGGTTTATATCCTAAGGGATAGGATCTCCTAAGTGGAATGCTCCATGCAGTTGATGGGTCAATAAACCTAGGGTTTCTATTTACATTAGGATTTCTAAGGTTCAGGTGATTATTTTGAAAATCATATTGAGATCGTCGATCATCGTTCGACGATCGATGCTCAGATCGTCGAGTATCGTTTGACCATTGAGCCTTCGATCGTCGAGCAGCGTTCGACGACTTTTGTAGTTACTTAAATTTTTGCTTTCTCTTTTCTCTCTTAGCTTTATTTAAGTCTTTGTTAACTAGATTTACTTGCTCAGTATTCTTTATTCTATCAGCTGAAATAAAGTTTACTGGAGTTGAAAGATGATTTTTAAGAACCAAGGGGGGTTCACTTGATGAGGCTCCTAAGCCTAGCTTATTATTGCCTGACCTAGTGTTTGTCATGCTAGTGATCTCTAGCAGCTTAAGGCTTCTACCATTTAGAGATTCTTCTAATCTTTTTGACTTAGCTAGTTCATTTTAAAGAAATTTTATTTCTTCACTAGACTTAGTGAGTTCTGCTTCTAACCTAGCATTTTCAATGGAGAGGAATTCTGATTCTGCTATCCTATTTCTAAGCTCCTTAATTTCTTTTTCTGAACTAATTAAATCTAAATAAAGGGATTTAAATTCAGCAGAAGAAAAATCATAAGAAGATAATACCTGATCTTCTGTAGGCATTTCTTCATCATCATCAGAACTCTCTGCAGTTGAGTGATTGCTGCAGGCATCAATTGCCATAAGGCAAATTTCTTTTGCCTTCTTCTCTTCCTCATCTTCACTGGAGCTTGAGGGGGAAGATTCCTCATCTGAATCACTCCAGGTCTCAGCAACAAATCCTTTCTCCTTCTTCTTATTTTTGTAGGAGGAGGACTTGGAGTGCTTCTTCTGATGTTCTTTTTCTTTCCTCTTATCCTTATTCTTTTCCTATGGACACTCTGGTAGAATGTGTCCAGGTTTCCTGCAACCATAACAGATAATTTCTTTAGCAGGAGATCTGTCATACCTTGGTTTATCTTCATATCTTGAAGACTTCTTTCTGATGTCCTTTCTGCCCATCTTGAGAAACCTTTTGGCAAAGAGTGCCATCAGCTCCTCATTGGATTGGCTTCCTTTAGAAGCATCAGCAGCTTTGTGAGCAAGAGTTTGCTCTTTCCTTGTTGGAGTGGGAGTCTTAGCTTCAGCTTCCCTGGACTTTAGAATTTGCTCAAAAGATTTAATCTTTTCAAGGAGGGCTTCAGTTGAGATCTCAGTAGTACTTCTGGCCTCCTTGATGGGCCAGATCCTAAGATCCCATGTGCTGGGGAAGCACATCAGTATCTTATCATTGACCTCTGTCAATGTTATCTCCTTATAAAGAGTTCTCAGCTCATTGATGATAGAGCTGAGCCTAGTGTACATAGCTTCAACTGATTCAGCTTTAGTCTTCTTGAAGTTTTCATATTGGGATATAAGGTTGTACCTTCTATCCTTCCTCTCATCAGCTGAACCAGCTACAATCTGGTTCAGTGAGTCCCACATGGCTTTTGCAGAAGTGCAATCAGCCACTTTCTGAAAGGTTTCATCAGACATAGTCTGAGCCAGAATATTCATTGCTTTAACATCAGCTACTTTTGCTTTCTTGTATGCATCATTGTAATCTGGAGGTGGCACTGCACTCAGATTTGTAGATGTTGTAGCAGGGGCTGCAGCAGGTGGTGTTGGAGGTCCTATCAAAATAGAAGAAAAAATATCTTCATCAATAGAATTCATATATAACTTGATTCTTGCCTTCCAGATGCTAAACTTAGCTAAGTTGCAAACTGGAGGTCTGGTGCTACAATAATCCTTGTACTGGGCCATGAAGTGAATATCTATAAGCTTGGTATCTATAAGGATCTTGTGACTCAGATGTTAGCCTGTACAGTCAGTCAACCTGGCTCTGATACCAATTGAAAGTGAGGATAGATACAACTCTAGAGGGGGGGGGGGTGAATAGAGTATTCAAAAAATATGACACCCTACTCAACTCCCTTAGAGTTAATTTGCGGAATGAGTTTATAGATATTTGAAACCCTAGCGCCTAACACAAAGTGAAGTGCACAAGAGAAAGCTAACTATAATTACATTTGAGCTTTGGTCCTATCACAGCAACTAGCAATCCTAGTTATTTCTACTCACAGCCACAGTGCAATAATTAAATTAAGCAACACAGACAACACAAGAGGTTTATAGTGGTTCCCTCTAAATAGGTACGTCCACTCTTCTACCACCCTGGTAGGAATCCACTACAGGTTTTTGTTTAGGTGCCCTGCCACCAACTGATCTGCTTTAGGTAGATCAAGTAGACCCTTTGAGCTTTTGATCAGGAGCTCAAAATCCAACACAGGTTTTTGATCAGGTGCCCTGCCACCAAGGTTCACTTTTGAAGAGAGTAATAACCCTTTATACAGGAGGTTGAGAGAGTTAGAATGACTTCTCTATTGTTAAAACAATATTAGAGAAGCAATTGGATTGCACAGAGCTAGAAATCTCTAAAGAATCAAGGCTCCCCCTAGCTTAGTGATATCCAGGAAGAAGTCTTGCTTCAGGGTGCAGGAACTCTTCTAAACTTTTGACAGAGAGCTGTCTTGAAGTTCTTGAAGGATCAGCTTGAAGAAGACTCTTGATTTGAAATGGATGTTCTTCTTCAACAGTTTTTCTTCCTTCTTCTTCTTCTTGAGACTCTGAGTGAATGTTCCTGGCAGTAGGATGAACTCAGGATTAAAGAAGAGAGAGTTGAAGGAGTTTGATCTTCTCAGTTGAATGTAACAATATCTGAGAGCTGTATCTCTTCTTGTTGTGTATAAAACTGTGTGTATACTCTGCTTGCTTAGTATATCTGTATGTATCTCTCTTCTCTATGTCTCTGTCTTTTGAAAGCACTTTATATATTGGCCTTTGTAATGACTCTAATCTTTTTTTGAACTTTGTCTTCTTCTGAGATCTGCGATCTGGGCTGCAAATAGCACAATACAAAATATATCCTGCAGACAGACATGCTATAAAGGGATAAAGCTTTCTGAGAAGCTGCATATCCAATCTGATAAAAGAAGTACTAGAGAAATACACATCAGACTAAACTCTTTACGGCCAGAGAAGACTTTTGTGTCTAACGGCTATAAAGGACAGCATGGCAGATAAAGCAAAAAGATATTTCAACTAATAAGATAAAAAAGACTTTGTCAGAAAAAGCTTGACTTATGCACAAAGGATGGGGCAAAGATTGCCGTGAGATGTATGCATAAAATCAATGAAATAATCTTTAATAAAATGCCAAATAAATAGGAAATAAATCATAGAACAGAAGGAGTACAAAATTACTAAAGACAGACAAAAGATTGTCGAACGATCCACAGAGATCATCGAACGAACCACAGAGATCGTCGACCTATCAAACAGATAGACGAACGAAGCAGATAGTCGAACTATCAAAGCAGATAGTCGAACTACCACAACAGATAGTCGAACTATCAGAACAGATAGTCGAGCTATCAAATAGTTGAACTATCAAGGCAGATAGTCGAACTATCAAACAGAACAGATAGTCGAACTATCAAACAGATAGTCGAACTATCAAAAAGATAGTCGAGCTATCAGATAGTTGAACTATCAAGGCAGATAGTCGAACTATCAAACAAATAGTTGAACTAACAAATAGTTGAACTATCAAGAAATCTGTCTGGTCAAAAGAAGTCGAGCGGGGTTCGACGATCGACGAGGCAGATTCCACAGATCGTCGAGCTAACAAGAGTTGAACTAACTCAGAGATAGACGATCTGCTGACTGACGATAGTCGACCAACTGATAGACGATCGTCGAACAGTTGATAGACGATAGTCGAGCGGCGTTCGACCATAGTCGAACCAAAAAACAACTTAACCAAATCTTCATCTGGAAAAGTGACAATTCTACAATTGAGGAATTCTAACCTAACAACTAACCTTTGACCATAGATAAATCTTGGGTCAAGAAACTAATTGAGAAGACTAAACTCAAATCCAAACTAGGGTACCAATAGGGTCTATAGTGGTTCCCCAACAACCTCGGTGCATCCACTCTTCTACCACCCTAGGTAGGAATCCACTGCATGAATAGTTGATCAGGTGTCATAGGCACCAATGAGCTTTTGATAAGGTGCTCAAAAACTAAAACTAGATTTTTTGATAAGGTGTCTTGCCACCACTGAGTTTTGACAAGGTCTCAGAAACCAGTCTCAGAACTTTTAAAGGGAGTTTTGAAAAACCCTTTTACAGGAGGGAAAGGAAAAAAGAAAGAAAGAGTTGAGTTGTTCTTCTCTGTCAACAGTCTGAGAGAAGACAAGTAGAAGATGTTGCTAAAGCTCCCCCTAAGATCTGTAAAGGTTCAGGAAGATGAGCTTTGCTAGGGTGATAGGTCTTCATGTGCTTCAGATCTCCAGCAAAAGATGATTTCAGCAGATGCTGAAATGTGTGATGTCTGGAGTCCTTGATGTTAAAGCTTTTGAACACTTGAGGATTTGGAGGAGTAGAATAACAAATGATTTCCTCCACAGAAAACTTTCTTGTGTTCTTGAAGATTTTTACTCAGTGAATCAATATGTTCCAGAAGATGAGTTCTTGATCAGAGTATATTTTGATCTCTCTTCTGTAACTATTTTTCTCAATCCAGTGATCCTGTATATCTCTTGTCTATCTTATTGTATTGATCTGTTATCACTTGTTCAAAAACATATTCTGTATGCGTATATAAGATTCTGACTTAGATGGCCGTTACTCAGTCATAAATGACTTCCATAATTGACAATTGTCTCTGGGGAAAGTCCTAAGTAACATTCCTTTTAGCCTTCCTTGAAACTTGGTCCAGATTGCTTGAAACGACTACATAATTCTTTGCAATAAATGTAAGAAATAAATTTG
Source organism: Platanthera zijinensis (assembly GCA_039513925.1). Classification (NCBI taxonomy): domain Eukaryota; kingdom Viridiplantae; phylum Streptophyta; class Magnoliopsida; order Asparagales; family Orchidaceae; genus Platanthera; species Platanthera zijinensis. The sequence continues at coordinate 79,393,744 of CM077079.1, forward strand.
AATGAATTCCATAACTGTTCTTGAATTTTAATTCTGAAAGCGTCGATCTCTCACAGAGATCATCGATCTGAGCTCTACGATCGTTGAACTGAGCTCAGAGATTGGATTTAAACAACAGACAGAAAACTTTGAAATGAGCTCTACGATCGTCGAACTGAGCTCAGCGACTTGGAAAATAGCTGAAGACAAAACGTCGATCTGAGCTCGAAGATCGTCGACCGGAGTTCGACGACTTGCAGAATTGAGCTCAGAGAACGTCGAACTGAGTTCGACGTTTCATCGACCGGAGCTTGACGAAAATTGTCTTTGTCTAGCACTAAATCCTGATCTTTAAAAGGTCTTGGGGGCAGCTTCAAACCTAAGTTCTAACCCTTAGACTCATTCTATTTTGACCTTTTCAACTATACAACTAGGTCAAACCAATTTCCTAAAAACATAGTGATCCTAGACCAAATTAGTAATAGGGTGTTCCAACAACCTCCCTTTTATAGAATGGAGGAGAGAGGAGAGAGTACAAACTAACAATGTGGGACTAAAGCTATACAGAATCTGAGCGGCTAGAACAACTGACCGAATAGGCCGCGCGGTTAGACAATGGGCTAACCGCTCGGCAATACCAGAAGCAAGAGAGGGAGATGCGGTAGGAGACCGCTAGACCGCCCGGTTTCCAAGCCACCGGAGATAAACTGCCAGACCGCTGGACTACAAATAGCAACAGACTGGATATCAAACCGCTGGAGAGTAAGCGCTAGACCGCGTGGTCTATAACCCGCCAGGCTTAAACCGCCAGACCGCCCAGTCTCATACTTCAACTGAGACAATTCATTGAATTCATATTAATAGTGTTTACAATCTTACCCCCAACTAAGGGTAGAAATGCTTAGATGGTCGCCACTCCAAGTATAGCTCATGGTCACCCCTTCCAGATTCTGGAGGTGGTATCCCCCTGACCCCAAGGCCTTCTCTACAATGTAGGGTCCTTCCTAATTGAGGTTGAGCTTACCAACGTCCGCTGAACTTCCCGTGACGTCGACTTTCTTCAGGACTAGATCCCCTTCCCTGAACTACTTGATTCTGACGTGCTTATCAAAATACCTAGCCATTTGCCGCTTGATTTCCTCCTTCCTTACTGCGACCACGTCGCGGAGTTCCTCCACCATATATAGCGAGAGCCGCAACTCCCCTTTGTTCTCCTCCCTCCATGTCTCATCTCCTTTGCCGGAGGTTGCAACTCGCAGGGATTGAACTTCAAATTCCACGGGCAGGACCGCCTCATAGCCATGCGAGAGCTTGAAAGGGGTCTCTCCAATGGTCGTGTTCGGGGTTGTCCGTAAAGCCCACAACACCGAGGGGAGCTATTCCACCCAGCTTCCCCTCAAGTTCTCCACCTTTTTTTTGAGTAAGTTTACAATGATTTTGTTTGCCACCGCCACTTGGCTGTTGCTCCTTGGGTGGTGGATGGAGGCAAACCTGAGGTTGATCCCTAGTTGGGTGTAGAAGTTGATGAACTCCTCACTACAAAACTGCGGCCCATTGTCCGTGACAATGGCCTGAGGCAAACCGTGCCTGCAAATGATCTCTCCCCAAATGAAATTCCTAATGACCTGGGAGGTTACCTTGGCCAATGTCTTGACCTTTAGCCATTTTGAAAAGTAGTCAATCATGACCAAAATGAACATTCATTTCCTGCTGGCTGGAGGAAATAGCCCGAATAGATCCATCCCCCAGATGGAAAAAGGCCATGGCGCTGTGATGCTTCAGAGCCTTTGAGCCGGCAAGAGTTGGAGGGGGCGTATAGTTGACACTTTTGGCACCTCCTCACAAACTCCGCCACATCCTTCCTCAGGGAGGGCTAGAAGTACCTTGCCTAACCACCCTTGCTTCCAAAGTCCTTCCCCCTGAATAACTACTGCACTCTACCGAGTGCACTTCCTCCAGGATCCATGAGATCTCTTCCTCTGCCACACATCGTGCTAAGATCCCTAACAACATCTTCCGTTATAACCCTCCTTCATGCACGAGTTAGTGTGCCTCTTTGTGTCGAAAACCTTTCACATCCTTGGTCCCTTCAGGAGGGTTGCCTGTAGTGAAGAAGGATATAAAGGGATCCACCCACGAGGGTCGCTGATCAACTTCCATTAACTCCCCCTCCTCAATCGCCAGATGAAATAACTTAGTCAAGGTTCCCCCCAGGGTCCAAACTTGGCCAATCAGTCATCCTCTTCATTCTCCTCCCTAGGGACATGCTGGATTGAGAACACTCAAAACCCACCAACAATCACTCTCACCTTGGACAAGTACTTCAGGAGGGTGGGCTCCCGGGCTTCATATTCACACCTGATCTGTGACGCCACCACTAATGAATCCGTAAGCACCTCTATGTCATGAATCCCGAGCTCCTTGGCCAATCGCAACTAGGCTATGATGGCCTCATACTCCAGTTGATTGTTTGTGACCGGGAAGTGCATCACCACTACTTGCTCTATGGTGACCCCTTGAGGGCTTACCAATACTACCCCTCCCCTAGGGAATGCTTCCCCGAGGCTCCGCCAACAAACATCTTCCATGCATCCCGTGGCAGTGCCTCTTCTTCCTCTAACTCTATGATGTAGTCTGCCAAAAAGTAAGCCACTGTCTGTGCCTTAATGGAGAGCCTTGGTATGAAATAGATGTTAACTGAGCTAGATCGACCACTTGGCCAAATTCCCTTAGTGCTCCACCCCCTCCAAAATCTTGCATAATGGATGATCCGTCACCACCTTTATTGAATGAGCTTGGAAATATGGCCTGAGCTTCCTGGCCGAGATGATCAGAGAGAAAGCCAACTTCTCCAGGATGGGGTAGCGGAGCTCCGCCTTCATCAAGATCCTACTGATGTAGTAGATTGGCATCTGTTTCTTCCCTTCTTCCCTTACCAATACAGAACTTACATCCTCCGCCCCTACCCAGAGATACAAGGCTAGGTCCTACCCTTCCTTCGGGCTTTGAAGGAGTGGCGCTTGGGATAGTTGAGTCTTCAATGCCTGGAAAGCCTCCTCTCATTCCCCTATCCATTCAAACTTTTGGTTCCCCTGAAGCGTCTTGAAGAAGGGTGAACACTTCTCCACTGCACGGGAGAGAAACCGACTCAACCCAGCTAGCTTGCCCGTCAAACGCTGAACCTCCTTGGTATTATAGTTTGATTCTAACTCCATGATGTCCTTCACCTTATCCGGGTTGGGCTCTACCACCATTGGGGTCAGAAGGTGCCCAAAGAATTTGCCTTGGCTTGCCCCAAAGACACACTTCTGGGGATTCAGCCTCATCTTGAACTTTCGCAGGGTCGCGAACGTCTCCTCCAGGTCAAGTAGGTGTGAAACCACATCCCCACTCTTCACCATGAGGTCATCGGCATAAACCTCCCGGTTCCTACCCCTCTAACTTTTTAACACCCGATCCATCATGCGTTGGTAGGTAGTCCCTACATTCTTTAGCCCAAAGGGAATCATCTTGTAGCTAAAACATCCATCCCTTGTGATGAAGGAGACATCATTGACGTCAGGGGAATGCATTCGAATCTGATGGTAACCTGAAAAAGCATCCAGAAAACTCATAATAGAAAAACCAACGGCTGAATCAACCAGCGCATCGATCCGAGGCAGGGGGTAGCAATCCTTAGGGTATGATTTATTTAATAAAGAGAAGTCCACACACATATGCCACCTCCCATCCCTTTTTTTACCATTACCAAATTAGAGACCCAGCCTGGGTAATGGATCTCTGAGATAAAACCTGCATCGAGAAGCTTCTTGACCTCCTCGCGGATGGGTTACTCCAGCTTGGTGGCGATATTCCTCATCTTCTGGCGGATTGGACGTGCCTTTGGATCCAAGTTCAGACGGTGGCACGCCACATCTGCATCAATGCCTGACATGTCTTCCTTGCACCTGGCGAAGACATCGATGTTCCTCTAGATGCACTCCCGCATCCTTGCCTGGTCTTCTAAGCTCAGGCTGCTGTTGATCCGAAACCGAGGGTGTTTCCCACTCGCTCCTTGCCGAGAAGGCCAAGTGGATTGTCTGCAAGACTTCCCTGAGAGGGAGAACCTCCCGAGCCAGCTCCTTTGCCTTAACCCCCAGTCATTATACTTTAAGTAAGATTTTCTTGTGTCGGCTACGGTCCACGCTCACCACACCAGAAATGTTGAAGCCAAGAATTGGCCTCAACGAGAGTTCGGATCTTGGGGTGTAGCCAACACATATTTCTCCCAACCCATGACCCCTGACTAGCAACAAAGAACCGAGAACTGACCCTAATCCTCAGCTAGGAGGTCCCTGCTCTAACCCAGAATATCTCTGAGCGCTTCTCCTCCTTAGCCAATTGCTGGACTGGGAGCACCTCAGAAAGCACTAACTGATTTGAGAAAGTATGGAATCTTTCTTTCTGAGGTATCCTGTAGGTCAAATTTATAGATTTTTAGTATCTGGTCTGCCAACAACATAATTCTGCTGTGTAGAAAGGCTAGCTGCAGACCCGAGGGTATTCTGGTAATTTTCCCGAAGGGCAATCTGATAATTTTACCCCTGGACCGTACTGGGCGGGAGCCCTTCCGCCGCTCTGTAAGTCTTTCGCCTGCCCTAAAACAAACTTGAGGGGATCCCGCCGACCCAGGCGCAAACCCTCTTGCATGCCCTAGGCGGGAACCCTCTCGCCCATCTGCTAGTTGAACCTGCCTCTAGCCAAAAGCTAGCCCGAGGCTAGCCCAACCCCGGTCCTTTGGGAATATAGGTTCCACCTCAGCAAATCTGGGGTTGTACACCCCTATTTATAGGTGACCAGGGGAGTTCGATCATCGCTCATAAGCGATAGAATGACCCCCGATGAACTACGATTAGCAATAACAAACCACAAGTTAGGTAACCAACTCGGACTGGACACTTGGACAAATTGTCTAGGTCAATAAAACCAACGGTCTCTAGAATTAGACCGCACAGACAAAGAACCAGGATGCCTCCAAGAACCGGACTACACACCCTACTAGAACACCGAAGTTGACGCATCCTAACCACCTTCTAGATACAAATCGCGCGGTTTCTTTCCGATCTAGAGAACCCGCGGACTCAGCGATCTCCACAGTCTCACATTGAAAGTATTTAATTTTAAGGTAACTTACAACCTAGGGGGTGAATAGGTTGTCTCACTGATATTATTATCTTTCAATTTTATTTTCCTTTAGTACTTAGTGTGTTGACAATAAATAGCTTTCAATTACCTGAACAAAGAAAAAATCACAGAAAAGCACACACAGATTTATAGTGGTTCCCCAACTTGTGGGTACATCCACTCTCCTCCTACCTTGCCAACTTCCTGTTAGTCAAGGAACTTCTCCAAACCACTGCTCCAAAGTTCTTACACCTCAGATCCCACAGGACCTCTCAGTCTCCTCTAAGACTTGCAACTCAGCCACAAGGGCCTACAACTCAGTGATCAGTAGATCACCTACCTCAGGCCAAAGGACCTACACTCAGGCTGGGAGGATAGCCCTACCTCATATCCACTAGGGATCCTATCTTAGAGAGAATGACTCTCCTACTTCTCAGGCTATTAAGCCCTACCTCAGATCCACTGGGGATCCTACAGCTCAAGCACAAGTGCCTACAACTTAGTGAGAATTACTCATCTACCTTAGACTTGATACCAAGTCCTACAGCTCAGATCCAACAGGATCCTACAACTTAGAGAGTTTAACTCTCCTACAGCTCATGCAAGATTGCCCTACCTCAGGATTGAAAAGCCCTAAACTCAAATCCAATTGGATCATACAAGGAGAAGGGTGATTTAATTTATTTGACACAGAAATGTTTTTGTGTAAACAACTAGGGCTGAGATGTCTCAACACTATTTTACTTCACAACAGCAGGAAGAAGTTTTGCCTCTGCTGAAAGAGTTTAGAATGACGATTCTGATCTTGTTGAAGAAGAAGATGAACCGCTCGATCTTGAGTTCTTCAGCCAGCCAACTGAGCCCGCTGGAGAATGATGGCTCTACTCTCTTTCTGTATCAGAAATATTTCTGATTATGCTATAGTAGATGAAGATGCAATAGCTAACTGAACTTTTGGTTCTTGCAGGAAGACTTCAAGATTTTTCTCGACAGCAGTGGCGTGGAAGATGAAGTCCAGCCGCAACTTTTGAAATCAATAAAGCCCTAAAAGTTATTTGTGTCTTGGCCAATCTCTTCCTTTTATAGTTCGCCAATCAACAGCTCTAGGAATCAGTGGGGCCCACCTGCAGCTTCCAACTACTTCTTTACTTTAACGGAAGAAGACGTAAGGAAGAAGATGTATAGTAGCTCTTCGACAGAGTTTGTCGTGTTCTGTAGCTTCGCCATACTTGATTTGAAATTAGTTGACGCTATTGATTTTGCTGACTTTGCTACTGTCATCACCTGTGGACTTAGTCAAAATCGAGCGTCACTAGAATAGGCGTTGAGTGAGTAAGCATCACTCAATGCCAGAATACTTGGATAAAAATCTGTTTATAGGCGTTGAGTGATTCAACTTCACTCAACGCCAAACTACTTCACCAGCATTCTTTTGTTTGGCATTGAGTGAGTAAGCATCACTCAATGACAAACTACTTAGACAGAATTCTGTCTTATCAAGGTGTTGAGAGCGTTGAGTGAGCACTCCTCACTCAACATTTTCTGCCTTAAACAATTCCTGCTTCTTCAGCATCTTAAGCATTGAGAGCATTGAGTGAGCACGGCTCACTCAACACTTTTTTTACTTTATCCAGAATTTCTGAATTATGGCGTTGAGAGAGTTGAGTGAGCATGTCTCACTCAACGCTTTCTGCCTTAGCCAGATTTTTCTGCTCCTTGGCATTGAGTGAGTAAACTCCACTCAACGTATTTGTACTTAGCCAAATTTCTGTGTCTGAAAACACAGGTTCTGACTGAATGATGGTCAGTCAACGCTTTATCATATGGCAATGAGTGAGCTTGCCTCACTCAGCGCCTGTGGACTTAGTCAAATATCAGCACAGATTTTCTGTGGCTTTGACTTACATGGTAATACTCAACGAATATAGAGTATGACATTGAGTGAGTGATACTCACTCAACGCCTGTGGACAACCACTTTTCTGCCAATTTCTTCTTAGGATTTTACTGTATTAGCTTGTCTCATAGCCTTTTGCTGTATGGCATTAAGTGAGTTGACTTCACTCAATGCCTGTAGACTTCGCCACTTTCTCAGCTTGCCACTTCTTTGGCTTTGATTGTATAGGCTCCACTCAGCACTATAAGTCATCTGGCGTTGAGTGAGTAATTCTCACTCAACGCCTGTGTACTTAGATAGATTTCCGTCATCCACATCTTAGGTTAGTGCTTACCTGACCTAGCCGCTTAGGCTACCTGTCCCATCATTATTGTTAGGACATCCCTGCATGCATGAACTCATGCACTCATCAAATATAACTTAATGTATATTGTTGGGTATTGTATCCACAATTACCTGAATTTGAAGAAGCCTCCAGTCAAGCTAAGATGGATTCACAATGTATTTGACAATCTTCTATTAAGTTGTTCTTGCAGCTATTCCATGCTAAGTACACACCAATGTTAGGGTGCAGTGGGTCATTATACACGGGCCTGCGCAACGTAATCCCTCGTTGAGCAGATCAGTGTGTTGACTCACGTGTGCTCTCTCTATTGGAGTGTACTTACTTTCAAGTACATGGTCGATATAGATAAAGAGCAAAAGAGGAGCAAAGATTGGTCGAAGACCAAGGTCATAGGAAGGAAGAGAAAAAGCGTCTAAGTAAAAAATCGACGAGAATCACTAAGTGATTCTCGTCGATTCGGCGAGAATCATTAGTGATTCTCGCTGAATCGTCGAGAATCAGTCAGTGATTCCCACCGACTTCATCCAGCTGACTGTCCTCCTACAAGAAATCTGCTAAGGCAGAATCGACGGGAATCACTATGTGATTCTCGCCGATTCGACGAGAATCACCTTGCATTCCCGTTGATTCCCTCCGAATGACCAGATTTCCAACTGGAATTCTGCCGAGGAAAATTCGACGGGAAGCGTGAGTGATTCCCGCAGACTTCGACGGGAATCACCAGCGATTCTCGCCAAATTTGCCTTAGGCAAAATTCCCGTTCGCTGGATCGAACCAAGTTCTTTATGCGCCGTTTTGAACGGGACTAGGGCTTCTCCTTGTGGGCCCCACAACGGTCATTTAGGGTTTGCTTCCAGTATATATACTCGCGTATTTGAACATACAAAAAATCGAAGAACGAAAAAGTAAAACCGAGGTCGAGCGTGCCCTAGCCGATCGCGGAACTTCACCGATCGTCGTCGCCGCTCGCAAGCTAGTCGTCGCTGCTGATCTTAGAGCATCTTTGATCTTCCGGTGACAGTACCAAGTCAAGCTTAGCGTCTCATGCTTCTCTCTCGAGATCTCTTGTCTCTCGATTTGTTGAACGAGGATAGTTCTTCATTCTGAATCGATTGAGACGACTGATCCGATTGAGATCGTTGGTAGAGGCTTGCTTGCTTCGTCAAGAAGTTTGGATCTACAAAGCATCACCGCCGCATTCACTTGTCGCCGCCGATCTTGTCAAGATCCTCTCCAAGAGAGTACTCTGGTCGTGGACTCTTCGTCTCTTTCAAGAAAGCAACAACGAACGAAGAGCGACATCGGATTCTCCACAAGTTTGTTTGTATTTCTTGTACATTCAATTTTTGTTTTGTTATAAAGGAATTGTTATTCCTAGTTGTAAGGGTTAGGTACAACCCGTGGTGGAGGAGTAGTGACTCCTTTGGTTGGAAGGGTTCCTTCCGTAGTGTGAGGATTGGATTTCAATCCGGTTGGTGAAGTGACCGAGTCGTCCCTTGGTGGGAGATAGGTCGAAGGGGGAGAGTGGACATACCCAAATCGGGGAACCACTATAATTGCTTGTGTGCTTTTCTGTGCTATTTTTGTTTATTTGTGCAGATAATTTAAATTTCGCAAAAGACTGCAATACACCTATTCCCCCCATAGGTGGATTTAGTTGACACTAGATACTTTTAAGTGGTATCAGAGGGAGGTCACTTGTCAATAAGGTTAACATCTTGAGTAAGATCCTGCTTCTAGTGTCAAGAAGAATACAAGACTCAAGCATGGAGCTGTACACTAATGTCTCTCCTCATAGACTCCCTGCCTGTACAAAAGAGTACTATCCCATCTGGAAAATGAGAGTTCAATTTCATCTGGAGGCCATTGACCCTCGTGCGTCATTCATTATGGAAGAGGGTCCCTTCATTCCCATGAAGGCTTCCGGTTCTGGAGAAGATCTCCAAATCCCGAAGAGTACTGCAAAGATATCTGAAACTGAGCTCTCTATTCAACTTGGACAAGCTGGTACGACAGATCATCTCTGATGTTTGGTCAGGGTCTTCTCTTACAAGATTGGATAAGTGCAAGACTGCAAAGTCCATGTGGGAAACAATCTCTGACCTCATGGAAGAAAAAAAGGCTGTCGGGACTGAATGCCAGCAAGAGGATGAGGCTTATGTGGGGGTCCTCGTCTCTGATGATGAATGTCAAGAACAACTTCTCAATATCAGGGCTCCGGTATCTCTATTAGAGACTGAAGAGGAGATTGAGGAATGCAGTTGTGGTGAAGCTGAAACCTCAGTCTCAGCTGACCACAACTCTAACCCTGATCAGCACGATCAGGATCAGGTATCTTCCTCTTCCTGCTCTCTTCCTCTTTTATCTCATGAAGACAGGAGAAGTTCAGAGGTTTGTCCATCTTTTGATGCTAGGGAAATAGACTGTTTCAATCAAAAGATTGAAACTCTTGATTCCCTTCGTAGTGCCCTTCAGAAGAGCAACTTGCTTGTGGAGAAACAAGCTATGGAAATTGCTCAGTTGAGGACCATTATGGATCTCCAATTGGAATCCATCAAGGTGAAGGACTCAAAGATCTCGGATCTAGAGTTTTCTCTAGAGACTGAGAAGAGAATAGTATCTAACTTTTCAAAGGTAGATGCTATTAAGAGAAAGGGAGAAAATGGGTGGATCTCACGAATTATAAAATCGTGGAGAAATGGGGAAACTGTTTTTAGACCCCCCACACTGAGTAGGAAGGGCACACATCATTCCTTCAGGTATGACCATAAGAACAACTATGGTCACTGCAAGAATGATCAACCCTCATGTGGAAATACCCATAGTGCAAGTGCTGTTATGGCTACCCATGAGAAAATACATTTGGCTCATAATGAACCATTTGTATTCACTGCCTCAGCCTCAACACTTCATGAGATTCCAGGAACCAGCTCTCACAGTACCTCTCACCACCCTATGAAGCAGGGAAAGGGGGTCGGCAAACATGTAGCAAGTATCTATGGGGCCCCCGGATGTGTGCTGACTGGAAAGAAGGCACCACCTCCCATGCCTCATGACACTCACCACATGTTCTCCATCCACCCTCCCTTGTGTCCCGGTGGAAAGGGTAAATCTGAGAGCAGAACCTGCTCTGCCCCTGTCAGACCTATGATCGTGACAAACTCAATCAGTAGATCTGGTCAGAAAAGGAGATACAATATTCATGAGTGCTGGTGCTATGGTAAAGTGGGTCACTTTGCCATAGATTGTTGGCACAATCCTTCTGTGCCAAGGGCAAGGGTATGTCCACATCCCTTGGCTAGAGATAGCCTTCCTGACAGAAATCCTGTAGGAAGGCATTCTCTATTTTATGCTGACAAGAACCTAGGACCCAATACATATTGGGTTCCTAAGGTAAGGTAATTCGTTTTTGTAGGATAGTCTAGGTACCCTTGAACATAATGGGACCTAGACAAGAGGTATTCCAGGAATGCTATGAAATAAGTATATGGGATAAGACATAATGCTAACTACATTGTCCTACCTGAACTGGATACCTGTTGTACTTCAAATAGAGGATCCGAATGATCAACCTAATGATCCCAGGTACGCGCATTTAGTTTCGAAAATTGAATCGCATTATATATATATATCCAAACAAATATATAAATTCTCCTTCAAGATATAAATATATACGCACACATCTGATGGAAGGACACTGATGCTAATAACTGTATAATCCTATGTTTGGAACTTGATAATTCTTTTTATATCATTGATAATGTGTGACAGTGGGTGTCAATCGGTCCGATGAAACTCTAAGGGACGTGTGCCAGTAGTTGCAACGAAAATTTTACCTTTTGACTCACTAAGAAATAGCCAGTGCTTAATTCTAGGGTTAACCTCCCTTTGAATCGGCTTAGTTATTCTGACCGGGATATTTATTATCCAACAGTTAATAGGGCAAAGTTTCGAATTAACAGAAATTCAAATCGAAAATTTAAATTTATCGATATAAAAATGGTCAAGCGGAAACCTTCCATTCCCAGCGGAAATATAGGATACAACGGTAATCTTAGGAAATAAACAGCGCTTGGAAATCCCGACCCTTCGTATTCTGGAAATAGAGGAAATTCCTCTCGTTGCTCCCGTAACGTGGTGATCTCATCAACTCCCGATCGCCTCTCGTCGACTCTAGCTCCCGTCGATTGCAGTCCGCCGCTGTCCTCTCCCCATCGGCTCGGTGTTCCCGTCTTCGGCATCTGCTTGACGCAAGGCTCCCGCCGATTCACCGCCAACATTCCCGCTCTCGTCGACTCACGCTCCCTTCGATTGCAGTCCTGATGCAAGCTGCTTAGTCTCCGCTCGGCGCAAGGGTAACGACCGTTCCTCATTGAATCACTAGCTTGTTTGTAACTTGTCTAGTTCCTACTAGTTTAGTTCCTAATCTATAGATTTAGATAGAGTTAAGTCCCTTGGATGTTACTTGTTTAGGTTTATAATGGCTCCTCGAACCACGATCGGGCTCCTCACTGGGAGTGTGTTGGTTAGGACTGGCTTCGCCCATGCTTCTGATGAATTCTGGAACATCATCCTGATGCTCGAGCAAGCCGGGCTCTCCTTTATACTTGAGCACCCGTGCAAGGTTCTAAATAAGGAAGTTCTTGAGTTCTATGCAACCGCTAAGCTACGTCATGAGGACACCTTGATAAAGAGTAAGATTGCTGGGCTAAAAATCAAGATGACTGCTGCAAGACTATCACATCATCTGCAGCTCCCCAGCTCTGAACAAGAGGACTACCTGGATGAAAATGATCGTGCAAGGACACTACTGTTCTGTGGACTAGCTCGAGGGACCAAGGCCATCAAACACAAGGACATGAACGAGGAAGGAAAGCTCCTCTTGGATATCATAGGAAAAGTTCTGATCAGCAAACCCGGCTCCCATGTTCATATTTCAGGGGATATGTTTAAGATTCTGATGGCTGTGGTGTGCAGAAAGAGATTCAACTGGGGGGCCATGTTGTTTGAGAAGATTAAAGATACCCTACGAACTCCTAACTTTGGGAGAATCATCAGCCTATACCTGAATCAGATGGATGGAGACAGGTTTGATATGAGCAAGGGAGTTCCTCTTCACTACTTAAAGAAGATGGAATCCAACGTTTTTGATAGATGGGAGAGGAGAATTGGCCAAGGAGGTGCAGCTGAAGCACATGGTGATGAAGAAGATAGAGCTCCGGTGTTCAGAAATTCCTTGGGTGAGCCCAATGAAGTTCCTGATCTGCTGCATGCAGGAACTGAGGGGGATTCTTTACCCATTCCTCCTGATGCCCTCAGGATGGATGTCTCAGTTTCAGATCAAGCAAACGTCGTTACTAATATTACCCTAATCACGAAGGATGCAGTGGATACCCTCGCTACCGATCATGCTGACGAGGAGGAAGTGGAGGATGACATGGAAGATAATGCTGCTGATGAGGATGATGTGGAGAATGCGGCCGCAGATGATGTGAATAATGAGCAAGTTGGAAATGAAACGACCATGAGGGAGAGTGATGTTGACCTCCCCTCTGTGGAACAGGTTCAGGTAGCAGTTCCTGATGTATCTAGTGCAACAATTGAGGGGGAGACCTCCCAGCAGGGGATGATGAGTATATATGAAAAAACGATAGAGGCTGTCCCAATCCCCCCTCAAGAGACTGTGAATCTATCTAGCTCCACCAGTGTATCTATAGAAGAGAATCCTGACTCCCAGAGTCCTATCCCCCCTGAGCACGACCAGGACATACATCAGGTTCATCCGCTAGGACCTAGCCTGGCAAATCACACGGTAAATATCATTCAAGGTATAGTGGATGAACTGAAGGCCTCTTTTGAACGATCTCACAACAAGGTGCTGAAACAAATTAAGCAATCTGAGGATCTAATGTTTAAAAATGTTGTGGAGATAAATCATAAGCTAGATATGATGGAACAAAAGTTTGAAGCTAAGTATGCAGAGGCCGGCACTACCGTCAATCTTCTGATGCAAGGGCTACAGAAAAACACAGCTGATCTGGCAGTGGTGAATCAAAATGCACATGTTGTGGCCAACAACATCAAATTGTTTGATGCCAACATGGTCACACTCAACGCAAATCATAAAATCCCTGCTGGACGATTTTGCTCGGAATGTCAAGCATATAGATGAGTCACTGCATTCTTATGCAAACTCAATTGCTCAAGAAGCCAAAAAGGGGGAGAAGGATTATACAGCTAAGATGGCAGGATTACAACAAATCATAGTCGACAACTTCAAGCAGTCAAATGAGTATGTTTTTGAAAGTTGTCACTTGCTAGTTAAGCAAGCATCTAGTATACAAATTCCGGTTGCTCCTACTGATGAGGTTGCTACTGCTACTGTTGATGAGGTTGTAAGTGCTGAGGAGGTTCCCTTGAGTGAAGCTAATGCCAGAAAGGCTTCTAGGGCCACTGCCAGAGCTGCTTACATGGTTATGTTTGATCAAGAGGCCATTGCAAAAGGGAAAAGAAAACTTCAAGAAGGAACTTCCAAAGAAACTCAAGCTGAGAGGAAATCGAGATTGAAGGAAAGTGAAGTTAAGAATGAACGATGGAGTCCCACATCTAGGAGCATCATACTGGACACATTCATGCTACATCAGCGGGGAGAGCTTGATAGAAATAAAGTATATAATCAGTATGAGTGGGAGATGCATAAAGAGTATGAGGCTAAAAGAAACATATTCTTCAGGTCTAACACTGTGGAATATAAAGCTCCTCCACCCAGGTACTACCCGAAGCCAAAGGAGTACTTTGAAAGACAAAGCAAGAAGTTCCAGGCTGAACAACTAAGGGATGCTCAGGCAAAGGAATAGATTTTCTTTCTATATACGTGTATATCTTTTCTTGTATTTAAATGAACAACCTTTGGATATATATATATATATATATATATATATATATATATATATATATATATATATATATATATATATATATATGTGTGTGATCACATGCTTATTCATTTGTTGTTCTGAATGCGTGAAATTTTATTATTCTGAATTCTTGTCTCGCATATTTGTTATATATATCTTTCTTGTTAGTGTAATTCATCTTAGCTAGTAGGATTTTGGCTTCTTCAAATAGGGGGAGATTGTTGGGTATTGTTTCCACAATTACCTGGATTTGAAGAAGCCTCCAGTCAAGCTAAGATGGATTCACAATGTATTTGACAATCTTCTATTAAGTTGTGCTTGCAGCTATTCCATGCTAAGTACACACCAATGTCAGGGTGCAGTGGGTCAATATACACGGGTCTGCGCAACGTAATCCCTCGTTGAGCAGATCAGTGTGTTGACTCACGTGTGCTCTCTCTATTAGAGTGTATTTACTTTCAAGTACAGGGTCAATATAGATCAAGATCAGAAGAGGAGCAAAGATGGGTCGAAGACCAAGTTCATAAGAAGGAAGAGAAAAAGCGTCTAAGTAAAAATCTACGGGAATCACTAAGTGATTCTCGCCGATTCGACGGGAATCATTAGTGATTCTTGCTGAATCGTCGAGAATCAGTCAGTGATTCCCGCCGACTTCATCCGGCTGACTGTCCTCCTACAAGAAATCTGCTAAGGCAGAATCGACGGGAATCACTAAGTGATTCTCGCCGATTCGACGAGAATCACCTTGCATTCCCGCCGATTCCCTCCAGATGATAAGATTTTCAACTGGAATTCTGCCGAGACAAATTCGACGGGAATCGTGAGTGATTCCCTCCGACTTCGACGGGAATCACCAGCGATTCTCGCTGAATTTGCCTTAGGAAAAATTCCCGTTCGCTGGACCGAACCAAGTTCTCTGTGCGCCGTTTTGAACGGGACTAGGGCTTCTTTTTGGGGGCCCCATAACGGTCATTTAGGGTTGTCTTCCAGTATATATACTCGCGTATTTGAACATACCAAAAATCGAAGAACGAAAAAGTAAAACCGAGGCCGAGCGTGCCCTAGCCGATCGCGGAACTTCACCGATCGTCGTCGCCGCTCGCAAGCTAGTCGCCGCTGCTGATCTTAGAGCGTCTTTGATCTTCCGGCGACAGTACCGTGGCAAGCCTAGCATCTCACGCTTCTCTCTTGAGATCTCTTGCCTCTCGATTTGTTGAACGAGGATAGTTCTTCATTCCGAATCGATTGAGACGACTGATCCGATTGAGATCATTGGTAGACCTTGCTTGCTTTGTCAAGAAGTTTGGATCTACAAAGCATCGCCACCGCATTCACTTGCCGCCACTGATCTTGTCAAGATCCTCTCCAAGAGAGTACTCCGGTCGTGGACTCTTCGTCTCTTTCAAGAAAGCAACAACGAACGAAGAGCGACATCGGATTCTCCACAAGTTATTTTGTATTTCTTGTACATTCAATTTTTGTTTTGTTGTAAATGAATTGTTATTCCTAGTTGTAAGGGTTGGGTGCAACCCGTGGTGGAGGAGTAGTGACTCCTTTGGTTGGAAGGGTTCCTTCCATAGTATGAGGATTGGATTTCAATCCGGTTGGTGAAGTGACCGAGTCATCCCTTGGTGGGAGATAGGTCGAAGGGGGAGAGTGGACGTACCCAAATCGGGGAACCACTATAATTTCTTGTGTGCTTTTCTTGCTGTGTTTGTTTATTTGTGCAGGTAATTTAAATTCCGCAAAAGACTGCAATACACATATTCCCCCCCCCCCATTGGTGGATTTAGTTGACACTAGATACATTCATATATCATTGACAAGATTGACTTCCTAAAATATAGGACACTGTGGGAAATGGACCCAACGCACATACTATTCCGTACATACTTTGGTTAGCTAAATCTAACCGCATAGTTACACTCAAGGGAACCTGCAAGATAGACCATGAGAAAAGTCCATAGCCAAGAATCTGGCTATCTGCCACATCTATCCGCGCTAACTGCGCGCCGTCCCAACTATCTGTGTAATATCTCTCAAACAATTAGACTCCTAGGAGTAGTTTTGTCATGACTAGGTCATAAAAAACCCTAGGAAACAAAAGAAAGCCAAGTGAACCTAGGAATGTAGGTGAGACCACTGTGGTCTGCAAACAGTAAATTTCTGAACCCTAGTTTAAGATGACCATGGGGCTTCACAAAGACTTCAAGACCCCCCACCATGGTTTCATCAACCCATTGTAAGGACCATTAGAGCCCCAAGGGTCCAATGGATAGGTATAGGGTGGCCAAGTTGAGTTAGAACCACTCTAGGCCTAAATTGGGTAAGGTGCCCTAACTAAGGGCAGTGTGCCCTAGTAAAGCACAAATAACCCCTAAATTGGGGTCAATGGGTAACTAAGGACCCAAGGAGGGTAGTCAATTTGGTTAAGTTGACCAAAGTCAACTCTAACCCTAAATGGGTCAAACTGACCTGCACAAGGGCCAATTGAAGTCCCTTAGCCAAGTGAACCCCACACATACCTTTATAACACTAGTGAGGGGTCAATGGGTCACTAAGGACCCATTGGGACCAATCAAAAAGGCTAAGTTGACCAAAGTCAACTCTAGCCCTAAAGTGGTCAAAGTGCCATAGTTAAGGGTCAAGTGACCTCCAAGGGCCAATCCAACCCCACCTAGACCTTAGGGGAGGCCAATGGGTCACCAAGGATCCATTAGGGGCAACATTAAAGACTAAATTGACCAAGGTTAACCCTAGTCAAGGTTTAGGTCAAGCTAGCCAAAATGGGCTAACTCAAGCTCAAGCCCATTTCACTTGGGCTAAGCTTTCCTTGATGGATGAAATGAACATGTGGGCTGCCATTGGGTTAGGTAAGAGCCAAAATTCAGCTTGGTGTGTAGGAGAGAGAGAAAAACACCTATGGAGGAGAGAGAAAGAGAAGAAGGAAAAAGGGGGAAGACTTTGGGCTCATCCCTCCCCCCTTCCCAACCCCCTCCATTCATTCCACTAGGACAAGGAATGTAGCCCCAATTCAACTAGCCAGTCCTTGACTGGTTGGAGCCAAGTTTCACCCCCTACCTACCATGGCTGCCAACCTTAACCACAGCCAAAAATGGCAATGAAGCCTACAACCACCTAACACCCCATCTCTCCCTTTTAAAAGCTTCCCTGGACTCCAAGGATGGTTTCCCACCACTTACCTGAAGGAGACAAGCAGTTCCACTGCACTGTTGTAAGAGTCTGACCACCACTAGCCACCACCATGACAATCCGGCGATCAGCAAGGCTACAGCCGCCCCCACAAGTCCTCCTCCACTCCTTCTTCCATGGGACGTTCTTAACAATCTTTAGGGCCAAGGTTCGGGCTCAATTCAGCCCGATCCAAATCAAAAAATTCCTGGTTTTTCCATGGATTTGCGCTTATCAGGTTCACCAGAATAGTGCTCTCCGGCGGCCGTGCCGCCTCCTGGAGGTAACCACCACCTCCACGAAGGTGGTGGCGGCGGTGGCCGGCCAGGGAGGTGGCCGGATGGCCGGCGGCATCGGCTAGAAGATGCTCCAGGAAGATTGAATCCAGGCCGTTGGCGCGCTGGGACGATGACGGGATGCCGTCAAATAGCGTGCCAAGATTCGTGCTAGAATGATTTTAAACTATAGGTTATGTGTATGGTTTATTTCATTTTTGTCACACTTAATGTATTTAATGTTTTTAATGTTTTTAATTTTTAAAAATACTTAGGGGCTATTTCATAAAATATGTTCAACATAAAAATTGTAGCCTGGAGAGTCTAGTGTACAACAAAATTAATTTGAACCAATTTGGGTGCCTTGTTTGAACAGGGCACTCATTTGAGTGGAGTCTATACATATGGCTAGGAAGATATTAAACTGAGTGTCCACACTTCATCTTTAGTCCAAATGATTTGGAATTTTGGCAGGAAGTCCCCCTAGACCATATCTAGTCCCTGCCCAAAATGGGAATTTTTGGAAACAATTTTTCTATAGTTTTGTAAATAATTTAATTTCTCTAGGGTAAAATAATTTAGAGGTTAAATGAACTCCAAACTCATCCAATTTTTGGTGGATGATGCATAGGGTCATTATTAAGCTCTGGTTAAAATTTTATTACATTTGGAGGTGGTTTGAATTGAAATCTTGCAAACCCTAGCCATGCTTTAAAAAGGATATTTTGGTCCAAAAGTGTACTAGGGCTTTGTGTGGCCAAATAACCTCAACAGAGGTTTAAATTGGGGCCACTGACTTGGCATGACATTTTGCACCTCCCCATGAAAGATGGGGTAGATTTGAATTTATTTGGCCTAAGATCCAAGGTCAAACCCTAAGGAAGGGCTTTTGTACCCTGTGAAGGGTATAAGACCAAAACACCTTTAGTGGTCTTGAAATTTTGTAGGGAGGGTTCTAGGATAGATAAAACCCTTTGGTGAAAATCTTAAGGGATTATGGAAAGGGTGGGCCCCACAAAACCCTAACCCTAGTTTAGGGCACAAATAGTGTAGTGCTAGAATAGGTTAGTAAAACTCCTTCAACTATGATGAAATTTTGGTAGAATGGTCATAAGGATATAATGAACATCTGGTAATTTAATTGGGAATTTTGAAACAATAATTTTAGCACTTCCTTTGTAACACATGGGATTGCACTAATTACTCATTTGATCATTTTGGTCCCTCTGCCCTTTGACAGGTCATGAAAATTTGGCAGAGAGAGTTTCAAACCTTCTAAGTTATGTATGAATTTTATAAGAAGTTTTAGATACATTTTTATGGTACTTACTTCACAAGCTTAGTAAATTGGAAAATTGTTCAATAATTTGTTTAAGGCTCTTTACTGATTAATAAATTATGAAACTTGACCTAAAGCATTTATATACCCTTAAAATAATTCTTGAATTTTCTCTGAATTTTTGGAAGTAATATTGTCTTACTTGTTTCTTTAAATGAATTATTATGGGATACAATTGAAATAAAAATTTGGGGCCTAAACCTTGCTGAAAAATTAAGATATTTTGGAGAGTAAGTTTATTATTTATTTTGCATATAATATAAATTTGGTGGAATGTTATCTTGTCTAAATTTGGTACTTCATGTTCATTCTTGAAATTTTTGGCTACTAGAATAATTAAATAAATTATCAGATAAATAGGAAAATTGTGAATCTCTGGATTTAGGCCTCAAGGGTCATAATGGACCTCCAATAATTATTATAGGAGTACTGATTGATTATTTAGTGTACCTCCCATTTTACGGGTTATATAGCTTAAGTGGTCTGCATATAGTAAAAACTGCAGAAACTATGTTGGAACTTAAATTTGGGCACATGAGTCGGGATTAGTGGTTTGCTGGTTTGATAAATAAAAATGAGTTCATCATTGGAATTCGGATGAGTGGAGGGTTGGATTTGGCTAAATGTTAGATGGTGCTCGGGATCGACGAAAGATCGTCTAACCTGTAGAGAGGAAGTGTCAAAATACTAAGGTTAGATTTAATGCAATAGATAAGGGACTTGGAATTGGGTATTAACCAATAAGAATAAGTGACTTGCGAAAGGGAGCATTGGGCTTCAGCACATCGTAGCTCCTAGTGCCCTCGAGAGCCCTTCACGGGGAATACCTTGGGCAGTCCTGGGCTAAACCTAAGTCGTAGGCAAAACTGGAATGCAAGAGTAACTAGTAAATCTAGGGTTTCACCTTCTCACACCTCGATGTCTCGGGGAGATAGGTTGGGTCACTTGGTAAGTAAGCCCAATGGTTTTGGGGATGGGCAGGTTAGCCCGACGAGCTTTGGCTCGGTGATGGGTTGTGATGGGCAGGATGACCCGATAAGCTTTGTCTCGGTTGTTATTTATGAAGGACGGGATGGTCCGGGGAGCTTTGGCTTGGTAGATGATACATAAGGTTGCATGTGCATAAAGAATAAGGTGGTGGGTCTTCGGTATTGGAGGGTCGAGGCACCGGCGCCAACACGTTGACTCGGCAAGTGTGGTTTAACACTTGGCCAAATAAGTCTGGTGCGCCAGCCGACAAGAGTACGCAGGAGCTCTGCTTAGTACACCAGCATTGAGGCGTACGATAGGTCTGACTAGTAGTGCTATTACCGGTTTAGAGGTGGGCGAGGCCCAACCCACCGCTTCTGTTTGCCACTACGGAGGTATCCTGGGAGGTTCGTCTCCAGAAAGGGGGAACTTAAGGTCTGTGTACACAGAGTCGAGTGGGTGAGTTGCACTTGCATGATCACATCATGGCATAATTGTATTTCATAGCATAATCATTGCATATAACCCGACATCTAATGTATAAGTGGTATGGGACGCTTTATACATTAGGACATGCAAAACGACCCCTTGGTTTATAAGTTCGTGCGAGCGTGCTTATAAGTTAAGGTTCTTATTCAGTATTACATATTTATGCTTGCTAGTAAATCCGACACCCTATCGTATAAATCGGTATGAGACTTTTTATATAATAGGAGTCCTGTAAGAGATCCCTTAGCTTATGTATATTCACATAAGTTAAGGTTACTTTCTTATTCAGTGTTTTATACCTTTATTACTGTCTTATATACATTGGAACTGCTAGTTTAGTTCCGCGTCATCTGCTTAGTTGATATTCTCCACTTTCACGTCCTTCCCTTTCCTTCTCCCTACTCGGTGCCTAGGAGCCATGGGGGAAGGGGTAGGGGATGATAGGACTTAGTATTTTAGACTAACAGTTTTCGAACCACATCATTTTAGGGGACCACGGAGCCTAACATGGAGGAGCAGTCCCAGAGGTCGACACGCTTAGAGATCGGGTAGTCTAGTACCGGAGTTCAGACGGCAGGGACTGTGAGTCCTGATCGCTAGTAGTTATTTTAGTTTGCTTCTATAATGAGAGATATGTAGTGAGGACTTGATGTATAGGGCATAAGCCCAAGATTCAGTTATGTGTTATACTTGTGGACACTCCCTTCGTGGAGATTATTTATTTATATGTGATTTCTGTGGACTTGCTTTATTATATTGCTACAGTTATGATCGATTTGGCCGGCAGGATTGATATTTTTTAGTGATGACCTTCCTGGGTGCGAAGGTGTAACCGCAAAGCGGCGGTTCTGGGCCTAAGACCCCGGTGTTTTAAAAGAAAAAAAAATGGGGGTCTTACAATCTGTGCGGTCTACACCATCTTGACCGCCCACTTTCTACTTCAATAATTTCAACACTCCCCCTTGAAGTGAGAAGTGGAAGTCAGCCCGAGCAGTCCCTGTAATTGTACAAATGGTCCTTTGATAGCGACTTTGTGAAGATTTCAACGACATTGTCCTGGCTTTGTATGTATTTCACCATCAAAAATCCATTTAGTACCTTCTCCTGAATGAAGTGATGCTCAATCTCGATGTGCTTTGTCCTCGTGTGATATATTGGATTGGTACCAACTTGAGAGCACTCTCATTATCACCGCATAACAGAGTACAACTTTGCACCTCTTCATGGATGTCCTCCACCAACCTCCTTAGTCAGATAGCTTCCTGAGTTACCAAGGCAGACGTCTTGTACTCTGCTTCAGTGGTGGAGACAGACACTGAATCTTGTTTCTTGCTGCACCACGAGATTGTTGAAGCCGACGGTTCACATATCCTCAGTTTGATAATATCAATTCCCATGTTGTATTTGATCACATCTTGTGTTTAGTAGAGTGTGCAGGTTTAAAGGTCTAAGCGATGCAAGAAGCTCTCCTCTGGCACATACTGCCGAGCAGTAGTAGTTACCACAGGGCGGTAGACTGAATTAAATAGATACGGCGCTCGAGTTTCTACCACGCTGTACTAGTACTACCGCCCGCGCTAGCTCGAGGATTTATTTCAGCCAGGCGCTCGGGAACTTACAACACAAACTTTAATTTTGTACCACGCCATGCTAGCCCAACTAATTCTTGGCGAGACAGATTCAGTGAGACGGCTGGACTACCGTCGGGTGATACCTTGATACCACATCGTATCAGCCCACTCAACGATCGCCGAGAATGATTCGTTGAGATGACTGGACTACCACCGGGTGATACCTTGATACCTCGACACATTAGCCCACTCAATAATTGTCGAGATGGATGCATCGAGATGACTGGACTACCGTCAGGCGTTACCTACCTACCGCGCCGCACTAACATGAAAAAAAGGAAAATATTTGTTTTGAATATTTTTCCGAATTTGCAGGACAGCTGTCAGCATCAAACGAGTGAACCTATCGCTGGGCGTTAGTCTTACTGTCGGTGGTAGCCTGTTTTTACAAAGATATATAAAAGACGTCTCATCTTATGTATTCCTGACCTAGACAAAAAAGTCTCAGTTCTTTGATTCTTAGGGTTTGGCCGCCTCTCTGTGGTTTGTTTCGCCGTCTTCGTCGAAGGAAAAGAAAAATGCCTCCCTCCCGTTCGCGCATGAACAACTCCGGCGTGCCAAGGACAACAACGACTACGAATAGTTGATCGATTGCGAGCACACGAAGATTTCAAGCATTGGTCACAGATCGCTCAACGGAGGAATCATAAAGAGGGAGATTCAATCTTAAATCTTTTTTTGCCTTTGTTGTATTCTTTTATTTTCTCAGCAATCTTGTGGTGAGGGAAATCGACCGAAGAAGTTCGTCGGAATCCGGGGAGGATTCTGTGAGAAATCGTCCCAGGGAATTGATGTCTAAATTGGGCGATCTAGCGGGCCTCTAAGACACTTCCTTGCGTGAAGGTGAAGAGCCGGCTCGAAGACCTTTCTTGGAAGGAAAGGGAGAAAGACAACAGGTCAGGGGATCGGGTCGGTATAGAAACCAAAAGTTGTTTTCATTCACCGCCTTCGATCTCAGACGTCACGGAGATCAGGTTTTTGTAATCTTTAAAAACAGTTGTTGATTTTACTTTGGAATGAAATTCATTTTCTATTTATTCTCCTGCGTATAATGTTGTGTGTGTTGGCCTGTAATTTTCTGAAGGGTGCATAGATCTCCAAAGAGTAATCTGCCTAGAAAATAGCTTCTATGACATACCGTCGCGCGTTAGCTAGCTAACGCCCCGCGATAGATTTGAGAACCAGATTTTCTGGATTGGAATAATTCGAATTTATAGCAAATGTCATAAACCTTAGTCACTCCCCCTCTCTAAGGTTGGCCACTAGATCCAACAAGTGGTATTTCAGGGAGGTTACTTCGAAAAAGGCTTAAAAACCTGAAGTAAGATGGGAATTGAGGTTCACGTATTTCCTGAGGGATAGGGTGTGAGTAGACCCCCATTATTCTTGGGGAGTGACTACAAACACTGGAGAACACGAATGAAAATCTTTTTGATGACACAAATAATGGACGTGTGGGCCCTAATAGAGACGAAATACACATCACCCACTACCACTGTAGGTGATACCGTCTTAGTCAAACCACACAGTTGGAGCTTGAGGAGACCCGACGGTCTTATGTCTAACCGCAGCGGTCTATCTATCTCAGCGTCCTAGCGGTTTGGTCCAGCATTCTAGTAGACAAAATCAGCTTGCAGTTAGGTGGAAAGCCATAGTAGTGGACTGTCAGTAAGCCACAACGATCTGGATGAAGCCGCAGTGGTTTGGTTGAAGCCGCAACAGCGAACAGATGGTTAACCGCAATAGCGGTCTAGTGGCAACCCGTGGTTGCTGTCCGGTAGCTTGTAGCAGCTGTGGTCTGATGGGTAGCTACAACTGCTGTGTGATGGAAACCGGCAGTTGTGGTCTGGCTGCCTGTACCTACGGTCTTCCCTAGCAGTTAGGAGACTTTCCTAGTTATTATCCGGTGTTCTGTTATTTTTTGTATAGTGGGCGGTTTGACCATGTTAAACTGCGTAGACCGCCCGACTTTTATTTTATCCCACATCGATATTTGTATTCTCTCATCTCCCATGATTTCTATAAATAAGGGGGCATACCTATGTAATAATTATCTTTTTGGAGCAATAAAATTTTCAGTTTATTTACCTCTTGGCAGTTTTCTCGCTCATTTTTCACATGGTATCAGAGGGAATCAATCCTTTTCTCCAATCAGATTGTGATTTGTTTGTTAAATTGTGCCAGCTTCTTTCGGTTTGCTTCCTACGCCAGCTTCTTCCTGTTCGCTTCCCACTCTTCCCTCCCTTACATGTCGCTTTCCTGTGCTTTCTTCTTTGCGTGTGTTCTGTTTGCGCGACTTCCTTTGCTTAGTCGCATTTTGTTGCGATTTCTAAGCTATTCGCTGCTTTTTTTTCTTCTCTGTTATGAGTTCCGCATTTTGGTCGCGACATCTTCCTTGCCGTTGGTGTGTTGTCATCGTGACCGTGCAGACTCGTTCTCTTCTCTCCCTCTTTCTTCTTCTTTTTCTTTTTGCTGCAGCTTCTCTAACCATTGCGGGCTCCACATCCTAGTTACGACCTCTTTTCTTGCCACTGGTGTGGTATTATCGTGACCGTGTGGTCTTCCTGCACAGTTTGTCCGCTGCTTGGTCACTGCGACTTCTCTTTTCTCACGCGGGTTGATTTCTCTTCTCATGCGACCACTTCTTGGTTTGCTCCTCTTGGTGTCCGGTTTTCTCCGGCTTCTTTTCAAACCGCGCTGTTTGATTCTCTACCTCTCTTTCTTTTGGTCGCTAGCTTTCTGTGACTTATTTGCCGTCCTATTTGGTTTGGCTTCTTTTGCCGGCTTGTTTCTAACCGTGCGGTTAGTTTTTCTTCCTTCTAGTTTCTATTTTATTTGAGATGGTTTCTCTTCTCTCCTCTATTGCTCGTGCTCTTGTGGCCTCCTCTGATAAGTTGTTTATTGACTCTGGTGCCACTTGTCATATGACCAACAACTCTCATTTGTTCTCTTCTTTGCTTAAACAGAACAGACTGTCTCCTATTGTTTTTGCAGATGGGACTTCTGCTCCTATGCATGGTGTTGGCACTATGCATCTCTCTCCGTCTTTGCTGCTTGAGGAAACTCTCTATGTCCCTACTTTCCAGTGCAATTTACTCTCTTTTCATGCTCTTTGCACTAAGTTAAATTGCACGATTACTTTTACCGGCACCACTTGTTCTTTCTATAATTATGTCTCCAAAGCTATGATTGCTACTGGGACTGCCAGTGGTGACCTCTTCTTTCTTGATCACGACATTGCTCTTTCTGCTTCTTTATCTCTTCAGCAATGCCATCATCATTTTTGTCATCCTCCTCTCCTCATTCATCAACTTTTCCAGACCTTCCTTCAGAGGATTTTTGTTTGAATTGTGAAGCCTGTCAGCTTGGCAAACATCATCACTCTTCTTTACTAGCACGAACGAGACGTATTTCTTCGCGTCCTTTTGAACTTGTTCACTCTGACATCTGGGGTCCTGCTCCTATTGCTACTGTTGGTAGAGGTAGCTTATACTTTATAACTTTTATTAATGATTTCTCACTGTGTACTTGACTGTATCTCCTGAAAGATTGTTCTGAACTTTATATTATGCTTGCCGCCTTTTATAATGAGATCTTGACACAGTTTAAGGCGCCTATTCAAGTTATTCGTACTGATAATGCCAAGGAATATATCAGCCGACAATTTTCTGATTTTTGTACGAACCATGGTTTGCTTCATCAAACTTTTTGCCCCTGTATCTCTCAACAGAATGGCATTGCTGAACGCAAGAATCATCATCTCTTAGATTTTGCTCGCAGTCTTCTGTTACAAATGAATGTTTCTCGGCCTATTGGGGTCATGTTGTTCTTCTCTCCTGCTATCTTATTAATCAGATACCCTCATCTATTCTTCAGGGCAAGGCTCCATTTTCTATTTTGTATCCCGGGTCCGATCCATTTCCTTTACCTCTTAAATTTTTTGGATGTACGACGTTTGTTCACATAACTTCTCCTGGTGGTGACAAACTTTCTTCCTGTTCTGTTAAATGCATATTCCTTGGTTATTGTTTGACTCAGAAGGGATATCGCTATTTTGATCCTATTCTGCACAAACAGTTTGTGTTTGCTGATGTTACATTCTTTGAAGATACACTATATTTTTTCCTACTTCTTATTTCTTGCCTTCTAATACTTCTTATTCAATGCTTATTATCTCGTCACCTCTCCCGGAACTAACTCTTTCCATGACTGTTCCTGTTGCGCCGTCTCTTTCTCTCGAGACAGGTTCTTTGCCCTTGGAGCCTTCTGTACCTGTTGTCGGGCCTTTTCTTTCTTCTGGCAGTGAATTGCCTCCTTCAGACAAAAGTAATCTTGATCTTCCCATTGCCCTGCGAAAGGGCGTTCGATAATTCACTATGCATCCTATTGATGTGGTTGTATCCTATGCTTAGCTTTCCCTAGATGGCAAGCATTTTGCTCTTGCTATCTCTTCTACAGTTATGCTGATTACGTATCACGAAGCTCTTGCAATTCCTCAGTGGAAAGCCGCTATGAATGAAGAAATGAACACATTAACTGAGAGAGAGGTACTTGGACTCTTGTTCCCCAAACTCTAGGCATTGACGTGGTTGGATGTCAGTGGGTCTTTGTTGTTAAGTATCTTCCAGATGGTTCGGTTGATCGCTATAAGGAGAGGCTTGTGGAAAAAGGTTTCACTCTGACGTATGGGATAGATTTAATTTCTTTGATACTTTTTCTCCTGTTGCTCGCATCAGCACTATACACATTCTCTTCTCTGTGGTTGTTAATCGAGACTGGGAGATATCTCAGTTAGATGTGAAGAATGCCTTCCTTTATGGTGATTTGTAAGAAGTGGTTTACATGGAGCAACCTCCTGAGTATGTTGCTCAGGGGGAGTCTCAAGTATGCAAGCTTCAGAAGGCGATTTATGGTTTAAAGCATAGTCCACGAGCTTGGTTTGAAAAGTTTAGTTGAGTTGTTTCTCTTATTGGGTTCAATCGAAGCTCTGCTGATCATTCCTTGGTTATACATAAGACTACTAAAGGCCTTGTGGTTCTTGCTGTCTATGTTGATGATATTCTTCAGACTTGTGATGATAAAGAAGGCATTGATCTATCCTAACGACATCTTCAACAACATTTTGTTACTAAGGATATGGGACCTCTGAAGTACTTTCTGGGCATTGAGAGTTCACAAAAGAGGAACTCAATGGTTCTTTCATAGCGAAAGTATGTGCTAAATCACTTAAAGGAGACTGGTCTTCTCGCCATGAAATATGCTCGTTGCCCGATGGAGGTTGGAGATGATAAGGGGTGGACTGAAGATTCTCCTCTTCTTCTAGATTTCACTGTGTACAGAAGTCTTGTAGGCAAACTCATATATTTGACTGTTACTAGACCAGATATCTGTTATGTGGTTGGAAAGGTCAGTCAGTTTATGCAGAATCCGAGAGAGTGTCATCTTTGATCTGCCATGAAAATTCTGGAGTATGTGAAAGGGTCTCCAGGAAAGGGCTTGTTGTTTCAGAAGAATAATCATCTGAAGATTGAAGTATATTCTGATGCCAGCTATGGTGATAACAAAGAAGATAGAAAATCTACATTAGGTTTTTGCACATTTGTAGGAGGAAACCTTGTTAGCTGGAAAAGCAAGAAGCAGATAGTGGTTTCAAGGTCAAGTGCTAAAGCAGAGTATAGGAGCATGACTTAAACTACCTGTGAGTTGAAATGGTTACGAGCGCTTTTGCTAGACTTGGGAGAAGTCTATGATCATCCTCTTCCTATGTTCTGTGATAACAAGACAGCCATATATATTTCGAGGAATCCTGTCTTTCATGAGAGGGTGAAGCATATCAAGGTTAATTGCCACTTTATTAGACGGTAGATTTTGAAGAATCAGATTTGCACTCCGTTTGTTACCTCCGAGAGAGAACTAGCTGATTTATTCATCAAGCCAGTTACTCCTTCCGAGGAGATTTGTAGCAAGCTGGGCATGGTATATATATGCTCCAGCCCGAGGGGGAGTGTTAAAGCTTGAGGAGATCGGGCGGTCTTATATCTAACCACAACGGTCTATCTATCTCAGCATCCTAGCGGTTTGGTCCAGCGGTCTGGTAGAGTACCGCAGCTTGAGTTCAGGTGGAAAGCCGTAGTAGCGTTCTATCGGTAAGCCGCATCAATCTGGATGAAGCCGCAGCAGTATGGTTGAAGCCGCATCAGCGGACAGATGGTTAACCACAATTATGGTCTAGTGGTAACCCTCAGTTACTATCCGGTAGCTTGTAGCAGCTGCGGTCTGATGGGTAGCCACAACTGCGGTGTGGTGGCAACCCGCAGTTGTGGTCTAGCGGCCTGTACCTGCGGTCTTCCCTGACATTTAGGCTACTTTCCTAGTTGCCGTCCGATGTTTTGTTATTTGTTGTATAGTGGGCGGTTTGACCATGTGGTCAAACCGCGTAGACCGCCCGACTTGTATTTATTCCCACATTGGTTGTTGTATTCTCTCATTTCCCTCGATTTCTTAAATAAGGAGGCATACCTATGCAATAATTATCTTTTTGGAGAAATAAAATTTGTGATTTATTTACCTCTTAGCCATTTTCTCGCTCATTTTTCACACACACGATAAATGGGATGACATTGACAAGCTCAGATGTACGAACAATGCCAAAGCAACATATTCTTTATTCTGCGCATTGGATAAAACTGAATTTAATAGAATCTGCAATTGTGAAACTACATATGATATATGTCGTCTATTTGAGCTTACTTACGAAGGTACCTCACAGGTGAAGGAGTAGAAGCTGTTATGACTTAAATTTGAAAATGAATAATTTCGGATGGATATCGATGAGGAAGTAGACAACATGTATACACGCTTCACCAAGATAGTCAACGCCTCAAGATCCCTCGGGAAGAGCTACTCAAATGGAAATCTGGTAAGGAAGATCCTGCGATCTTCTCCTCCACGCTTCAACCCGAAGGTGACTGCTATTATTGAATCACATGATATCAACACCCTGGAGATAGATCGCCTCATTGGGAACCTAAAGACACATGAACTTGAATTAAAGATTCAAGCTGAGGAGTATCCTAGGGAGAAAAAAGAAGGGGCTGGAATTGAAGGCTATAAGGGAGAGAAAGGTTGCTGAAGAATCTTAGGAAGATAACGAAGAAAGCCTTTATGTCCGAGAGTTCAAAAGGTTCATGAAGAATCCCAAGAGATAGGGAAAATTTAAGAAATTTCTGAAGAATGGAGCTGAAGAAACCTGGAGGCAAAACAAACTGTCAAAGGAGATGAAGAGCGATGATGAGAAGACCCTACTTGAGTGCTATCACTGTCACAAGCCTGGGCACATAAAGAGGGAATTTCCAAGACTCTAGAAGGAGGAAAATGAGAAGCAAAGCCAGCACAAAGGAAAGAAGAAAGTGCTAAAAGCGCTAACTTGGGACGAGGATGGATCTGATGAGTCAAGCACCTCAGACCCGAGTAGTGAAGATGAGGTGAATCTGTGCCTCATGGGGAGAAATCATGTTGAATCTGAAGATGAGTCCAATGTCCAAAGCAACACTGAGGTAACTCCACATTCTTATAATGAACTTCTTGAGTTCGGCTCGCGCTGACCCCAGCCTTGGTACTGCCCCTGATCTCGGGGTTCCTCCCTTCTTGCCTCCTCTCTCTGCTCCCTCTGTCTCCCTGCTCCTGACTCCTTCCCATAATCCTCCTCCAACATGGCTAGCTTCTTAGCAAACGCCGGGTTGGCTGCATCGATCTCGATCTCTTTCGCCATCCTCTCCATTAGTTCCTCGAAGGAGAGGGGGGAACTCTCTTCAGCTTCATGCTAAAGAAAATTGGCCTCAACCTGAGGGTAAAGGAGAGCATCACGGTGTACCCCGACATCTCCTGAACCTACAAAATTTATTCCTAGAACCTATCCACATAGCATCCCAGCCCCTCTTCTGGCTTCTGTTTGATGGCAAACAAGCACTCTGCTCCCTTCTTCCTCTTCTTAGATGTTGAGAACCTCAGCAAGAATCCGTATCGTAGATCCTCAAAATAGTAGATTGAACTCGTAGGTGATAACTTCTCAAATGAAGTTATCTTTGCCTATTATTTCTACTTCTTAATTAATAAAAAAAGAGCATAAATGGTAATAAATCTGATTAATTGTTGTTTTAATGATTATGATACTAAGTCAGCCTTATTCTATGGTTTTTATGCAAGGTTTGTTAAGGAAATCAACTAAGAAGAATGATGCAGAATTTCTATTTTCGGCCTGGCCAGAAACTGCAACATCCAATTCTGAAACTGCAACATGTGTCTGTCCGAAATTCAGAATTTAAAATTTGAATTCCCACCATTTTTAATTATGGAAGGATGTGTCTCTTGAGGAGGATGTATTAATGCCAAAAACTGATTAGAGATTAATTATTCATCATTAATTTCGGATCTAAGGAGGAGAGCACCATCTAGGGTTGGCTTGGGAAGAAAACCTCCATTGGAGAGCGCCGGCAAGAGGAAGAAGAAGGAGATCTTCGCACGGATCGAAGAAGCGACTCTAGGAAGAAATTCCTGCAGCGATTAAGCGTGAACCGCGATGTTTTGTAAGATCTATTTCACTATTTTGAGTGATTCCTCCAACGTCATGAACTAATTCTTCCTTAATCTTGTATTATGAGATTACTAGGTTGCGTGTGATGGATATTTTCTAGTTTATTTTGTTGTGGATTCTTGGTGAGTGTTCTTTATCAAATTTATTATCTTTATTTTCTGAAATGTTTGGCCAATGTTTCATTTTTATGCTACGCTTCACAAATCGAGAGAGGAGTTGCGATAGCATATCATAATTTTGATATAGCATTTGAAGAGAGAAGGAGACTTCCTCTTGGTGTTAGCAACTTAGGTCTTTGTTCTTTGAGCGGTTCTTATTTCACCCGAGGGGAAATATAGAACTAGGGGTTGCCGATATCGAGAGATACGGTTATCTATTTTAAGATCGTTGCAAGGCATACTCACCACGCATTTTCACATCGATACAATCACTCGTCCATCATACTAAACCTAGGAAATCATAATATAAGATTATTTCTCTACCTTGATAAGAAAAGTTTTGCTCCTAAGACTCATAGTAGTTTTATTTAGAAATTTGCATTCTTAATTTCAGTATTTCAAGAAAATCATAAATTTTGTCTCACTTGGATTTAAGGAAAAGGTTTAACTGGTATTTGCAAGCACTGAATTCACCACCTCCCTGTGGAGACAATTCTTACTCACTTTTTATTACTTGACACGGCATGTGCACTTGCGTTTAAATACGTAGACCATTACGGGCGTATCAAGTTTTTGGCGCCGTTGCCGGGGAGGTGCGAAAAGTTTAGTATTATTTCCTTTCAATATTAGTGAATCCCTAGTAATTAGAGATCAAGTTTTTGTTTTTGTCATCGTTAATTATTATTTTTTTTTCTGCTTTGTTTTGTGATTGTTTTGTTTATTAGCAATTATCAATTGTTGGTGTGATAGTTTATGTCCAGATATCGATCACCTGAATTACTACCGTTAAACCTAGAGATCGAACGGACGTGTAGACAAAATAGGAGAACGTTTCGATTAGAAAATAATAACGTGATAACAATGAATCCTGATAATCATAATGCTCCTAATGAAGTTGACCAGGAAGGCTTAGGTCAAGAAGGTCAAGTAGAACAGAACGGTCACCCCGTTGAACAAAGGAGAACATGTCGTGATTATAACATGCCCTTCCGAGGAGGCTTGCAGTTTAGTATTACTAGACCCGCAATTGAAGCAAACAACTTCAAGATAGATTCTATGACAATGCAACTCATTCAACACAATAAGTTTGGTGGCCTTAATAATGAAGACCCGAACTCTCACTTAAGGACCTTCATTGAAATATGTGACACATTCAAAATCAATGGAGCATCTGAGGAAGCGATAAAACTTAGGTTATTCCCATTTTCTTTGGAAGGAAAAGCAAGAGATTGGTTGAACTCTCTGCCCAATGGTTCTATCACTACTTGGGCAACTCTGATAGAGAAATTCTTAGCTTAATATTTTCCTCCATCGAAAACTGCCAAACTTATGCGTGACATATCTACATTCATGCAAGGGAACGGAGAGACACTTTATGACGCATGGGAAAGATTTAAGGAACTATTGCGCAAGTGCCCACACCACGGCCTAGCCACACACCAACAGGTGTGGACCTTTTACAATGGCCTCCAGACGTCTACAATGATCCAAGTAGATGGAGCTGCAGTAGGATCACTGATGAACAATTATCCCGAGGATGCGTATGAAATTTTAGAGGATCTATCTTCGAATAATTATCATTCATTTGAGCGCCAAGGTTCCTCATCCATGGGAGGTGCACACCAAGTTGACCAACTCACTTCTTTCGCTGCACAAATAACCGCACAATTCAACTCGATGAATAAGCGGTTAGATGCCTTAACCTTACATCAAAATCAGGTTCCAATGAACCCCCAAGTTAATAGTATAGTAGCTCCTCCGATTAATATGAATCCTTCACTTACGGTGGAGGAACTCATTAACAATAACGAGGAGGTCAACTATATAGGTGGGCAACCGAGGTACATGAATCACAATAATCATAATGCAATTCCAACTCATTACAATCCGGATTTGCGTAATCACCCTAACTTCTCGTGGAAGAATAACACCGGCACGGGACACCCGCCTGGTTTTAACTCAAACCCACGTCCACCTCAAAACGTTAATTATAATCAACAAGGACCTTCTAGAAAGTTATCCGATGAGATCCTTATCGAATCTATGCAAAGGAACGATGCACGCATCACTAGTGTAGAGGGTTCACTGCGTGTGATTGAGTCTCAATTGGGACAAATCGCGAACGCATTAAGCCTTAGACCTCAAGGGTCACTCCCAACGGATACCACACCGAATCTGAAAGGAGTCAATCAACAATGCAAGGCGGTCACTCTACGAAGTGGTAAGGAGTTGGAGAGCATTCCACTAAGAGAGAAAAGTAAGGGTAGTAATGAAAAGGAATTAGAGGAGTTGATTCCTTGTATCCCTAATAAGGGGGCCATACAAGATGGGAATAGTCAGGAACCTGCGGTAGAAGTGTTAGAGAAAAAGAAAGAGCCAATTGATGAAGCTAAGAAGGAAAAAGAAGCTACAATAATTTATCCACCACCACCTTTTCCGCAACGGTTAAAGAAAAGCAAACTCGATCAACAATTCCAAAAATTTCTCGAGATTTTTAAGAAGTTGCAAATCAACATCCCATTCGCCGAGGCGTTGGAACAAATGCCAAGCTACGTTAAATTTATGAAGGATATCCTATCTAAAAAGAGACGTTTCGGTACAAATGAGACGGTGGCACTCACTCGAGAGTGTAGTGCTATTCTTCAAAAAAGACTCCCACCTAAGTTGAAGGATCCGGGGAGCTTTACGATACCATGTTCCATAGGTTATAAGTTTGAGGGGAAGGCCTTGTGCGATCTTGGAGCAAGAATTAACTTAATTCCGCTCTCGATATATAGAAAGCTAGGTTTAGGGGAGATTTCCAAAACCTCCATAACTTTGCAACTAGCTGATCGGACCTTGGCATACCCAAAAGGGATAGTGGAGGACGTTTTGGTGAAGGTGGATAAATTTATATTTCCGGCAGACTTTGTCGTTCTAGACATGGAAGAGGATAGAGAAGTTCCGATTATTGTAGGAAGACCTTTCCTAGCGACGGGTAGGACTTTGATTGACGTGCATAAGGGAGAGTTAACGATGCGGGTGAATGACGAACAAGTCACATTTAACGTACTCAAAGCGTTAAAGTTCTCCCACCAGGAGGAAGATAATATGGAGGTGTTCAATCACGTTTCTATATGCGATTACATGCCTAGTTCACTTTCTGATGAACATGATATGTTGTTGACTCAATTATTAACGGAGGATGACCAATCTGATGATGATGAAGCGATTCAAGATTGCTTACAAGCATTCGAGAAGCAAACTGCTTGGTTTCGTAGGCCGGAACCATTAGAGATGTCCGAGAAATCCTTGTCAGCTAAACCGTCCATCGTTGAACCTCCATCACTTGAGTTGAAACCTCTTCCCGAGCATCTTACTTATGTATATTTAGGGGATGACGAGACACTACCGGTCATCATAAATTCCAACTTAACATCTGATCAACGGAAACGACTAATTGAACTACTTAAGCAATTTAAAATGGCCATAGGATGGACTATCGCTGATATCCGGGGGATAAGCCCTTCATTATGTATGCACAAAATCCTTTTGGAGGAGTCATTTCAGGGGTCGATCTAGCCTCAACGCCGCTTAAGCCCGCCGATGAAAGAGGTAGTTAAAAAGGAGATTATTAAGTGGCTTGACGCGGGTATAATATATCCCATCTCAGATAGTCCATGGGTCTCGCCGGTTCAGTGTGTACCCAAGAAAGGGGGGATGACGGTCATAAGGAATGAGAAGGAAGAGATGGTCGCCACTAGGACGATCACGGGGTGGAGGATTTGTATGGATTATAGGAAGTTAAACAAAGCCACCCGAAAGGATCATTTCCCTCTTCCCTTCCTCGACCAAGTCTTAGACAAATTGGCGGGGAATGATTTTTACTGCTTTCTTGATGGGTATTCAGAGTATAATCAAATTACCATCGACCCCGCCGACCAAGAAAAGACCACATTTACTTGCCCCTATGGGACTTTTGCGTTTAGGAGGATACCCTTTGGTCTATGTAACGCTCCGGCTACTTTCCAGCGTTGCATGATTGCCATTTTCTCTGATATCATGGACCAGGGTATTGAGATTTTTATGGATGATTTTTCCATCTTTGGAAAATCATTTGACACGTGCTTAGAGTGTTTGGAGAAGGTGCTCACACGTTGTGTTGAGACAAACCTAGTATTAAATTGGGAGAAATGCCATTTCATGGTTCGTGAAGGCATAGTGTTGGGTCATCATGTTTCCAGGACTGGGTTGGGGGTAGACAAAGCAAAACTAGATGTGATAGAAAAATTACCTCCACCCAAGAATGTGAAAATGCTAAGAAGCTTCCTTGGACACGCGGGCTTCTATAGAAGATTCATCAAAGAATTCGCGAAAATAGCTAAACCCTTGAGTGGACTTCTAGAGAAGGATGCAAGATTTTCTTTTAATGACGATTGCTTAAGAGCGTTCGACGAGCTCAAATATCGGTTAACCACCGTTCTTATTATAGTAACACCTGATTGGGAAGAGCCATTTATCTTGATGTGTGACGCGAGCGACTACGCGGTAGGAGTTGTTTTGGGACAAGTGCGGGAGAAGATATTTCATATGATTGCGTATGCTAGCAAGACCCTAATCGAGGCCCAAACCAACTACACTACCACCGAGAAGGAGTTATTGGCGGTGGTATTCGCATTCGAAAAATTTCGATCGTATCTCTTATGTACGAAGGTTATAGTGTACACCGATCATGCAGCGATCCGTTATCTTATGGAGAAGCGAGACTCAAAACCACGCTTGATTCGATGGGTCATTCTCTTACAGGAGTTTGATATAGAGATTAAGGATAGGAAAGGAACGGACAACCCAGTTGCAGATCACTTATCTAGGATTGAGAGTACACAACCGACACTACATTCTGAAGTGGAAGAGAGATTCCCTGATGAGCAGTTACTAGCGATTTCGGAGAATATTATGCCTTGGTATGCTGACTTAGTAAACTATCTAGCAAGCAATATTTTGCCACCTGAAATATCCTACCAACAAAAGAAACGATTTTTACATCAGGTACGGTCTTACATGTGGGACGATCCTTTGTTGTTCAAGGTTGGTGCCGACGGAATCGTACGGAGATGCATCCCCGAGGAGGAGATGAGAGCGATCTTGGAGAAATGTCATAGCTCCCCCTACGGAGGTCATTTCAAGGGAACGAGAACTGCAATGAAAGTGTTAGAAGCTGGCTTCTATTGGCCTAATTTATTCAGGGACGCAAATGAATTTGTAAAGCAATGCGATAGATGCCAACGGAGCGAAAATATACATAAGAACGATGGGATGCCCATGAATATAATGCTGGAAGTCGAACTATTTGATGTATGGGGTATAGACTTCATGGGACCGTTCATGAACTCGAATGGTAATCTATTCATATTATTAGTTGTGGACTACGTATCTAAATGGGTGGAAGCAATCGCGACGCCCAGGAATGATGCAAAGGTGGTCCTTAACTTCTTAAGACACCATATATTCAGTCGATTTGGAATCCCGAGGGCAATCCTTAGTGACGGTGGCAGTCATTTCTGTAATAATCAGTTCACCGCGTTACTAAACAAATTTGGGATAACTCATAAAGTCGCCTTAGCATACCATCCCCAGACGAATGGGTTAGCGGAAGTATCCAATATGGAGATTAAGAAAATTTTAGAAAAGACAGTGAGCGTGAACCGTAGAGACTGGTCACAAAAGCTTGTTGATGCATTATGGGCATATCACACTGCCTTCAAAACTCCCATTGGCCTAACCCCGTACCGAATGGTTTATGGAAAGTCTTGCCATCTACCTCTAGAATTAGAACATCAGGCATTCTGGGCAATAAAGAAAATTAATTATGATTTTCGTGACGTCGGTAAGAAAGGCTCTTACAATTGAATGAACTAGAGGAGATTAGAATGCAAGCGTATGAGAACTTGAGAATTTATAAAGAGCGCACGAAACGATGGCATGATCGACGCATAAAGGAGAAAAACTTTGAACCGGGACAGCTTGTTTTACTATTCAACTCTCGCTTGAAATTACTCCCCGGAAAGCTCAAGTCACGCTGGTCGGGCCCGTTCAAGGTTAAAATCGTGCACCCCTATGGAGCTTTGACTATTTTAAATGAGAATGATGGAACCGAGTTCAAGGTAAATGGAGAGAGATTGAAGTTATATCTGGGAGGCGACATTGACCGAGTAGTGTCGCGTTTGGAGCTCGTTTAATCAGGAGAAGTCCTGCCGGGACTCATAAATCAGGCGCTTGGTGGGAGGCAACCCATTGCATCGTTGTATTATTTCTTATTTTTATTTTAAAAATTTTAAGTTTTTCATAATTAATAGTTTCTGTAGCTTTAGGATTAGAATGAAGGAATGCTGCGAAATGACCATGAAATTTTATAAATAAAAAGAAATGAATAAATAAAATTTCGGCCAAATTTTAAAAAAAAATGTTGTAGTCAAGAGAAATGGTGTTGTCGTTTTTCGCCTACTGCCCGCTATCATAGAATCGGCTAAGGAGTGAACCGGGATCCGGTTTAAGTGAACCGCCGGTTCAGCGGAAAATGACAACGCTAAAAAGGGAGGTTGTCATTTTGTTTTTACTGACTACTATCGTCTGAATTGCTGTAGGGCGGTGAACCGGCGTCCGGTCTGAGCGAACCGCAGTTTCCGGTTTACGGAAACGATTCAGTTCCTTTCAAAAAGGCGTTTAATTTATTTAAGCGGGATTTAAGCCATATTAAGCAGAAATTTCCTTAATTACAAACGCTTAAAATAATTAAATTATAAAAGGAAACCTAGCCTAGAATCTTCCCCAGCCCGATTTCTTTCCCAAACCCTCGCCTAGGTCGCGACTTTCCTCTTCGCGCTGGAGCAGCACGGCGGTCGGCGACCACTTATTCGCATCTGCTGAAGTGTCGAGCAGTGAGAGGCGGCTGCTTCATTGCCTTCGACTTCGCCGGACGCCGGCCTACATTCGTGCGGAAGAGGCGGATACTCTCCTTGCGAGCGACATGAGAAAGGCGCGACGGGAGAAGACGGTAGCGCCACAAAAAGTTCTCGGGGACTCTACATGTATACCTAATGCTTATGTA
The DNA here is from genome assembly GCA_039513925.1 of Platanthera zijinensis. Classification (NCBI taxonomy): domain Eukaryota; kingdom Viridiplantae; phylum Streptophyta; class Magnoliopsida; order Asparagales; family Orchidaceae; genus Platanthera; species Platanthera zijinensis. The sequence continues at coordinate 79,431,778 of CM077079.1, forward strand.
TGTTATTTTTAGAGCTCCTTCATTTAGGGTGAGAAGTAATAGAGACCCAACCAATCCAGGAAAAGGGATGAAGAGGGCGAAGCAGAAAACGGGGAAATCAATTGACAGGGGAGGTAGAAAATTTCAGGATGATGCGGCTGAGTTAAGGTTTAGGGAGTTGAGGACCACTCCATTCATCATGGAGAGAGGATTCCAAATGGACACAAGGGCTTGGAACTTATCCTATGCAAATCAGATTTGTGCCATAAACTGGGAGCACTTCTGCCACCCCAGAACTGAAGTTGCCCTTACCCTTGTTTACGAGTTCTACGCCAATGCTGTATCAACGGAAGATGAGACGACTATTGTGAGGGGAAAGGAGGTCGTGTTTACAGCTGAGAGAATTTCGGACTTGTTTGCTTTGGATGACCAAGCTCAAGTTGATTACACTACAGTCCTTGCAAAGGTTACACCACAAGAATTGGCAGAAGCCGTTTGTATCCCGTCAGGGCCGGTTTGGACAAACGTGGCTACCAAGTGCCTGAAAGCAACCTGCTTATCTAGACAGGCCAAAGTTTGGCTCCTATTCATCAATGCCACCATACTTCCGACTAAACACCTCAATAATGTCCCTATCCACAAAGTTGCCATACTCTACTGTATCCTCAAGGGCATCAAATTCAATGTGGGGAAAGTTATTGCGCATCGGCTGGAGGAAAAGATAAAGGAGAGAGGCCCAAAGCAACTTTGGTATCCAGTTCTGATCACAGACCTTTGTCGCGCGGTTGGAGTACAAGAGAATGAGGAGGATGTGGTCAAGAAATTGAAGTGTCACATAACCAAAACAGTGATTGAGGTGTGCATAAAGGTTGTGGATGATACTCCCAAAGCGCAGCCTTCTAAGACACGCAAGGACAAACCTATGGACATAAAAATTCACCAAGAAGATGGGGGCGGTGATCCTGACGCTATGATGGAGGAGATGCAATATATGAAAGCCTACTTGCGATGCCACCACCTATATGTGCAGGAGGAATTAGAGGATCAAAGAACCATTTTACACAGTTTATTGGACAAAGCCAAGCTCCCTAGGCCACAATCCAAGTTGAGGATGAGGAAGCAGTTCGACAAAGAAGGTTACTTGCTTAACTCCGCCAGCATTCGTGTGGACCCTCGCATTCGTAGAACTGAGGAGGAAGAAGGCGATGAGGATGACGATGATGTTGATAAGGAAGGAGATGTTGCTGCAGATGATGTTGATGCGGACGGCGACGACGATGATGATGATGTGGAGGGCGATGAAAAAGTGACGAGGATGACGTAGATGGTGAAGATGACAAAGATGGAGAGGACGAATAGGCAACTCTGATGAATTTTGGTTTGTCTTTTAGTTTATGGCATATAGTTTATGTTTTGCACAAATTATGGTTTTGGATAGTTTATGGTTTTGGACAGTTTTACTTATTGTTGAACTATATTTTGGACTGTTGCTGTGTTTAGTTGAACTATATTTTTGGACAGCTTATATTTTGTTTTCCTCATGTAAGGTGAAACTTTTGTTGGTATATGGAAGCCATGTTGTGGCATAGACACTACTATATGTTTATATGAGGTGCTTTTGTTATTGTATGGAATCATGGTTTTGACAAAGATATCCTTATATGTTATTATGACTATGCTTGTGTCTATCAAAGATTCAACCTAAGACACTTTTATAATGGATGCAAGTTTTTATCCAAGATTATATAGCTGCACTTATGATTTATGAATTTTTCTAACTGATCCACTCATCAAGCATGTTTACTTTATTAATGGCCGTATACTTATATTGATATAACCCCTTGTAGCACTGCTATTTTGTTGCGTCCTATGTCACTTTAACTGCAGGGAATGCAATTGTGTTCACTAACGAAGCTCCTTACGCAAATTGAGAGGCACATTTTGGGAAGGGTTGATTATCATGCAAACATGTGGTTCACTCTACACAAGTCTTCACTTTTTCAGGGGAGTTATTTATTTTCAACTGTTTATTCCTGATATTTGTATGCTCATTTGATTAAGTCATTAATTACCAAAACGCTCTAAGTGTGGAGGGGTCTAGAAGTAGAGTTGCTAGGGCCTAGCAACGCTCTAAGTGTGGAGGGGTATAGCCCTTACACACTGGGTAAGGACTATTTTAATTCAATGACACAAATTTATGATTACTCTATAGGCTACTCTAGATTAAGTTGTTGATTGGTAGGGTGTGTCAATCTTAAGAACCCAACTAATAAATTTGAAATTAGAAAGATGTTGGTTTGTTTGAGCTCTTTTAAACAAATATTTTCGTGCACTAAAATGTAAAAAAATTTATTTACGTACTCCCATTGCAAGGTTTCCTACATTGTCCTCTATATTCAATGGGGAGTGGTGAGTAAGAGCGAAGTAAATGATGTACACCAAATATGAGGATAGTTAGTTCGTCCTAGCTTTTTGATCAATCACGTCATTAGTTGAGCTTGAATCATTTTATACACATCCTTTCATGACTAAACTCCATACGTTCCTTCTAGTTCTGTCTTGATAAGTTAGCCTATTGTGGGTATATAAAAAAAAGAGAACTCATAGTGATATGCGGCCTGAATATTCGTATACATACTTAGAATGATCCCAACTATGATAAAAAAAAGGTAGAAAAAAAATGAGAATTCATAGTGATATGTGGCCTGCGTATGTGAATGCATACTCAGAATGATCCCAACTATGATGCCTATCTATATAAATAAAAAAAGAGAAATATCATAGTGACATGTGGCCTAGGTATGTGCACTTATATTTGGAAAGATCCCTACTATGAGTAGTTTAAAAAAAAACCCACAATATGGCGAACCTTCCAGATCATTAACTAGAGAACAACATTCCACTTTCAAAGTATCCATCAATGTTAATTCAAGCTTAAACATATTCATGTTTCATTGAACCTACTAACTCATATATAGGTTAAATCAATTGCTTAGCATATTCTTATCATTTCCTGTAGATGCGGGGGTTCAAAAGGAGGTATTGCATGAGAGTACATTATATGTTTTGTCACCACATACCACACTATGATGTTCATTTGAGCTCTAATCCATCATCTAACTAATAGATTTGTGAATGGTTGGATTTCTATTGATTGTCAAACCTATCAAGTTAGTAAAGCAAATATTTTGAGTGTGCCTCGATTATTTGGTTTTTCAAGACAAGCACTGGAATCTTAAGTATCATTGAATCATGCACTGCTTATTGCCCTTTACCCAAGTTTTTATTTGTGAACGTGTCTTACTAGGGACTAGCAAGAATTTAAGTGTGGAGGTGTGATAACTTCTCAAATGAAGTTATCTTTGCCTATTATTTCTACTTCTTAATTAATAAAAAAAGAGCATAAATGGTAATAAATCTGATTAATTGTTGTTTTAATGATTATGATACTAAGTCAGCCTTATTCTATGGTTTTTATGCAAGGTTTGTTAAGGAAATCAACTAAGAAGAATGATGCAGAATTTCTATTTTCGGCCTGGCCAGAAACTGCAACATCCAATTCTGAAACTGCAACATGTATTTGTCCGAAATTCAGAATTTAAAATTTGAATTCCCACCATTTTTAATTATGGAAGGATGTGTCTCTTGAGGAGGATGGACGTTTTTAATGCTAAAAACTGATTAGAGATTAATTATTCATCATTAATTTCGGATCTAAGGAGGAGAGCACCGTCTAGGGTTGGCTTGGGAAGAAAACCTCCATTGGAGAGCGCCGGCAAGAGGAAGAAGAAGGAGATCTTCGCACGGATCGAAGAAGCGACTCTAAGAAGAAATTCCTGCAGCGATTAAGCATGAACCGCGATGTTTTGTAAGATCTATTTCACTATTTTGAGTGATTCCTCCAACGTCATGAACTAATTCTTCCTTAATCTTGTATTATGAGATTACTAGGTTGCGTGTGATGGATATTTTCTAGTTTATTTTGTTGTGGATTCTTGGTGAGTGTTCTTTATCAAATTTATGATCTTTATTTTCTGAAATGTTTGGCCAATGTTTCATTTTTATGCTACGCTTCACAAATCGAGAGAGGAGTTGTGATAGCATATCATAATTTTGATATAGCATTTGAAGAGAGAAGGAGACTTCCTCTTGGTGTTAGCAACTTAGGTCTTTGTTCTTTGAGCGGTTCTTATTTCACCCGAGGGGAAATATAGAACTAGGGGTTGCCGATATCGAGAGATACGGTTATCTATTTTAAGATCGTTGCAAGGCACACTCACCACGCATTTTCACATCGATACAATCACTCGTCCATCATACTAAACCTAGGAAATCATAATATAAGATTATTTCTCTACCTTGATAAGAAAAGTTTTGCTCCTAAGACTCATAGTAGTTTTATTTAGAAATTTGCATTCTTAATTTCAGTATTTCAAGAAAATCATAAATTTTGTCTCACTTGGATTTAAGGAAAAGGTTTAACTGGTATTTGCAAGCACTGAATTCACCACCTCCCTGTGGAGACGATTCTTACTCACTTTTTATTACTTGACACAGCACGTGCACTTGCATTTAAATACGTAGACCATTACGGGCGTATCAGTAGGCAACTGGTGGAACCAGTCTCTGACCTTCTCCTTCAGAATGATGTCGAAGAGCCTACACTTGAAGGCATCTGACATATGCCTTATGTAAACGACATCCTTGAACCATAACACATGCTTCACTGGGTCATCCTGACCGGTATAGTAGGGCATGTCTGGCTCCTGGAACCCCTCCGGAACCGGAGTCGAGAGGATAAGCTCACTAAAAGGGCTCCCGCCCACAGCTTGTCGAGAGGGCTCGTCCTGCGACCTTGGCTCGCTGGCCCTGTCCGCACTGGCCTGCCCGGGAAATAGCTCCCTCCCAACGATATCTCTCTCGGCAACCTCCGCCAGAACCTCCTTCCTAGGGCGCTGCCCGGGAGCATTCTCGCCCAGCGATAGGGTCGCCACCACCGGAACAAAGGGCCTTGCCCACTCGCTCCTTGCCGAGAAGGCCAAGTGGCTAGTCTGCAGGACTTCCCGCCTGAAGTCCTCTAACATCCCCAATGTCACGCCACTTCCCTGAGAGGGAGAACCTCCCGAGCCATCTCCTTAGCCTTTACCCCCAGTCATGAGACTTTACGTGATATTTTCTTGTGTTGGCTACGGTCCACGCTCACCACACCAGAAATGTTGAAGCCAAGAACTGGCCTCAACGAGAGTTCAGACCTTGGGGTGTAGCTAATACCTATTTCTCCCAACCCCGACCCATGACTAGCAACGAAGAACCGAGAACTAACCCTAATCCTCAGTTGGGAGGTCCCTCCTCTAACCTGGAATATCTTTGAGTGCTTCCTCTCCTTAGCTAATTGCTAGACTGGGAGTACCTCAGAAAGCACTAACTGATTTGAGAAAGTATGGAAGCTTGGCTTTTGAGGTATCCTGTGGGTCATATTTATAAATTTTCAGTATCTGGTCTACGAACAGTGTAATTCCACTATGCAGAAAGGCTAGCTGCAGACCCGAGGGTATTCTGGTAATTTTCCCTGATGGCAATATGGTAATTTTCCCCGAGGGCAATATGGTAATTTTACCCCTGGACCGCACTGGGCGGGAGCCCTTCCGCCGCTCTGTAAGTATTTCGCCTGCCCCAAAACCACCTTGAGGGGATCCTGCTGACCCGGACGCAAGCCCTCTTGCATGCCCTGGGCGGGAACCCTCTCGCCTTCCATGGGTGGGAACCCTCTCGCCCATTTGCTAGTTGAACAGACCTCTAGCAAAAAGCTAGCCCAAGGCTAGCCCAACCCTGGTCCTTTGGGAATAAAGGTTCCACCTCAGCGAATCTGGGGTTGTACACCCCTATTTATAGGTGACCAGGGGAGTTCAATCACCGCCCATAAGCAATTGAATGACCACCGATGAACTACGACTAGTAACAACAAACCGCAAGTTAGGCAACCAACTCGGACTGGACACTTGGACAAATTATCTAGGTCAATAACACCAGCTGTCTCTAGAATTAGACCGCGCAGACAGAGAACTTGGCCGCCTCCAAGAACCAGACTAAACACCCTGCTCGAACACCGTAGTTGACGTGTCCTAACCACCTTTCAGATACAAATCGCGCGACTCATTCCCGGTCCAAAGAACCCGCAGACTGAGCGATCTCTACAATTTCACATTGAAAGTCTTTAATTTCAAGGTAGCTTACAACCTAGGGGTGAATAGGTTGTTTAGCTGATATTATTATCTTTCAATTTTATTTTCCTTTAGTACTTAGTGTGTTGACAGTAATTAACTTTCAAGTACCTACACAAAGAAAACAACACAGAAAAGTACACACAGATTTATAGTGGTTCCCCAACTTGTGGGTACATCTACTCTCCTCCCACCTTACTAACTTCCTATTAGTCAAGGAACTTCTCCAAACCACTTCTCCAAAGTGCTTACACCTCAGATCCCTCAGGACCTCTCAATCTCCTCCAAGACTTACAACTCAGCCACAAGGGCCTACAACTCAATGATCAGCAGATCACCTAACTCAGGCCAAAGGACCTACACTTAGGCTGAGAGGATATCCCTACCTCAGATCCACTAGGGATCCTACCTCAGAGAGAATGACTCTCCTACTACTCAGGCTGTTAATCCCTACCTCAGATCCACTAGGGATCCTACAGCTCAGGCACAAGTGCCCTACAACTCAGTGAGAATGACTCATCTACCTCAGACTTGATACCAAGTCCTACAGCTAAGATCCAGCAGGATCCTAAACCTCAGAGAGTTTAACTCTCCTACGACTCACGCAAGATTTCCCTACCACAGGCTTGAAAAGCCCTACACTCAGATCTAATTAGATCATATAAGGAGAAGGGTGGTTTAATTTATTTGACACAGAAATGTTTTTGTGTCAATAACTAGGGATGAGATGTCTCAACACTATCTTACTTCACAGTAGCAAGAAGAAGTTTTGCCTCTGTTGGAAAAGTTTCAGAATTAAGATTCTGATCTTATTGAAGAAGAAGATGAACTGCTCGATCTTGAGTTCTTCAGTCAGCCAACTGAGCCCACTTGAGAATGATGGCTCTACTCTCTTTCTCTATTAGAAATCTTTCTGATTATGCTATAATAGATGAAGATGCAATAGCTCACTGAACTTTTGGTTCTTGCAGGAAGACTTCAAGCTTTTTCTCGACAGCTGTGACGAGGAAAATGAAGTCAAACCGTAACTTTTGAAATCAATAAAGCTCTAAAAGTTATTTGTGTCTTGGCCAATATCTTCCTTTTGTAGTTCTCCAATCAACAGCTCTAGGAATCAGTGGGGCCCACCTGTAGATTCCAGCTGCACCTTTGCTTTAACGGAAGAAGACGTACAATATCTCCTCGATAGAGTTTGTCATGTTTTGTAGCTTCTCCTTACTTGATTTGAAATTAGTTGACTCTGTTGATTTTGCTGACTTTGCTAACGTCAACACCTGTGAACTTAGCCAAAATCGAGCGTCAGTAGAATAGGCGTTGAGTGAGTAAGCATCACTAAATGCCAGAACAATTAGATAAAAATCTATTTCTAGGCATCGAGTGTTTCAACTTCACTCAACACCAAACTCCTTTACCGGCATTCTGTTGTTTGGCATTGAGTGAGTAAGCATCACTCAACGGCAAACTACTTAGATAGAATTCTGTCTTATCAAGGAGTTATGAGCATTGAGTGAGCACTCCTCACTCAACGTTTTCTGCCTTAAACAATTTCTGCTTCTTCAACATTTTAAGTATTGAGAGCATTGAGTGAGCACGGCTCACTCAATGCTTTTTTTTTACTTTAGCCAGAATTTCTGGATTATGGCGTTGAGAGCATTGAGTGAGCATGTATCACTCAACGTTTTCTGCCTTAGCCAGATTTTTCTGCTCCTTGGCATGGTAGATATATATGCTCCAACTTGAGGGGGAGTGTTAAAGCTTGAGGATACCAGGCGATCTTATGTCTAACCACATCGGTCTATCTATCTCAGCGACCTAGCGGTTTGGTCCAGTAGCCTGGTAGAGTACTGTAGCTTGCGGTCAGGTGAAAAGCCATAGTAGCGGTCTATCAGTAAGCCTCATTGATCTGGATGAAGCCGCATCGGTCTGGTTGAAGCCGCGGCAGCGGAAAGATGGTTAACCGCAACTACGGTCTAGTGGCAACCCTCGGTTACTATCCTGTAGCTTGTAGCAGTTGCGGTCTGATGGGTAGCCACAACTCTGATGTTCTGTTATTTGTTGTATAGTGGGCGGTTTGACCATGGCAAACTGTATAGACCGCCCGACTTGTATTTAGTCCCACATCGGTTGTTGTATTCTCTCATTTCCCCTGATTTCTATAAATAAGGGGGCATACCTATGCAATAATGATTTTTTGGAGCAATATAATTTGTGATTTATTTACCTCTTAGCCGTTTTCTTGCTCATTTTCACTCACACGATAAATGGGATGACACTGACAAGCTCAGATGTACGAACAATGCCAAAGCAACGAATTCTTTATTCTGCGCATTAGATAAAACTGAATTTAATAGAATCTGCAATTGTGAAACTGCATATGATATATGACGTCTATTTGAGCTTACTTATGAAGGTACCTCACAGGTGAAGGAGTAGAAGATGTTCTGACTTGAATTTGAAACGAAAAATTTCGAATTGAGATCGACGAGGAAGTAGACAGCATGTATACACGCTTCACCAAGATAGTCAACACATCAAGATCCCTCGGGAAGAGCTACTCAAATGGAAATATGGTAAGGAAGATGCTGCGATCTTTGCCTCCACGCTTCAACCCAATGGTAAATGCTATTGTTGAATCACATGATATCAACACCCTGGAGATAGATAGCCTCATTAGGAACCTAAAGACATATGAACTTGAATTAAAGATTCAAGCTGAGGAGTATCCCAGGGAGATAAAAAAGAAAGGGCTGTCACTAAAGGCTGTAAGGGAGAGAAAGGTTGCTGAAGAATCTGAGGAAGACGACGAAGAAAGCCTTTATGTCCGAGAGTTCAAAAGGTTCATGAAGAATCCCGAGAGACAGGGAAAATTCAAAAATTCCTGAAGAATGGAGCTGAAGAAACCAGGAGGCAAAACATACTGTCAAAGGAGACGAAGAGCGGTGATGAGAAGACCCTACCTGAGTGCTATCACTATCACAAGCCTGGACACATAAAGAGGGAATGTCCAAGACTCTAGAAGGAGGAAAATGAGAAGCAAAGCCAGCACAAAGGAAAGAAGAAAGTGTTAAAAGCGCTAACTTAGGACGAGGATAGATCTGATGAGTAAAGCACCTCAGACTCGAGTACTGAAGATGAGGCAAATCTGTACCTCATGGGGAGAAATCAAGTTGAATCTGAAGATGAGTCAAATGTCCAAAGCGACACTGAGGTAACTCCACCTTCCTATAATGAACTTCTTGAGATTTACGAACACCTATGAGATAAGTTTGATAGTGTTATACTTGAGAAAAGTCCATTAGAAATGAAAACAAGAGAATTAAAGAGGACTTGGAAAATTTAAAAAGTAATAAAATGTGGCAAAGAGAAGATCGAGTGTCTAGAGTGTCCTCACTCGATGGCAATGATCTAAGAGCTAAAAGTACTTCTCTCCAAGGCATTATTAAAAACGAACAATCTCACAAATGAAAAGAATGTCTTGGATAAAAGGCTTCAAATATCTCTTCCCAAGATAGAAGGTAAACAACAATTCGTCAATCGGTGCGTAATGATAGTCACTGAAAACAATGCCCTAAAGGTGAGGATCCATGATCTTAACTGTGCTATCCAGAAATTTGGAATATGGCAAAAATCTCTGAATATGATGTTGGGTGCACAATGTCATGAATCTGGAAAATTTGGACTAGGATATGTAAGTCCAACGCTACCACCGAGCGGCAATCATAGTCAAGCTATGACTAAAACGAATTGTAAGGAATCACACGATAAGATCAATAAGTCTGAAAGATTATCCACATCCTCAAGCATGAGCTCTAAGAACACAATAAAGACAACATCCACTGCCTATACTTTGTGTACAAATTGTCAAAGGTTTGGTCACACATCCGGGTCATATCTGAGGAAAGGTAACAAGAAAACTATGCAAGTCTGGCTACCAAAGTCTTTATACCTATTGTATGGGTGGAACAACTTGGGTAATCAGATCTTTACCCTCATCTTCTTTTTAGGTGTGCTGGCAGGCTAAGGACAAGGAGAATGTGTGGTACTTAGACACTGGGTGTTCCAAGCATATGACATGAGATAAATACAAGTTCCTTAGCCTAAAGAAAAAGAAGGGAGGCATGGTGATGTTTGGGGACAACAGTAAAGGACACATTCTTGGAATCGGCACCATAGGTAACAAAGCATTTTCTATTTCAAATGTACTGTTTGTAGATGGACTTAAGCATAATTTAATTTCAATTAGTCAACGATGTGATAATGGCCTTAATGTTATATTTGAATCTTCTACAAACACTTGCAAGATTATAGATGCCAAAATTAATAGTGTTTTACTTACTGCTCATAGAACTCATAATGTTTACACTATCAGCTTTGAAGATATATCTTCTTCTGATTTGAAATGCTTAGTTACCAAGAATGAGGAACTAGATCTTTGGCATAGGAGACTGGGACACTTAGGAAGTTAACTAATTGTCAAATTATCGAAGAATAATTTTGTTCGTGGACTTCCAAAATTAAGCAGTAGTTTAAACTCTTTATGCACTTCATGTCAAAAAGGAAAATTTTTTAAAACCTCATTCAAAAGCAAAAATGACATTTCCACGTCTAGACCACTTGAACTCATTCACATGGATCTGTTTGGTCCTCTTAGTACGTGTAGTCTAGGTGGAAAATGGTACACATTTTTTCTTATTGATGACTACTCCCATTATTGTTGGGCGATCTTCCTTATGAATAAATCTGACACTTTACTTGAGTTCACAAATCTATGTACTATACTTCAAAATGATAAGGAACTAAAAATAAAATGCATAAGGTCAAATCATGGGGGAGAATTTGATAATGAAAATATCACGAACTATTGTAATAATTTAGGAATAAAGCACGAATTTTCAGGCCCACACACTCCTCAACAGAATGGGGTAGTAGAGAGAAAGAACCGCACACTTCAAGAGTTAGCACAAACAATGCTCGACGAGTTCGGTTTGCCTTGATATTTTTTGTCAAAAGCGGTTAACACAACATATTATGTGATGAACCGAGTCATGCTTCACCCCATTCTTAATTTAACTCCGTATGAACTCTACTTCAATAAGAAGCCATCAGTTTCCTATTTTAGAGTCTGTTTGCCCATGTTTTATTCTAAACACTAATTAAGGATCACTTAGGAAAACTTGATGAAAAATCAGACCATGATATCCTGTTAGGATACTCTAGTACGAGTCGTGCCTATAGGGTCTATAAAAAATGAACCTTAGTTGTTGAAGAATCGGCCCACATCCACTTTATCGAAAACACACCAACCAAAGAACCTAGGCCAAACAGAGAGGAAATTGATGACGATGCACAGTTTGAAGCTAAGGGTGATGAGAAAGAAGTGTCAGTTGATGTTCCAACTCATGTAGACGAATATAGGACTCCAAGTACTCTAAATTTCTTAAAGCAACATCCACGAGAACTAGTAATATGAGAGCCCACACATGGAGTTAGAACTCGGTCGGCGTTACATGAATCTTTTTTGAACTTGTGTTTCCTATCTGAAATTGAACTTAAGAAAATCTCAGAAGTCTTAAAGGATGAATCGTGGTTGTTGGGAATATTGCCCTCAATATTCCCTGGATTTGAAGAGGCATCACCATCAATAATAAGAGCATAATTGTCTTTGATAAATGTTTAAGTTCAATATGTGCAAGATGTTCCTTAGAACAAGTTTAGACAGGTTGTCTAAGTGATTGTGACAGGTGGTTACAAGGAAGAAAGGTGGAGAGACAGAAATTTGTCTAAGTTAATAGGCGTTGAGTGAAGCCAGTTCACTCAACGCCAGATGTCAAGGAAGAATGCTGGAAAGACAGAAATTCGTCTAAGTCCACAGGCGTTGAGTGAAGCCAGTTCACTCAACGCCAGATGTCAAAAAGCGCAGAGTAAAGCATGGACAGTCAAAGCCCAATAGTTTGCAAAGCAGATTTGCGATTAAGTCAATAGGCATTGAGTGAACTGCCATATAACAAGAAGCATCGAGTAAAGCTCAGTCTGTCAAAGCTTCAGTATTGGCAAGGAAGAAATCCGACTAAGTCTAGAAGCGTTGAGTGAGGATAGCTCAGTCAACGCCTGAAGAAAGAAGCATTGAGTCAAGCTCAAGTAGTCAAAGAATTTGAAGAATCTGTCAAGAATTCTTGCTAAGTCTAGAAGCGTTCTGTGAAGACAGCTCACTCAATGCCCAAAGAAGAAAGCATCGACAGCACAATGTTCAGTCAAAGCTTAAGAAGATATAGACAGAAAAATCATTCTAAGTTCAGATGCATTGAGTAATGACAACTCACTCAACGCAAGCTCATCAAAAAGAATAGTTAAGTACAAAATCATTGAGTGAAGGAAGTTGACTCAACGCCTCATAAAGAAGACAGTCAAAGGAAGAAGCATTGAGTGATGAAGGATCACTCAACACAGTCATAAATATGGAAATCGACTAAGTACAGAAGCGTGGAGTGAGGGCAGTTCACACAACGCCTCAGCAAGGTCGCCGACATTCTGATAAGCAGCTAAGTCCAGAAGTGTTGAGTAATGAAGGTCCACTCTATGCACTCAACGCATGGCAGTGCAAATTATTTGACTAAGGGTTTTTGCACTGAGCGAAGGATGTTCACTCAACACACTCAACGCCTGGGATGAACTAGCTAAATTTGGCTAAGTCCACCGATGCTGACGTTAGTAAAAGTTAGCAAAATTCAAACTCGTTGCAGGAAGTCTACAGTAGACGAAAAATGGCGCCGCATGCCTACTATATGTAACACCCCAAAACTTGGAAGGGGAATCGACGGCGTTGTTTTAGCCAAGTTTGGGTTTTGGAGCAGGCAACACTGGCGTGTCAAGGGCGTGACACGGGCGTGTCAGGGCGTGGTCGACCGCAGAGCTTGTGGTCTACGTTTTGAGGGTCGACATTCGTCGAGCTCGGGAACACGGCCTGGGACACGGGCGTGTCCCTGGCCGTGTCCTTCTCGGGCTGTTTGCAGGATTTATTCTGCTAGGCGTGACACGGGTCACGACACTGCCGTGTCGGGTCTGACACGGTCGTGTCGAAGGCCGTGTCTTTGGCCGTGTCCTTCTCTGACTAGGAAGGTTGGTCAGTGGGGGGCGTGACACAGGTCTCGACATGGGCGTGTCAAAGGCGACACGGGCGTGTCGGAGGCCGTGTCAACGGCCATGTGCTGGTTTTAGAATTGTTCGAGACGGCGAATGGTTCACACAGCCCTGCACACGGCCGTGTGCCAACCCGTGTTCGGCCCAGTTTTTGTTATTTTGGGTTCTGATCGTGGCCGTCCGTTTCTTTTGTATGAGATCCAACGGTGGGGAGCCTCCCTGGGCGGTTTAAGGCCGGGAATAGGGTTTCAAACCCTCATTTTCCATTTGGCTTTATCTCTCTTGATTCTAGAGAGAAGGGAGAGCAAGGAGGAGGAAGAAGGCCAAGTTCCGGCCGCCGGCGAAGCTTCGGAGGTCTGTTTCGCGAGCGGAGTTCAGATCTGCGAAGGTGGGAGCATTGCGGTGGTTTTCAACCGAGCAAATCTTCTCCATGGCTAGGAAGAGGGGACGGAAGGTAACGACACTTCTCCTCTCGGTTTTTAGTATTTAGGATGCATGAATAGCATCCCCTTCCTTTCGTATTTTGAGCACCGAATCTCTCAAATGAGAGGGATTCGTGTAGCCTAGGTTCAAGAGGAACCTCTGGGTTGAGTATGTTCATCCCGGCATGCTTTGCATTAGAGATCCGCTCCATTAGCGGATTGGGCATTGTGGGTGAAGCCGTGGTCGCGACCGTTAGTCCGACCCGGTGATGTTGCATAGCGAGCTTCGGGGATTCGGTAGAAATCCGTTGCGGCAATACGCCGTTGTATGTATGCGTTTTCCCCCTTATATTTGAGTGAGAACTCGTGGTCGGAACCGGACAAGGTTAGCTCCGCATTGTGCAGTAGATGGTTTCCTTGGAGCACGGGAAAGACACGGTGCGAATGGTGATTGGGGTGGGGAAACCTTTGTTTTTGCTGTGCAAAGGCGCGGCTATGTCTCCGTGGTCGGCTGGCTATCCCGTGACGCGCAAGTCATGTGGGGTAAGTGTCCCGGCGAGACTAGCCCCTTGTGTGGGACTGACGAGAATGCCGAGCAGAGGGCAAGCCCGGGCAATATGGCCATGAGCGGGTGGGGTCCAGCAAGGCTTCTTAGAATCGGTCAGTGTGAGACGGAACCCTGATGTGCGAAGTCAGAATGTGCGGGCAAGCCCGGGGTATATGACCCTTGTGCGGGTGGGGCCTTTGCGAGGTTCCGTGTGATAGCGTGTGTGGCGTTAGGGACATGGTGGTTCCCTTGTGTTTGTGGCTTTAAGCCAATGGGGAAATGGAAGTACCCAGTGTTTGATGTTGTGCTAGATGCATACGAGGTAGGGTGCCTTGGGTGAAACCCGGGTTGCATTCATGTTGCATAGTAGGCCCCTTTCACTTTGTACAAAACATAGAGAACATGTATGATGTATGAGACATCCAAGCCTGTTTTACCGCTTTATTATATATACTCTTTTGGTATACGAAGTGCTAACTTGCAGGTGGAGTGGTACCCCGGGGTCCATTAGGGACGGCCGGGAGGAGATGTGTTTGTTACACAGTAGAGGTCAGCCTTTGCTGACCCACGTTACTTCAAATCCTTACAGGGCAAGGATCGCATGCAGGAGCTAGCACGCCGTGCGAAAAGCCCTAAGCCTCATGAAGTGTTGCTGTGCTTGACTATTTTCTTTTCCTGGTTTTGTTGTTGTTGTTTGACTATGTCCGGCTTGCATGTCGAGGTAGCCTAGGGGTGCTTGGCACTTTTTATATTTGGATTTATATTGTGTAAGGCCTTAAGGCCATTTGATACTCTTCTGTTAGTGGATAACTTCTGTCTGTTAGTGTTCTGTTTCCGCTGTGTTTGTCTGGAGTTTTGAGATTGGGTAGTTTTATATCATCTTTTAATACTAAAGTTGTGGCGTCCGTATGTTGTGGGGCCCGGCCGGACCCATATTATATGGTCTTTATAGGGGAGGTGTTACAATTTGGTATCAGAGCCAGGTTGCGTTCCAATGAGAAGTTTCGCGGTCGAAAGTATAAGTCGAGTCGCGTATAAGAAGTTATCCACATAGGAGTATCGCGGGACCATGAGTGTCCTTGTGTTCGAGTCTTGCGATTAGAGACTGATTTGTGTTTTCTTGCTGGTGTTTAGAGTGCAAGCAACGAGGCTGGGACCTCGAGGCCAAGAGAAGAGCTCTCGGCAAGTAGTGCGACTGCGCAAGGTCCGCTAGGGATGGGGGTCACACCGGCCGACTTCTGTCGTATGCTTGTAGAAGCGATGGTGGCAGCCCAAGCTGCAGCGACAGCACAGGTAGCAGCTCCCGTTGCTCAAGTAGCAACTCCTGCTACCCCAGACACGGCAGCGACCGTGCCGGTTGAGGAAGCCAGGCGGGCAGAGCCGCATGCCGAGAGAGTGGTTGTCGGGCATGGGGACCGGCAAATGAAGTACTTTCTGAGTTTCCACCCTCCAACCTTCAAGGGAATCGGCACGCCCACAGATGCAGAGGATTGGTGGGCTAGAATTCAGGAGCTTCTGAGGGCGGCAGAGGCGCCAGATGAGAAAAAGGCAGAGTTCGCAGCCTTTATGTTGGAGGGAGATGCCAAGTTATGGTGGGTGAGCCACAATGGCCGGCAGTTTCTAGGACGCACACCGTCCATCGAGGAGTTTGGGAATGCCTTCCTGATGAAGTACATTCCCGCCTCAACGAGGTTAGCCCTCCAGAGGCAGTTTCTACATCTGGTGCAGCGAGACAAGTCAGTGGATGAGTATGTTCAGGAATTTACTCACTTGGGTCGTTATGCAGGGACGACCATGGCAGACGATGAAGAGAGGGACAATCTCTTCTATTATGGATTGAGGGAGAATCTAAGACAACCCCTCATATCGATGAAACGTGCGGGTTTCAACGAATTGGTGGAGGCGGCCCGAATTTTGGAGAGTGACATGGAGCGATCCCAGCGTCTCAAGGGTTTCACACCCAAACAGGGGGAGGAGAAGAAGCCTGCTCAGTCCCATGGAAAGGTGGAAGGGAGCCGATGGAATAAGAAGCCTTCCCCATATAAGTCGGGCGAGAAAAGTAATTGGACGTCCGGAGGGTCACACTCTAAGGGACTGCAGACGTGTTACAGTTGTGGCAAGCCAGGCCACATAGCAAGATTTTGTACCCAAGGGGGAGCTGAGCAAGAGCCAAGGCAGGAGCAGACCGTACGCTCCGGACCCAGTGCAGCAGAGAAGGGGAAGATGGCGGAGTCGAGTGCTTCCCGGTTTCAACCAGTGCAGCCAAGGGCCTACAACCTTGGGCAGTAGGAAGCAATCTACCAAATCGATGTGGTGACAGGTATGAGAGTTCAACCTGCACCGTAGATTTCTTCATTTCAAGCCTTTTTATGTTTGTTGCATGTGTGTAGGCTTTGTAGTGGTATCTGGGTACCCCGCTAGAGTACTTTTTGATACGGGAGCGTCGCACTCCTTCCTTGCGGAAAGTTTCACCCGGAGGATTGGAGTTGAGTCCTTCGTAACGGACTCAGAGTTGAAAGTGCGCATGCCCAATGGGTCATCTATGACAACCAGGGCTAAAGGGTGGATTTGTTGGAGTCTTGAGGGAGTCGACTTCATATTGGTAGCGGCGATCTTGCCGTTGTCCGAGTTCGATGTGATTTTGGGGATGGATTGGCTAGCGGAGCAGCGTGCAAGTATCGACTGTTTGTCTAAGGTGGTAACCCTGAGGGGCGTGGGGCAAGCGGAAGTCAAGTTTGAGGGCATGTATGGAGTGGCCTGTTCCCTAGTTTCGGCACTTCAACTAGTGTGAGCTGTTAACCAGGGGGTGTAGCTCTAGTAGCGTTGTTGGAGGTTAGCCTTTCCGGGCTGTCTCTTGGAGAAGTGCCCGTGGTGGCGGAGTTTGGAGATGTTTTTCCTGAGGAGCTACCGGGAGCACCTCCTCGGCGGGAGATTGATTTCTCCATCGAGTTAGTGCCCGAGGCTAGACCGGTGTCACGTCCACCCTTTAGGATGGCACCAAAGGAGTTGGCCGAGCTCAAGGTTCAGTTACAGGAGCTTTTGGAGCAAGGGTATATCAGACCTAGCTCTTCACTGTGGAGTGCGCCGGTGTTATTTATAAAGAAGAAGGACGGTAGTATGCGTCTGTGCATAGACTACCGAGAGTTGAACAAATTGACTGTCAAGAATAAGTATCTGATTCCTCGGATAGAAGATCTCTTCGACCAGTTGGTGGGGTCGGTGGTGTACTCCAAGTTGGACTTGAAGTCCGGATATTATCAGTTGCGGATTCATGACGAAGACATACCCAAGACCGTGTTTGGTATGATGTATGGTCATTTTGAGTTCTCGGTGATGCCGTTCGAGCTGACGAACGCGCCATCCGTGTTCATGGACTTGATGAACCGAGTGTTTCGTGAATATTTGGACTGGTTCGTAGTCGTCTTTATCGATGACATATTGGTGTATTCCAAGTCGGAAGCGGAGCACGAGTCGCACTTGCGGACAGTGTTGCAAGTATTGAGAGAGAACCAGCTTTATGCGAAGTTCTCCAAGTGCAAGTTCTGGTTGGAGAAAGTGGCATTTCTAGGCCATGTGATTAGTGGGGATGGGGTGGCGGTAGATCCAACGAAAGTAGAAGCCATCAGAGAGTGGCCAGTTTTGAGGACCGTGGCGGAAGTCCGAAGTTTTCTTGGACTAGCCGGGTACTACCGAAGGTTTGTGAAAAACTTTTCACGGATAGCTCTACCCCTCACTTCACTAACTCGCAAGGATCAGAAGTTTGTATGGACTCAAGAGTGCAATCAGGCATTTGAAAACCTGAAGGAAAGGCTAATGACGGCGCCGATCCTAAGTCTACCAAAGGGGACTGAAGGGTTCCAGATTTTCAGCGATGCATCCGGATGCGGTTTAGGGTGCGTGTTGGTGCAACATGGTAGTGTGATAGCTTTTGGGTCGAGGCAGCTGAAGCCTCATGAGAGAAATTACCCCGTCCATGATTTGGAGTTGGCGGCGGTAATTTTTGCTTTGAAGTTGTGGAGGCACTACGTTTATGGTGCAAAGGTGGAGATCTTCACGGACCACAAGAGTCTGAAGTATCTCCTAGATCAGAAGGACCTAAATATGCGGCAGCGCAGGTGGGTCGAGTTCCTTGGGGACTACGAGGTGGCGATTCAGTACATGTCAGGGAAAGCCAACGTGGTGGCAGATGCTTTGAGTAGGAAATACTCGGGGCAAGGAAATTGGATTGAAGCTCACGATGAGCGGTTAAGGCAGGACTGGGAGTCCCTTGGTTTGGAATGTGTGGCAAGAGGCGAGTCTAGCGTGGATCGACTAAATTGGATTGAGATGCAGAGTGACTTATGCGATCGTATTCGGGAAGCGACCCGTGTAGATGCGGAGTTCCAACCTTTCGTGGAGGAAGCTCTAAAGGGCGAGGGTAGCGCCTGGGAGGTGGTTGATGGGATTCTGAGGAAGGGCGGAAGGATTTGTGTACCGCAGTTCGGCAAGCTCCGCGAGGAGTTGATGTTTGAGGCCCACTTCACTAAGTACTCCATTCACCCGGGTAGTACAAAGATGTACTTGGATTTGAAAAAGTCCTATTGGTGGCCTGGGATGAAGCGGGACGTAGCTTTGTGTGTGAGTCGGTGCCAAACATGTGCCTTGGTGAAGGCCGAGTGTCAGAAGCCGGGCGGGTTCTTGAAGCCTCTTCCAATCCCTGAATGGAAATTTGATGACATCTCCATGGATTTTGTGCATGGGTTGTCTAGATCGCAGCAGGGTAATGATGCCATTTGGGTGATTGTGGACCGCTTGACCAAAGTGGCACATTTCATCCCAAACCGGAAGGAGGACGGTGTGGAAAAGTTGGTGGAGTTGTACGTCCGCAATATTGTACGACTTCATGGGATTCCGAAGAGTATAGTCAGCGACCGGGATGGACGTTTCACGTCTAAGGATTGGCGGTTGGTGCAGAAGAGCTTGGGCACAAAACTCAAGTTCAGTACGGCCTTTCATCCTCAAACCGATGGGCAAACTGAGAGAACGAACCGTACTTTGGAAGATATGCTAAGGATGTGTACTATCGACTTCGGCAAGAAGTGGGAGGATCATCTCTTCATGGTGGAGTTTGCTTATAACAATAGTTACCAAGCTAGTATCAAGATGGCGCCATACGAAGCTCTGTATGGGAGGCGGTGTCGAACACTGATATCTTGGACAGAGGCGGGAGACGAAGTGGTAGCCGACGCTAGTGAGCTAGTGCGGACCATCCAAGAGCGCATGAAGGTAGCTCAAGATCGGCAGTCGAAGTATTTCAATGTTCGCCACACGCATGTGGAATTAGCTGTGGGCGACTGGGTGTATCTTAAGATCAAGCCGTTCAAAGGCGTTTCGCGAATTCGCCGACTCAAGAAGCTGAGTCCGAGATTTTTGGGACCATTCAAGGTCATCGAGCGAGTGGGAGAGGCAGCGTACCGGTTGGCGTTGTCCACAGAGCTAAGTGGATTGCATGACGTTTTTCACGTCTCCGTCCTGAGGAAAGCTTTGTTAGAAGCCAGCGTGGTGATTGAGCCGACGGCGGTGCCGGTAGAGGAAGACTTGAGGACGCGAGTTCATCCAATCGGGATAGAAGACTCAGAGGTTCGGCAATTGCGGAACAAGGAGGTCAGACTCGTAAAGGTCCGTTGGGACAACTGTGGCTGCGAGGAGCTCTCATGGGAGCAAGAGCAGGTCATGCTGGAGGAGTACCCTGAGCTTTTCTCCTCAGGTACCGTTTAGTTTTGTTTACCTTCCATGTTTTAAATTTCGGGACGAAATTCTTGTAAGGGGGGGAGAATTGTAACACCCCAAAACTTGGAAGGGGAATCGACGGCGTCGTTTTAGCCAAGTTTGGGTTTTGGAGCAGGCGACACGGGCGTGTCAAGGGCGTGACACGGGCATGTCAGGGCGTGGTCGACCGCGGAGCTTGTGGTCGACGTTTTGAGGGTCGACGTTCGTCGAGCTCAGGAACACGGCCTGGGACACGGGTGTGTCCCTGGCCGTGTCCTTCTCGGGCTGTTTGCAGGATTTATTCTGCTAGGCGTGACACAGGTCATGACACGGCCGTGTCGGGTCTGACACGGGCGTGTCGAAGGCCGTGTCTTTGGCCGTGTCTTTGGCCGTGTCCTTCTCTGACTGGGAAGGTTGGTCGGTGGGGGGCGTGACACGGGTCTCGACACGGGTGTGTCAAAGGCGACACGGCCGTGTCGGAGGCCGTGTCAATGGCCGTATGCTGGTTTTCGAATCGGTCGAGACGGCGAATGGTTGACACGGCCCTACACACGGCCGTGTGCCAACCCGTGTTCGGCCCATTTTTTGTTATTTTGGGTTCCTATCGTGGCCGTCCGTTTCTTTGGTATGAGATCCAACGGTGGGGAGCCTCTCTGGGCGGTTTAAGGCCGGGAATAGGGTTTCAAACCCTCATTTTCCATTTGGCTTTATCTCTCTTGATTCTAGAGAGAAGGGAGAGCAAGGAGGAGGAAGAAGGCCAAGTTTCAGCCGCCGGCGAAGCTTCGGAGGTCCGTTTCGCGAGCGGAGTTCAGATCTGCGAAGGTGGGAGCGTTGCGGTGGTTTTTAACCGAGCAAATCTTCTCCATGGCTAGGAAGAGGGGACGGAAGGTAACGACACTTCTCCTCTCGGTTTTTAGGATTTAGGATGCATGAATAGCATCCCCTTCCTTTCGTATTTTGAGCACCGAATCTCTCAAATAAGAGGTTGTTGGTACCCTAGTTTGATTTGAGTTTAGTCTTGCCTTTTTAGTCCCTTGACCCAAGAAATATCTATGGTCAATGGTTAGTGGTCTAGCTGTAGAGTCCCCGCTTTTCCAGATGAAGAATTTGGTTAAGTAGTTTTTCGTTCGACTATAGTCGAACGTCGCTCGACTATCGTCTATCGGCTGATCGACTATCGTCTATCAGTTGGTCGACGCTCTGTCTGTGTTGATAGCTCGACTATCTGTTGATAGGTCGACTATCTGCTTGGTTTGGTAGTTCGACTATCTGTCTTGATAGTTCAAATATCTGATAGCTCGACTATCTGTTGATAGGTCGACTATCTGTTCCGCTTTGATAGGTTGACTATCTGTTGATAGGTCGACTATCTGTCGTCTTTGATAGTTCGACTATCTGTCCTGATAGTTCAACTATCTGATAGCTCGACTATCTGTTGATAGATCGACTATCTATTTTGTTTCGATAGGTCGACTATCTGTTAATAGGTCGACTATCTGTTTTCTGTGATAGGTCGACTATCTGCTTGATAGGTCGACTATCTGTTTGTGTTTGATAGTTCGATTATCTGTCCGGATAGATCGACTATCTGATAGATCGACTATCTGCTCTGATAGGTCGACTATCTGCCTAGGTAGTTCGACTATCTTCTTTGATAGTTCGACTATCTGGATCGTTCGACTATCTGCCCGATAGGTCGACGATCTCCGTGCGTCGGTCGACGATCTCCGAGGGTCGTTCGACGTTTTCTGTTTGCCTTTTTATTTTGTATTTATTTATTCTATTTAATAAATTAATACTTTATCTGGCATTTTATTTCAGTTGTTTTATGATAATATTTCCAGGCAATATCTGCTCCATCCCTTTTGCCTGAGTAAAATCTTTTCAGATAAAGTTGTTTGTCTTATTAGTTGTCATTGTATTTTACTTTATCTGCTGTCAGTCCTTTATAGCCGTTAGACTGAAAAGTCTTCCTTATGCTATAAAGAGTTTGTTTCTGATGTGATTTTATTTAGTACCTTTATTATCAGATTGCTTCCTGCAGCTTCTTTGAAAAAGGTTTATCCCTTTTATAGAATATTTTGCTGCAGAGTTTGTTTGTCTTTGTGATATTTGCAGACCAGGTTTCAAGTTTCAGAAGAAGACAAACAGTTCAAATTGAAAAGAGCCGTTGCTTGTTGCTGCTATAAAAGGAATCCTTTGGAGAAGGATTTCAGCTAGCTAACCAGTTATTCAAAGAGTTATTCAATTAGCATTCAAGCTTTCATCAAGTCCAAGTTTACTGCTCTCAGCAATCCTCATTCAACTGAGAAGTGTTAAGCTCTTCTGCTCTTCTTCAACCTGAGATCTCCTGTTCCAGGAAGTTCAGACTCAGAGTTCTTTTGAAGAAGAAGAAGAAGAAAATAGCTGCTAGAAGATTTCTATTTTATATTTTATATCTTCTTGTAGTTCTTCCTTCAGTTCTTACTGAAGAGTTTCTGCACTGAAGCAAGACTTCACCTGGACGTTCTTTTAGCCAGGGGGAGCCTTGATTCTTTTAGAGCTGTCTAGCTCAGTGCAAGTTATTGTGCTTCTCTAATCCATTGTAAAATAGAGAAGACACCTTAACCCCTTTCCCCCTCCTGTACAGGGTTATTACTCCCTTCAAAAGTATCCCTTGGTGGCAGGGCACCTGATCAAAAACCTGTGTTCGGTTTTTAGACACCTGATCAAAAGTCTAAAGGGTCTCTTGATCTACCTGAAGCAGATCTTGTTGGTGGCAGGGCACCTGATCAAAAACCTGTAGTGGATTCCTACCGTGTGGGTAGAAGAGTGGACGTACCCAAGTTGTTTGGGGAACCACTATAAATTCCTTGTGTCGTCTAGCTTGCTTAATTTAATTACTTGCATTGTGGCTGTGATTAGATATAACTAGGTTTTCTAGTTGCTGATTAGGATCTCCAAGCCTTAACTGTAATTACAGTTAGCTTGAGTTTGTGCACAAAACTTGTGTTAGGCTTTAGGGTTATCTCCTTATCTATAATCTTTTCATTCCGCATTTCACTCCAAGGGAGTTGGGCAGACTATTAAGTTTTGTCTAGTGCAAAATTTGATAACTCTATTCACCCCCCCTCTAGAGTAGTATCTATCCCTTCACTTTCAATTGGTATCAGAGGGAGGTTGACTGACTGAATAGGCTAACACCTAAGTCACAAGATCCTGATAGATACCAAAGTTTATAGATATTCACTATCACTATCATGGCCCAGTCCAAGGATTATTCTAGCACCAGACCTCCAGCATGCAACTTAGCTAAGTTTGGCATCTGGAAGGCAAGGATCAAATTATATATGAATTCTATTGATGAAAGCATCTTTGCTTCTATTTTGTCAGGACCCCCAAGAGCACCTGCTGCTGCTTTTGCCTCATCATCTGATATGAGTGCAGTACCTCCTCCATACTACAACGATGAGTACAAAAAGGCAAAGATAGCAGATGCCAAGGCAATGAATATACTGGCTCAGACAATGTCTGATGAAGTATTCCAGAAGGTTGCTGACTGCCCTTCAGCAAAAGCAATGTGGGATACACTGAACCAGATTGTAGCTGGTTCAGCTGATGAAAGGAAGGACAGAAGGTCCAACCTTATCTCACAATATGAGAACTTCAAGAAAACTGATGCTGAATCAGTTGAAGCCATGTATACAAGGCTCAGCTCAATCATCAATGAGCTGAGGACCCTTGACAAGGATATTTCATTGACAGAGGTCAATGATAAGATTCTTATGTGCTTCCCTAGCACATGGGATCTGAGGATCTGGCCCATCAAGGAAGCCAGAAGTACAACAGAGATCTCAACAGAAGCCCTTCTCGGCAAGCTCAAGTCTTTTGAGCAAGTGCTGAAGTCCAGGGAAGCAGAAGCTAAAGCAAAGACCCCTACTCCAACAAGAAAAGAGCAATCTCTAGCTCTTAAGGCTGCTGATGCTTCTGAAGGCAGCCAATCCAATGAGGAACTAATGGCATTATTTGCCAAGAGGTTTCTGAAGATGGGGAGAAAGGAATTCAGAAAGAAGTCTTCACGCTATGAAGACAAACCAAGGTATGACCGTTCACTTGCTAAAGAAATTATCTGTTATGGTTGCAGGAAACTTGGACATATCTTACCAGAGTGTCCAGAGGAGAAGAACAAAGATAAGAGGAAAGAAAAGGAACAACACAGGAAGCACTCCAAGCCATCCTCCTACAAGAACAAGAAGAAGGAGAGAGGCTTCGTCACTGAAACCTGGAGTGATTCTGATGAAGAATCTTCCTCCTCTAGCTCCAGTGAGGATGAGGAAGAGAAGAAGGCAAAGGAAGTTTGCCTGATGGCAATAGATGCCTGCAGCAATCACTCAGCTGCAGAGAGTTCAGATTCAGAGGAAGAAATGCCAACAGAAGATGAGGTACTATCTTCTTATGACTTTACTTCTGCAGAATTCAAATCAGATTTTAAATCTTTATGCCTAGATTTAATTAGTTCTGAAAAAGAGATTAAATAACTTAGACATAGGCTAGCTGAATCAGAAATAATATCTACTGAAAATATTAAGTTAAAGGAAGATCTCACTAATTATAGTGAAGAAATTAAGTTTCTTAAAATTGAGTTAGCTAAGTCTAAAAGGTTAGAAGAATTTTTAAATGGTATAAGCCTTAAGCTGTTAGAGATAACCAGCATGACTAACACTAGGTCAGGTAATAACAAACTAGGCTTAGGAGCTTCTCCCAGTGAACCCCCAATTATTCTTAAAAATAATCTTTCAACTCCAGTGAACTTTATCTCAGCTGATGGGATAAAGAACACTGAGCAAGTAAATCAAGTTAATAAAACTTTAAATAAAGCTAAGAGAGAAAAGAGGAAGAAATTTTTTAAAGAAATACAAAGAGCGTCGAACGCTGCTCGACGATCGGAAGCTCAATGGTCGAACGAAGCTCGACGATCTGAGCGCCCATCGTCGAACGTCGATCGACATTTTCAATATGATTTTCAAAATCATCATCAAACCCGTAGAAACCTAAATGAAAATAGAAACCCTAGGTTTGTTGACCCATCGTCTGCATAGAGAATCCCACCTAGGAGATCTCACCCATTAGGTTATCACCCTCAGCCTGCATTTTCATTTATTTCTAGCTTTTCTTATGTGAAAAACAAGGGACCCAAGGTTACCTGGGTCCACAATGTCTAAATGAATTTCTTGCAGGTGAAGGCCTATCCTATCACTC
The DNA here is from genome assembly GCA_039513925.1 of Platanthera zijinensis. Lineage (NCBI taxonomy): Eukaryota > Viridiplantae > Streptophyta > Magnoliopsida > Asparagales > Orchidaceae > Platanthera > Platanthera zijinensis. Next base: position 79,457,070 of record CM077079.1, read on the forward strand.
AAAATAAGTGGTATTTGGATAGTGGATGCTCCAAGCATATGACAGGAAATAAAAATCAATTATCAAAGTTCAAAGCTAAGCTCGGCCCAAAGGTTATCTTTGGAGATTCAAGCTGTGGTCAGACAGAAGGCTATGGCAGGGTCACAATTGGAGCTGTTACTTTCAAGAGAGTTGCATATGTGACAGGACTGAAGCACAATTTGATTTCAGTCAGCCAGCTATGTGATGCTGGCTACCAGGTTTCATTTTCTAACTCCCTTTGTAATATTACTTTAAATAATAATATTGTTTTAGTAGGCATTAGATTAGGTAATATTTATTTAGTAGATTTCAATTCAACCCATTCTGAAATATGTTTATTTAATGAAGTAACAATTAATAATAATTCTTTGTGGCATAAGAGGCTTAGTCATGTTAACCTTAAAAATATATCTAGGTTATCTAAACACAACCTTGTTAGAGGATTACCTTCTTGCCCCTACAAGAAGGAGAGCCTATGCAAGGCTTGTCAGCTAGGCAAGCAAACCAAAAACTCTTTTAAATCTGTAAATAAAAGTGATTCTCCTAGAATCTTGTATTTATTACATTTGGACCTATTTGGCCCAATAAATGTACAGAGTTTAGGAGGGAAGTATTACACCTTAGTCATTGTAGATGACTTCTCTAGGTTCAGTTGGGTTTTCTTTTTGAGAACTAAGGCTGATAACTTCAAAGCCCTTACAGACTTTCTGTTATGTGTGCAGACTGAGTACTCTACTCATGTGGCCTTGATCAGAAGTGATCATGGTACTGAGTTTGACTCTCTTCTCATGCAAGAATTCTGTGAGAGAGAAGGTATCAAACATAGCTTCTCAGCTCCTAGAACTCCCCAACAAAATGGGGTAGTTGAAAGGAAGAACAGAACACTCATTGAAGCTGCTAGCACATTGTTGGCAGATGCTAATATGCCTCTTTCCTATTGGGCAGAAGCTGTTAGTACAGCCAATTATGTCTTGAATAGAAGTCTGATACACAAGCTTAAGTGTAAAACTCCTTATGAGTTGCTTAAAGGAAAGAAACCTAAAATTAATTATTTTAGAGTTTTTGGCTGTGTAGTTTATATTCATAATAATAATAAAGAATACCTTAGAAAATTTGAAGCAAAAGCTTCAATGGGAATTATGCTTGGATATTCCCAAGTAAGCAAAGCTTATAGGGTTTATAACAAATCAACCTGTAAAATTGAAGAATCTGTGCATGTATCTTTTGATGAGTCTCAGATGTTTTACAAGGAGAAGGAAAATTCTCCTTCCTCCAGTTCATTGCAGGTACCTGATGCTACTCAAGAGATTCTTCAACTATCAACTCTTCAGATCACTGAATCAGACAGTGATGAAGACATTGCTGAAGCTGTTGTTGTTACACCAACAGTAGATCAAATTCCTCCTGAGGAATTAATCCCAACTGTTGCTGAAGATCACATCCCACCTGCTGATATTGTCACACTTAGAGATCACCCTACATCTCAAGTGATAGGAGACATATCAGCTGGTGTTCAAACAAGACATCAGTTAAGACAGGATGTGATGCACGCTTGTTTCCTCTCACAGGTTGAGCCCCTCACCTTTAAATATGCAGAGCTAGATCCCCACTGGATCATTGCTATGTAAGAGGAACTCAATCAGTTTGAGAGATGTAAAGTTTGGACTTTGGTTCCAAGACCTAAAGGCCAACTGATCATAGGCACCAAGTGGGTGTATAGAAACAAGTTGGATGCAAATGGAATTATTGTAAGGAATAAAGCTAGGCTTGTAGCTCAGGGCTACAGACAGGAGGAAGGTATAGATTATGACCAAACCTTCGCTCCTGTTGCAAGGCTAGAAGCAATAAGGATCTTCTTGGCCTATGCAGCCTACATGAAGTTTAAGGTCTTTCAGATGGATGTCAAAAGTGCATTCCTAAATGGTGAGCTTAAGGAAGAGGTGTTTGTTGAACAACCACCAGGGTTTGTTTCTTCAACTCAGCCCTCACATGTGTTCAAGTTGCAGAAAGCTCTATATGGACTAAAGCAAGCCCCCAGAGCCTGGTATGAGACTTTAGCTAGTTTCCTGTTAGAGCACAACTTTACTAGGGGTGTAGTTGATAGAACCTTTTTCGTCAAGCACCACAAGGACACAATCCTGTTAGTTCAAGTGTATGTAGATGACATTATTTTTGGTTCCACTGATCCCAAACTTTGCAAAAGGTTTTCTGACCTGATGCACTCTAAGTTTGAGATGAGTAGTATGGGTGTGCTGTCTTACTTTCTTGGTCTCCAAGTTAAGCAAGATGCTGATGGTATCTTCATCTCCCAATCCAAATATGCCAAGGAATTGGTAAAGAAATTTGGGATGGCTGATGCTTCAGCAATGCCTACACCTATGGCTACTAATGTAGTTATTGATTCTGATGATCACGGCAAGCCAGTTGATCAAAAGAATTATAGGGCCATTGTTGGTTCCCTATTATATTTAACTGCAAGTAGGCCAGATATAATGTTTGCTACATGCCTTTGTGCTAGATTCCAGGTCAACCCCAAGGAATCTCATTTGATTCTTCTCAAGAGAATCCTGAGATACCTGAAGGGATGTCCAAATCTAGGACTTTGGTACCCAGCAGAATCAGAATTTGAGTTAATTGGATACTCTGACTCTGACTATGCTGGTTGCAGAGTTGACAGGAAGAGCACCTCAGGAACTTGTCAGTTCCTGGGAGAGAGATTGGTCTCTTGGTTCTGTAAGAAGCAGGCTTCTGTCTCAACTTCAACTACAGAAGCTGAATATATAGCAGCTGCCAGTTATTGTTCACAGATCCTGTGGATTCAAAACCAGCTTGTGGATTATGGTTACTCACACAAGAACACAAAAATCATGTGTGATAGTACCAGTGCTATATCAATTGCACAAAATCCAGTGCGCCACTCTAGAACGAAGCACATTGAGATCAGGCACCATTTCCTGAGAGATTGTGTGGAAAAGAACAAGATTTGTCTTGAGTTCATATCCACTGAGTTTCAGAGAGGTGATATATTCACCAAGCCCTTAGATGAACAGAAACATCTGTTCTTTTTAGTTCAACTAGGCATGATCAATGGAAGAGACTAAGTGTGACTTCTGCCTTGTTGAAACTTGTTTGGAGATAGTCGAACGACGTTCGAAGATAGTCGATCGGGTCAAGCCTATCGTCGACCTATGGTTGATGAAAGCTTGTCCGTTTGAAGATCGTCGACTGGCGTTCGACCATAGTCGAACAAGTCGAGCTCATCGTCGATCTCTGGATGACGACAGCTTGTTGTTTGAGAAGCCAGAAATAGTCGAACGATTGCTCGACTACTCTGCTTCTGGACCGATCGTCGAACGACCGTTCGACCATCGTCTCCAGTATCTTTTAAATAGATCGACTATCTCCGGTCTAATATAAAGCCGATAGTCGACCTAGGTTAAAAGATCTTCGCTTTTATCGTCGACGGAGAGCGTCCTTTCGCATTCCATCTTCCCGCTTGCTCCTCCTCTTGCGATTTTCTGCCGATTCGTCTTCTCCGTCTCTCTCGCGCCTTCTCCAGCATTTCAATGGCGATTTCTCCAGCGCTCCTCGCAGTTGTGAAGTTTGACGCCGGATTCAGTGTGGATCTTGACGCATTCAGTTGTTGCGAACCAGATATCGTGGAAATTCTTCAGCTCTGCAAAGATCAAGGTCTAGAAAGGCTCATGTCTACAAGGATCAAGTTAAATATCTCAGAGATAAAGGAATGGGCGTTTATTTCATCTTCCACTAAAGATTCAATGACAGGAACAGTTGGCGGAGAAGAGGTAATCTTGACTCCCGCCGTTTTGACTAATGTTTTTGGTTTGACTAATGGCGAAGAAGAATTTGAGCAAGATGCTCCAGAATTTGGAAGGATGTTGATTGAGCTGGGATATGCAGAAGGCATTCCCTCCAAGCTCCTCAAGGTAAATTTTCCTTTTAAGATAAAATTTCTTGCTGAGTTAGTTGGAAAAGTGCTGCTAGGCAAGCACTCCGCCCACGATAACATTACAAGACAACAATTTGCACTCATGTGTGCAATTGTCAACAAGAAAAGGATCAATTGGGCAGGTGTTTTGTTTGATTTGATAAGGAAGAAGAACAGTAAGAAAGAGGTTACCCTAGGCAGGGTTATTGGGATTTTTCTGAAGGAAAGATATCCTCAATTGCTGATTTCAACTGCTACAACCATTAATGCCAGTAAGAAGATGGATCCCAACTTGTTCTCAAAGTGGAAGAGGACATTTGTGAAGCCCGCTCCTGCAGGGGCTGCTCCAGCTGCATCTGAGAGCATAAGGACTGACTCTGTCGCTCCCCACCCTCATGAAGTTGGCTCAGCTCCTCTATCTCTTCCCTCATCTTCTTCTGCTCTACTGTCTACTTTAGTTGAAGTTCCATCAACTTCAGTTGAAGTACGACGTTCTGCCTCTCCTGTTCATGTTGAAATTCCATCTTCTCCTCCAGCATCTCCTATCCCTCATCATCTTGCTAGGATATTTAATCCTAGTTTTAATTTATTAGCTTCTGTACCTTCTACCCCTATTCGTTCTCTAGTTAACTCTCCACATCATTCTCCTTCTCCATCTCCAGTTCGCTTTCCAGTTCATCAGGAATACATTCCTCCTGCTGATCTTGCATCCACTGCAGTTCCCCCACCATCTTTTGAGATAACTCCAGAATTCATTTCCAGCATTGTGGAGTTAATTACCCCTTCAATCAAAATCATGATTGAAGAGGCAATTGCTCCACTTGCTTCCTCCATTGCTTCTTTATCTGATGCCATCAAAATTCTTTCTAAATCTGCTGAGCCCTCTTCATCCAGGTGTCTGGTTTCAGTTCCCACTGAAATCAGGCAGGGGGAGATGTTCAATGAAGATGTCTCTGAGCAGCCGTTGGCCTCCCCTCCAGCAGTTCAACTTGCAGTATCAGAAAAAGCAGCAGAAATTTCAGCTCCTCCTCCATCTGAAAAAGAAAAAGAAATATCTGATGCAATAATGATGACTGAATTTGTTGTAAAAGTTTACCTGGAAGAATCCTCAACTCCCCTGGTTGCCCTATATCTAGAAGGAATAATCACATCCTTTCTAGATGATTTATGGGAGTTAGGTCACCCTGAAGAAAATACTGAAGGTATGTCTCTTTCCCAATTTGTAGATTACTTAATTGATATGTTAGTATGGGAATATCTGGAAGGGATGACTAGATGTCATTTAGCAAGATTTTATTCCTAATCCTTCAAATATAATGGAAGAAGTAGTGGCTGTTGTCCAAGAGCCAGAACCTGAACCTGCTCCAGAAAATCTAGATGCTGTAGAGCCTGAATCTGTATCAGCTCCTGATATCCAAGTGGTTGTAGAGCAAGCAGTGCTATCTGAGGCCGTAGAGCCTGTTCTAGTTTCTGAGGCTGCTGAACCTGCTCAGCAAGCAGTGCTATCTGAACTGGTCCCCTCGACAGTTCCTGAGTTTCAACAAAAGGATCCTGAAATAGAGAATGAAAAGTCTACTTTATGGGATGATTCCCCAGGGTTGGATTTAGATACCCTTCTGGCACAGGATGCCATAGAAGAAGAGAAATAGAAAGCTGACCTAAAAGAAAAGGAAAAGGCTGTATCTGAAGCCTATGATCCATATGATCATCCTCCCTCATCTCATTCTGAGGATGAAGATGATTCAGATCTATCTGAGAATTCTAAGAGAAATAAAGCTGTAAAGAAGAAAAGGAAAGCTGTAGCTCCTCCTCCTCCAAATCCAGATCATGATATTCCTTATTACATTCTGAAAGGAATAGATCCAAAGTCGAAAGAGTTCCAGCACTGGATGTGGTTCTCTAAGAACCAGCAAAAGGAGAGAAAGAAATCTAAGAGATATGATAGTCCTGCTCCCAAATGGACTCCCAGAGGTCCTCCTCCTCTGCCTCCCGGTGCAGGAGCCTCTGGCAATTTATCTGCTAATCCATCTGCTCCATCTGCAAAATCTGCTCCTTCTCAGCCTCATTCAAGGAAAAGTTCTCAAAGCCACCAAGGCAAATCATATACTGGTACTCAAAGGCATGATACTGAGGTTAAAGAGCAAGTAAAGGAGGTTGTATATCAAAAGCCAACATTTTCACCTCCTCCTTCTCCCAAGAAAAAGGTTTCTCCTGCTATACCAGTTCATGTTGCTAAGGATATTTCAAAAGGTAAAAGAACTGTTTTCTCTAAAAAATCCTGTAAGAAGTTTGCTGAAATTGCTCCTCCTTCATCTTTAGTTATTCAAGAAGTTAAAGATACAGCTGAAAGTTTATTAGATTTATCTGTTAAGTTTAAAGCTGTGAAGCCTATTGATACATCATCTGAAAATATGTATGAAAGCCAAGAGTTAGATCCTGATTTCAGGATGGCTCGATTTTTAGAACTTGTTGGATCAGCCCAGATAAAGAAAGCTAAGGCTGAAGGAAAGGACTCTGCAGGTCTTTCTACAATGTCAAAGTTCAGAATGAAGGAACTCGATAGAATCCAGGTTAGCCCTGAAGTTTTTGACCCTTCTAAATATATGGAAAAGCACCCAGAAGCAGTCGTCCCAAGGGCATCAGAACTAAAGATTATTGGTGTGCAAGATCTAAAGATGTCTAAGAAAGAAGCCATTGATCCCTTGCGGAAAGTTTCTTTTGTTCCTAGCTCTTCTGATCCCAAGCCTGATTCTGTAGATTCTAAATTTTGATTGACTGCTGTTATATATATCTGACTGATTGTTAATTGCTAGTTAGTTGTTTAACTATTTTCTGTATTATTTTTATTGTTCTATAGCTAGTTCCGTGTTTTAGTTTTTGAGAGACTTAACTCAAATAGGGGGAGATTGTTGGTACCTTAGTTTGATTTGAGTTTAGTCTTGCCTTTTTAGTCCCTTGACCCAAGAAATATCTATGGTCAATGGTTAGTGGTCTAGCTGTAGAGTCCCCGCTTTTCCAGATGAAGAATTTGGTTAAGTAGTTTTTCGTTCGACTATAGTCGAACGTCGCTCGACTATCGTCTATCGGCTGATCGACTATCGTCTATCAGTTGGTCGACGCTCTGTCTGCGTTGATAGCTCTACTATCTGTTGATAGGTCGACTATCTGCTTGGTTTGGTAGTTCGACTATCTATCCTGATAGTTCAACTATCTGATAGCTCGACTATCTGTTGATAGGTCGACTATCTGTTCCGCTTTGATAGGTCGACTATCTGTTGATAGGTCGACTATCTGTCGTCTTTGATAGTTCGACTATCTGTCCTGATAGTTCAACTATCTGATAGCTCGACTATCTATTGATAGATCGACTATCTGTTTTGTTTTGATAGGTCGACTATCTGTTGATAGGTCGACTATCTGTTTTCTGTGATAGGTCAACTATCTGCTTGATAGGTCGACTATCTGTTTGTGTTTGATAGTTCGACTATCTGTCCGGATAGATCGACTATCTAATAGATCGACTATCTGCTCTGATAGGTCGACTATCTGCCTAGGTAGTTCGACTATCTTCTTTGATAGTTCGACTATCTGGATCGTTCGACTATCTGCCCGATAGGTCGACGATCTCTGTGCGTCGGTCGACGATCTCCGAGGGTCGTTCGACGTTTTCTGTTTGCCTTTTTATTTTGTATTTATTTATTCTATTTAATAAATTAATACTTTATCTGGCATTTTATTTCAGTTGTTTTATGATAATATTTCCAGGCAATATCTTCTCCATCCCTTTTGCCTGAGTAAAATCTTTTCAGATAAAGTTGTTTGTCTTATTAGTTGTCATTGTATTTTACTTTATCTGCTGTCAGTCCTTTATAGCCGTTAGACTGAAAAGTCTTCCTTATGTTATAAAGAGTTTGTTTCTGATGTGATTTTATTTAGTACCTTTATTATCAGATTGCTTCCTGCAGCTTCTTTGAAAAAGGTTTATCCCTTTTATAGAATATTTTGCTGCAGAGTTTGTTTGTCTTTGTGATATTTGCAGACCAGGTTTCAAGTTTCAGAAGAAGACAAACAGTTCAAATTGAAAAGAGCCGTTGCTTGTTGCTGCTATAAAAGGAATCCTTTGGAGAAGGATTTCAGCTAGCTAACCAGTTATTCAAAGAGTTATTCAATTAGCATTCAAGCTTTCATCAAGTACAAGTTTACTGCTCTCAGCAATCCTCATTCAACTGAGAAGTGTTAAGCTCTTTTGCTCTTCTTCAACCTGAGATCTCCTGTTCCAGGAAGTTCAGACTCAGAGTTATTTTGAAGAAGAAGAAGAAAATAGCTGCTAGAAGATTTCTATTTTATATTTTATATCTTCTTGTAGTTCTTCCTTCAGTTCTTACTGAAGAGTTTCTGCACTGAAGCAAGACTTCACCTGGACGTTCTTTTAGCCAGGGGGAGCCTTGATTCTTTTAGAGCTGTCTAGCTCAGTGCAAGTTATTGTGCTTCTCTAATCCATTGTAAAATAGAGAAGACACCTTAACCCCTTTCCCCCTCCTGTACAGGGTTATTACTCCCTTCAAAAGTATCCCTTGGTGGCAGGGCACCTGATCAAAAACCTGTGTTCGGTTTTTAGACACCTGATCAAAAGTCTAAAGGGTCTCTTGATCTACCTGAAGCAGATCTTGTTGGTGGCAGGGCACCTGATCAAAAACCTGTAGTGGATTCCTACCGTGTGGGTAGAAGAGTGGACGTACCCAAGTTGTTTGGGGAACCACTATAAATTCCTTGTGTCGTCTGGCTTACTTAATTTAATTACTTGCATTGTGGCTGTGATTAGATATAACTAGGTTTGCTAGTTGCTGATTAGGATCTCCAAGCCTTAACTGTAATTACAGTTAGCTTGAGTTTGTGCACAACACTTGTGTTAGGCTTTAGGGTTATCTCCTTATCTATAATCTTTTCATTCCGCATTTCACTCCAAGGGAGTTGGGCAGACTATTAAGTTTTGTCTAGTGCAAAATTTGATAACTCTATTCACCCCCCCTCTCAATTGGTGGAGATGCGGGGTACGGGTTTGAAACCCCGGGGTCGTTTCCGGGGGGGGGGATTGTTGGGGCTGCGGTCCGGAATCGCCCCCGCGTTGCGGCGCTATGCGGTAATGGCTTAACTGGCTGCCCCGTCCCCGGTCAAAATCTTGATATAAAGATTAGTATGCGCCTTTGACCTTCAGGCCGGTCTTTTGGTGCAGTTGGTAGCGCTAAGTCCTCTTAAGTGGTATCAGAGGGGGTTGCGGGTTCGAAACCCCGGGGTCGTTTCCGGGGGGGGGGATTGTTGGGGCTGCGGTCTGGAATCGCCCCCGCGCTGCGGTGCTATGCGGTAATGGCTTAACTGGCTTCCCCGTGGATCCGCCCGAGGACCTTTGATATAAAGATTAGTGGCGCCGTCCTCCAACAGTCCGGGCTTTTGGCGCGAGTGGTTGCGCTAAGTCCTCTCAGAGGGATTCGTGTAGCCTAGGTTCAAGAGGAACCTCCGGGTTGAGTATATTCATCCCGGCATGCTTTGCATTAGAGATCCGCTCCATTAGCGGATTAGCCATTGTGGGTGAAGCTGTGGTCGCGACCGTTAGTTCGACCCGGTGATGTTGCATAGCAAGCATCGGGGATTCGGTAGAAATCCGTTGCGGCAATACGCCATTGTATGTATGCGTTTTCCCCCTTATATTTGAATGAGTACTCGTGGTCAGAACCGGACAAGGTTAGCTCCGCGTTGTGCGGTAGATGGTTTCCTTGGAGCACGGGAAAGACACGGTGCGAATGGTGATTGGGGTGGGGAAACCTTTGTTTGTGCTGTGCAAAGGCACGGCTATGTCTCCGTGGTCGGCTGGCTATCCCGTGACGTGCAAGTCATGTGGGGTAAGTGTCCCGACGAGACTAGCCCCTTGTGTGGGACTGACGAGAATGCCGAGCGGAGGGCAAGCCCGGGCAATGTGGCCATGAGCGGGTGGGGTCCAGCAAGGCTTCTTAGAATCAGTTAGTGTGAGACGGAACCCTGATGTGCGAAGTCAGAATGTGCGGGCAAGCCCGGGGTATATGACCCTTGTGCGGGTGGGGCCTTTGCGAGGTTCCATGTGACGGCGTGTGTGCCGTTAGGGACATGGTGGTTCCCTTGTGTTTGCGGCTTTAAGCCAATGGGGAAATGGAAGTACCCAGTGTTTGATGTTGTGCTAGATGCATACGAGCTAGGGTGCCTTAGGTGAAACCCGGGTTGCATTCATGTTGCATAGTAGGCCCCTTTCACTTTGTACAAAACATAGAGAACATGTATGCTGTATGAGACATCCAAGCCTGTTTTACCGCTTTATTATATATACTCTTTCGGTATATGAAGTGCTAACTTGCAGGTGGAGTGGTACCCCGGGGTCCGTTAGGGACGGCCGGGAGGAGATGTGTTTGTTACACAGTAGAGGTCAGCCTTTGCTGACCCACGTTACTTCAAATCCTTATAGGGCAAGGATCGCATGCACGAGCTAGCGCGCCGGGCGAAAAGTCCTAAGCCTCATGAAGTGTTGTTGTGCTTGACTATTTTCTTTTCCTGGTTTTGTTGCTGTTGTTTGACTATGTCCGGCTTGCATGCCGAGGTAGCCTAGGGGTGCTTGGCACTTTTTATATTTGGATTTATATTGTGTAAGGCCTTAAGGCCATTTGATACTCTTCTGTTAGTGGATAACTTCTGTCTGTTAGTGTTCTGTTTCCGCTGTGTTTGTCTGGAGTTTTGAGATTGGGTAGTTTTATATCATCTTTTAATACTAAAGCTGTGGCGTCCGTATGTTGTGGGGCCCCGGCCGGACCCATATTATATGGTCTTTATAGGGGAGGTGTTACACTATATGAATTTTTTGTAAAAGTAAAGTGCCAGCCAACAACTACAGGTGGGCCTATGGGTGAAAGTGTCGTTGGACGATAGAAGATAAAAAGATTGAGATCGGCGGAAGAAAATCAACTTTTAGGGTTTTATCTTTTTGCAAAGAGGCAAAAATTCATCTTCTTCCTCTCGCCATTATTGCAGAGCATGAAGCTAAAGTTCAACCCACTGATCTAAAAGTTCTAGCAGTTAGTTGTTGCATTTTTCACCGGTAACAAGTTCAGAAAAATATTCTGAGAATGAAGAAGAAGCAGAGCTATCTATTTCTGCGGTGATGGTTAGCTGAGTGAAGAATACAAAGAACTGTCAACTCATTTGTCTTCATCAGCAAGTTCAGAAACTTGTATTTCTGAGTTACCTCCAGCACAGGAAGCAGTTTCCTAAAGATCATCTTTCTTGTAGCTGTGAAGAAGTTAGGGCTGAGTTCATCTCAGCTTAAGAAGAAGAAGGCTCAGAGAATATTTCTCTGGAGTCAAATCAACATCAATTGAACTCTTTACTTTCTGTAGGATCCTTTGGATCTGAGTGTAGGCCTAATTATAAAGGCCAAGTGTAGGATCATTTGTTAATTTGAGGTAGGATCCTATGTGGATTAGAGGTAGGGCCTGTGTGCCTGAGGTAGGGAAGTTTGCCTAAGGTAGGAGAGTCATTCTCTTCTAGTGGTAGGGCATTTTATGCCTGAGTTGTAGGATCCTTCTGTGGATCTGAGGTAGGGCCTTTATGCCTGAGATGTAGAAGAGTCATTCTCTCTGAGTTGTAGGGCCAACCTCCTAGCCTGAGCTATAGGATTATTAAATTAGTATAAGGTAGGTGATCTTTGGATCATTGAGTAGTAAGAGCAATCTTGATTTGAGGTAGGGCTTTGTGCCTAATATAGGTCTTGGAAGAGACTGAGAGATCTTGAGGGATCTGTGTTGTAAGCTCTTTAGAGCCAAGTTTTGGAGAAGTGCCTTATCTAACACACAATTAGAAAGGTGGGAGGGGCAGTGGATGTACCAATAATCTGGGGAATCACTGTAAATCTTGTGTGTGCTTTTGTGGTTTGTCTTGAAAGTAGAAAAAAACTAACTCACAACACACATACAGAAAGAAAAATATAAACAGACTGAAAAACCTATACACCCCTTCTATGTGTTTATCTATCCGTAAAACTAAAGACTTTCAAGTGGTATTAGAGGGAGGTTGCTCAACAAGGACTAAATAGTCTACGTAGATCTCAAAGGGCAGCTAAAAGTATAGTACTTATGGGTTCAGGAGAGAACTATAAGGAGTGGAGCTCAATGAAGCTTCAAGTCTGCATAAAGGAAAACTTTGGGATTTGGAAAGAGAGGGTCCGGCTATTCATGGAAGCCTCTGATCCTAAGATCTTTACTATAGTTCAAGAAGGATCCTTCATTCCCATGAAGGTCTCTATCTTGCATGTAAATGTATATACCCCAAAGAGTTATACTGAAATGACTAAGGATGAAGTCATCTTGACAACTATGGACATGAGCGCACAGAACATCATTGTCAGTGCAATATATGACTCAACCTTTCAGAACTTAATCCACTACAAGACAACCAAAGAGATGTGGGATTCTCTCGTTGTCTACATGGAAGGAACAGAGGAGGTGAGGGATGATATAAAATCCCTTCTAAGCCAATAGTATGAGGCATTCAAGAAAGGGAAGAAAGATTACATAGCTGAATGTTATGAGAAGTTCTCCATGATAGTGAACAGTCTGATCACCTATGACAGACATTTCACTCATTATGAACTTAATGACATGTTTTTGAGATCCTTAAACAAGGAATAGGATATCAAGATCTGTTCCATCAGAGAAGTTGGCAATCTAGCCAACACATTGCCCCAGAATCTGTTTGGAAAGCTGCTCTCCTATGAGATGCAGCTAAACTCCAGGAAGGCTGAAGAAGATGCAGCTAGTTCTCTTGAAAAAGAGAATTCTATGGCCTTCAGAGCTGAAGCCACAAGAAGAAGTAGGAGAAAGACTCCTTCTCCATCAAGGAGAGTTATAGAGTCAAAAATCTAAGATCCCAGCTCCTCTGGGAATGAAATGCCAGATAGAGAACTAACTCTATTCTCTAAGCAGTTCAAGAAGTTGCTGAGCAAGAGGAGACTGTGGAAGAACAATGGAACTTCTAGCTCCACCTCAAAGAAGCTATACTCCAGCAAAGACAAGTCCAGAAATGATCCCTTTGGGGAAAGGTATGAATCCAAACATAATAAACATATTAAGACTAATGTGGTTTGCTACTGTTACAGTAGGAGTGGACATGTCAATGCTGACTGTCCAATTAAGGAGCAGATAAGGTCTAAAGGCAAAAAGCACCATAGGGACAAGAAGACTGAAAATAGCTTCTTATCTAAGAAGAAAGTCAGTCTATCAGACAGTGATTCTGAGTCTTCAGATTCAGATGAAGAGGAGGCCTACATTGGTCTCATTTCCATTTAAGAAGAGGCGATTATCCAACAACCCCATCAGGAATAAGGTCTCCACTATACTTAGTTGATAGTGATTGTGAAGAGGATTAGGTGTTCTGCCTCATGGCCCTATCAGAAGACAATCAGGACAATCCTACTCCTGATGAGGTACTCTCTATCCCTAGCTCTTATTCTACTTATGAGTCTTGCTCAGTCTCTGAAGCATCCACTTCCTCCAGTAGGATTGATGGTTCAGATTCTGAAAATGATGTCAATCATTTGATTTACAAGTATGGTGAAATATTGGATGCTCTGAAAAGAAGCAAAAGACTTGTCAAGAGACAAGCTATGGAGATTGTCTCCTTACAGCAAGATGCTTCCCTGTGGTCTGATTCAGCCCCCTTGCTTGCTTAGTTAAGGAGGGAATTTAGCCAGCTAAAGACAATCTCAATCATCCAAATTGAGACCATCATCTAGAAGAAAAAGATCATCTTGGATCTTGAAGAGAAACCCCTAAAGGAGAGAAAGATTCTGGCTGAATTTAGTAAGCCCAAAACTGTATTACCACTGATTGACGCCTTCACCTCACAAAAAGATAAGAGAGATTTAGAGTTTAAGTGGAATTCTAGAGTTTCCCATTCTAAAGGGAAATTCAAAGCTCCTATAGTGCCTTAGGACACCTTTCATAAGATAATCCTCCCTTCCAACAGGTATGACTAGGACAACATATTTGGTCTCTAGAAGAATCCGAATTTTTCATGTAGGAGTACAAGTGTATCTTATAATGGAAGAAGAAAGGGCATGGGTTTGAGTGCATTGAAGGCTCCCTATGAGGAAATTCAAATGGCCCATTATGGACCATTTGTATTTGGTGCTCCAGCCCCCACTCTCAAGGAGAAGGAATTGGCCTATTCTCAGGTTATTCTAACAAAAACCCACACCAAGGGTAAGTCAGTCAGTAAGGCTGATTTGGCTATCTCTGAGGCCATTAATAGCATGTCAACTGCAAAGAAGGCTATTGTTGATGAAACTCAGAGTAAGCCAAGTACTCTTACTGGCAGACTCACCTTTAGTCAGATTCTTACTGTGAGAAACAAGAAGAAGGCTACAACACTCCCCTCTGAATAGACAGCTAGTGATGGCTTTCACTCTTCAAAGGATATTCAATAGAGGAGATATGACATCCATGTATGTTGGTGTTGTGGTAAAGTGAGCCACTTTGTCATAGATTGTTGGCATAACCCTAGTGTGCCAAGGGCAAGGGTGAGTCTTCCTGACAGGATTACTGTAGGTAGACATGTGCATTTTTATACTAACCAAAACCTAGGACCTAATAAAAATTAGGGTCCTAAGGTATACTAATCTATGTATGCAAGATAGTCCAAGTGCCCATACCCCCATATGGTACTTGGATAGAGGTTGTTCCACGTATAAGACTGGAATAAGGAGCCATCTTAAGGATTACACTCCAGTGAAGGAATGGACCTAAGATCTGCAGGTGTGAAGTTGGAGATGGATAAACAGACCATCAAGGACACTCCTCCTACTGCCCAAGTGGAAGAGGATGGTGAGATGTTGTGTGCATTCATTAAGAAGGATAAAGTACACAAGTATTGGGTAAAGACCTTCAAGTTGTATCTGATTGTATAAACAGACCAGCAGGATCCATCCATTGAAGCTCTAAGATGTCTGACTGATGGGACACATGTTTGTTGCCATTTCAACATAATAGTGAGAAGAAACGAAAAGAAAAAGCAGGCTATACTCATCATTTGGGAAAGCACATGAAGTAGATCTTCTGAGAGCAGTAAGGAAGGGGCATATGATCCTCAGCTGAAAAGACTTTCAATCCTCAGCTGAGAAGATTCTCAAGTGGTATCCTCAGCTGTCAAATTCTTCTAAGGAAACAAAAAGAGATAAGAATGCTCAGGTTTTAATATCTTCTGAACCTATAGCAATGAATGTTCAAGTTAGTGGGTATTATGGATAGGATCTGTGCAAATATTAGGGGGGAGACTGTCAAGCTAGATGCTCCTGTTGATGGGGAGAAAGTTCAGTCTAGGTTGCTGGACAAGCTTAAGTCTTACCTAGAGTACCTCCAACACAGAATAGATCAATAATACTACTAAAGATCAGCTTGTCCCTATGTACATTGCTAAGGTTGAAGGGGAGACTACCTAGATGGTTGCACCTACTGTGGAAAAGCAAGTATAATCAGTTCAAGAGCAGCTGGATTGCTCCAGCTATAGTTGATACAAGTCAGCAACTTCCTATGGGAAATCCTGAGATTAAGGGGGAGATTTCAACAGAACTCCCTGCTCAAGAAGATGAAAATGTCATAACCTCCATGAATGCAGCTGTATGAAGCCCTAAATGCAGCTGTATCTGAAGTAGTCATAAAGTGGGGTAGAAAATGATGAAGAAGAGACTGTGAGTCAACTAGTGAAATCTCCATTGCTGCTGTGCACATTTGTTGTAGATCCAGCATTTGCTCCAGGACTACAACATCAAGATAAGTAAAACTTGTTGGGTATTGTATCCACAATAACCTAGATTTGTATGAAGTCACCCTTGAACTAAGATGAATTAAGTTGTATTTAATGTGTTGTTTGAGTTATTTGTTTGCAGGACTTAATTGCCAAGTGTTGACCAATGTCAGTCTATAGTGGGTTACCAAACACAGGATCATACAATGTAATCCCTCATTATGTGATCCATGGTGTTCACTCATGTGTAGCCTCTCTATTGGGATACACTTTATTTTCAAGCACTATACTTGTTGGAGAAAGACATGTTGCTGATTCCATTAAAGAAAGAAAAATTTTCATGGAACAAAATTTTTCTAAGTGTTTCACTCGGGTAGAACTTAAGTACTCGAGTAGATCCTTTAGTTTTACTCGAGTAAGTTAAGTCTGAATTTCGAGTAAGGGAAATGGTTCTCGAGAAGTCTGAATATAGTTCTCGAGAGGCCAGTTTCATTACTCGAGTTGACCCCTTCTTATTCTCGAGTTAACAGATTTTCTATCTTAGAATTTTTCTAAGTCTTATACTCGAGTAGTTAAGTACATTACTCGAGTAGATGAGTACTTTGACTCGAGTGGCAGAAGGCAAGTTCTCGAGAAGTGTCTATCTTACTCGAGTATTAAAGTTCCTATACTCGAGAAGTCTATCTACTTCTAGAGAAATCAAGCTCCAGTACTCGAGTAACCAGATTTCCTCCTGGAATTCTCTCCAAGTCTTTTTCTCGAGAAGTTCACATCCACTTCTCGAGTAACACTATAAGTACTCGAGTAATCCTCATTCTACTCGAGTAATGTAGTTTTCTTTCCTAAAGTGCCCTTAAGTACTTCTTCTCGAGAATCCTGAAGTTGTCCTCTCGAGAACCTGAAGTAGTACTCGAATAATTCTTCCTTCACTCGAGTAATGCAGTTATTTTCTCTCAGAAAATTTGCTAGGTATCAGGACGCATTTTTCAAAATACTTTCCTTAATAAATTGGTCCACGTGTCCAAGTCACTTACGATTATGACCGTTGGTTAACTCCTATAAAACGTCTAATCATTTTTTACTAACCCTAAGCGCATGAAAGAAGAAATTCTAAGAAATTCTGAATCGGCTATTTTGTCCTTCCTAAATCGGAAGTCGCCGCTCATCGTGCACATCTCCAAGGGCTTTCGATCAAGAAGATTCAGACCAGTCGACTTGTAGATCAAGATCAACTTCAATCTATACATCCTATCTTTGATCTTATGAGTCTAGAAATCTCAGATCAAGGATCTAGCAGAGTCTTCTTCAATATTCTCTGATAAAGCCGCAAAGTTCAAGAAGGAAGACCTAGGCAGAAATTTTCCAGATCTGAGAAAAGTTACAGTGTGTGTTTCTTAAATTCATTCTATTCTTGTAGGAGATTATTCTCCGAGTTTAGGACCTTTGTTCTCCGAGTTGGTGTAGGAAGTTTTCATCTTCCGAGTATAGATCCGTTCTGTGGATCGAGTTGTAGGAACCTTGTTCTGATTTGTAGGATTGTTTTAAATCTGAGATTAGTGGAGTAGACGAGTCTAGTGTATTGCTAGATCAGTGAGTGGTAAGTGGACGTACCCAAGGTTGGGGAACCACTATAATTCTTGGTGTTGTCTGTGATTGCTTGGTTAATTTTTTGTGCATAGATCGCTAAATGTTTTATTCTGCAAATAGACACACAACTCACTTATTCACCCCCTCTAGGTGATTTAGGTAGACAACTTAAATTTTTTTCAATTGGTATAAGAGAGAGGTTGATCATTAAAAGTTTAGCACCTTGATCAGATCTACCCTAAGTTATCTATTGAGTTATCCAAGCATGGACAAGGCCAAGGATTTTGCTAAGCTTCCTTTGTGTACAAAGACCAACTTCCCCATGTGGAAAGAAAGGATAAAGTTTTTCATGGAAGCTGTGGATCCAAGGATCTTCATGATTGTTGAAGAAGGTCCTTATGTTCTCATGACCGTCTCCACTATAGATCCTACCAAGAAAGTTCCTAAGAAGTTGATGGATCATGACAAAGATGAGATTGCACTTGTCTCTTTAGACAAGAAGGCCAAAAATATCATCGCAAGTGCAGTCAATGACTCTATGCTACAGAACCTGATTCACTGCCAATCCGCTAAAGAGATGTGGCAGTCTCTTTTCACCATGATGGAAGGCACAGAAGAAGTTAGGGATGATAGAAAATCTCTTCTAAATCAATAATATGAAGCCTTCCGACAAGGACCCAAGGATACAATTGCAGATACATATGAAAGTTTCTTCAAAATTGTTAATGACCTAAGAGTATATAGCCGAGTCTTCACTAATGGAGAGCTAAATGATAAATTCCTAAGGTCCCTGACTAAGGAGTCGGACAACAAAGTCTGTGCTATCCGGGAGTTTTGCAAGCTGGTAGAGACTGACCCTCAGAATCTCTTCGAAAAGCTAATGTCATATGAACTACAAATCAATTCAAGAAAAGCTGAATAAGAGAAGAGCAGGTTCTCATCCAAGGAGAAGTCTGTCGCACTGAAGGCAGACAGCTCAAGGAAAGCCAAAGCTGCATCACCTGCTCCTGCACAGGAAGATAGTGAAGAAGAAACTTCAGAGCCAAGTACCTCAGGCTCAGAGTTATCTGAAGGAGAGTTCTCTCTTCTTTCAAGACGGTTCAAGAAATTCTTGAACAATAAGAAACAATGGAGAGACAAAGATGTATCATACAGAAGATCACGTCATGATGGTGATCGACACAAGAAAGGCTCAAGTAGCCAAGACATGTATAACACTAAATAGAACAAACATATTTCTGCTTACATCATTTGTTATTATTATAATAAGCCAGGTCACGTTATTGATGACTGCCCCCACAAGAAGAAGGAGGGTGGAAAAAGAGAGGAGAAGAAATCTTCTTACCACAAGAAGAGAACCGAAAGTAGCCTAGTAGCAAAAAAGGGCAAGACTCTCAGCGACTCTGACTCATCTGAGTCAAGTGAAGAAGAGGAAGCCTACTTTGGGTTGATGGCACAAATTGATGAAGAAGAAGAACCCCAGTTCACTTGAAAGGTAAACTCTCATACTCCTCTTTTTGAATCAAATGTTTCTGAGCATGATCATGAGGACAGCTCTTCTGACGATGAGTCTGAACTCATGACCCAATATAAGGAGTTAATCAAGGCCTACGACAAATGTTGAAAAGTCGTGAAAACTCAGGCCAAAGAGATTAAATCTCTCAAGGCTGAGGAGAGCACTCTAAGAGAGGAAGTCTTCAAGATGGACTCACTCAGAGAAGACTTAAATGCTATTGTTGATGAGTATAATAAGGCTCTCGAGCACCTAGATCTGAAGGAGAAGATCATCAAAGAATTGGAAGAACAACTTGAAGCGAAAAATAAACTTGTTGAAAGTTTCTCCAAGCCCAAGACTATCCTTCCTCTGGTTACTGAATTCTCAACACAGGCCAAAGGTGCTGGCTTAGGCCATGTTGGTGCTCCTAGTAAATCCTATAGGAGAAATAAGGCTCAAAGATAGAATAAGGCGGCCAAGAAAACTTTGGACAAAGAGAAGGGGAAAGCTCCTCTAGAACAAACTTCGTTCAAAAAGGTTATCCTTCCAACGAACGAGTTTGATCTTGACTCGTCCTATGGTCACTTTGTCAGGCCTACTCATATAGAGCCCAAGTCTAGGTACCAAGGATGGACTCGTACTCGGAACTTTGGCGAAAGTTTCTTCAAGGCACCTTATGATGAGATTAATCTTCAGAGCTATGGCCCATATAATCATGGTCATAATATCAAGAAGGCACCAAAAGTAAAGCCCATTGTGGAAAAGCCTCTTAAGGAGAAGAAGCCATGTGAATGCAATCACCATGAAGCTTCTACCTCCAAGAATGATTCCCCTACTAGACCACACTCTCTAAAGGTCAAGAAGGAGAAATTTAGGCAAAGATACAATAGGTTTGATTGTTGGTTCTGTGGCAAGGTTGGTCACTTCGCCATTGGCTTCTGGTTTAACTCCAGAAATTATCTAACTCCTCAGGTTAACAATGTGAGAAAGACCGCTCATAATGTTAATACATATAGGGGGAGTAAGATAATAAGAGACCAAGGACCCAAACAAATTTGGGTTCCTAAGGCAACTTGATTTCCTTTTGCAGGAATGTCCATAGGCCACCAGAAATCCTATTTGGTATTTGGACAGTGGATTCTCTCGGCATATGACCGGGACAAGAAGCCTTCTCCAGAATTACTCACTAGTCATGAACGGGCCAAAGGTCATCTTTGGAGGTTCTGGCAGAGGAATTACTAAAGGCTACAGTATGATTACCAATGACTGTGTATCCTTTTCGAATGTGGCTTTTGTTGAAGGATTGGAACACAATCTCATAAGCATAAGCCAACTCTGCGATAAAGGATACATCGTAGAATTTCATGCAGACAAGTGCTTGATAAAATCGGTAGATAATCTGGAAATGATTCTATCAGGCACTCGTAGTAGGAAAATTTTTTGTTTGAATTTTATTTGCATAGACTCTTCTACACTAGTGTGTCTTTTGGTAAAAGATAGTGCGTCTCTTGGTGACCAATGACACAAGAGATTAGCATATATTAATTTCAAAACTATTAATAAATTATTTTCTCTTAATTTAGTACATGATGCCCAAAATGTCAAGTGCGCTAAAGATAGACCTTGTCACGCATGTGTAAAAGTCAAGCAAATAAGGGTTACCTTTAAAAGCATTATTGGCAAAGACTCTAATAGGTGCTTACACCTACTTCATTTGGACTTGTTCGACCCACTACAAGTTAGAAGTTTGGGAGATAAGGATTATACATTGGTTATTATTGATGATTACTCGCACTTTGCGTGGGTGTTCTTTCTAAAACACAAGTCAGATACTTTTGACATCTTTATAAAGTTTGTGAGGCAGATCCAGAATGAATACAGCTGTTCCGTAGTCAAAATCAGAATGATTACTCGCGCTTTGCGTGGGTGTTCCACTATTTTGTCAAAGATTACTTTGCCCCAGTCAGTCCTTTTGGAATGAATGACTCTTGTCATGAGCTCAAACATTTTTCTGGAGATTTTATCATGAGACCCTGTCTTGTAGAGTAGTGCCTTACCAATCACATCAGCCAGAAACTTGCCCTTGAGATTCATCTCCTTTCTTAGCACTGATCTAGTGGTGTGCTTTGAAAGCCCACATAACTTGATGGCAACCATTACATCATCCTGATAAAGTTCCTCTTCTTCATCTGACGGCCTGAACTTAGACAGACGCAGAGCCTTGCTCAATATTTTGGGGGTAATCTTGATCTTTTGTCCGCTGATGGATGACTTGATTTTATTAGAGGAAGAGTCGACTGTATCATTCGAGTAAAACTCAAGTACTTCTTTCTTCTAAAGCAGACTTGTCTCTGAAAGAACGTATTCTAAGTCAGCGACCTGCAGCAGATGGAGAATGAGATGTAGCTCCTCTAATGCATCCTTGAACCAATTTATTACTAACTCTGATCCCTCGAATATGAAATCTAATCCTCTTGGCGTCATTACTTCTCTGAAATTCTGCAAATTTTTCAAGCTTTCGTCGTAGGTTTAGAAAGGCGTAAGGGCTAAGAATAGTGTATTTTGTTCTAAGCACACACCCTTATATTTATACTATTCTCTTATTTGAGAATGTGGAGAGGTGCGTACCTAATACGATGATCACGAGGATATCAATGACTGAGATTAATCCTGTTAGTTAGATGTAAATAGAATTCCCTTGCTATGTGCGTTTAGTGGACTCGACGCACTCGACTCACTCGACGCACTCTATGCACTCAATGCATTCGATGCCTAGGAACTTAGATTCAACCCATTTGATGCTTGGACACTAAGTCCATTTCATTTTTGTTATCCTATAGAAATTAATACTAACTATAACAAAAAATTCATGAAGAACTACTGAAGCTATACTAAGTTCATCATACCCAATTCAAATTTGAAGGTGTTGAACTTGACTTCATCTAGTGGCTTGGTGAAGATATCAGCCACTTGCTTGTTAGTGGTGACAAACTCAAGATTGATATCCTCACATTCCACATGCTCTCTAATTAAATGATACCTAATCTCTATGTGCTTAGTTCAACTATAGAAGACAGGATTCCTAGCAATAGAGATTGCACTAGTAGAATTATAAAACATAGAAGTTCTACTTAGCTTTGGATTGTAGTCCTAGAGCTGATGCTGGATCCATAGCAGCTGTGCATAATAACTACCAGCTGAGATGCATTCTGATTTAGCTGTTGATATTGCAACACTTGTTTGTTTCTTGCTGCTCCAAGATACCAATCTTCTTCTTAGAAATTGATAGGAGCCAAAGGTACTTTTCCTGTCTTCTATGTAACCTGCAAAGTTTGCATCTGATTACCCAATTTGTTCAAAGTCATTATTCCTAGGGTACCAAAGAATAAGATTAGGCGTGCCCTTGAGATATCTCAAAATTCTTTTTGCTGCAGAATAATGAGATTCCTTAGGGCAAGCCTGATATCTAATGCAACCACATGTAGCATACACAATGTATGGTCAACTAGCAATTAGGTAGAGGAGGGAGCTAATTATGCCTCTATACAAGGTTTCATCAACAGGTTTCCCTGAATTATCCTTGTCTAATGACACATTTGACCCCATTAGAGTTTTCATTTTGGAGGCACTCTCCATTCCAAATTTTCTAATAAACTCCTTGGTGAAATTAGAATGAGAGATTAATAGAACATCATCTAATTGTTTTACTTGGAGGCCCAAGAAGTACATTACTACACCCATATTGCTCATCTTAAATTTCCCTTACATAAATTTTATAAACTTTTTGTAGATGACATCATTAGTAGACCCAAAAATTATGTCATCTACATAGATTTGGACTAGGATGATCTTACCCTTGACTTTCCTAGGAATAATGTCTTGTCTATCTTTCCCCTTGAGAATTTATTCTCATTGAGAAAGCTAGACAGAATTTCATGCCATGCCCTAGGGGCTTGCTTCAACCCATATAAAGCTTTTCTAGGCTTAAATACATAATCAGGAGAGTTAGAATTAACAAAACCTAAGGGTTGCTCAACATAGACATCTTCTTTTAGGTCACCATTTAGGAAAGCTGACTTTACATCCATTTGGTAGACTTTGAATCCTTTATGTGCAACATATGCACGGAACATTCTTATAGCTTCCAATCTAGCTACTAGTGCAAAGGATTGATCAAAATCAATACCTTCCTCTTGTCTATATCCCTTGGCATCCAGTCTAGCTTTATTCTTTATTATAACACCATTTTCATCAAGTTTATTCATGTAGATCGACTTGGTTCCAATGATGTTATGTCCTTATAGTCTGGGAACCAACTTCCAGACCTTGCATCTCTTGAACTGGTTCAATTCTTCTTGCATAGCCACAATCCAAAATGGGTCTATGTTGGCATCTTCAAACCTTTTAAGTTCAAATTGAGACAGAAAGCTAGAGTACATAGCAATGTTGAGGCTTCTGCTCCTTGTTGTAACCCTTTGGCTAGCATCTCCTATGATCTGATTTCTGGTATGATCCCTCAAATGCCTAACAATATTAGGCATTCTTTTTTTAGCATCATGTTCTTCAATGGTTGGGTCTAGCTAGTCTTTACCAATGTATAGTGAACTTTGTCCTTCTTCAGGAATGCATGCACCATCTTTTTATTCTTGGACAGTTGGAGGAGTGTCCTTGTTGGTTAGTTTATCCATCTCCAACTCTACACCTGTAGATCTTGAGGAGCTAGGCAACTCACTTTTAATCATGGATGATTCATCAAAGACTACATTCACAGACTCTTCTATAACTTGATTTTTCAAGTTGTTGACCCTATATGCTTTGCTATGATTGCTGTACCCAACAAATATTCCTTCATAGGACTTGGCAGTAAACTTGGTCAAGTAGGACTTCCAATTATTGAGCACAAAGCACTTGCTTCTAAAGATCCCGAGATAGGCTAGATTTGGTTTCTGCCTTTCATAATCTCATAGGGAGTGTTCTTGTGATACTTGTTGATAGACGCTCTATTCAAGACATGACAAGTAGTGTTCACTACCTCATACCAAAAGTATTCTGGGAGAGAAGTGTCACTGAGCAGTGTTCTGCCAACTTCTATGAGAGTTCAATTTTTCCTCTCAGCTATCTCATTTTGCTGGGGTGTTCTAGGAGAAGAAAACTCCTGATGAATCCCTTATTCTTTACATAACTTTGTCATGCTATCAGATTGAAATTCAGTACCATGGTAACTTTTGATTTTGACTACAGAACTGCTCTTTTCATTCAGAATTTGCCTAATAAAGGTCATACAGATGTATATGGTTTCAGACTTTTCTTTAGAAAGAAAACCCAAGCAAATATGGATTAGCCATCAACTATCACAAGTTTATAGACTTTCCTACCTAGACTGTGAACTGGCATAGGACCAAACAAGTCTATATGCAAGAGGTAAAAACATCTCTCAGAATCCTTGGCCCAAATGTTCTTAAAGGATGCTTTGGTTTGCTTACCCTTTTGACATGCAGAGCAAATGCCCTCCTTGATGCATCTTATATTGAGTTTATTTCTGACTAGCCCTTCACTAAACAACTTGCTAATTTTCTTGTAGTTCAAGTGAGCAAGCCACTTGTACCATTGCACACAATGAAAGACTTTCTCATTTATTACCAGACATACTGCTGAGTCTGTACTTAAACATAAGAAAGTTTAAACAATATATATTTCCACTCCGAGTGCCTGTCAGAATGACCTCTTTATCAGACACTCATCCTTATGTAAGTTAATGACATAGACAATGTCACATAATTGGCTTATGCTAATAAGATTATGTTGCAATCCTTCCACATAAGCTACTTTTATGATGGAGACTATGTCATTGGTGATCATACCATAACCTTTGGCGACTCCTCTGTCTGAACCTCCAAAGATCACCTTAGGTCCATTTTTCACAGGAGTATAATCCTTCAGGTTACTCCATGTTCCAATTATATGTCTGGAACATCCACTGTCCAAGTACCATATTGGTGCATCGATACTTGGACTATCCTGCAAACACAGTTTAGTTTACCTTAGGAACCTAAAAGGGTTGGGGTCCTTGGTTCTTATTAGCTTGAAACTAAACATTTATACCCATAACACTTCTAACAGGAAGACTCACTCTTGTCCTTGGCACAATAGGTTGTGCCAACAATCTATGGCAAATTGACCCACTTTACCACATCACCAACATTCATGAATGTTGTATCTCCTCTTCTGAACAATCTTTAAAGTGTATAAGTTATTAATAATTGTCTGTTAAGAGAAGAGAGTTGTAGCCTTTTTCTTGTTTCTTTCAACAATAATCTGACTGAAGAAGAGTCTTGTAACATCCCATTTCTGGCTAGACCCCCCGGGAGGGGTTTTTCCATGACTAGGTCATGACAAAACCCTAGGAAAAACAAAAGACCAAGAGAGCTTAGGAAGAAAGGTGAAAATCACCTTGGTCTGCAAATAGTAGGTCAAACTTGCTTAAGATAACATTAGGACTTGGGTGTTGAGTGCGTCGAGTGCACTTAATGCCATAAGCAGAATGGCGTTGAGTGCACTGACCGCACTCAACGCCATCTCTCAGGCGGGTTGGTGTTGAGTGCGTCGAGTGCACTCAACGCCATAAGTAGAATGGCGTTGAGTGCACTGAATGCACTCTATGCCATCTTATAGTCAGGTTGGCGTTAAGTGCGTCGAGTGCACTTAACGCCATAAGTTGAATGGCGTTGAGTGCACCGACTGCACTCAACGCCATCTGGTGTTGTCTGGATGGCGTTGAGTGAGCTGAGCTCACTCAACGCTGTAGACTGGATGGCGTTGAGTGATCTTAACTCACTCAACGCCATAAACTTGCAGGCGGATTGGCGTTGAGTGCGTCAAGTACACTCAACGCCATAAGTTAAATGGCGTTGAGTGCACTAACTGCACTCAATGCCATCTGGTGTTGTCTAGATGGCGTTGAGTAAGCTGAGCTCACTCAATGCCGTAGACTGGATGGCATTGAGTGAGCTCAGCTCACTCAACGCCATAAACTAGACAACGTTGAGTGCATGGACTGCACTCAATGCCGTCTGCTAAGGCCTGGAATGGTGTTGAGTGAGCTGAGCTCACTCAACGTCATAGTTTGGATGGCGTTGAGTGAGCTGAGCTCACTCAACGCCATAGTTTGGATGGCGTTGAGTGAGCTTACCTCACTTAACGCCATAAGCTAGACGGAGTTGAGTGCATAGACTGCACTCAACGCCACCTTGAGTAGGCTGGATGGCGTTGAGTGAGCAGAGCTCACTCAACGCCATAATCTGGATGGTGTTGAGTGAGCTGAGCTCACTCAACGCCATAGTCTGGGAGGGGCATTCTGGATGTCATTGAGTGAGTAGAGCTCACTCAATGCCGTATCCGGGATGGCGTTGAGTGAGCAGAGCTCACTAAATGCCGCAACATGGATGGCGTTGAGTGAGCAGAGCTCACTCAACGTCATTTTACTTAGAACTTTTCTGACAGGATTTTTGGCTGTGTGCTGGTTCAGTTGAACCGCGCCGGTCTAGGAAGTGGGCCGTTTTCTCTTATTAAGACTTAGTTAAGCCTTAATTTAAATGTTGACCGGTCAAGTATGCCACGTGGACTGACGAATTTGCAAAGAAGAGCGGTTATGGCCATGGCCGAGAACCTGCTATCATGGCCGTTAATGGCACTTGACGCCTTGGAAGCCCTTCCCCTCCCCTTTTACAGCTTGATTAACCTCCTCTAGGGAAGAGGAGGAGTTTCCATCCGTTAGCTTGCTGGACAGAGCCATTTCTAGCCCCCACCACCATGGCCGAACCAAGCTTTAATGGACCATTAATGGACATTGAAGTTTTGGCCTTTCCCCTCCTTAACCGAGCTCTTAAACAAAATCAGAGGCCCAAGAGGAAGGTTTCCCAGCCTTTACCTGAAGCTTTAGAGCCCTCCCACCATGCTATTTCAGAAGCCGAGCGGTGCCACCAACGGAAATGGCTTTCCATCGATCTGCACACCTCCATCCCGCGAACAAGGTCCTCCCCTCCACTCTCTCTCTCCGGGTAGATCTTAGCCTTCTTTATGATTAAGAATCGGGCTCAACTGAGCCCGATCGGGGGGAAGCTTCTCTTCCTAGTTTTCCTGCAAAATTTTAGTGCTCGGGTTCGCCGGATTCCGCCTCTCCGGCGGCCGCGCCGCCGCCCGGCGATGGCCACCACCTCAACGGAGGTGGTGGTGGCGGTGGCCCACCAGGGAGGAGGCTGGATAGCCGGCGGCAGCGTCTGGAATGCACTCCAGGTCGGGCTAATCTTGGCCCTTGGCTGGAGGAAGAAGAAGACCCAGCACTGTTGGATCTGCTTCAAGATTTGTGCTGTTTAATTAATCTTTTTTCTTTTATATGAATTTTCTGTACTAGAATATCAGTCACTTTAGAAAATTTGTGAAAAATACTTAGATGCTTTATATGAAGAAATGGTCAACATATAGTTTGTAGGCCTATGGGTCGACTTTATTTTAAAATTGATTCGGGTCAATTTGGTTGACTGGTTTGACCAGTGCACCTCTTTTGGTGGGATCTATACCTAGATCTAGGCAGAGACTAAAATGTGTGCCCACCCTTCATCCCTTGTACAAATGATCTTAAATTTGGGCAGGGAGTCTACCCTAGCTATACCTAAAGCCTGTCCAAAAATGGGAATTGTTGTAGAATGTTTTTCTATAGTTTTTAGAAAAATTTAATAATCTTAGGGTAAATTAATTAGATGGCTTATTGACTTCCAAACCCTCCCAAATTTTGATGAGTGGTCTCTGGGTTCATCATAAGGCTCTGTATAATTTTTCATCTCATTAGGAGATGTTTTAGATTGGAAATGAACAAACCTAAGGTTTGCCCTATTAAGGGGTTTTTAGGTCAAAAGTGCACTTTGAGATTTGAGTGGTCAAATCACCTCAACAGAGGCTGAGATTTTTACCACTGACTAGGAATGCTCTCTAGCACCCCCTCATGGAGTTTGAGGTGGATTTGGGTACATTTTCCTTAGGACCCAAGGCCAAACCCTAAGGATGGTTCTTGGTGGTTTGTGAAGGGCAAGTGATCAAATGCCTGGTTATATTTTGAAACTTGGTAGAGAGAATTCTAGGGTAGCTAGAATCCTCTTGGAGAAATCTAAATGGATTTTTAAAGTAAATAAGTCCCTCAAAAACCTAACCCTAGTTTAGGGCACAAAACTTATAGAGATAGAAAATGTCATCAAAACTCACTGAACAGTGATGGGATTTGGGTAAAGTAGTTTTTAATGTTAGTACAAGCTCTGGAGATTTTATTATGAATTTAGGATCATTATTTTGGATACTTCATTAACAATTTTGTAGTTTGTATTATTTACTTAGAAATTTATTGTGCAGAAAATACTTTCTGTAAATTGATGAACTTTAGGCAGAGGACTTTTTATCATGTTTTAGAGCTCTGTGAATTTTTATGGGATTTTTAGAAGTTTAATTCTAGGGCTTGCTTCATTAAGTATTGTTTCTTATAAATACTTGATTAAATTATTTTGGTGTCTAGCTAGCCTGTAAAATTATAATCTTTGCACAATGACCTTTTCTGTACCATATTAATATTTAGTAATTTTTCTACAATTTTATGATGAGTAATTTAAGTACTTCCTCTTTGCATAGGATTAATGGGATTATAATGGATAAATTAATTAGAGGCTAAAAACTTTCTGTAAAATCATGAAAATTAGTATTTGATGATACCTTGTTGCTATTTAGTGATCATAATTTTTGGGTGGCCATTACTTGAGAGAATCATGTAGTTCATGTTTAAATTACCCATGGCCAATCTCTTGGGAAAATTAAATAAATATCAGATTAATTAGGAAAATTATAATTTTCTAGATTTCGGCTAATTATGTCATGATAGACCTCCAGTAAATTTTATAGGAGATTTGGAAGACAATTTGGACTACCTCCCCTTGTATACCTCATATAGCTTAGGATTGCCTGTGTTTAGTAAAAACTGCCGAAATCATATAAGTTGCAGGATGAACTTAGAGGATTTGGGTACTTGGATAATAGTTTGGAGATGTGTATGTATGCATCCTCAGTAACCAAGATGAGGATAGGTTGGTAGGTTGTCGAGTCATAAGAGGTGCTCGGGACCGACGAAAGATCGTCCTTCCCGGTGGGAGAGAAAGAGTCTTAATACACTAGGGTTAGATCCAAAGTAATTTGAATGGGATCGAGTAATGGGTAATAACCAATAAAAATAAGTGCCTTACAAAAGGGAATAATGGGCTTCAGCTACCATCATAGTTCTTAGTGCCCTTTGAGAGCCCTTCACAGGGAATACCGGGGGCAGTCCTGGGCTAACGTAAACCGTAGGAATAATAAACTAAAAGAACAACTAGTATAACTAAGGTTGCACATTCACACACCCAGGTAGTTAGGGAGGTAGATTAGGTTGGTTTGATTGTCATTCAGTCGGTAGTTTCTGAAGGTAGATTCACGGACGGGACAGTCCAGGGAGCCGAGGGCTCGAGGGCTCGAGGGTTTAAATACATAATAAGGTGGTGGGTCTTCAGTATTTGACTGTCGTTCACACCGAAGTCGGTACGTAGACTCGGCGGTGTGGGACACTTAGCCAAAGAAAGTCTGGTGGATACAGCCATCATTAGTACGCGGATACTCTAGGTTGTGTTCTTCTAGGGGCGTACGGAAGGGCTAGGCCTGGTAGTGTGGATACCCGTCTAGGAGTGGGGAGCCCGACCCACTGTCTCCGTTTACCACTATAGAGGTTCCTGGGAGTGAAGCTAGCTGCCCGAATAGAGGGAACTAAAGGTCTGTGCGCATAGAGTCGTGTGCGTGAGTTGCACTTGCATGAATCATGTCATAGCATATCACTACACTCATATTTGCATACAATTGACACCCCAATGTATAAATCGGTATTGGACTTTTTATATGATGGGAGCCTTGCAAAAGACCCCTTAACTTATAAGTTTGTATGGGCATTCATATAAGTTAAGGTTACTTACTTACTTACTTGTTTTCTATTTGTCTTCTTATGATAATACTACTTACCACATGTCTACTTTACTACTCACTACCGTAGAACTGCTAGATGTACTCTATTTTAATTAGTTTTTTATACACCATGAACAATTGTTAGACTAGTTCCACTGTCATCCGTTTGATTATTATCCAACATTGTAGCTTCCCTTTCCTCCTCTCCGCTCGGTGCTTAGGATCCGTGGGGGGAGGGGTAGGGGATGATAGGGCTTAGTCTTTATGACTAATGGTTTTCGAACCACAACATTATAGGAGCTTCAAATGGGAGACAGGGGACAGCAGTCCAGGGACCAGCACCAGCGGAGTACGGTGCGCATGGAGGTGGGACAGTCTAGTTCCGGAGCGCCTGTGACCAGCTCCGTGAGTGTTTAGTATTTTTATAACTTCCGCGATGAGTGATTTGTAGTGAGGACTCTGATGTACCGGGATGAGCCCATTTATATATTTCATCTGTACTGTTCTTTTGCAGTACTTTATATTATTATATATTGATGAACTTGTTGTGATTTCTATTCATTTACAATTTTGTGGATATGTTTACATTCAGTGTATACTTAATTCTCTCTCCTTGTGATCGAAAAAAGGCCGGCAGAATTGGCATTTTGTAGTGGCGGCCTTCCCGTGAGTCGGTGCCACCACAAAGCGGCAATTCTGGGCTAAGACCCCGGTGGTTGAAAAAGTAAAAAAAACGGGGTTCTTACAAGTGGTATCAAAGCAGACCTCGATCGAAAGAGAAGTAGTCCACAAACCTTGGGCCAACCCCGTACGAGCTTAGTTTGCGGACAAACTAGAAGCGGAAGCAGTGGTGTGCCCATAAGGGAAATCACATGTGAAAGTCCATCCTACCCCCTTTCTTATATTCCATTCATACGCTATCTAACAAATGGAATTTTTACTTGTAGCCTGCGACGAACCCTATATCACAGCAGGGGACACCTCAGGCTCCGAATGTGGTCCCATCTCCGCCGGCACCAGCTCCATTCCAGCAGACGGAGATGGGGCAAACACTGACGGCCATTCTGGAGGCCTTCAGAGCTCAGCAAGCCCCGGCTCCACAGCCAAACCCCGGGGCCAACTGGATGAGCATCTTCCGGGAACTTTCCCCTCCATCCTACCTGGGGACGGAATCGGCAGTACGCACTAAGGAGTGGTTAGATACCATTTATGAGATGCTTGCGGGGATCCGATGCCCCACTGAGGAGGCAGTTGCTTTGGCGGTCTCCTCCCTGGAGTCACACGGAAAGAGGTGGTGGAAGTCACAGTTGGACACCACCTTTGCGGGTATGGATTGCGCAGATATTACTTGGGAGGAGTTCAGAGCAGCGCTCCTGGGACATTTCGTACCTCAGTCGGCGAGGGATGAGCTGGAGGATAGGTTCCTGCGGTTGAGGCTGGGGAACAGGACGGTACTGGAGTATTATCAGGAGTTTACTCACCTGGCCCGCTATGCGGACGCTTATTAGTTTGACGATGCTGGCTATGCCAGGAGGTTTTACAAGGGGCTGCAAGATGACATAAGACAGGCCCTCCTCTTCATCTCAGAGGGGAGTCTTGCCAGGATTCTGGAGATGGCTAAAAAGAGAGAAGGGGATCAGCTTACAGTCAAGAGCTGGAAGAGACCGACTGACGATGCAGTGATTGGAGGTTGTAGAGACCGTCCTCGAGGCCAGGTTATTGGGGAGAGAAGGAACGGGGATCAACCTTGTTAGTAGATTGGGCAGGAGCAGAGGAGTCAGGGGGTATTGGCTCCCCAGCCTTTACAGATGTTGGAGATGCCAAGGACAGCAGAGCAGGCACCGGTATGCTTTCAGTGCAATCAGCCGGGGCATATCAAGAGGAACTGCCCTATGAGGCGAGCACCCCCACCAGCACATCAGGGCGCCCCACCTCCCCGGCAGTTTGGCGGCCGAGGACACGATCGAGGACGAGGATATCAGGGCTGAGGCCACAGGCCAGAGAGGGAGCAAGTGTATGCTCTAGACCTGACACAGCCCCGGAACCCGGAGCAGGTTATCGCAGGTATGTCAGTACTTTTAAAGTTTCTTCCTATGAACTAGTTTTTCTAGACATAACCTAGTTAAAAATTAAGAGAAGACAATTATAACAAGAATACTAAGACATTTAATTACCTCAGGCATAGTCTTCATTAGCGGCAAGCCCGCTCACATGCTCTTCGACACTGGTGCTTCACACTCATTTGTGCCGGAAGATTTCATGAAAGGATTGGCAGGCGTGGAGCCATTCACCGAAAAGATGATGAGGGTGCGCCTACCCGATGGATAAGAGCTAATGACCTCTACTCATTGCAATATGGAAGCGGAGATCGGCGGGAAGGCGTTTGAGGCACCAGCGACGATTCTGAAGATGCCAGATTATGATCTGATCCTGGGCATGACTTGGCTATGCTGGAACCATGCCTAGATCGGCTGCATGGCGAAGAGGATCACCGTGAGGCACGGGGACTCCTTAATTGTTATCGAAGGTATTATACCAGCACCCCGCACCTTATTATCATTTGTGCAGGCCATTAAGGCCCATCTGCAGGGGGAAGAGGTTTATCAGGTCCTTTTTGAGGCGGTCGTGGCCAAGGACTCCATTTCAGATATTCTAGTAGTGCGGGACTTCGCCGACGTATTTCCGGAGAAGCTACCAGGGCTACCCCCGCACCGAGAGAAGGACTTTCAGATTCAGCTTGTACCAGGGGCTAAGCCGATATCCAGAGCTCCCTATCGAATAGACCCAAAGGAGTTGGTGGAATTTCGAAGCCATCTTCAGGAGTTAGTGGAGGCCGGGTTCGTTCGGCCTAGCTCTTCACCATGGAGAGCTCCGGTGTTATTCGTTAAGAAAAAGGACGGAACCCTTCGGCTGTGTATAGATTACTGGGCCCTGAACAGGTTGATGGTCCGGAATACTTATCCCTTGCCAAGGATAGACGAGATATTTGACCAGTTGGAGGGAGCCCATTGGTTCTCAAAGCTGGATCTGAGGTCGGGGTACTACCAGCTTCGCATTCGGGAGGAGGACATCCTGAAGACGGCCTTCAGCAGTAGATATGGTTTGTACAAGTTTACCGTGATGCCTTTCGGTCTCACGAATTCACCCTCCGCATTCATGAACTTGATGAACCGGGTGTTCGAAGAGTATCTGGATTTCTTTGTTATCGTATTCATCGACGACATCCTTATCTATTCAAGGACAGAGGAGGAGCACGCGAGACATCTGGCCTTGACCATAAAGAAGCTGCGGGAACATAAGATGTATGCCAAGTTCAGCAAGTGCCAGTTCTGGCTAAAGGAGGTGGCCTTTTTGGGCCATGTCATCAGTGGAGCAGGACTGGCAGTAGATCCGGCGAAGGTCCAGGCAGTACGGGATTGGCCACCACTAAAATCGGCCTCGGATGTTCGAAGTTTCTTAGGACTTGTCGGTTATTACCAGAAGTTCGTAAAGGGGTTCTCTCAGATTGCCCTCCCTTTTACGTCTCTGACGAAGAAGGAGTCCCCTTTTATTTGGACGCCACGATGCGAATCTGCTTTTTAGGAGCTGAAGGATCGTCTTACCTCGGCTCCCATCCTTGCTCTTCCGTCAGGGAAGGAAGGATTCTAAGTGTACACAGATGCTTCTTATCAGGGGATGGGTGCCGTTCTGATGCAGAACAGGCGCGTAATCGCCTACGCCTCCCGTTAGCTGAAGCAACATGAGCAGAACTATCCCGTGCACGATTTGGAGATGGGGGCAGTCATTTTTGCTCTTGAGATTTGGCGACACTATCTCTACGGAGTACATTGTGATATCTTCTCAGACCATAAGAACTTGAAATACGTAGACACATTGAAGGAGTTAAACATCAGGCAGAGACGCTGGGTGGAGTTTCTGTCGGACTACCAGTATACTATGCACTACCATCTAGGGAAGGCAAACGTGGTCGCAGACGCTTTGAGTCAGAGAACGAGTACGTCAGGAGTAGACCCGCAGCTGATGGCCTTGGAGTTGGCTAAGTCATTTGAAGAGATGCAAATATCACTAGTGTCCGAGGATGATCCGGAGTTATACATGGAGTACCTAGGATCGATGATTACCACTAATTATATTCGGGATCGAATCAGAGATGGGCAGAAGCTGGATGTGAGAGCTGAGCCGATATTCAGGGCCTTGGAGGAAGGCACGGCAGGAGATTACTCTTTGAGGGATGGGCTCCTGTGTTTCAAAGGCAGGGTCTACAAACCGGCAGGAGGCCAGGTCCGGGAGGACATCATGACGGAAGCTCACTACAGCCGATACTCGGTACACCCGGGGATCACCAAGATGGTAAAAGATTTGAAGAGGACGATGTACTGGCCGGGTATGAAGAAGGACATTATGTACTTTGTGATGCATTGCGAGGCCTGCCAACTCGTGAAGGCAGAGTGTAGGAACCCGACAGGCTTGCTGCAGCCACTTCCGGTGCCGGAGTGGAAATTTGAGGATATAGCCATAGACTTCATACATGGGCTACCTCGATCCAGTGCGGGAAATGACTCAATCTGGGTGATAGTGGACAAGCTAACAAAGGTGGCCAGATTCATTCCAGTGGTGAAGGACGCCCTGGTTAGTGTATTAGTACGGAGGTTCATTGAGCAGTTTGTGCGTTATCATGGGGTGCCCAAGACTATCGTTTCGGATCGGGATGAGCGGTTCACATCCAGGGAGTGGAGGTCAGTCCAGGCCCATCTTAGTTCTCGGTTGACATTCAGCACGACCTTTCACCCTCAGACTGATGGGCAGACGGAGCGCACCAACCGTACACTGGAAGATCTTTTGCGCCTGTGTATTTATGACCGCGGTGAGCCTTGGGAGAGATTGCTGCCACTGGTCGAGTTTTCTTACAACAATGCACATCAATCCAGCATAGGCATGGCTCCATACGAGGCATTGTATGGAAGGAGGTGCAGGACCCCACTATCATTGGTTCAGGATGAGGATCCGCAGGCACTAGGCTCGGAGTTTGTGGGAGATATGGATGCTTAGATTAGATTGATCCGGGACAGGATGATGGAAGCCCAGAGCAGGCAGGCAAAATACTACGATACGAGGCATCGTCAGGTGGAGTTCCAGGTAGGAGACCGAGTTTTCTTGAAGATACGGCCGATGCACGGAGTCTCGCAGGTTCGCGGGTGGAAGAAGCTCAGTCCGAGATATATGGGGCCTTACATAATCCTGGAGCGGATCGACCCCTTGGCTTATAAACTGGAGCTACTGCCGGAGTAAGCAGGAGTGCATGACGTCTTCCATGTCTCCTCACTACAGAGGGCTCTACTACGCCCTGAACAGCTGATTTCCTCGATAGACGGCCCGGTGGACTCGGATCGGTCAGTCAACTTGGAGCCTATCAGGATCGATGACACGGAAGTGCGGGTCTTGCGACGTAAGAAGGTTCTATTAGTCAAGGTCCTGTGGAACAATCATGGGCAGGAGGAGCATACATGGGAGCCACAGGACTTGATGTGACAAAAGTATCCGGAGCTTTTCAGTCAGGTATACCCCACAACCCCTCCGGACGATCAATTTGCTTTCCTGTTTTAAACCAATAGGACTGAAATTTCAAGAATAGGGGCTAATCTTTTGTTTATTGGGGTATATACCTTGTCAATTGGACGAATTGGTCTTAGATTTGACTATCACCTTCAAACCGCACAAAGCAAACGTAGCGTAGAGATGTAAATCTTTCAACTCTCATGGGATGTTACAAGCTTCTTTCTCCCGATAGGAGCCCCCGTAGGCTTAACCTTGATTTCGGGGACAAAATCTTTGTTTTGTTTATTGGGATTTGTAACATCCCATTTCCGGCTAGACCCCCCCCCCCCCCCCCCCCGGGAGTGGTTTTGCCATGACTAGGTCATGACAAAACCCTAGGAAACCCAAAAGACCAAGAGAGCTTAGGAAGGAAGGTGAAAATCACCTTGGCCTGCAAATAGTAGGTCAAACTTGCTTAAAATAACATTAGGACTCGGGCGTTGAGTGCGTCGAGTGCACTCAACGCCATAAGCAGAATGGTATTGAGTGCACTGACTGCACTCAATGCCATCTCTCAGGCGGGTTGGCGTTGAGTGCGTGGAGTGCACTCAACGCCATAAGCAGAATGGCGTTGAGTGCACTGACTGCACTCAATGCCATCTTACAGGCGGGTTGGCGTTGAGTGCGTAGAGTGCACTCAATGCCATAAGTTGAATGGCGTTGAGTGCACCGACTTCACTCAATGCCATCTGGTATTGTCTGGATGGCGTTGAGTGAGCTGAGCTCACTCAATGCCGTAGACTGGATGGCGTTGAGTGAGCTTAACTCACTCAACGCCATAAACTTGTAGGCGGGTTGGCGTTGAGTGCGTCGAGTGCAATCAATGCCATAAGTTAAATGGCGTTGAGTGCACTGACTACACTCAATGTCATCTGGTGTTGTATGGATGGCGTTGAGTGAGCTGAGCTCACTCAACTCCATAGAATGGATGGCGTTGAGTGAGCTTAGCTCACTCAACTCCATAAACTAGACAGCGTTGAGTGCACGGACTACACTCAACGCCGTCTGCTGAGGCCTGGAATGGCATTGAGTGAGCTGAGCTCACTCAACGCAGTAGTTTATATGGCATTGAGTGAGCTTACCTCACTCAACGCCATAAGCTAGACGTCGTTGAGTGCATAGACTGCACTCAACGCCACCTTGAGTAGGCTGGATGCCGTTAAGTGAGCAGAGCTCACTCAACGCCATAATCTGGATGGCGTTGAGTGAGCTGAGCTCACTCAACGCCATAGTCTGGGAGGGGCATTCTGGATGGCGTTGAGTGAGCAGAGCTCACTCAACGCCGCAGCATGGATGGCGTTGAGTGAGTAGAGCTCACTCAATGCCATTTTACTTATAACTTTTCTGGCAGGATTTTTGGCTATGTGCTGGTTCAGTTGAACTACGCCGGTCTAGGAAGTGGGCCGTTTTCTCTTATTAAGACTTAGTTAAGCCTTAATTTAAATGTTGACCGGTAAAGTATGCCACGTGGACCGACGGTTTTGCAAAGAAGAGCGGTTACGGCCATGGCCGAGAACCTGCTATCATGGTCGTTAATGGCACTTGACGCCTTGGCAGCCCTTCCCCTCCCCTTTTACTGCTGGATTCAACTCCTCTAGGGAAGAGGAGAAGTTTCCAACTGTTAGCTTGCTGGACAGAGCCGTTTCTAGACCCCACCACCATGGCCGAGCCAAGCTTTAATGGACCATTAATGGCCATTGAAGTTTTGGCCTTTCCCCTCCTTAACCGAGCTCTTAAACACCATCAGAGGCCCAAGAGGAAGGTTTCCCAGCCTTTACCTGAAGCTTTCAAGCCCTCCCACCAAGCTATTGCAGAAGCCGAGCGGCACCACCATCGGAAATGGCTTTTCGTCGATCTGCACGCCTCCAGCCCGCGAACAAGGTCCTCCCCTCCTCTCTCTCTGCGAGTAGATCTTAGCCTTCTTTAGGATTAAGAATCGGGCTAACCTGAGCCCAATCGGGGGTGGGGAACTTCTCTTCCTAGTTTTCCCGCAAAATATTAGTGCTCGAGTTCGCTAGATTCCGCCTCTCCGGCGGCCGCGCCGCCGCCCGGCGATGGCCACCACCTCAACGGAGGTGGTGGTGGCGGTGGCCGGCCAGGGAGGAGGATGGATGGCCGGCGGTAGCATCTGGAATGCACTCTAGGTCGGGCTAATCTCGGCCCTTGGCTGGAGGAAGAAGAAGACCCAGCACTATTGGATCTGCTTCAAGATTTGTGCAGTTTAATTAATCTTTTTTCTTTTATATGAATTTTTTGTACTAGAATATCAGTCACTTTAGAAAATTTGTGAAAAATACTTAGAGGCTTTATATGAAGAAATGGTCAACATATAGTTTATAGCCCTATGGGTCTACTTTATTTTAAAATTTATATGGGTCAATTTGGTAAATTGGTTTGACCAGTGCACCTCTTTTGGTGGGATCTATACCTAGAGCTAGACAGAGACTAAAAGGTGTGCCCATCTTTCATCACTTGACCAAATGATCTGAAATTTGGGCAGGGAGTCTACCCTAGCCATACCTAGGGCCTGTCCAAAAATGGGATTTGTTTGAGAATGTTTTTCTATAGTTTTTCGAAAAATTTAATAATCTTAGGGTAAATTAATTAGATAGATTATTGACTTTCAAACCCTCCCAAATTTTGGTGAGTGGTCCCTGGATTCATCATAAGGCTCTATATAATTTTTAATCTCATTTGGAGATGTTTTAGATTGGAAATAAACAAACCTAAGGTTTGCCCTATTAAGGGGTTTTTAGGTCAAAAGTGCACTTTGAAATTTGAGTGGTCAAATCACCTCAACAGAGGCTGAGTTTTTTACCACTGACTAGGAATGCTCTCTAGCACCCCCTCATGGAGTTTGAGGTGAATTGGGGTAAATTTTCCCTAGGACCCAAGGCCAAACCCTAAGGATGGTTCTTGGTGGTTTGTGAAGGGCAAGTGGTCAAATGACCTGGTTATATTTTGAAACTTGGTAGAGATAATTTTAGGGTAGCTAGAATCCTCTTGCAGAAATCTAAATGGATTTTTAAAGTAAATAAGTCCCTCAAAACCCTAACCCTAGTTTAGGGCACAAAACTTGTAGAGATAGAAAATGTCATCAAAACTCACTGAATAGTGATGAGATTTGGGTAGAGTAGTTTTAATGTTAGTACAAGCTCTGGAGATTTTATTATGAATTTAGAATCATTATTTTGGATACTTCATTAACAATTTAGTAGTTTGTACTATTTCCTTAGAAATTTATTGTGGAGAAAATACTTTCTGGAAATTGATGAACTTTAGGCAGAGGAATTTTTTCATATTGTAGAGCTTTGTGAATTTTTATGGGATTTTTAGAAGTTTAATTCTAGGGCTTGCTTCATTAAGTATTGTTTCCCATAAATACTTGATTAAATTATTTTGGTGTCTAGTAAGCCTATAAAATTATGTTCTTTGCACAATGACCTTTTCTGTACCATATTAATATTCAGTAATTTTTCTACAATTTTATGATGAGGAATTTCAGTACTTCCTCTTTTGCATAGGCTTAATGGGATTATAATGGATAAATTAATTAGAGGCTATATACTTTCTATAAAATTATGAAAATTAGTATTTGACGATTCCTTGCTGCTATTTAGTGATCATAATTTTTGGGTGGCCATTACTTGAGAGAATCATGTAGTTCATGTTTAAATTACCCATGGCCAATCTCTTGGGAAAATTAAATAAATATCAGATTAATTAGGAAAATTATAATTTTCTGGATTTAAGCTAATTTTGTCATGATAGACCTCCAATAAATTTTATAGGAGATTTGGAAGACAATTTGGACTACCTCCCCTTGTATACCTCATATAGCTTAGGATGGCCTGCGTTTAGTAAAAACTGCCGAAATCATATTAAGCTGCATGATGAACTTAGAGGATTTGGGTACTGGGATAATAGTTTGGAGATGTGTATGTATGCATCCTCAGTAACCAAGATGAGGATAGGTTGGTAGGTTGTCGAGTCATAAGAGGTGCTCGAGACCGACGAAAGATCGTCCTTCCCAGTGGGAGAGGAAGAGTCTTAATACACTAGGGTTAGATCCAAAGTAATTTGAATGGGATCGGGTAATGGGTAATAACCAATAAAAATAAGTGCCTTGTGAAAGGGAACGATGGGCTTCAGCTACCATCATAGTTCCTAGTGCCCTTTGAGAGCCCTTCACAGGGAATACCGGGGGCAGTCCTGGGCTAACGTAAACCGTAGGAATAATAAACAAAAAGAGAAACCAGTATAACTAGGGTTACATATTCACACACCCCGGTAGTTAGGGAGGTAGATTAGGTTGGTTTGATTGTCATTCAGTCGGTAGTTTCTTAAGGTAGATTCACGGACGTGAAAGTGAGGATAGATACAACTCTAGAGGGGGGTGAATAGAGTATTCAAAAATTTGACTATCTACTCAACTCCCTTAGAGTTAATTTGCGGAAAGAGTTTATAGATATTTGAAAGCCTAGAGCCTAACACAAAGTGTGGTGCACAAGAGAAAGCTAACTGTAATTACAGTTTCAGCTTTAGTCCTATCACAGCAACTAGCAGTCCTAGTTATTTCTAATCACAACCACAGTGCAATAATTAAAGTAAGCAATACAGACGACACAAGAAATTTATAGTGATTCCCTCTAAATAGGTACATCCACTCTTCTACCACCTTGG
This sequence comes from Platanthera zijinensis, assembly GCA_039513925.1. Lineage (NCBI taxonomy): Eukaryota > Viridiplantae > Streptophyta > Magnoliopsida > Asparagales > Orchidaceae > Platanthera > Platanthera zijinensis. The sequence continues at coordinate 79,497,239 of CM077079.1, forward strand.
TAGGAATCCACTACAGGTTTTTGTTCAGGTGCCCTGCCACCAACTGATCTGGTTCAGGTAGATCAAGTAGACCCTTTGAGCTTTTGATCAGGAGCTCAAAATCCAACACAGGTTTTTGCCAAGGTGCCCTGCCACCAAGGTTCACTTTTGAAGGGTGTAATAACCCTTTTATAGGAGGGTGAGAGAGTTAGAATGTCTTCTCTATTGTTAAAACAAGATTAGAGAAGCAAGTGGATTGCACAGAGCTAAATAGCTCTAAGGAATCAAGGCTCCCCCTGGCTTAAAGAATATCCAGGAAGAAAGCCTTGCTTCAGGATGCAGGAACTCTTCTGAACTCTTGACAGAGAGCTGTCTTGAAGTTCTTGAAGGAGCAGCTTGAAGAAGACTCTTGATGTAAAATGATTGTTCTTCTTCAATCAGTTTTTCTTTCTTCTTCTTCTTCTTCTAGAGGCTCTGAGTGTGAATGTTCCTGGAAGCAGGATGAACTCAGGGTTGAAGAAGAATGCTGAAGAGAGTAGATCTTCTCAATTGAATGTGAAAGAATCTGAGAGCTGTTCTTCTTGTTTTGAATCTGTATATGAACAACAGTATATGTCTGTGTATGTGTGTGAACCTCTCTTTTTTTCTTCTTTCAAAAGAACTCTTTATATATTAGCCTCTGTAACAGCTCTAATCTTTATTTGAACTTTGTCTTCTTTTGAGATCTGCAATCTGGGCTACAAATAGCATAATACAAAAATATATCCTGCAGAAAGACATCCTATAAAGGGATAAAGCTTTCTGAGAAGCTGCATATCCAATCTGATAAAAGAATACTAGAGAAAGTCACATCAGACCAAACTCTTTACGGCCAGAGAAGACTTTTGTGTCTAACGGCTATAAAGGAAAGCATGGCAGATAAAGCATAAAGATATGTCAACTAATAAGACAAAAGACTTTGTCAGAGTAGAGCTTGACTTATGCATAAAGAATGGGGCAATGATTGCCTTGAAATGTCAGCATAAAATTAATGAAATAATCTTTAATAAAATATGCCAAATAAATAAGAAATAAATCACAGAAAAGAAGGAGTACAAAATTACTAACAGCAGACAAAAGATCATCGAACGATCCACAGAGATCGTCGAACGAACCACAGAGATCGTCGAACTATCAGAACAGATAGTCGAACGAAACAGATAGTCGAACTATAAAAGCAGATAGTCGAGCTATCAAAAAGATAGTCGAACCGTCAAACAGATAGTCGAACTATCAACATAGAGCAGATAGTCGAACTATCAAACAGATAGTCGAACTATCACAACAGAACAGATAGTCGAACTATCAGAGCAGATAGTCGAACTATCACAACAGAACAGATAGTCGAACTATCAGAGCAGATAGTCGAACTATCACAACAGAACAGATAGTCGAACTATCAGAGCAGATAGTCGAACTATCACAGCAAATAGTCGAACTATAAGAGCAGATAGTTGATAGACGATAGTCGAGCGCCGTTCGACTATAGTCGAACAGAAAACTAACTTAGCCAGATTTCACTGGAAAAGTGACAACTCTACAACTGAGGAATTCTAACCTAACAACTAACCTTTGATAATAGATAAATCTTGGGTCAAGAAACTAATTGAGAAGACTTAACACAAATCAAAACTAGGGTACCAACAATCTCCCCCTATTTGGGTCAAGTCTCTCAAAACAACAACAACAAACAAGTGCTATAAAATAGATGTAAAAACAACATTAACCGGTTAGGATCAAAGGTGTATCATATCATAAATAAGCATCAATTTGTATCAACCAAACAGATAAACAATCTGACAATAAATAAGAACTCAAACAACATCAGAGTCTGATTTGGAGACAGAAGAACCAGGAAGAAAAGAAATTTTTCTGTAAGGATCTGGAGCATCTTACTTTTAGGTCTTCAAGTCTTGTTCTCCAATAATCTTGGATTCTCCTGTTCTTGGCACTACAGCTTCTGGATGCTTTTCCATGTACTTTGAAGCATCAAAAACCTTAGGTCTGACCTGGAATCTATTTAGTTCCTTCTTTCTGAATTTTGACATTGTAGTTAAGCCTGTAACATCTTTTCCTTCAGCTCTGGCTTGTCTAATCTGAGCTGATCCAGCTAGTTCGAGAAATCTGGCCATCCTGAAATCAGGATTTAGATCTTGGCTTTCATATTTATTATCATCAGTTGGATCTAGAGGTTTTATGGTCTTGAATTTTGTAGAGAGTTCTAGCATACTTGCAGCTGGCTCTTTATTTTCTTGAATAACTAGAGAAGATGGAGGAGCAAACTCTGCATATTTTTTACTTGATTTTTCAGAGTAAATAATCCTTTTTCCTTTTGAATCTATTTTCTTTGTTTGAGCTGGCTTTTTGAATGGTATGCTTTTGCTTTCTTTAGGAGGTGATGCTTTTCTCTTGGGTTAAGGAGGAGGAGAAAAGGTTGGCTTCTGATATACTATCTCCTTCACTTGCTCTTTTGTATCAGCCTCTTGTCTTTGATGTACAGATTGAGATCTGCCTTGATATCCTGGATTAATTCTTCCTTGATGTGCTTGAGAGGGTGTGAATCTTGCAGAAGGAGCTAAGGGATTGGCAAATACATTTCCAGAGGCTCCTGTACTTGGAGGAGGAGGAGGAGGTCCTCTAGGAGTCCACTTGGGAGCTGGACTATCATATCCTTTGCTTTTCTTTCTCTGCTTTTGTTGGTTTCTAGATAGTCCCATCCAATGTTGATATTCTTTAGATTTGGGATCTATCCCTTTAAGTATGTAATAGGGAACATCATAGTCAGGATTTGGAGGAGGAGGAGCAGCAGCTTTCCTTTTTCTTTTTGCTAATTTCTTCTTCTTAGAACCTTCTGAATCATCAGAATCATCCTCATCATCAGAGTGAGATGATAGAGGTTGGTCATAAGGGTCCAAGATATCTTGATTAGCTTTCTCTTTTGCTTTCAAAGCAACTTTCTCTCTTTCCTCTTCTAAGGCATCTTGTGCCAGAAGGGTATCCAAATCAGGTCCTGGGGTGTCATCCCATAGAGTTGATTTCTCTTCTTATTCTTCAGTAATTGTCTTGGAGACCAGTTCATCTTGCACAGCTATCTGAGCTGGAGGAGTAGATACAGGTTCTTGAACAGTAGGTTCTTGAGATGGTTCCGGAGCTTCTAGATCTTCTTGATCTTCTTGCACTTGATCTTCAGGATTTCCCAACTCCCATAAATCATCTAGAAAGGAGGTGATGACTCCCTCTAGGTATAGAGCTACAATCGGAGTAGAGAATTCTTCAAGGCACACTTTGACAGCAAATTCTGCTTCCAATATAATATTAGATGCCCTCTGATCTGAGACTTGGGCTACTTGAATAGCTGCTGTGTCTGGAACTGTAACTGTAAGAGAAGTTGAATCTGCAGCTTTCAGGATTTCTTCTGAAGGAGTCTCTTCTGGAGCTTCAGCTGAGAGAGAGATCAGGGGAAGTCTTGAGACATCTTACTGGAACATCTCCCCCATCCTGATTTCAGTAGGTACTGAACTCAGGCCCCTAAATGAAGAGGGCTCAGCAGATTTGGAGAGGGCTGTGATGGATTGAGTAAGGGAAGAAATGGAAGAAACAAGAGGGGCAATTACTTCTTCAATCATGATTTTGATTGAAGGAGTAATTAGCTCCATAATGCTTGCAATGAAGGCTGGAGTTATTTCAAAGGATGGTGGGGGAATCACAGTAGATGGAAGATCATCAGGGACGGTGGTCTCCTGATGAGATATGTTTTGAACTGGAGACTGATGAGTGGATGATGGAAGATCAATATGATCTGGAGGTGTAAGTGGTGACTGAGGTGAAGTGGGTAGTATCTCAGAAACTAACAAATCAAAACTAGGATATGAAATCCCAGCAAGATGTGAGGGAAGTGGAGATGCTGGAGGTGATGCATGGAGAATAGTGGAGGAATCTAGTGGAAGAGAGACAGTAGATGTAGATGGCACTTCACTGAAAGTGGATGGTAATGCAGTAGATGTGGATGGCAATGCAGTAGAAGGTGGAATGGGGGGAATGGAAGAGCCTTCTTCAGGTAGGTGGGAAGTGACTGATATAGTCCTGGTGCTCTCAGATGCAGTAGGAGCAACCCCAGCTGGTGAGGGCTTCTGGATGTTCCTCCTCCACTTAACAAACAAAGTGGGATCCATCTTCTTACTAGCATTGATGGATGTAGCAACTGTACCCAACAGTTGAGGATATTTTTCTTTTAGAAATATTCCTATCACCCTTCCAAGAGTTACTTCCTTCTTGGAGTTCTTCTTCCTGATCAAATCAAACACTATACTTGCCCAATTAATCTCTTTCTTGTTTATAATGGCACACATCAAGGCAAACTGCTGCCTGGTGATGTTGTCATGAGCAGAGTGCTTACCCAATAGCACTTTTCCAACTAGTTCTGCTAAGAACTTTATCCTCATCGGGAAGTTTACTTTCAGTAACTTTGTAGGAATGCCCTCAGCATGTCCTAGCTCTACGAGCATTCTTCCATACTCTTGAGTATCTTGGTCATACTCTTCTTGACCATTCAATAATCCGAAAATATCAGTCAAAATGGCAGGAGTTAGGATTACCTCTTCCCCGCCTACTGTCCCGGTCATGGATTCGTCATTAGAAGATGATGAGAAAACCCATTCTTTAATCTATGGAATATTTATCTTAATCCTTGAGGACATCAGCTTTTCTAGTACTTGATCCTTGCAGAGCTGGAGTATCTCTAGAATCTCAACATCGCAGGTGCTGAACGAATCGAAATCCACGCTAAAACCAGCATCAAACTTCATCGTCGTCAGAAGAGCTGGAGCAATCGCCATCGATTTTGTCGGAGAAGACGAGAGAAGCGAAGAGAAGAAAGCGCGGGGCAGAGCTCAAGTAGAAAGACGGAATACGAAAAGACAAGCTCCGTCGACTACTAAAAGACGATCTCTTAACCTAGGTCGACGATCGTTTTATATTAAAACAGCAATCGTCGATCTATTTTAACCGATACTGGAAGCGATTGTCGAACGGTCATTCGACGATCGTCTCCTGAAGCAGAGTAGTCAAGTAATCGATCGACTATTTCTGTCTTCACAAGCACACAAGCCGTCGTCAACCATAGGTCGACGATAGGCTCGACCTATTTGACTATCGTCGAACGTCGTTTGACGATCTTCAAACAGATTTCAACAAGGCAGAAGTCACACTTAGTCTTTTCCATTTATCATGCCTAGTTGAACCAAAAAGAACAGAAGCTTCTGTTCATCTAAGGGCTTGGTGAAAATATCACCTCTCTGAAGGCTAGTGGATATGAACTCAAGGCTGATCTTGTTCTTTTCCACACAATCTCTTAGAAAATAATGTCTGATCTCAATGTGCTTGGTCCTAGAGTGGTGCACAGGATTTTGTGCAATGGAGATAGTACTGGTACTATCACACATGATTTTGGTGTTCTTGTGTGTGTACCCATAATCCAAAAGCTGGTTTTTAATCCACAGGATCTGTGAACAACAACTAGTAGCTGCTATATATTCAGCCTTTGTAGTTGAAGTTGAGACAGAAGCCTATTTCTTACAGAACCAAGGGACTAATCTCTCTCCCAGGAACTGACATGTTCCTGAGGTACTTTTCCTGTCAACTCTACAGCCAGCATAGTCAGAATCAGAGTATCCAATTAACTCAAATTCTGATTCAGTTGGGTACCACAGTCCTAAATTTGGACATCCCTTCAGGTATCTCAAAATTCTCTTGAGAAGAATCAAATGAGATTCCTTGGGGTTGACCTGGAATCTAGCACATAGGCATGTGGCAAACATTATATCTGGTCTACTTGCAGTTAAATACAATAGGGAACCAACAATGGCCCTATAGTTTTTCTGATCAACTGGCTTACCCTGATCATCAGAATCTATAACTATATTAGTAGCCATAGGTGTATGCATTGCTGAAGCATCAGCCATCCCAAACTTCTTTACCAATTCCTTGGCATATTTGGATTGAGAGATGAAGATGCCATCAGCATCTTGCTTTACTTGGAGACCAAGAAAGTAAGATAGCTCACCCATACTACTCATCTCAAACTTAGAATGCATCAGGTCTGAGAACTTTTTGCACAGTTTGGGATCAGTGGAGCCAAAAATAATATCATCCACATAAACTTGAACTAACAGGATGGTGTCCTTGTGGTGCTTAACGAAAAGGGTTCTATCAACTACTCCCCTAACAAAGTTGTGCTCTAACAGGAAACTAGCTAGAGTCTCATACCAGGCTCTAGGTGCTTGCTTAAGTCCATAAAGAGCTTTTTGCAACTTATAAACAAATGAGGGTTGAGTTGAAGAGACAAACCCAGGAGGTTGTTCAACAAACACCTCTTCCTTTAGCTCACCATTTAGAAATGCACTCTTGACATCCATCTGAAAAACCTTAAACTTCATATAGGCTGCATAGGCTAGAAAGATCCTTATTTCCTCTAGCCTTGCAATAGGGGCAAAGGTTTGGTCATAGTCTATACCTTCCTCCTATTTGTAGCCCTGAGCTACAAGCCTAGCTTTATTCCTTACAATAATTCCATTTGCATCCAACTTGTTTCTGAACACCCACTTGGTACCTATGATCAGTTGGTCTTTAGGTCTTCGAACCAAAGTCCATACTTTACATCTTTCAAATTGATTAAGCTCCTCTTGCATAACAATGATCCAGTGGGAATCTAGCTCAACATCTTTTATGGTGAGGGGCTCAACTTGTGAAAGGAAACAAACATGCATCACATCCTATCTTAATTGATGTCTTGTTTGCACACCAGCTGATAGGTCACCAATCACTTAAGATGTAGGATGATCTCTAAGTGTGACAATATCAGCAGGTGGGATGTAATCTTCAACAACAGTTTGGATTAATTCCTCTTGAGGAATTAGATCAACTATTGGTGATACAGCAACTGCTTCCACAGTGTTTTCATCACTGTCTGAATCAGTGATATGAAGAGTTGATAGAGGGAGAATCTCTTGAGTGACATCTTTACATGACTTAGGTACCTGTAATGAGCTTGAGGAAGGAGAAGTTTCCTTCTCCTTGTAAAACATCTTTGACTCATCAAAGGAAACATGCACAGACTCCTCAATTTTAGATGTTGATTTGTTAAACACCCTATAAGCTTTGCTTACTTGGTAATATCCAATAAAAATTCCCATTGAAGCTTTTGCTTCAAATTTTCTAAGGTATTCTTTGTTGTTATTGTGAATATACACTACACAACCAAAGACTCTAAAATAATTAATTTTAGGTTTCTTTCCTTTAAGCAACTCATAAGGAGTTTTACTCTTAAGTTTGTGTATAAGACATATGTTCAAGACATAATTAGCTGTGCTAACAGCTTCTGCCCAATAAGAGAGAGGAATGTTAGCATCTGCCAATAATGTTCCAGCAACTTCAATCGGGATTCTATTCTTCCTTTCCACTACCCCATTTTGTTGGGGAGTTCTAAGAGCAGAGAAGCTATGTTTGATACCTTCTTTCTCACAGAATTCTTGCATGAGAAGAGACTCAAACTCAGTACCATGATCACTTCTGATCAAGGCCACATGAGTAGAATACTCAGTCTGCACACATAGCAGAAAGTCTGTAAGAACTTTGAAGTTATCAGCCTTAGTTCTCAAAAAGAACACCCAAGTGAACCTAGAGAAGTCATCTACAATCACTAAAGTGTAATACTTCCCTCCTAGACTCTGTACATTTATTGGGCCAAAAAGGTCCAAATGTAATAAATACAGGATTCTAGGTGAATCACTTTTATTTACAGATTTAAAGGAATTTTTGGTTTGCTTGCCTAATTGACAAGCCTTGCATAGGCTTTCCTTCTTGTAGGGGCAAGAAGGTAAACCTCTAACAAGGTTGTATTTAGATAACCTAGATATATTCTTGAGGTTAACATGGCTAAGCCTCCTATGCCATAAGGTGTTGTTATTTGTTACTTCATTAAACAGGCAGATTTCAGATTGAGTTGAGTTAAAATCTACTAAATAAATATTACCCTGTCTAATGCCTACTAACACTACATTACTATTTAAAGTAATATTATAGAGAGTGTTAGTGAAAGATACCTGATAACCTGCATCACATAACTAGCTTACTGAGATTAGGTTGTGCTTCAGTCCAGTTACATATGCAACCCTTTTGAATGTTACTGCTCCAATGGTAATCCTACCATATCCTTCAGTTTGACCACAGCTGGAATCCCCAAAGATCACCTTTGGTCCAAGCTTGGCCTTGTATCTTGACAGATTTTCTTTGTTTCCTGTCATGTGTTTGGAACAGTCACTATCCAAATACCATTTATCTTTAGTAATTGGATAGGTCTTCACCTGCAAATTAAACAGTTAGACATTATGGACCCAGACAACCTTGGGTCCATTATTCTTCACATAATGAAAGCTTGAAATAAAAGAATAAGCAGGCTGAGGTTTATATCCTAAGGGATAGGATCTCCTAGGTGGAATACTCCATACAGTTGATGGGTCAATAAACCTAGGGTTTCTATTTACATTAGGATTTCTAAGGTTCAGGTGATTATTTTGAAAGTCATATTGAGATCGTCAATCATCGTTCGACGATCGATGCTCAGATCGTCGAGCATCGTTCGACCATTGAGCCTTCGATCGTCGAGCAGCGTTCGACGACTTTTGTATTTCCTTAAATTTTTGCTTTCTCTTTTCTCTCTTAGCTTTATTTAAGGCTTTGTTAACTAGATTTACTTGCTCAGTATTTTTTATTCCATCAGCTGAAATAAAGTTTACTGGAGTTGAAAGATGATTTTTAAGAACCAAGGGGGGTTCACTTGGTGAAGCTCCTAAGCCTAGCTTATTATTACCTATCCTAGTATTTGACATGCTAGTAATTTCTAGTAGCTTAAGACTTCTACAATTTAAAGATTATTCTAATCTTTTAGACTTTGCTAGTTCAGTTTTAAGAAATTTTATTTCTTCACTAGATTTAGTGAGTTCAGCTTCTAGCCTAGCATTTTCATTAGATATAGATTCTGATTCTGCTATTCTATTTCTAAGCTCCTTAATTTTCTTTTCTGAGTTAATTAAGTCTAAACAAAGAGATTTAAATTCAGACCTAAATTCAGCAGAAGTGAAATCATAAGAAGATAATACTTGGTCTTCAGTTGGCATTTCCTCTTCATCAGAACTCTCTGCAGCTGAATTATTGCTGCAGACATCAATTGCCATAAGGCAAATTTCTTTTGCCTTCTTCTCTTCCTCATCTTCACTGGAGCTTGAGGAGGAAGATTCCTCATCTGAATCACTCCAGGTTTCAGCAATAAATCCTTTCTCCTTCTTCTTATTTTTGTAGGAGGAGGACTTAGAGTGCTTCTTCTAATGTTCTTTGTCTTTTCTCTTCTCTTTGTTCTTTTCCTCTGGACACTCAGGTAGGACGTGTCCAGGTTTCCTGCAACCATAACAGATAATTTCTTTAGCAGGTGATCTGTCATACCTTGGCTTGTCTTCATATCTTGAAGACTTCTTTCTAAAGTCCTTTCTGCCCATCTTGAGAAACCTTTTGGCAAAGAGTGCCATCAGTTTCTCATTAGATTGGCTTCCTTCAGAAGCATCAGTAGATTTGAGAGCAAGAGTTTGCTCTTTCCTTGTTGGAGTGGGAGTCTTAGCTCCAGCTTCAGCTTCCCTGGACTTTAGAACTTGCTCAAAAGATTTGAGCTTTCCAAGGAGGGCTTCAGTTGAGATCTCAGTAGTACTTCTGGCCTCCTTGATAGGCCAGATCCTGAGATCCCATGTGCTGGGGAAGCACATTAGTATTTGATCATTGACCTCTGTCAATGTTATCTCCTTATCAAGAGTTCTCAGTTCATTGATGATAGAGCTGAGCCTGGTGTACATTCCTTGACCTGATTCAGCTTCAGTCTTCTTAAAGTTTTCATATTTAGATATAAGGTTGGACCTTCTGTCCTTCCTTTCATCAGTTGAACCAACTACAATCTTGTTCAGTGAGTCCCACATGGCTTTTGCAAAAGTGCAATCAGCCACTTTCTGGAATGTTTCATCAGACATGGTCTAAGCCAGAATATTCATTGCTTTAGCATCAGCTATCTTGGCCTTCTTGTATGCATCATTGTAGTCTGGAGGTGGCACTGCACTGAGATTTGTAGATGTTGTAGTGTGGCTGCAGCAGGTGGTGTTGGAGGTCCTATCAAAATAGAAGAAAAAATATCTTCATCAATAGAATTCATATATAACTTGATTCTTGCCTTCCAGATACTGAACTTAGCTAAGTTGCAAACTGGAGGTTTGGTGCTAGAATAATCCTTGTACTGGGCCATGAAGTGAATGTCTATAAACTTGGTATCTATCTGGATCTTGTGACTCAGGTGTTAGCCTGTACAGTCAATCAACCTCCCTCTGATACCAATTCAAAATGAGGATAGATACAACTCTAGAGGGGGGGTGAATAGAGTATTCAAAAATTTGACTATCTACTCAACTCCCTTAGAGTTAATTTGGGGAAAGAGTTTATAGATATTTGAAACTCTAGATCCTAACACAAAGTGTGGTGCATAAGAGAAAGCTAACTGTAATTACAGTTTCAGCTTTAGTCCTATCACAGCAACTAGAAGTCCTAGTTATTTCTAATCACAGCCACAGTGCAATAATTAAAGTAAGCAACACAGACGACACAAGAAATTTATAATGGTTCAGGTAGATCAAGTAGACCCTTTGAGCTTTTGATCAGGAGCTCAAAATCCAACACAGGTTTTTGCTAAGGTGCCCTACCACCAAGGTTCACTTTTGAAGGGAGTAATAACCCTTTTACAGGAGGGTGAGAGAGTTAGAATGTCTTCTCTATTATTAAAATAAGATTAGAGAAGCAAGTGGATTGCACAGAGCTAAATAGCTCTAAGGAATCAAGGCTCCCCCTGGCTTAGAGAATATCCAGGAAGAAAGCCTTGCTTCAGGGTACAGGAACTCTTCTGAACTCTTGACAGAGAGCTGTCTTGAAGTTCTTGAAGGAGCAGCTTGAAGAAGACTCTTGATGTAGAATGATTGTTCTTCTTCAATCAGCTTTTCTTTCTTCTTCTTCTTCTAGAGGCTCTGAGTGTGAATGTTCCTGGAAGCAGGATGAACTCAGGGTTGAAGAAGAATGCTGAAGAGAGTAGATCTTCTCAGTTGAATGTGAAAGAATCTGAGAGCTGTTCTTCTTGTTTTGAATTTGTATATGAACAACAGTATATGTTTGTGTATGTGTGTGAACCTCTCTTTTTTTTTCAAAAGAACTCTTTATATATTAGCTTCTGTAACGGCTCTAATCTTTATTTGAACTTTGTCTTCTTCTGAGATCTGCAATCTGGGCTGCAAATAGCACAATACAAAAATATATCCTGCAGAAAGACATCCTATAAAGGGATAAAGCTTTCTGAGAAGCTGCATATCCAATCTGATAAAAGAATACTAGAGAAAGTCACATCAGACCAAACTCTTTACGGCCAGAGAAGACTTTTGTGTCTAACGGCTATAAAGGAAAGCATGGCAGATACAGCATAAAGATATGTCAACTAATAAGACAAAAGACTTTGTCAGAGTAGAGCTTGACTTATGCATAAAGAATGGGGCAATGATTGCCTTGAAATGTCAGCATAAAATCAATGAAATAATCTTTAATAAAATATGCCAAATAAATAGGAAATAAATCACAGAAGAGAAGGAGTACAAAATTACTAACAGCAGAAAAAAGATCGTCGAACGATCCATAGAGATCGTCGAACGAACCACAGAGATCGTCGAACTATCAGAACAGATAGTCGAACGAAACAGATAGTCGAACTATCAAAGCAGATAGTCGAGCTATCAAAAAGATAGTTGAACCATCAAACAGATAGTCGAACTATCAACACAGAGCAGATAGTCGAACTATCACAACAGAACAGATAGTCGAACTATCAGAGGAGATAGTCGAACTATCACAACAGAATAGATAGTCGAACTATCAGAGCAGATAGTCGAACTATCACAACAGAATAAATAGTCGAACTATCAGAGCAGATAGTCGAACTATCACAACAGAACAGATAGTCGAACTATCAGAGCAGATAGTCGAACTACCAAAACAGAACAGATAGTCGAACTATCAGAGCAGATAGTTGAACTATCACAATATAACAGATAGTCAAACTATCAGAGTAGATAGTCGAACTATCACAACAGAACAGATAGTCGAACTATCAGAGCAGATAGTCGAACTACCAAATAGTTAAACTATCAAGAAATATGTTTGGTCAAAAGAAGTCGAGCAGGGTTCGACGATCGATGAGGCAGAGACCACAGATCGTCGAGCAAACAAGAGTTGAACTAACTCAGAGATCGACGATCTGCTGACTGACAAAAGTCGACCAACTGATAGACAATCGTCGAACAGTTGATAGACGATAGTCGAGCGCCGTTCAACTATAGTCGAACCAAAAACTAACTTAGCCAAATTTCACTGGAAAAGTAACAACTCTACAACTGAGGAATTCTAACCTAACAACTAACCTTTGACCATAGATAAATCTTGGGTCAAGAAACTAATTGAGAAGACTTAACACAAATCCAAACTAGGGTACCAACAGGACGGGATAGTCCGGGGAGCCGAGGGCTCGAGGGTTTAAATACATAATAAGGTGGTGGGTCTTCGGTATTTGACTGTCGTTCACACCGACGTCGGTACGTAGACTCGGCGGTGTGGGACACTTAGCCAAAGAAAGTCTGGTTGATACAGCCAGCATTAGTACGCGGATACTCTAGGTTGTGTTCTTCTAGGGGCGTACGGAAGGGCTAGGCCCGGTAGTGTGGATACCCGCCTAGGAGTTGGGGGCCCGACCCACTGTCTCCGTTTGCCACTACGGAGGTTCCTGTTCATATTCAGACTCTAGACAAAACATCTTCGATTTCTTTATCTGGGAGGTACCTTCATGAGTAAATTTAAATAAATGCCAAATATAATAAGTAGTTTAACAATTACAGATTTTATTAAATTCGGTATTATCTAATGTGTAGAATAAAGAGTTCATGGCTTTGGCATTGTTAGTACACCTAAACTTATCAGTTTCATCCCATTTATCATGTGGTTTTTCTACAATCTGATCAGATACAATTATAATGGGTGTAGTATTTTTCTTTTCTACCATGGCCTGCACGTCCATGCTATTTGTCATAAAAAATATTTTCATGCATGTTCTCCTCTGGCTATAATCATTCCCTATAAACAAAAGAGGTCTACTTACTCCTTCTCCCTCAAGAAAAGCGTGATTAGCATTGGCCATCTACTTTAGGCTATTAATCTCATTTCAAAGTAACCTTGCTCTGATACCACTTGCTGGATCTTGTGGCCAACCTTAAAGGGGAGGGGATGAATAAGGTTTTTAAGTAAATTCAAAATTAAAATAAATTTCACCATAGACGACCTGGTATGGAAGCTACCATAGGGTGGAAGACATTTACCGCTCGGCGGTAAGTCACAATACATCTTTTCCCAAGTGAAATTTTTTTTCCTGATTTTCCACACACCTCTAAAAACCCTAGCAACATACAACCATGAATTTGAGATGAAATAAAAGAAATATAATTTTATTCAAAATTAAACACAAGGGTTACAACAAAATAACTTGATCTCTGTGATGCCGGAGATCGGAGGTGATGAAACTAACAATTTTCTTTTAGGCTTCTATACCGGCCCTCAACCAGGACCGATCTGCTCTATCTCTTCTTCCCCAAAAGATTAACGAGCTGACTCTTCACCTTCCTCCCAGGAAGGGTCTTATAGCCCACTAGTGTCACAACCCTCATTTTCTCCGCATTTAACGATATATCATAGTAAGGGAAAACGCGCGTCATGATGTCATGTCAGCAAGAGATAACTGCAGATGCTCAGGAAAAACTCTAACTTAACACTTTTATGAAAGATTCGTGAGTTATTTAGAGAAAATTCAGTTTAAGTTAAGCGGTTAGTCGTATCCATCGACTTAGTGGCTCATCTAGTCCACAAGAAAAAAGGTAGTTATACGCAGTGGAAAATACTTAATTTGTAGTATTAGACGTCTTACATGAGTTTAAACATCCCCAGAGGACAACTCATGGTATGCAAGACTCTATATTTATAATAATTATGAAAGTAGCTTTTACGTCCGTTAAATATAGAGATTTAGATTTCAAATATGGCATGTATGAAGTAATAATAGAAATTTTTATATTTTAAAATACCTAACATGCAACCTAGCATAAAAACTTCCTAGAGAGCAAGTACAACCAACCAAAAAGGTTAACTAACAGCTAGCAAAGTATTCAACATTCTAAAAGAAAACTATCAGTGGACGTCAACAACCTAACATGAACCCACTAAAAGTATGCATGTCTGAACTAAAACTGAAAACAACAAACTACCTCACGACGGTGAGGACAAACACTGCAATAACTGCAGCCCACAAGCTACCACCTAACACAGCCGCTCCACCAACTACAACCCTAAACCTGAGGCATTCAAATGAAAAACACCTCAGCAAGAAAATACAAGTGACAATGGAAATAATAGATAAAAAGTAGGGAAAAAGGAAAGAAAAGGGTCTACCAAACCCAACTATAAGAAAAGCTGCAACCACAGCTGATTAGCCAAATAGCAACAAGTAAAGTGAAAAGTTTGCAATAATGGGGTTAAAAGAAATTTGCACCAAGTGCAGAATGAAGTCATGCTTTGACAAAATCTGCAAGGATAAGCATGAAATTCTAAAAGAAGCAAACTGAGCACAAAACAGCTCGAAAACGTGAATCATTAACACTTGGTAAAAACAATCGGGCCGGAGTCGGTGACCCAAAATATCCATTACCAGGCTTCCAGACCTAATCGTCTCACAAACGGCACTGTAGTGGTGGACACCTGGCCCAACACAACCCAACAGTCTGCAAAATAGAGACCAAACAACTACCAAGTGTAACGATTCACAAATCGGCGACCAACCGAAGAAAACATCAAACCCAAACACCCTGAACCCAAAACCCAAGCCTAAACCCAAGACATACCTAAACAAGCCCTAAAATCACTCTAAGGACCATACACGATGAATCCTACATGAAATGGCAAAATATTCTAAGTTCTAACAAAATTCGGTGAGTATACCCGACGAACTACAGGGATACTCGATGAATTTCTACAATACTCGATGAATAAGACTTGCGATACTCGGCGGATTGACTCCCGATACTCAACGAAGACTAATGATATTCAATGAATAAACTAACAATACTCGATGATTTTTACTTCACTCAACGCCACGCCAGTCGATACTCGACAAACTCGACGTCTAGATACTTGACGATTTTCACTTCACTCAACGCCACGCCAGCCGATACTCGACGAACTCGACGTCTAGATACTCGACGATTTTGATGTTACTTGACGAATTTACTTAACGAATTCCTACACCTAGTTCATACTCGACAAATTCTACCCAATATATATGTCGAATTATCCTTAGGCTGAACTATGATAATCGACGAATTCTTGGTCGAAAATTTATACTACTCTAAGGGTACTTTCAAGACTAAGTCCTATATTATTACAACCTTCTAAGGAGAGGAAAGAACAAAAAGAAAAGCAAGAAATGGTTTGCAAGAAGAAGATCACCACTTGCCTCAAAACTCCGGAAATCCGTCGCTCCGCGACAAGGATCAGCCGCCAAAAGCCCTAAGCAGCGTTTCCTGAAACTTTTGGGGGGAAAAGGAGGTCAAAACCACAAACCCTAACACCTAAAAATCGAGGAATCAGAAAAAGATTACCATGAATGCGTAGATCTCAACAAGAGCTTTCCAAATCTCTAATCTATTGACAAAACCAACCACCGAATCGCTCTCTATCGCCGGCCAACTTCATGCGAAGTTGCCGCTTCTCTTCCGCTCACGAAACCATCGTCTCTCAGGTAAGGGAAGATGATGAATAGGATTTTTGACGTGACCCCTCATAACTGGCTATATATACTTATATATATAAATAATTATAATATTATAATACAATTAATAATCAATAACCCCAAAATGACTCGAAATCAAACCAACTCTAACTCTTACGAAAAATCGCACCATAGCTAAATACCGACGCTACGAATCCAACAGCGAAGTCAAAATCCAAATCCGACAGACTAGACTCGGGTAAAACACCACCCGAAGATAAAACACCAACACATCCCTATAAAAAGCTCCACATATACAACCCCATAACCGACGAGTGGCAGTCGACAGAAGCCAGACCGGCCAAAGTCCAGCAGTCCGGCTCGCCCAAGTGGGATGGATCGTTTGAGGGGAGAGTGCAGCGGGTCGGCTCGCACTCGCCCTAGGGGCTCAGCGAGCAGCGAGCGAGTAGAGTGGATCGGCTTGCACTCGCTCCGGGGGGTTCAACGTGTAGTAGGCGAGTGGGGAAAGTCGGGCGCGCACTCGCCCAGGGCTGGGAAAAGGCGGCGAGTGTCAGCTCCATCAAGCACTCACCGCCCCCGGCGAGTGGAGGTTCTAACGGGCCACTCGTCCATTCTCTTGTGATTAGTTTTTCTATTTTTCCCTCATTGGTCTGCCTATAGCCTGTTAGAATAGCGGAGTTACGTTGTTGGCCAGTTGGGATACACATAGCTATTCAGAATAGCGGAGGTTGGCTATTTACAGGCCATTTTAGAAATCTATAAATAGACCCAAGGGGGTACCTTAGAAGGCATGCTTACTTGTGCCCCAGACTTCTTGCGCTCTCTTAGGTATCCTTAGCTCGGCATTTGGGCTAGGGAAGGGAAGCGCTCTAAGATCTTCCGGGTGTGTGGTGGGACCTCCATGCAAAGCCCTTGGGGTCTGCCCCCTATTCTTTTTCCTTAGTCATTTAGCTCGCGAGAGAGAAGTAAGTGTGTGATCGCCCCTTCCCCAAGGGTTTACTCCATGGAGACAGAGTTTTCGGTTTCAACATTTTGGTTCGGTGAGCATGGAGCGTGGTCAGCACAGAAAATCTTCATCAGGCTCGATGACTGGAGAAGAAGGGTAAGGTTCGGACAGGGCCAACTTGCCACCCCCTCCCCCTCTCGCCACGGTGGGGATGTTCGAGGAGTTCAGGCAGGAGGTGCTCGGCCTCATCAGGTTCACACTTGGCGTGTGTGCCGAGTGCTCGACATCAGCTGTCCCAGTTGTCGCCGCCCCGGCTCTAGGTGAGGATGCCCCAGCTCGGCAAGCTAGGAAGGAGGTTATAGAGGAATGGGGGTGTGAGATCCTCCGGCTCGCCCAGGAGGGGGAGGCAGCCCCTTTAGCGAGTTGGTTTCTTCTGCCCCATTCCGGAGGGGTTTAGGGAGCTGGAGATGTCCTACTATACCAGGAAGGATGACTCGGTCCAGCACATCCAATGGTTTGTGGATGTGGTTTTGAAAAGGCAGATGTCGGATGCCTTCAAGTGCAGACTCTTCGCCATCACCCTCAAGGAGAAGGCGAGGGAGTGGTTCCACCAGCTACCGGCCAACTCAATCTACTTCTTCGAGGACCTGCGTCGAGGGTTCATGTTGAGGTTCACCCCCTCCAAGAAGAGGAAGAAGGAGTCGGAGTCCCTGTTCCACATCAAGCAGGGGTGAACGAGACCTTGGGGAGCTACGCGGATCGGTTCCAGGAGGAGGTCACCTAGGTCCAGGAGATGCCAGGGCATACCCTGATGATGTTCTTCACCTTGGGGATATAGCAAGGTTTATTCAGGATGGAACTAAAGAGGGTGTCGCCTCTCTCCTACGAGGAGTTGATGGAGAGGGCGGCAAGGAAAGTCGATGGGGATGCGTCAAACCACGAGTTCGCGAAGAAGCTATCCAGGTGGGCCACGGTGGAGGATAAGGGGCCAGGAGGAGGCCGAGATCAGGAGGTGAGGAGAGATGAACCTCGACAGCGGGAGCAGCAGTAGTAGCTGCAGCAGCAACAGACGAGGTGGGGGCACCAAGAGCCGAATAATTGGCTCGGTTGGAGGAAACAGGAGTGGCAGGATTAGGGCCAGCAAAGAGGTTTCCATGGAGGATAAAACCGCCAAGGGGCTAGGGTCAGTTCCATCCTCCAGGCTGGAGGCAGGTTCAGAGGCCTCCTCTCCCCGATCAGCATCAGGCTATGGCAATAGCCATACAAAGGAGGAGGGGCCAGCAGAGGAGAAGAAGGGAAGTTAGGGTAGAGTTACCCTACTGTGACTTCCACCAGGAGGAGGAGCATGCTACGGCCACGTGCCTGGAGTTCCTCGAAGTGAGAGGAAACAGGCAGCAGCAGCAGCAGTGGGGCCGTCGGGAGGTGCGGATCAAGAAAGTCCTGCCTCGGGCAGAGGAGGATAGGTGTGAGGACCGGGCCGATGTTGGGGCCCAATGTACAACCTCGTACCCGGCCGAGTGGGATCCTCCCCAAGTGGCGGGCTCGGGGCATGCTATGAGCGGCGTTTTGGTGCAGTCCCGTTCGAGCATGCGAGCACTCATGCGTGCGTGCGGAGACTTTATGCTTCATATATAATATATATTTACTATATATATATATATTTATTTATTTATTATATATACTTTTATTGTGTAAATATATGTATTCATATATACATATGGAGGGAGAGAGGGAGAGAGGGAGAGGCGGGGCAAGCCGGTAAAAAGGGGGGGAATAAATAAAAGAGAAAAGGAAAACAGGGAGAGGGGGATAGGGCACGGGGAGGTGAGAAAAAAATAGGAGCAGGCATCGGGAGATATCTTCCTCCCAGCTAGGGCTCAACCAGGAGGAAGACAGACGCAATCCCCCCCATCTCTTTTTTCTGGATATGGCTCGCCTCTCCCTCTCTCTCCCGCCGCCTCCTAAGCAAGGGCAGGTCGATCCCTGCCCCTTCCTCTCTCCCGTTGGCCAACAAGGGCAAGCCGAGCCCCACCCCTTCCTCTCTCCCGTCGGCCAACAAGGGCAGGCCGAGCCCCGGCCCTTTCTCTCTCCCATCGGCCAACTGGGGTAGCCCGACGCCGCCCCCTTCCTCTCTCCTGTTGGTCAACAGGGGCAGCCCGACGCCGCCTGAAGTCATGGAGGCCGGGATCGACTTCTTCGGTGCTACTTGGAGCACGATCAGCCATGGAGAGGCTCGTCCATGGAGTAAAAATCACCTGGAGCTTTCAATCCTCTTATGGAGGTCAGACCAGTGCGTGGACAGCCGCTACGGCTGTTAGACGTCGAACCCTAGGCACGACACGCGGTTGTGGCTTCGTCGATACATGTGTTAAGGGTAACAAAATTTCTTCTTGGGTAGGTGAAGCCCTAATTTTTCATATTTGCATGGAAGCCCCTCTCCACTAACGAGTGAGGGGATGTGGGCTATCCAACGGGTCGATGTGTACATCCCCGTAGCTGGTTGCATTTAGTATCCGAAAGCGTGAGTACGGATTTAGGCATGCTGTGTGAAGCCCATCCGGATGTGTAAGCCGGATTGGTGATGTTCTGGGGTTCCCGGGAAAAACTCTATGGAAGTTGTTTATTATTTGCTCTTAGGAGATAAGAATCACCTCCCAGAGGAAGAGGTGGAGCCGATGTTTATTTTGCAACCGTTTGGTGGGACGTTGGCGTACAGGTGTTACAGTACCAAGCGAGGAATAGCGGGCTTAAGCCCAAGAGTGTGTCATCCCTCGAAGGCCTATTTTTGTTTATGTTGCTAGCCTGCGCGCCAAAGTATGGAATTTATATTCCTATAATTTAAATATCTGTGATGCTCTGTGTATGTGATCTATCTCTTCCGTCTTAGTCGAGTGGTGTACTCGTGAACCACTCACCCCATGGGGGCCCTGAGGTAAAGTTACAGGGAAGCCCTTGAGGGCCTGCTCATAGCCTTTCAGGACAGCGGAATTACGTTGTTTGCGGCCCAATTAGAGCTGCGTAAAGTAGAACTGTACGGCGAGATTGCGCCATTGGTAGGACGAACGAGGAACATTTTATATAGGCCCGAGGAGACACCTCTAGTCAGGAAAGAGTTTGTCTTGAGATTCTCCTTAGAGGTTCCGATCGACCAAGAGAGACCTACGAAGGTGCCTTAGCTCAGCCTTTGGCTTGGGAGGGGAAGAGTTTACTAATCTTCCGGGTATACGGCGGGACCTCCATGCAGAGACCTTGGGTCTGTCCCTTGTGTTACTAGTCTTGTGCATAGATCATTCTCTTGAGGGAAGTAGGTGAGTGGTCACCCCTTCCCCAAGGGTCGAACTCCACAGAGACCGGTTCTTCGGTTTCAACATTATGGTGCGGTGAGCGTGGAGAGTGACCAGCACAGAAGAACTCTGGCGAACGTCATGTCTATAGAAGAGGAACCAAGTGGCGATCAGGGTCATGCGTTGATACTTTATATGTGAGGTCCTCATACTTGTAGTCATCCCATCCTTCAATTTAGGATTTTCGAACAGTCTATTTTAATTCTATATTAAGGCTTCGATGGTGATATAGTGCTCTTGATTTTGTAAGCACTCGGAAATATTACAGGGAGAATCTTCTCGCTCTGGGGTTAGGTCTCGAGATGCTCCGGTTGTCAGGCTTACATCTAGCTTGCAGGGCTGGGATCCTCAATGGACATCGTTATGACCCTGGAGCTGAGCCCGGACGATTTTCAACACCCGTCGTCAGGCTTTCACCTAGCTGAATGAACCGGCGGTATCACCCGCGAGCCCGGACGATTCTCTGTGGACATCGTTATGACCCTAGACATCGTTATGAGATTTAGAGTGACAATGCTCCTATCGCAATCTATATGGACGATTGAAGTATTCGTTTAGCAAACCCCAAGCAGATCCCACTGTCAGGCTCTCACCTAGCTGGCAGGGCTGGATGTCACTCGAGGGAGTCTGCCCCAGACCCCGAGTAGATCCCGCTGTCAGGCTCTCACCTAGCTGGCAGGGCTGGATGTCACTCGAGGGAGTCTGCCCCAGACCCCGAGTAGATCCCGTTGTCAGGATCTCACCTAGCTGGTAGGGCTGGATGTCACTCGAGGGAGTCTGCCCCAGACCCCGAGCAAATCCCGCTGTCAGGCTCTCACCTAGCTGGCAGGGCTGGATGTCACTTGAGGGAGTCTGCCCCAAACCCCGAGCAGATCCCGTTGTCAGGCTCTCACCTAGCTGGCAGGGTTGGATGTCACTCGAGGGAGTCTACCCCAGACCCCGAGCAGATGCCGCTGTCAGGCTCTCACCTATCTTGTAGGACTGCAAGACTGGCATGTATATGGATTTCCCCCACCAAAAGGTGGCTTTTGAGGGATTTCCTTGGGTTGATTTTTGAAATCCCCAATCTTGCATATAGATTCGGAAATGTGTAGTACGGAATAGGCATGTTGTGTGAAGCCCATTTGGATAGGTTGGTCTGGATTGGTGATGTTTCATTTTGCACACCGAAGAAGACTCTGCGTATAAACGTGTATGATGTGGAGTCGATGGGTTGTGCCTGTGAAGGGTAGTAACAGGAAGTACTAGAGTGGAATTCTAGGAAAATACCCTCGTGATTCTTGTGTTGTATTCTATGTTTGGGTTAAGTTTGGGTGCAGAAAGAGAATTCTGCTAAACCCGCCAAGTGACTGCGAGGAACGTTGGCATTAGCTCCCCTTTTGGATTGTGAAGTCAGTCCTTGGTGGACAGTATGGCTATTGTGAGCTGCGAGCTCTTAAAAGTCTTTGTGCCGAACTGTAAAAGTGAAGCTGACCCGCGTCTGTCGTTGGGCCATGAGTACTACGGTATTCGGCGATGGTATGGTGACTTGAGAAACGGGTAAGGGTGGAGCTGGACCTGCGTTATGTTGGCTTGACAAGAGAGCGCCAAGACATTGGGCTTTCGTCGGTGGCATAATGAGAGTCTTAGGCCTACGCGCCATTAAGACTAAATGCTCAATACAGTTGGGTTTTGGACCTTGAACGGTGGTGGGACCCTGGTATTTCTGGTGTACAAAGAATGTGCCCTGAGTGCACGGAGCGTCGGGCCACGTGGCCGATGTTTGTGATATATTGTTTGTGTGTGAGTGCACATTGTGTGATATATCTGCTTGTAAAATGCTATGCCTGCAGGGAAGGAATACCACTGCCTTGGGAAAGGAGTAGGGATGTTATAAATTGGTCAGCTGAATGCTAACCGTTGCCTTGTTTTGCCACCATTCTGGTGGACTGTCCTTGTGTAGGTGCTGGAGAGCCGAGCGGGAAATAGCGGGTTGAAGCCCTTGCTGCTGCTGATAATGTTGTTGGCCCTCGAAGGCTGAGCGAAGAACTGTATTATGTTCATGTGTGGCCGGCCTGCGTGCCAATGTTTGTAATCCACACTTAAAAAGTTTAATTGTAAGGCCTTAAGGCCAGACTTTTGTGTATTTTATATAAATTCCTTCGGGGTGATATATAAATGTGGTTGTTTATATTTAGTGGACATTCGTGGTTGTTGAGTTCAATATTAATCTTAAGCTTCTGCTAGCATGCTTTGAGTTAGGATGTGAATATGTTTTGATATTAACCTGTAACTTCGCCGCCTATTTGTGACATATGGTGTGGGGCCCCGGCCGTACCTTTTATTATATGTTCTTTAACGGATGGGGTCATTACAATGACCCTGGAGGGCTGAGACCGGTTGATTCTCAACATCCATTGTCAGGCTCCCACCTAACTGATTGGGCCGGTTGTAGTGCCCAGAGGTTAAGTGATAGAAAGTTTCCTCGCTCTAGGGTTAGGTCCCGAGATGCTCCTGCTGCTAGGCTTACACCTAGATGGCAGGGCTGGGATCCTCGAGTGACGCCGTTATGACCCTGGAGGGCTGAGACTAGTTGATGCTCAACACCCACCGTCAAGCTCCCACCTAGTTGATTGGGCCGGTGGTAGCGCCGGGAGGTTAAGTGATAGAAAGTTTTCTCGCTCTGTGGTTAGGTCCCGAGATGCTCCCGCTGCCAGGCTTCCACCCAGCTGGCAGGGTCCGGATCCTCAAGTGACGTCATTATGACCCAAGAGGGCTAAGACCGGTTGATGCTCAACACCCACCGTCAGGCTCCCACCTAGCTGATTGGGCCGGTGGTAGCGCCCGGAGGTTAAGTGAGAAAGTTTTCTCACTCTAGGGTTAGGTCCCAAGATGCTCCCCTGCCAGGCTTCAACCTAGCTGGCAGAGTCGGCATCCTCGAGTGACGTCATTATGACCCAGGAGGGCTGAGACCGAGTTATGCTCAACACCTGTAGTCAGGCTCCCACCTAACTGATTGGGCTGGTGGTAGTGCCCGGAGGTTAAGTGATAGAAAGTTTTCTCGCTCTAGGGTTAGGTCCCGAGATGCTCCTACTTCCAGGCTTCCACCTAGCTGGCAAGGCTGGGATCCTTGAGTGATGTCATTATGACCCTAGAGGGCTGAGACCTGTTGATGCTCAACACCCGCCGTCAGGCTCCCACCCACCTGATTGGGTCGGTGATAGTGCCCGAAGGTTAAGTTAGAAAGTTTTCTCGCTTTAGAGTTAGGTCCTGAGATGCTCCCGTTGACAGGATTCCACCTAGCTGACAGGGCGGGGATCCTTGAGTGATGTCATTATGACCCTGGAGGGCTGAGACTAGTTGATGCTCAACACCCACTGTCAGGCTCTCACCTAGCTGATTGGGTTGGTGGTAGCACCCGGAGGTTGACTGATGGAAAGTATTCTGACCTTGGAGATAGGTCTTGAGGTGCTACCGCTGTCAGACTTCAACCTAGATGATAGGTCCAGGATCCTCGAAGGATAACATGTTGGTTCTGGAGCTATTCCAGATTGCGCTTGCCAACCAACACAAGGCATCTGAAGTTTCTTGGGGCTGAGGCTGGGGAAATGTTGAATCTAGCAAATATCAAGGCAAGTTGGCAAGGGCTAGCCAAGACCTTGGCAGGTCGGCGAGCCGATACCATTATCAGCAGTTACATTCCAGCCCGCCAAGGTTTTACTTGGGAGATTCTTGGCTTTGTCGCCAAGCCTCAAAGAAGAAGAGTCGTTACAAGCGAGCTGGGTATTCGCGGGCCTAGCTCAGCAAACAATCCAGCCTAATTACCATGGGGTGAATTTCTAAAGGTAGGGAAAAGGGGTTTCGAGCTGAGATCTTAGCATCTACTGTGGAATGCGAGAGGAGGCGGTCCTCGGCGGTACATGTCCACTCTCTTAAAATTTTACTTGTGATTTTTTTAACAATTTCAGCTTGATGATAACGAGAAGGAAGAGTGCTCGCGGGCGAGCTGAGTAGTCGCGAGCCTAGCACAACGAGTAATCGGCCTCTTGAATATTCGGGGTGGCGAGCTCCCAAGGTCCTCCCCATGAGAACGAAACCAAACTCAAGTACATTCTAACGGCCCGCTCTACCCTGGTGAGGTCGCTCTATGGAGGAGGATAGCTTGCAGGCAAGTACATTACAGTAAGTTCAAAAAAAGGGAGATAGAAAAATATGGGCCAAATCCTTTTTTCATTAACATGTCATTGTTACAAAATGGGGAGCTCGCCTCGGCGAAGTTACAAAAGGAGGGAAGAAGATAATTACAATAGAAGAAAAAACAAAAATGAGAGGGAGGCAAGAGTCATCTCTCCCCCTCCACCCTAGACGGGTGGTCCTACTCTCCCTCCCCAACGGATGTGTGTCCGCCCTTATAGCCCTTAATATCCTTGAACAGTGACTCGAAGCTTTCCTCCATCTTGCTGGGAGGGGTAGCCAGCAGGAACAGGTTCGGCACAAGGTCCCTCACCGAGATCTCCTCACATCCCTCCACCAGCACCTCCATGTCTTTCATTATCTGGAGGGTGTAGTCGGCGATGCTGATGGAATTGATCTGCAACCTCTTGGCGACCTCGGCCTGGTTGTAGACTTTTGCCATTTGGGAGGGATGCTCAGCTTGCCTCCAAACAGAGGGAGAAAGATGTCTGTCTGTCGGATCAGCTCTCCCTTGAGCCCTTTGTTCTCCTACCTCAGTTTGTTGTTCTCCTTATCCTGCTCAGCGATGCGAGCCTCCGTATCGGTGGCGCGAGCCACCAACTCAGTAGCAAGAGCTTGCAGCTCGCTTGAGGCTTCGACATCCTGGGAAGAAAGGCGAGGTAAGATGTACATGCATGAAAAAAATCCTAAGGGAAAAAGGAAGGGGATGGTCGGCGCTTACAATCCCACCGGTGGCCTTTGAGAGGAGGTTCTCGACAACTTGCAATCGCCTTGCTAGGTCGGCAACATTATCCTTGGTGAGGTTGTGATTCTGCTCGGCATTCAGAAGCTGGTGGTTGAGGTTGAAGCCAAGGCGGACCACCATGTGATGCAGCTCCAAGGCCCGCATCTGGGCTTGCAGAACTTCACGGCCGAGCTGTCGAAGATTAAGGCCCTTGTAGGCCTCGGCATTCTTGCATCCATACATGCCAAATCCTAGCGCATAGGCATGCTCGGAGGCAGGTTGACTCCCCGACCAAGAGGGATGGAGCGCTGATATGGAAACCCTATGGGCCTACTCATCCCATCGCACTATTGGCTCGCCGGCCGAGTCTTTTGATTTTCCCCCAAAGCCGAAAAGGTGGTGTCCCTTCCGCAGGCTCAGCTCGCGTGCCACAGTCGCCGCTGCAGTAGGGGAGGCGGAGGGCTGGCCACCTTTCTAGGTTTTTCTCTGGCGAGCCCTTCAACGAGCTCTCTGGTGACCCTTCGGGTGTGATCTCCGATGAGCTTATACAGATTTGTTGTTGTTATTATTGCCCTCTCTTGGATACCAGTACCTTCAACTTCTTTGGCGGCGGGGGCGGCGAGGCGATCTGGACCCTTCGAGGTCAGGTCGTTTCCGGCTGGAGGAGGGTCCGCTAGACCCCAGGTCGCCTCGATAGGTCGCCGCTGCTGCCCGCTCGCTCCCCTGCAGAAAAGGACTTAGGTTAGAAAAGTGATGATTGTGGGCGAACATGTAGGGCGAGTAGAGAAGATTTATACCTTCACCGGAAAGAAAAGGGTGGAGAGAGTCGAGGCCCCTTCGAAGGAAGGTGACCTCGAAGCCCTTCCCCAGGAAGTACCTGTGTAGCTCGGCGTCAACAACGGATAGCGTTGGAGGCTAATATAACTCCTCGCTCTTTTGTTGGGGGGAGAAGGGAATGTTGCCCAGGTCGCCCTTGATCAAGACGACCTTGGAGACCCAGTTGTGGTTTTTATTTGCGGTCTCGCGGATAATGATGTGCGAGCCCATCAGGAAGGCGACCACATCACTAGTGGCGTGGTAGGTGAAGAGTTTGTTGAAGACAATGAGGTTGAACTCAATCCGCTCTCGGCAGAGGTGGTAGGTAAATACGATCATCATGACGATCGCATTTGGGTTTAGCTGAGCCGGAACTGCCCCAAAGTACTTGAGTATTTTGGCGGATCTCTGGCCAGAGGGGCAAGCGCAACCCCACCTCGAAGTGCGAGATGGGGAAGGTGAGCTAGTCCTGGTATAAATTGTTGATGGCCTCGCCCTCTATGGGTCGGCGCGCCTCATAGTTGGGGCAGGTACTCAGTCTTGAAGGCGGCGAGCTCGCGTTCGGTGGTGTTGCCGTCAAAGAAGAGGTATTCGGCAAACTGACGGGCGCACTTAGACCGCTCGTCGGCGTCAGGTCGCATCTTGACCATATCTGCGAAAGATTTGGGATGCGAGAGTGGGTAGCAAGCAGAGTAGCAAAGGTGGAATGAATGTAATTAAGGCGATAGCCACAGGGTTTGTGAGGGGCATATTTATAAAAAACCGGATTTATGGCCGAGCTGACCGGTCGGTCCAGCTCGCCAGCCCCAGCTCGCTGATTCCAACTCGCCACCCGACGATCTGGCCTATCCCATTGTGAGCTGAACCTAGATAGCAAATCCTATTATCTCAAATAGCACTGAGTTCTAAAAATTATTTAAGTTATTACAGACAGGGACGTTCGCAGCACTGAGAATGAAGTTCATAACAAGCAAAGAAAGTTCGTACAACCCGTGCGAGCTGGGGTGTTGGGGGCGAGGGTCGGTAGGCTCAGCTAGGGAGCCATTTCCATCTACCCCGGCCTCGCTCCCCCATCCCTGAAGGTCGGCACGGATTGAGGAACTCGCAGACCAGGTCCAGGTCCCTGCCGAAGGTTTGCAGGTTTTCATCAATTATCTCCATAACTGGGTAGGGGACATTATCTCGCTCGCCGAGCCGTGCTCCACCTTGTCTGCGAGCAGCGCATAGTCCCGCTCCAGCGCCTGTAGCCTTTGCTCGCTATATGCGTTGTCCGCTCGAACTTGGTGGAGGGCGGCGTCCTGCTTCTTCAGCACCTTCACTACTCACCGCCTCAACTCGGAAGGATCCAACTAGTCATCCAGGAAGCTCTCCACCCCATGCTTAGGGGGTGGCTAGTGGCGAGCATGTTTTAAAGATTCTTCAACTTCAGACGGAGCGGGGAGCCCTACAAAAAACAATCAACTCAAGCAGAAAGAGGGTGTGAGCAACAAAGAGGCCTAGGAAAAATGTTCTAGAGAAAGCGGAGCTAACGAGATTAGCTCGGGAGTTCTTGGAGGGTGTTCGGAGGAGGTATGTCTAAGTTCTTGTCGTAACCCGGGGGATGGATTCCTGGGTAGATGGGATTGAAGCTGGTAACCGGGATGATTTCGACCCTTTCCACCGTGAGAGCAGGAGTATTAGTGGGCTGCTGAGAAGGAGTGCGAGCTGGTGACCTGATTTTCAGCGAATCAAGCCCCATGGTCCCAAAGGGGGTGATTTTCTATGTAGGCGAGTGTCATGGGGAGTCTGAGGTCGCGAGTCATCATGTGGGTTGTGGACTCGCGGTGTGGAGGTATCTGCATTAGACTGATGATTCTCGGGGTCGGCGAGAATATCGTCGACTATTTTCCCCTTGAAGTCGGCAGCCGGTTTGAAGGAGGCGAGGCCAGGAGTCAAGGTGGATTCCAGGTCACGTTAGATGGATTCGACATCTTTCGGGATTGACTTGGCCTTCTTGGCAGGTTTGGTTTTCGTCGGCTCACGCAGTGCAGTGATGGGAGGCAGGCCGACTAATGCATCAGCGCGAGTGGCGTTGAGCTCGCGGGTGCCGCTGAGCTTCTCTTGGAGTTCTTTGGAGAGAGGCATCTCGGCAAGGCTCAAGTAAGAATTAATGGCAAAGATCACCCAGGTACGCTGACATATATATATATAGCCATTGGTGGAGCCCACCAAAAGATTCTTTGGCCCCCTGCCGCACTCGTCGCATATTGTGGGGTTGGATGATTCTTTCTGAGCTTGGGCAAACCTTGCAAAGAGAGGGAATATGTACAACCCCATATCCGGCGAGTGGCGGTCGATAGAAGCAATATTGGCCAAAGTCCAGCAGTGCGGCTCGCCCAAGTGGGATGGATCGTTTGAGTGGCGAGTGGAGCGGGTTGGCTCGAACTCACCCCAGGGGCTCGGCGAGCAGTGGGCAAGTGGAGTGGATCGGCTCGTACTCGCTCCGGGTGGTTCGGCGTGCAGTGGGCAAGTGGGGCAAGACGGGCCCACACTCACCCAGGGCTGGGAAGAGGCGGCAAGTGCCAGTTCCCTCAAGCACACGCTGCCCCCGGTGAGTGGAGGTTCCATCGGGCCACTTTCCCAGTCTCTTGTGATAAGCTTTACTATTTTTCCCCCATTGGCCTGCCTATAGCCTGCTAGAATAGTGGAGTTATGTTATTGGCAGACCCATTTGGGTTGTACATAGCTGTTCAGAACAGCGGAGGTTAGCTATTTGCAGGCTATTTTCATAAATCTATAAATAGACCCAAGGGGGTACCTCAGAAGGCATGCTTACTTGTGCCCCGGCCTTTTTGTGCTCTCTGAGGTATCCTTAGCTCGGCATTTGGGCTAGGGAGGGGAAGCACTTTCAGATCTTCCGGGTGTGTGGTGGGACCTCTATGTTGGTACCCTAGTTTGATTTGAGTTTAGTCTTGCCTTTTTAGTTCCTTGACGCAAGAATTATCTATGGTCATTGGTTAGTGGTCCAGCTGTAGAGTCCTCACTTTTCCAGATGAAGAATTTGGTTAAGTAAGTTTTTCGTTCGACTATAGTCGAACGCCGCTCGACTATCGTCTATCGTCTGATCGACGATCGTCTATCAGTTGGTCGACGCTCTCTCTGCGTTGATAGTTCGACTATCTGTTGATAGGTCGACTATCTGCTTTGCGTGGTAGTTCGACTATCTGTCCTGATAGATCGACTATCTGATATTTCGACTATCTGTTGATAGGTCGACTATCTGTTCCGCTTTGATAGGTCGACTATCTGTTGATAGGTCGACTATCTGTTGATAGGTCGACTATCTGTTGATAGGTCGACTATCTGTTTTCTGAGGTAGGTCGACTATCTGCTTGATAGGTCGACTATCTGTTTGTGTTTGATAGTTCGACTATCTGTCCAGATAGATCGACTATCTGATAGTTCGACTATCTGCTCTGATAGGTCGACTATCTGCCGGGGTAGTTCGACTATCTTCTTCGATAGGTCGACTATCTGGATCGTTCGACTATCTGCCCGATAGTTCGACGATCTCCGTGCGTCGGTCGACGATCTCCGAGGGTCGTTCGACGTTTTCTGTCTGCCTTTATATTTTGTATTTATTTATTATATTCAATTAATCAATACACTTTCTGGCACGTTGTTTTAGTTGTTTTATGATAAAATTACCAGGCAATATTTGCTCCATCCCTTTTGCCTGAGTCAAATCTTTTTAGATAAAGTTGTTTGTCTTATTAGCTGACATTATATTTTACTTTATCTGTTGTCAGCCCTTTATAGCCGTTAGACTGAAAAGTCTTCTTTTTGCTATAAAGAGTTTGTTTCTGATATGACTTTATTTAGTACTTTATTATCAGATTGCTTCCTGCAGCTTCCTAGAAAAAGGTTTATTCCTTTTATAGAATGTTTCTGCTGTAGAGATTGTTTTGTCTTCTTGATATTTACAGCCCAGGTCTCAAGTTTCAGAAGAAGACAAGTAATTCAAATTGAAGAGAGCCGTTGCTTGTTGCTGTTATAAAAAGGATCCTTTGAAGAAGGATTAAAGAGCTAACTAGTTACCCAGTTATTCATTTAAGCATTCAAGCCTTCATCAAGATCAAGTTTTCTGCTCTCAGCAATTCCCACCCATCTGAGAAGTGTTAAGCTCTTCCACTCATCTTCAACCTGAGTTCTCCTGCTTCCAGGAAGTTCAAACTCAGAGTTCTTTTGAAGAAGAAGAAGAAGACAGCTGCTTGAAGATTGCTAATTTTATTACTTATTATCTTCTTGTAGTTTTTCCTTCAGATTTTTCTGAGGAGTTTTCTGCACTGAAGCAAGACTTCACCTGGACATCTTTGAGCCAGGGGGAGCCTTGATTCTTTAAGAGCTCTCTAGCTCAGTGCAAGTCTTTGTGCTTCTCTAATCTTTGTAAAATAGAGAAGACATCTTAACCTTCTTCCCCCTCCTGTACAGGGTTATTACTCCCTTCAAAAGTATCCCTTGGTGGCAGGGCACCTGATCAAAAACTTGTGCTTGGTTTTTAGACACCTGATCAAAAGTCTAAAGGGTTTCTGGATCTACCTGAAGCAGATCCTGTTGGTGGCAGGGCACCTGATCAAAAACCTGAGTGGATTCCTACCGTGTGGGTAGAAGAGTGGACGTACCCAAGTTGTTTGGGGAACCACTATAAATTTCCTTGTGTCGTATGGATTCCCTTGTTTAATTCCTGCATTGTGGCTGTGAATAGATATAACTAGGATTGCTAGTTGCTGATTAGGTTTTCCAAGCCTTTACTGTAATTACAGTTAGCTTGAGTTTGTGCACATCACTTGTGTTAGGCTATAGGGTTAATTCTATATCTATAATCTTTTCATTCCGCACTTCACTCCAAGGGAGTTGGGTAGACCATTAAGTTTTGTCTAGTGCAAAATTTGATAACTCTATTCACCCCCCCCCCCTCTAGAGTAGTATCTATCCCTTCACTTTCAATTGATATCAGAGGGAGGTTGACTGACTGAATAGGCTAACACCTAAGTCACAAGATCCTGATAGATACCAAAGCTTATAGATATTCACTATCATGGCTCAGTCCAAGGATTATTCTAGCACCAGACCTCCAGCATGCAACTTAGCTAAGTTTGGCATCTGGAAGGCAAGGATCAAATTATATATGAATTCTATTGATGAAAGCATCTTTGCTTCTATTTTGTCAGGACCCCCAAGAGCACTTGCTGCTGCTACTGCCTCATCATCTGATATGAGTGCAGTGCCTCCTCCAGATTACAACGATGAGTACAAGAAGGCAAAGATTGCAGATGCCAAGGCGATGAACATTCTGGCTCAGACAATGTCTGATGAGGTATTCCAGAAGGTTGCTGACTGCTCCTCAGCAAAAGCCATGTGGGATACACTAAACCAGATTGTAGCTGGTTCAGCTGATGAAAGGAAGGACAGAAGGTCCAACCTGATCTCACAGTATGAGAACTTCAAGAAAACTAATGCTGAATCAGTTGAAGCCATGTACACCAGGCTCAGCTCAATCATCAATGAGCTGAGGACCCTGGACAAGGACATATCATTGACAGAGGTCAATGATAAGATTCTTATGTGCTTCCCTAGCACATGGGATCTAAGGATCTGGCCCATCAAGGAAGCCAGAAGTACAAATGAGATCTCCACTGAAGCTCTTCTTGGCAAGCTCAAGTCTTTTGAGCAAGTGCTGAAGACAAGGGAAGCAGAAGCAGAAGCAAAGACCCCTACTCCAACAAGAAAAGAGCAATCTCTAGCTCTTAAGGCTGCTGATGCTTCTGAAGGCAGCCAATCAAATGAGGAACTAATGGCATTGTTTGCCAAGAGGTTTCTCAAGATGGGGAGAAAGGAGTTCAGAAAGAAGTCTTCACGCTATGAAGACAAACCAAGGTATGATCGTTCTCCTGCTAAAGAAATTATTTGTTATGGATGCAGGAAGCCTGGACATATCTTGCCAGAGTGTCCAGAGGAGAAAAACAAAGACAAGAGGAAAGAAAAAGAACAACACAGGAAGCACTCCAAGCCATCTTCCTACAAGAACAAGAAAAAGGAGAGAGGTTTCATTGCTGAAACCTGGAGTGATTCTGATAAAGAATCTTCCTCCTCAAGCTCCAGTGAGGATGAGGAAGAGAAGAAGGCAAAAGAAGTTTGCCTCATGGCAATAGATGCCTGCAGCAACCACTCAGCTGCAGAGAGTTCAGATTCAGATGAAGAGATGCCAACAGAAGATGAGGTACTCTCTTCTTATGACTTCACTTCAGATGAATTTAAATTAGATTTTAAATCCTTATGCTTAGATTTGATTAGCTCAGAAAAGGAGATAAAAGAACTTAGAAATAAGTTAGCTGACTCAGAAGTAATTGCTACAGAAAATATTAGGTTAAAGGAAGATCTCACTACTTGTAGTGAAGAAATTAAATTTCTTAAAATGGAATTAGCTAAGTCTAAGAGGTTAGAAGAATCACTTAATGGTAGAAGCCTTAAGTTGTTAGAAATTACCAGCATGACTAACACTAGGTCAGCTAATAACAAACTAGGCTTAGGAGCTTCTCCCAGTGAACCCCCAGTTCTTCTTAAAAACAATCTTTCAACTCCAGTGAACTTCATTTCAGCTAGTGGAATGAAGAACACTGAGCAAGTAAATCTAGTTAATAAAACCTTAAATAAAGCTAAGAGAGAAAAGAGAAAGAAATTTTTTAAAGAAATGCAAAGAGCGTCGAACGCCGCTCGACGATCGGAAGCTCAATGGTCGAACGAAGGTCGACGATCTGGGCACCCATCGTCGAACGTCGATCGATGTTTTCAATATGATTTTCAAAATCATAATCAGTACCATAGAAACCTAAATGAAAATAGAAACCCTAGGTTTGTTGACTCATCATCTGCATGGAGAATCCCACCTAGGAGATCTCACCCACTAGGTTATCACCCTCAGCCTGCATTTTCAAATATTTCCAGTTTTTCTTATGTGAAAAAGAAGGGACCCAAGTTTACCTGGGTCCACACTGTCTAAATAAATGTCTTGCAGGTGAAGGCCTATCCAATCACTCAAAATAAGTGGTATTTGGATAGTGGATGCTCCAAGCATATGACAGGAAATAAAAATCATCTGTCAAAATTCAAAGCTAAGCTCGGCCCAAAGGTTATCTTTGGAGATTCCAGCTGTGGTCAGACAGAAGGCTATGGCAGGATCACAATTGGAGATGTCACTTTCAAGAGAGTTGCATATGTGACAGGACTGAAGCACAATTTGATCTTAGTCAGCCAGCTATGTGATGCTGGCTACCAGGTTTCATTTTCTAACTTCTCTTGCAATATTACTTTAAATAATAATATTGTTTTAGTAGGCATTAGAATAGGTAATATTTATTTAGTAGATTTCAATTCATCTCATTCTAAAATCTGCCTGTTTAATGAAGTAACACTTAATAATAATTCTTTGTGGCATAAGAGGCTTAGTCATGTTAACCTTAAAAATATATCTAGGTTATCCAAACACAACCTTGTTAGAGGTTTACCTTCTTGCCCCTACAAGAAGGAGAGCCTATGCAAGGCTTGTCAGCTAGGCAAGCAAACCAAAAATTCTTTTAAATCTGTAAATAAAAGTGATTCTCCTAGAATCCTGTATCTATTACATTTGGACCTTTTTGGCCCAATAAATGTACAGAGTTTAGGAGGGAAGTATTACACCTTAGTAATTGTAGATGACTTCTCTATGTTTAGTTGGGTTTTCTTTTTGAGAACTAAGTCTGATAACTTCAAAGCCCTTACAGACTTTCTACTATGTGTGCAGATTGAGTACTCTACTCATGTGGCCTTGATCAGAAGTGATCATGGTACTGAGTTTGGCTCTCTTCTCATGCAAGAATTCTGTGAGAGAGAAGGTATCAAACATAGTTTCTCAGCTCCTAGAACTCCCCAACAAAATGGGGTAGTTGAAAGGAAGAATAGAACGCTCATTGAAGCTGCTAGCACATTGTTGGCAGATGCTAACATGCCTCTCTCCTATTGGGCAGAAGCTGTTAGTACAGCCAATTATGTCTTAAATAGAAGTTTGATACACAAACTTAAGTGTAAAACTCCTTATGAGTTGCTTAAAGGAAAGAAACCTAAAATTAATTATTTTAGAGTATTTAGTTGTATTGTTTATATTCATAATAATAATAAAGAATATATTAGAAAATTTGAAGCAAAAGCTTCAATGGGAATCATGCTTGGATATTCCCAAGTAAGCAAAGCTTATAGGGTTTATAATAAATCAACCTGTAAAATTGAAGAATCTGTGCATGTATCTTTTGATGAATCTCAGATGTTTTACAAGGAGAAGGAAAATTCTTCTTCCTCCAGTTCATTGCAGATACCTGATGCCCCTCAAGAAATTCTTCAACTATCAACTCTTCAGATCACTGAATCAGACAGTGATGAAGACATTGCTGAAGCTGTTATTGTACCACCAACAGTAGATCAAATTCCTCCCGAGGAATTAATCCCAACTGTTGCTGAAGATCACATCCCACCTGCTGATATTGTCACACTTAGAGATCACCCGACATCTCAAGTGATTGGATACATATCAGCTGGTGTGCAAACAAGACATCAATTAAGACAGGATGTGATGCACGCTTGTTTCCTCTCACAGGTTGAGCCCCTCACCTTTAAAGATGCAGAGCTAGATCCCCACTGGATCATTGCAATGCAAGAGGAACTCAATCAGTTTGAGAGATGTAAAGTTTGGACTTTGGTTCCAAGACCTAAAGGCCAACTGATCATAGGCACCAAGTGGGTGTATAGAAACAAGTTGGATGCAAATGGAATTATAGTAAGGAATAAAGCTAGGCTTGTAGCTCAGGGCTACAGACAGGAGGAAGGTATAGACTATGACCAAACCTTTGCTCCTGTTGCAAGGCTAGAAGCAATAAGGATCTTCTTGGCCTATGCAGCCTTCATGAAGTTTAAGGTGTTCCAAATGGATGTCAAAAGTGCATTCCTAAATGGTGAGCTTAAGGAAGAGGTGTTTGTTGAACAACCACCAGGATTTGTTTCTTCAACTCAGCCTTCTCATGTGTTTAAGTTGCAGAAAGCTCTTTATGGACTAAAGCAAGCTCCTAAAGCCTGGTATGAGACCTTAGCTAGTTTCCTGTTAGAGCACAACTTTACTAGGGGAGTAGTTGATAGAACCCTTTTCGTCAAGCATCACAAGGACACAATCCTGTTAGTTCAGGTGTATGTAGATGATATTATTTTTGGCTCCACTGATCCCAAACTATGCAAAAAGTTTTCCAACTTAATGCATTCCAAGTTTGAGATGAGTAGTATGGGTGTGCTGTCTTACTTTCTTGGTCTCCAAGTTAAACAAGATGCTGATGGTATCTTCATCTCCCAATCCAAATATGCCAAGGAATTGGTAATGAAATTTGGGATGGCTGATGCTTCAGCAATGCCTACACCCATGGCTACTAATGTAGTTATTGATTCTGATGATCACGGCAAGCCAGTTGATCAAAAGAATTATAGGGTCATTGTTGGTTCCCTATTGTATCTAACTGCAAGTAGGCCAGATATAATGTTTGCTACATGCCTTTGTGCTAGATTCAAGGTCAACCCCAAGGAATCTCATCTGATTCTTCTAAAGAGAATCCTGAGATACCTGAAGGGATGCCCAAATCTAGGACTTTGGTACCCAGCTGAGTCAGAATTTGAATTAATTGGATATTCTGATTCTGATTATGCTGGTTGTAGAGTTGACAGGAAGAGCACCTCAGGAACTTGCCAGTTCCTGGGAGAGAGATTGGTCTCTTGGTTCTGTAAGAAGCAGGCTTCTGTCTCAACCTCAACTGCAGAGGCTGAATATATAGCAGCTGCCAGTTGTTGTTCACAGATCCTGTGGATTCAAAACCAGCTTGTGGATTATGGTTACTCACACAAGAACACCAAAATCATGTGTGATAGTACCAGTGCTATCTCAATTGCACAAAATCCAGTGCACCACTCTAGAACGAAGCACATTGAGATTCGGCACCATTTCCTGAGAGATTGTGTGGAAAAGAACAAGATTTGTCTTGAGTTCATATCCACTGAGTTTCAGAGAGGTGATATATTCACCAAGTCCTTAGATGAACAGAAGCATCTATTCTTTTTAGTTCAACTAGGCATGATCAATGGACGAGACTAAGTGTGACTATATCTGCCAATGTTGAAACTTGTTTGAAGATAGTCAAACGACGTTCGAAGATAGTCGATCGGGTCAAGCCCATCGTCGACCTATGGTTGATGAAAGTTTGTCTGATTGAAGATCGTCGACCGGCGTTCGACCATAGTCGAACAAGTCGAGCTCATCATCGATCTCTGGATAATGACAGCTTGTTGTTTGAGAAGCCAGAAATAGTCGAACGATGGTCCGACTACTCTGCTTCTGGACCGATCGTCGAACGACCGTTCGACCATCGGGTCTAGTATCTTTTTAATAGATCGATTATCTCTGGTCTAATATAAAGCCGATAGTCGATCTAGGTTAAAAGATCTTTTGCTTTATCGTCGACGGAGCGTGACTTTTCGCATTCTGTCTTCCCGCTTGCGATTTTCTGCCGCTTCGTCTCTTTCGTCTTCTCCGTCTTTCTCGCGCTTTCTCCAGCAATTCCATGGCAGTCTCTCCAGCAGTACTAGCAGTTGTGAAGTTCGATGCAGGCTTCAGCGTTGATTTTGACGCCTTCAGTAACTGCGAAGCAGGGATCGTGGAAGTTCTTCAGTTGTGTCGGGATCAAGGACTAGAGAGATTAATGTCATCAAGGATTAAGTTAAATATACCCGAGATCAAGGAATGGGCTTTCACGTCGTCCTCCACCGACGATTCGATGACTGGCACCATCGGCGGAGAAGAGGTAATTTTAACTCCGGCCGTTTTGACTGATATTTTTGGATTAGTTAATGGTGAAGATGATTATGAGCAAGATGCTCAAGAGTTTGGAAGGATGCTGACTGAGCTGGGACATGCGGAGGGCATTCCCACGAAGCTGCTCAAGGTAAATTTCCCTTTCAAGATTAAATTTCTCGCTGAGTTAGTCGGAAAAGTGCTCCTTGGAAAGCACTCTGCTCATGACAATATAACAAGACAACAATTTTCACTGATGTGTGCAATTGTTAATCAGAAAAAGATTGATTGGGCAGGAGTAATGTTTGATTTGATAAGGAAAAATAATAGTAAGAAGGAAGTTACCCTCGGAAGGGTCATTGGAATTTTCCTGAAGGAAAAGTATCCTCAGCTGCTGGTCTCCGTTGCAACAACCATAAATGCAAGCAAGAAGATGGACCCAAATCTGTTCTCCAAGTGGAAGAGAACCTTTGTGAAACCCGCTCTCACAGAGGTTGCTCCAGCGACATCAAAGAGCACCAGGACTGATTCGGTCGCTCCTCACCCTTTAGAAGCTGGCTCAACTCTTTCCCTTCCCTCATCTTCTTCTGCTATGCAGTCTGCTTCAGTTGAAGTTCCATCAATTTCAGCTGAAGTACGACTTTTTCCTTCTCCTGTTAGAGAAACAACCACGGTTGTTCTTCCTTCCCCTCCAGCATCTCCTCTTCCTTCTCATCTGGCTAGGATATCTGCTCCTAGTTTTGATCTGTTAGGATCTGAGAGGATTCCAACACCTCCTCAGTCCCCTATTCATTCTCCAGTTAACACTCCTGTTAACTCTCCAGCTCCATCTCCTATTCGATCTCCAGTTAACACTACAACCATCTCTGCTGCAGCGCCATCCTCTACACTTCCATCATCTTTTGAGATCACCCCAGCATTCATTTCCGGCATTCTGGAGTTGATTACCCCTTCAATCAAAATCATGATTGAAGAGGCAATTGCTCCACTTGCCTCCTCCATTGCCTCTTTGACTTGTTCCATCCAATCTCTTTCAAAATCTACTGAGTCCTCTTCTTCAAGGGGCCTAGTTTCAGTTTCCACTGAAATCAGGCAGGGGGAGATGTTCTGTGAAGATGCCTCAGAGCCTCCAGCCTCCCTTCCAGCAGTTCAAGAAAAGTCTGATGCAGTGCAAGCTCAAGATGAATCAGGTTCAGTGTTGTCTGAGAAAGATATATCTGATGCTATTATGCTATCTGAATTTGCTGTGAAAGTTTGCCTAGAAGATCTCACCACTCCCGTGGTTGCCCATTTCCTAGAAGGGATTATTACATCTTACCTAGATGAATCTTGGGAGTTGGTCAAGTATGAAGGTAATTCATTCATCCGCTTTGTTGACGAGTCAATTAATTTGCTAGCTTGTGAATTCCTAGAAGGAATGATTTTTGCTTATTTAGCAGATCTGTGTTCATAATTCTACAGATTATATTAGAGAAGATTTAGCTGCTCAGATCATAGTAATTGTTTCAGAAGCTGCCCCAAATGTTCCTGATATTCAAGTAGATCCAGAACTGGATTCATTTTTAGATGATAGAGAAGAGGAGTCTGAAAATCAAGATGAAATCAAAGATGACACTCCTGTTCTGAGTGTGGAAGAAGAAAAAGCAAGAGTTGCTTGGAACCAAAGAGTTCAATCTCTGATAGAGGAAAAAGAAAAAGAGTTGCAAGTTGAAAAGTCAACTATTTGGGATGATTCACCAGGGTTGGATTTAGATTTCCTTCTGGCTTAGGATGCCATAGAAAAGGAAAGAGAGAAATCTGATCTGAAGTTAAAAGAAAAGGCTGTTTCTGAAGCCTATGATCCTTATGATAATCCTCCATCATCTCACTCTGATGATGAAGATGATTCTGATTTATCTGAGAATGCTAAGAAAAAGAAAGCTGCTCAAAAGAAAAGGAAAGCAATTGCTCCTCCTCCTCCCAGCCGAGACAATGATACTCCATACTATATTCTTAAAGAAATTGACCCCAAATCGAAAGAATTTCAACATTGGATGTGGTTCTCCAAGAACCAGCAGAAAGAGAGAAAAAGATCTAAGAGGTATGATAGTCCTGTTTCAAGATGGACTCCCAGAGGTCCTCCTCCTCCACCTCCCAGTGCAGGAGCCTCTGGGAACCTATCTGCTAATCCATCTGCCTCTTCTGGAAAATCTGCATCTTTTCAGCCTCTGCCAAGGAAAAGCTATCAAAGTTCGCAAGGCAGATCGTATTCTGGTTCTCAAAGACAAGTGAAGGAGGTTGTGTTTCAAAGTCCAACTTTTTCCCCTCCTCCTTCTCCAAAGAAAAGAGTTCCATCTCCTATGCCAGTACAGTCTGAGAAAGCTGTTTCAAAAGGTAAGTAGTTTATTTTTGTTTTAAAATTCTAGCAAGAACCTTTTGCTAAGTCTGCTCCCATGTCTTATCTAGTTAATCAAGATAAAGAATCTGATGCTGCTCCTCCTGAGTCTGTTTATGAAAGTCCTGAGCTTGATCCTAACTTTAGGATGGCTCGTTTTCACGAATTGGTTGGAGCAGCTCAAATAAAAAAAGCAAAAGCAGAAGGAAAAGATACTACTGGTTTAATCACCATGTCTGCATTCAGAAAGAAAGAGTTTGAAAAGTTCCAGGTTAATCCTGATGTATTTGACCCCTCAAAATATATGGAAAAGCACCCTGAAGCAGTTGTTCCTAGGGCTGCAGAATTGAAGATCATTGGTGTGCAGGACTTGAAGCTATCAAAGAAAGAAGCTGATGATCCTCTAAGGAAAATTTCTTTTGTTCCTAGTTCCTCTGACCCTTTGCCAGATTCTGTAGACTCTTAATAGTTTGATTGACTACTATGTTATATTTGTCTATTATCTATCTGTTTGATAACTGCTAGTTAATTGTTAACTATTTCCTGTATTAATTTTATTGCTCTTTAGCCAGCTATATATTTTTGTTTTTGAGAGACTTAACTCAAATAGGGGGAGATTGTTGGTACCCTAGTTTGATTTGAGTTTAGTCTTGCCTTTTTAGTTCCTTGACCCAAGAATTATCTATGGTCATTGGTTAGTGGTCCAGCTGTAGAGTCCTCACTTTTCCAGATGAAGAATTTGGTTAAGTAAGTTTTTCGTTCGACTATAGTCGAACGCCGCTCGACTATCGTCTATCGGCTAATCGACGATCGTCTATCAGTTGGTCGACTCTCTCTCTGCGTTGATAGTTCGACTATCTGTTGATAGGTCGACTATCTGCTTGGCGTGGTAGTTCGACTATCTGTCCGGATAGATCGACTATATGATAGTTCGACTATCTGTTGATAGGTCGACTATCTGTTCCGCTTTGATAGGTCGACTATCTGTTGATAGGTCGACTATCTGTTGATAGGTCGACTATCTGTTGATAGGTCGACTATTTGTTTTCTGAGGTAAGTCGACTATCTGCTTGATAGGTCGACTATCTGTTTGTGTTTGATAGTTCGACTATCTGTCCAGATAGATCGACTATCTGATAGTTCGACTATCTGCTCTGATAGGTCGACTATCTGCCGGGGTAGTTCGACTATCTTCTTCGATAGGTCGACTATCTGGATCGTTCGACTATCTGCCCGATAGTTCGACGATCTTCGTGCGTCGGTCGACGATCTCCGAGGGTCGTTCGACGTTTTCTGTCTGCCTTTATATTTTGTATTTATTTATTATATTCAATTAATCAATACACTTTCTGGCACGTTGTTTTAGTTGTTTTATGATAAAATTACCAGGCAATATTTACTCCATCCCTTTTGCCTGAGTCAAATCTTTTTAGATAAAGTTGTTTGTCTTATTAGCTGACATTATATTTTACTTTATCTGTTGTCAGCCCTTTATAGCCGTTAGACTAAAAAGTCTTCTTTTTGCTATAAAGAGTTTGTTTCTAATATGACTTTATTTAGTACTTTATTATCAGATTGCTTCCTGCAGCTTCCTAGAAAAAGGTTTATTCCTTTTATAGAATGTTTCTGCTGCAGAGATTGTTTTGTCTTCTTGATATTTACAGCCCAGGTCTCAAGTTTTAGAAGAAGACAAGTAATTCAAATTGAAGAGAGCCGTTGCTTGTTGCTGTTATAAAAAGGATCCTTTGAAGAAGGATTAAAGAGCTAACTAGTTACCCAGTTATTCATTTAAGCATTCAAGTCTTCATCAAGATCAAGTTTTTTGCTCTCAGCAATTCCCACCCATCTGAGAAGTGTTAAGCTCTTCCACTCATCTTTAACCTGAGTTCTCCTGCTTCCAGGAAGTTCAAACTCAGAGTTCTTTTGAAGAAGAAGAAGACAGCTGCTTGAAGATTGCTAATTTTATTACTTATTATCTTCTTGTAGTTTTTCCTTCAGATTTTTCTGAGGAGTTTTCTGCACTGAAGCAAAACTTCACCTGGACATCTTTGAGCCAGGGGGAGCCTTGATTATTTAAGAGCTCTCTAGCTCAGTGCAAGTCTTTGTGCTTCTCTAATCTTTGTAAAATAGAGAAGACATCTTAACCTTCTTCCCCCTCCTGTACAGGGTTATTACTCCCTTCAAAAGTATCCCTTGGTGGCAGGGCACCTGATCAAAAACCTGTGCTTGGTTTTTAGACACCTGATCAAAAGTCTAAAGGGTTTCTGGATCTACCTGAAGCAGATCCTGTTGGTGGCAGGGCACCTGATCAAAAACCTGAGTGGATTCCTACCGTGTGGGTAGAAGAGTGGACGTGCCCAAGTTGTTTGGGGAACCACTATAAATTTCCTTGTGTCGTCTGGATTCCCTTGTTTAATTCCTGCATTGTGGCTGTGAATAGATATAACTAGGATTGCTAGTTGCTGATTAGTTTTTCCAAGCCTTTACTGTAATTACAGTTAGCTTGAGTTTGTGCACATCACTTGTGTTAGGCTATAGGGTTAATTCTATATCTATAATCTTTTCATTCCGCACTTCACTCCAAGGGAGTTGGGTAGACCATTAAGTTTTGTCTAGTGCAAAATTTGATAACTCTATTCACCCCCCTCTAGAGTAGTATCTATCCCTTCACTTTCACTCTACGTCGAGCCCTTGGGTCTTCCCCTTGTTCTTTTTCGTTAGTCGTTTGGGTTGTGAGAGAGAAGTGTGTGATCGCCCCTTCCCCAAGGGTGAACTCCACAGAGACTAAGTTTTTGGTTTCAACACCACCAAGTCACCAAAACAAACCTGGCTCGCGAGGGGAGGTACACAACCAAGCCAAAACCAACCACACAAGAAAACTCACTGAACAAACTCATGCTCCATCAAACGATACCCGTTAACTACGTGTCAACGTAACACACTGACGTCAAAAATATGCCACTACGAGAATTAAAATAAACACCGAAAAATCAGGGGTATTACAACCACCCACTTAAAAAGAAGTTTCATCCCAAAACTTTACATAAAAAGGATCAAATCCAAAACAGAAGAAAAGTAAGCAAAGGCTATCAAATAAAACACTTACCAAAATCATCAGGAGAACAGATGAGGATGAGCCCCCCTCATAGCTGACTCCAACTCCCAAATCACGCTCTCCACGTCTTGGTTCCTCCACAAAACTTTAACCATGGATATTGTCTTCCTTCGTAATACCCAATCTTGAGTATCCAAAGCACGAACAGGAACCTCCACATAGGAAAGGTTAGGCTCCAACTAGGGCACATCATCAAGAATTTGCCTGTCGCTCAGCACACACTTCCGCAATTGGCTCACGTGGAAAACATCGTGTAGACCCGGAAAACTTGCTAGCAATTCCAGCCTATAAGCAGACATTCTAATACGCTCCACAATCTTGAAGGGTCCCACATACCTCTGATACCAACTGTCACAACCCGCATTTTCTCCGCATTTAACGATATATCAGAGTAAGAGAAAATGCGGGTCATGATGCCACGTCATCAGGGGATAACTGTAGACATTAAGGCAAAACTCTAACTTAACATTTTTATGAAAGATTCGTGAGTTATTTAGAGAAAATTCAGTTTAAGTTAAGCGGTTAGCAGTTAGCCGTATCCCTCGGCTTAGTGGTTCATCTAGTCCACGAGAAAAAGGTAGTTATATGCAACGGAAAATATTTTATTTGCAGTATTAGACGTCCTACATGAGTATAAACATCCCCAGAAGACAACT
This sequence comes from Platanthera zijinensis, assembly GCA_039513925.1. Lineage (NCBI taxonomy): Eukaryota > Viridiplantae > Streptophyta > Magnoliopsida > Asparagales > Orchidaceae > Platanthera > Platanthera zijinensis. Next base: position 79,540,248 of record CM077079.1, read on the forward strand.
CATATGCAAGACTCTAGATTTATAATAATTATGAAAGTAGCTTTTACGTCCATTAAATATTTTTAGATTTCAAATACGGCATGTATGATGTAATAATAGAAATGTTTATACTTTAAAAAACCTAACATTCAACCTAGCATAAAACCTTCCTAAAGAGCAAGTACAACCAACATAAAGGTGAACTAATAACTAGCAAAATATTCAACATTCAAAAAGAAAACTACTAGTGGGCGTCAACAACCTGACACGAACCCAGTGAAAGTATGCATGTCTGAACTAAAACTGAAAACAAACTTATGGTTCTTACCAAACCTCTTAACGCCGGACATCAGGGAAACCTTATGGAAAACCATGTCCCCTTCAGTAAATTCTAATTCAGTCCTTCGACAGTTGGCGTTCATTTCATAATGCTCATGAGCTGTCCAAAGCTTCTCTCAAATATGCTTAATAGAGATATCCATTTCTTCCAAGGCCTCCAGACCCAACAACGGTCTCTCACCAACCTCGGCCCAAAACATGGGAGTTCTGCAACATCTCCCATACAAAGCCTCAAATATGGTCATCTTGTAATTCCTTCATCTGTCACATGGAATATTACAGAGGGTCCGGCCGGGGCCCCATTCCATATTTCACAAACAAACGGCAGAATCACATGTGAATATCAAATACTTTCTACTCGCATCTTAACTCAGAGCATTCTAGCAGAAGTTTAAATCTTACAAGAACTCATCCAATGAATGTTTACTAAATATATGAATAGCACATTTATATATATATAACACCCGGAATGTATACAAACTCACAAACGCTCACGGCCTTAAGGCCTTATATGTTTCTCTTTACAAGAGGTGGTTTTATACATCGGTACACAGGCCGGCCACACATGAAATATAATTCTTTGCATGACCTTTAAGGGCCTACAAGCAGCAGCAGCAAGGGCTCCAGCCCGCTCAATCCAAGTTAGCCTGCAATACCTGCATATGGACGTCCACCCTAAGGATGATAAACAAAGCAATGGTCAGCATTCAGCTGACCAATTATAACGACCCTACCCCTTACCCGGGGAAGTGGTTCCTTCCTTGCAAGCATTACAATCACATTATATATATCACAACAAGTGAACTCACGCACAATATCATCACAAACGCTGGCCTTCGTGCCAGACGCTCCGTGCACTCACGCATAACATCATCACAAATCTGGGAAGGCCGATCCCCCCATTTGTAGTGCTACAAATCGACCGCTCATAACGCAGGTACAGAGTACCTCTAGATCAACTTACAAGTCGGGAAGGCCCGCAGCCCCCCATTTGCATACCACCATTGTGTAACAAGCCGGGGAACCCCCCCCCCCCTATGCAATCTCTCATAACAGTGTCGCCTCAGCACACAGCTCACGTAAAGCGTACAATTCCAATGCCACAAAGGCTCCACAACCACAGAGAATGGCTCACACGGCCACATCGCATACAGCTCATGTAGAGCATACAATACAGGAAGCTCACAAGCATCTTCACAAACTCCGTAACCTACTCGCTACATACATGGAGTCTTCTCCAGTTTGTAATATAAACATCACCAATCCAGACTAACCATCCGGATGGGCTTTACATAGTATGCATATTCCGTACTACTTATTTCCGGATCTAGATGCAGACTCAACCGGGGATATCAACTATCACCCAGCTGGAATCGCTTATGCTTTCCACCTCTTGGTGGAGGATTCCATGCACATGCATAAAGGCAGACTTCACTTGTCCAAGAAGGAGATCGTTACCCTTAACGATCGCTTTGGAGCCATGGAAATCTAGCTGGATGGTAATCACCGTGACAGATTTGCCTCCACAACGCTAAACTTGGCTCTCGATTCGGATCGTTGAAGCTCCACCAGCACCGGAATCCTTCTCCTTATTCCTTCCTTGCTCTCATCTCTCTCTTCTCTTTAGAAAGAGAATAGTCAACATAGAATGAGAGTTTATATCTCAATCCTTAGTCTTATAACAACAGGAAGGAGCTTTGACCATTAGATCCAATTTGAAGGAAATTAACGGCCACGATTCGATCTGAAAAGCATCTTTACAGGGCTGACACGGCTTGGGACACGCCCTTGTCACAGGTCGTGTACCTTAAGCGGCAAACAACCGACTCAAATCAGACCAGGACACGGGCTTAGACACGCCCGTGTCAGCTCCTAACACGCCCGTGTCAACTAGTAAACACCCGTGTTGAGGGGCGTGTCACTCAATCGACACAAGACCATCAATCTCGAAAGGTACAAGGGTTCCAAACACGCCCGTATCAACATTGACACGCCCGTGTCACCTAGAACACGCCTGGGACCAGACTGTGTTCCTCACCCGACACAGTCCAGCTACCAACCCGAGCAGGACACGCCCTGGGAGACGCCCGTGTCCCTGGCCATGTCGCCTCTCGAAGATCGTCGACTTCATTTTCATCGAGGACTCGCGACACATAGTGAAGGACACGCCCTGGGACACGCTCGTGTCCCAGGCCGTGTGACTGCCTCAAGACACACTCGAGGCCCACTCAAGTTCTACTCGAGACCCACTCGAGTACACAGAGCTGGACACACCCTGGGACACGCCCGTGTCCCAGGCCGTATCAACCAGCCTGAACTCCAAATTGGGATTTGGGGTGTTACAACCCTCCCCTCCTTACAAAAATTTAGTCCCGAAATTTAGCGCAACATATACACCAACACAACCACTCTGTTGCAATGTAAACAAAAACAATCCGGGTTTAGAGCTCAGAGGCTGCAGCTTGTCTCGCCCCACAGCATCGCACAAACACAAGTTTTTTACAAATAAACATACAGCATCATGCTCAACCCTCACATACAAGCACACTTAGTCTCTCGTTCAGTGTTCTTTTCCAGTATACTTTCTGTGAAGGTGTAACCTATACCGGTATGCTGCTCCAAGGGCTAGTTCATACCTATGACCACGACAACCACTACTATTATCACGTTCAACCCATAATCACTCTTTTTACCACGACCATGTCATTCCACTCTCATCTATGATACCAAGATAAGTTCACATGGCATAAAAAGTATTACACCAACAACTTCTTGATTTTCGATCACAACATGTTTATATGGGCAAAATAAAGATCGTACACTTTATTACTGACTAGGAAATATACGGTACATAATTACAGAGAGATTTCCCTTCTTGCTTAGTGTCGTCAAAGGGCCACTTTTGCATACTCGGGCTTTATGTCCTTTGCCACACGAGTAACAAATGGTTGGAGTTCGCCCTACAACTGCTCCAATTTTAGCTTTCTTTGCCCTTGGTGTAGTACCATTATAGCATTGTTGGGCATGATGTCCTACCTTACCACAAGAAAAACAAATAAGTGGACCACACCTTTTCTTTGTTCCCATGATGGTGGAAGAGGTTGACACATTTGCAAAGGTTGGCACATTGACACCGTGCCTTGCTCAGAACTTCTTTAGTCCATTTCCAAAGACCTAGCTGCCATTACCAAGGCACAAAATCCAAGCAACTTTGGACCCACCAATAAACATCGTAGTTCATTGTGCAGACCATTGTAAAATCTGTTGGTCTTAGTCTCCTCGGTTTCAAACACAATCCCTACATGGTGTCTCAACTCAACAAATGCATAAAAGTACTCCCCAACCATTTATGGTCCTTGGATCAGACCCATATTCAACGGCGGGATCGATGCTCCTTCCCTTTCCACTTGCTAACGCACACCAACCGGCAAGGGACACACCAAAGGAACCGAGAGTTATACGTGTCCCTCATGGTGGGCCTTGATCATTGTAAAAACCACATCCGCGATCAACCGGACCGTCTCTACCGAAGGAGGAGGTATGGGCACCTCAGCTGGTGTCGCACTCTCATCCAAACATTGGGGCTCAAACTACCCAGCTCCACTCCTCGTCACCTATACGTGCACAAGACATCATAAATGTCCATTCCAAAATGGCAAACATACCAAATATATACGCTCACGCTCTTGAAACACATGTATTGCATTTCTAGTGGACATTTATGAGTTCAATTATATTATCCTTACCAAACCCGAACCTCTGATACCACTTTGTAACGCCTCCATACATCACATGGAATATAACAAATGGTCCGGTCAGGGCCCCACGCCATATTTCACAGACAAACGGTGGAATCACGTGTGAATATCAAATACTTTCTACTCGTATCTTAACTCAGAGCATTCTAGCAGAAGTTTAAATCTTATAAGAACTCATCCAATGAATGTCCACTAAATATATAAATAACACATTTATATATATAACACCTGAAATGTATACAAACTCACAAACGCTCATGGCCTTAAGGCTTTATATTTTCCCTTTACAAGAGGTAGTTTCATACATCGGCACGCAAGCCGTCCACACATGAAATCCAATTCTTCGCACGACCTTCAAGGGACTACAAGCAATAGCAGTAAGGGCTTCAGCCTGCTCAATCCAATTCAGTCCGCAACACCTGCATATGGACATCCACCCCAAGGGTGATAAACAAAGCAATGGTCAACATTCAGCTGACCAATTATAACGACCCTACCCCTTACCCGGGGTAGTGGTTCCTTCCCTACATGCATTGCAATCATAATACATATATCACAACAAGTGCACTCACGCACAACATCATCACAAACACTGGCCTTCGTGCCAGACGCTCCGTGCATTCAGGGCACGCTTACGGTGTACCGAATCAGTCAGGGTCCCACCACAGATTAGAGGTTATTAGTTTGTTGGCCAGGCACTAGTTTACTACAACATGCATGTTTGAGACATCCTCGCCCATCCCACTCAGAGGCGTTCACCTCACGGCAATAATGAGCACTATAGATTGACCTACGCCCATAGTGTAACAAGTCGGGAAGGCCCGCAGCCCCCCATTTGCAGTGCTACAAATCGACCGCTCATAACGCAGGTACAGAGTACCTCTAGAACAACTTACAAGCCGGGAAGGCCTGCAGCCCCCATTTGCATACCACCATAGTGTAACAAGCCGGGGAAACCCCCCCCCCCTCCCCTCTATATTTCCACCACTCGATCTCTCATAACAGTGCCTCCTCAGCACACAGCTCACGTAGACCGTACAATTCCAATGCCACAAAGGCTCCACAACCACAGAGAATGGCTCTCACGGCCACATCGCATATAGCTCATGCAGAGCATACAACACAAGAAGCTCACAAGCATCCTCACAAACTCCGTAACCTACTCTCTACATACATGGAGTCTTCTCCGGTTTGCAATATAAACATCACCAATCCAGACTAACCGTCCGGATGGGCTTCACACAGTATGCATATTCCGTACTACTTATTTCCGGATCTAGATGCAGACTAAACTAGGGATATCAACTATCAACCCGCTGGAATCGCTTACGCTTTCCACCTTTTGGTTGAGGATTCCATGCACATGCATAATGGAGGACTTCACTTGTCCAAGAAGGAGATCGTTACCCTTGACGATCGCTTTGGAGCCATAGAAATCTAGCCGGATGGTAATCACTGCGACGGCTTTGCCTCCACAACTATTGGGTACACTGTAAACTATGTACCCTATTTGGAGAAGCCTCCCCTTACTCAATGATATACATCAATTTGTATTGTATGGGATGTTTAAGTTCCAATGTGCAGGTTAAGAAATGCAGGAAAATTTCTAAGTACAAGTGTCGACACTTGTACAGAATTGTGTCGACACCTGAAGAAGGTTTGTGTCGACACACAGGACTTGTGTCGATACATACTCAACTCCATCTATCGTCAACTTTTGTACTGTGTCTAAAAGGCTTGTGTCGACACACAGGACTTGTGTCGACACACACTCAACGCCATCTATCAGCAACGGCGTACTGAGTCTGAAAGGCTTGTGTCGACACACAGGACTTGTATCTACACACACTCAACGCCATCTATCAGCAACGGTTGTACTGAGTCTGAAAGGCTTGTATGGACACACAGGACTTGTGTCGACACACACTCAACGACGTCTGGACATATACTGTATGTCGTCTATCAGCATCAGCTATGTAAAGACCAGGAGCAGTTGTGTCAACACACAGGACTTGTGTCAACATACACTCAACGACGTCTGGACATACACTCAACGTTATCTGTCTACATCAGCTATGTCAAGACCTGGAGCAGTTGTGTCGACACACAGGACTTGTGTTTACACATACAACAGAAGCTGTGTTGAGAAGCAGAAGAATGACTGTGTCGACACATTGAGTGTTGTGTCGACATCATCAAGACTTGTGTCGACACTTAGTCTATTTGTGTCGACACATGTGAAGTAGTTTGCTGAGTGTTTCCTGCTGAGATATAAAGTCATTGCAGAATCAACTGTCATGGCTGTAGCCTTGACAGCTGTCGTAAACAACAAGTCTGACACCTTTGTCAGAACTGTCAGATGGTTGTTACAAACCTGATCAGTCGGTAATCATTGAGAAAATCAATATAAAGGACTGATCCATGACAACCAAAGTATGCAATTAAACAATTACAGGGGAACAAACCAACACTGAACCAGAGAGAGAACTTAACAATAAGAAAGGGGAAAACCCTTAAGAAGGCAGATCTGAACAGTCTGCAAGAAAGATTCAGATCTAATTCTGAATCTAAGAAGGGAGCTGTCTGAAGATCAACTTCTACACCAAGTCAGGATCAACCTTATTTTGTTCAATTAAGAAGCTTTGAAAAAGCCAAGTCAGGTTGGATCTGAAGTATACAGTTTATTAAAGAACCTATCAATTAGCTCACATCAATTGAGAGTTATTTCTGGGTGAAATTTCTGTACAACTATATCTTCTTTTTCCTTGTAAGATCTTTTATAGATTTGAGTTGTAAGCCTGTGTTTATAAAGGCTAAGGTAGGGCTGAGAGCCTGAGGTGTAGGACTTGTGAAAGTCAGAGTTGTAAGCCCGGTGATAAAGGCTGAGGTAGGGCTATTGCCTGAGGTAGGGTTCTTGGGGAGAATCTGAGGTAGGACTTGTATAAGTCTGAGCTGTAGGAACCTATCAGGTTCTGAGTTGTAAGATCTGTGGATCTGAGATAACAGAAGGAAGTTGGGCTGAATCTAGTTCTCTACTGGATAGGCGAAGGGGGAAAGTGGATGTACCCATAACTTGGGTAGCCACTATAAATCTGGGGTAATGTGCTGTGTTGTGATTATTGTGCTGAGAATTGTATTTTCTGTGCTGAGTTAGAACAAGATAATTGCCTAAAATTTATTAAAGAAAATTAGAACCTATTCACCCCCCCCCCTAGGTGTTTAGGCTCTTGAAATCAAGTCTTTCAAATGGTATCAGAGGGAGGTTACTCAAAGATTGACCTAACAGTCGGAGTGAATCTCCAAGACAATTAACAGATTTCAAGAATGAGTTCAAATAAGAATCAGAAGGAATTTGGATCTATAAAACTGCCTATCTACAAGAAAGAATGCTTTGGCATATGGAAGGAAAGGGTCAGGTTGTTCATGGAAGCATCTGATCCAAGAATCTATATCATAGTACAAGAAGGTCCCTTCATTCCAATGAAGGTATCAGCTCTGGATGCAAATGTTAAAACCCCAAAGAGTTATTCTGAAAAGACCAAGGATGAGATCATCTTGACAACATTAGACAAAAGAGCACAAAACATTATTGTAAGTGTTATAGATGATGCCACATTTCAGAATCTGGTGCATTGCAAAACATCTAAGGAGATGTAGGACACCTTGATTGTGTATATGGAGGGAACTAAAGAAGTTAGAGAAGACAGGAAATCTATGGTGAATCAAAAATATGAGAGCTTTAGATGAGCTAAGTCTGACAGCATAGCTGAATATTACAAGAAGTTCTTTAGGATAGTAAATGAGCTGATGACCTATGGAAGAGTCTTCAGTACATATGAATTGAATGACAAGTTTCTCAGATCACTAACAAAGGACTGGGACACAAAGATATGTGCCATCAGAGAGGTGGTCAGGCTTGTTGATACACCTCCACCCACACTATTTGGAAAGCTTCTATCCTATGAAATGCAGCTCACTGCCAGAAAAGAGGAGGAGAAAAGCAGTAGGTTTGAGTATAAAGAGAATTTAGTAGCCTTCAAGGCTGAAGGCACAAGAAAGGGTAAGAGAAAGTCTCCTTCTCCACCAAGAAGGAGTGTTGAGGCAGAAGAAGAAAATCCTGACAACAACACATCAGATAGCCACACCTCTGATGAGGACTTTGCTGCCTTTACAAGGTAGTTTCGAAGGTTTATGAAAAATAAGAAATGGAGAACCAAGCCTTCAACATCCTTTTCCAAGGATGATTATTACAAGAAAAAGAAGACTTCCAAGGAGGACAGGTATACCTCAAATCCTAGTAAACAAACTAATTCTAAGATTATTTTTTATTGCTGCAACAGGCCTGGACATGTCATAACTGACTGTCCTGACAAGAGGAAGGAGTCTAAGGACAAGAAGAAGCATCAAGTAAAAGGCAAGAAGGAGAAATCCTTTGTTGCTCAGAAGCAGAAAAGTTGGACAAACTCTTCATCATCAGAATCAGGAGAAGAAGATGATGTAGAAGCATACATTGGGTTATTCTCTACAGAAGAAGAGTCTAGGAAATTAAAATTCCTACAAATGCTGGACTCCATAAATGGAGTTGAAGACTTTTGTTGTAAAGGGCTGATGGCTCTATCAGAAGATGATCAGTGTCAGGATCAGCCTAGTCCAAGTAAGGTATACAGTTCTCCCTCAGCTTCTAATTACAATACTGGATCAGAATCAGAAGCATCTGCATCAAGAGGTGTGGATGGTTCTGAATCTGAGGGGGATGTACATCAACTCATTGATGAGTATGGTGGTTTGTTGCAAGCTCTGAAGAGAAGCAAGTTTCTTGTCAAGAAGCAGGGCAAAGAAATTGAATCTCTTAAGCAAGCTGCATCAGATTCAGCAAAGATGTTGGATTTGAAATTGAATGAGATTACCAAACTGAAAAACATAACTGTTATTCAGATGGGCACAATCTCCTTTAAGGAAAATCACATCAAGAATCTGGAGGAAAAACTTCTGAAAGAAAAGGAGTTAGTGGCTAAATTCTCTGAGTCAAAGTCTGTCTTGCCCTTAATAGACAATTTCATTTCTCAAAAAGAAAAGACAGGACTAGGCTTTAAGGGAAGAACAAGGGCCACCAATTCTCAAAGAAAAGGCAAAGCCCCAGTTAAGCCACTAGCCTCAAAGCCCCCTATCTTCTTTAGGAAAGTAATGCAACCTACAAACAGGTATGATCATGATATTACTCATAGTCACTGTGAGTATGGAGATATCATTGGCAAGGGTGTATATGCCAATAGGACACTATATAAGCAAACTCATCAGGTTCTTAAGGAATCCTTGGGGTTTGCTGCTCCAGCACCTACACTTAAAAGGACTACTGTCAACCAAGTTGTGAAGTTTGTACCTAAGAGAAGGTACAATAGATTTGAGTGTTGGTGTTGTGGCAAGGTGGGCCACTTTGCCATGGATTGATGGTTCAACACAAGTGTTAAAAATAAGAATAGCTTACCTGTCAGAAAAGCTGTAGGAAAGCATGATAGATTTCAAACTAACAAGAACCTAGGACCCAATAACAATTTGGGTTCTGAGGATAGGTAAATCTTTATTTGATGCAGGTGAATCCAAGTGTCCATACCCCTATATGGTACTTGGATAGTGGATGTTCAAGGCACATGACTGGAACAAGAAGAATGTTAAGGGACTATGCACCCATAGAGAATGGACCCAAAGTAATCTTTGGTCGAATCTGAAAAAGGAATCATCAAAGGATTTCGTAACATTTCTAGTAATTCTATTACTATCACTCAAGTGGCTTATGTGAAGGGTCTGAAACATAACCAGATTAGCATAAGTCAGCTTAGTTTTCTAGGTTATGACATCTCTTTCCTCAAAGGGGAGTGCCAAATAAGGAGGTCAAGTGATCAAGAGATCATTCTGACTGACACTAGGAAAGGGAATGTATATTGTCTTAACCTTGATTGTGAGTATAACATCTCACCCATTTGTCTAGTTGCAAGTGAGAAAGCATCAAAGTGTATCCAATGGAACAAGAGGCTGGCTCATCTGAACTACAAGTTAATAGGACAGCTATTTAGTATGGGTTTAGTGAGGAATGGTCCTCAAGTCAAGTGCATTAAAGAGGGTGTTTGTTCAGCTTGCCAAAAGGGCAAACAGACTAAGTCCTCTTTCCAAGTACTTGATACCAAAGATTCTATGAGATGTCTATATCTCTTGCATATGGATTTGTTTGGTCCTATGCCAGTTCATAGTATAGGTAGGAAAGTATAAACATTAGTTATTGTGGATGACTATTCTAGATTCACATGGGTTTTCTTCTTGAGCCAGAAATCTGAAACCCCTACTGTTTTCCAGACCTTTGTTAGACAAATTCAAAATGAATTTAACAATTCAGTTGTCAAAATCAGAAGTGACCATGGAACTGAATTTCATTCTGAGTGTATGACAAAGTTATGTGAAGAACTTAGGATTCATCAGGAGTTCTCCTCGCCTAGAATAGCCCGGCAAAATGGAGTTGTTGAAAGAAAGAATAGGACTCTAATTGAGGCAAGTAGAACACTACTTAGTGACACTACTCTCCCTGAGTACTTCTGGGCTGAGGAAGTAAATACTGCATGTCATGTACTCAATAGAGACTCCATCAATAAGAAACATAAGATGAGTCCCTATCAGATTTTGAAAGGAAGAAAACCAAACATTTCCTACTTCAGAATCTTTGGTAGCAAGTGTTATGTCCTAATTAATGGTAAGCACTACCAAACTAAGTTTTCTGCCAAATCCCTAGAAGGGATATTTGTTGGGTACAACAATAATAGTAGGACTTACAGGATCTACAACTTGACTACACAAGTTATAGAAGAATCTGTCCATGTAGTATTTTATGAGTCTAAGTTGATTAACAGTGAATTGTCTAGCTCTTCAGGTAGTTCTACAATATTAAAGGACAGGCTGGACAAGCTGACTATTAATGAAGAAGCACCTGCTAGGCTAGATGAAGAAAAGGATGCATGTTGTCCAGGGGGATAACAAGACTCACTAGATGAAGAAGACAATGAGGAGCATCAGGTTGAGGAAAATGAAGAAGGCCAAGAGAATTGTAGATTTCCTCCAGCAAGAAGACACCTGAAGGATCTTCCGGCTCATCAAATCATTGGTGATACAAGTCAAGGTGTACTAACCAGAAGCAAGAGCATGAACACTATTCTATTTTCAAGCTTCTTATCACAGATAGAACCTAAGAAGTTTGAAGAAGCCATGCTAGACACAAACTGGATTGATTTTATTCAAGAAGAGCTTAATCAATTCAGAAGATGTGAAGTTTGGGAACTGGTTCCTAAACCAAAGGATCACAATGTTATAGGAACCAAGTGGATCTACAGAAATAAACTTGATGAGAATGGCACCATAATCAAGAATAAGGCCAGGCTGGTAGCAAAAGGCTACAGGCAAGAAGAAGGGATTGATTTTGATCAAACCTTTGCCCCAGTGGCAAGGTTGGAAGCTATAAGGTTGTTCTTGGCCTATGCTGCCTATCAAGGTTTCAAGGTATATCAGATGGATGTAAAGTCAGCATTTCTGAATGGTGACTTAAAAGAGGAAGTCTATGTTGAACAACTCTCAGGGTGCAAAGAAGACAGGAAAAGTACCACAGGAACTTGTCAATTCCTAGGTGGAAGGCTGGTGTCATGGAGCAGCAAAAAGCAAACAAGTGTAGCTATCTCAACTGCTAAATCAGAATATATAGCTGCAGGCAGCTATTGTGCAGAGTTGATGTGGATAAAGCATCAACTTGAAGACTATGACATCAAGGTAAGTAGAATTCCACTATTTTGTGATTCTACTAGTGCTATTTCTATTGTTAATAACCCTGTTTCACATAGTAGAACTAAGCATATAGAAATTAAGTTTCATTTCATCAGAAAACATGTGGAGAAGGAAGATATTAATCTAGAATTTGTGAACACAAATAATCAAATTGCTGATATTTTTACAAAACCTCTGGATGAAATTAAATTTAATTATTTTTAAAATTGAATTAGGTATATTAAACCTAGACTAGGTCAGCACAAGCTTTCCTAAGTAGAAAATGTAAGCACTAAATTTCTCAGGAAATTTGGGTAAGTAAGAAAGTTTGGGTCGGCACAAGCAAATTGTGTCGACACTCTCAGTATGTTGTGTCAACACAGAAACAGTATTTATGTCGACACAAGAATTGGTGTCGACACACTCTGTCGAGACTTAACTAGCCCGTGTCGACAGTTACACTAGTATGTCGACACATAGACGTGTCGATTAAAAATAGGTTTTGTTGAGATCCAGTTCCTTTATGTCGACACATGTAAAATTTTGTCGACTAGCATTATTACTAAGTAAGGCATGTCTTTTGACCTACCCTATACCAGTACACTATAAATAGAATAAGACAAAATCTGGTTGACTACGCCTTCAGAATTCTCGACTCTAGACCTTGTGTCGACATAGATATTCTCTTCTTTTCTCTTCTTTCTCTCTCTCTTTCTCGTCAATGGCGCCAAACAAGGACGACAAGGTGAATGAATGATACGAGCTGGTTCGCGGGGGATTCGAGTCAGCTTCTCAGGACATCAAGGGTTTGATTACCCTAATTTCCGAAAGTGGTTTGGAGTTTTTGTTCTCTGAACCTACAAGAATTTGGAAGAAGGAAGTTCTTGAATTCTACTCGTCTGCAACGGTGGATTATGATGGAAAGAAGATCAAAGCCACAGTCCAGGATTCAAGAGTGAAACTCTCACTTAAGATGATCAGGAAGTCGCTCCAACTTCCCAAAGTTAAGGATGATGATGAAATAGTTCCATTCATGACAAAAGATGCACTAAGTTGGTGCGAGCTGAACCCTAATACCAAAATTGGATCATAAATTACCAGAAAGGGGATGAATTCCCAAGGTAAGTTTCTTTCTGAAATCGTAGGCAAGGTAATTCTGTGCAAGACTGGTGGACATGACAGAATATCTGCTTATATGTTCAACCTAATGACCAGAATCATATTCACTGTAAAAACAGACTGGTCATCAGTGGTGTTTGACAAGATTCTAGAAGGAATAATGAAGCCAAATCTAGGAAGGATACTAAGCTTATGTCTAGCTTCAATAATACCAGAAGTTATGAACCACCTGTAAGGATCCAAGATAAACTATATGAGGAGGATGGACATGAGAATTCTATCTAGATGGGATAGAATATTGACCAAAGAGGTTTCTACTCCACAGAAACAGGTCAAGAAGGATAAGAAGAAGAAAGAAATTATTCAACAAACAGAATCCTCTAGTGATTCTGAAGAAGAGGTAGTCTTCAGTTCAGATGAAGACCAATAACAAAAAGAAGCTCAAGATCAAGTAGAGAGCAGTTAACACCCAAAGAAACAGATAGCCTCCACTCTAGGGGTAGAACACCCTGAACCAGCAGTACAAGACACTGAACTATCTGAGCTGCCTGCCCAAGGGGGAGGCATTGCTATAGCTACTCTGGAGAGTGAGTATGTTGTTGGTACAATGATGGATATTGTATCAGATAGAAATAAAGAAGCTCTGATCATTGCTGAGAAGGAAGCACAAGATGTGCATATGAAAGGTACAGCTCAAGATGAGCAAGTAAGTATCTCCTTTACAGAGAGGGCCCTGGACAAAAATCTGGATGTTCAGGGAGAACTTTTTGTTTCCCAAACTAATCTTGTTCCTCCTATTCAGATGCAGCAGGAGGTAACTATGGAAGAGTTGTTTCCTGATTTACCTGTAGCAAGGACTAAGGGGGAGAAGCAAATAGAAGAAAAGGAACTGCCAGGAACTGAGGGGGAGGAGCTATTGAATGTCCCTTCTAATAAGGAAATAGCTGATATAGAAAGCTCATCACAATCTTCTGATGACGAGGAAGCCTCTATGGCTAAGAAGAGGAAGATGGTTGAAATTAGGAAAAGAAGCACAGGCTACAAGAAAGCCTTGCAAACAGTCACACCACCACCTGCTCCAAGCATGGACTTCAATTCATTACTGGTCCAACTACAAGTCAAATTGGATGAACAAAGACAGTCCTTTGAGAAATATGTGGATGAGTCAAATAAAGAACTGTAGTTTCAGCTGGCTCACAACATTAAATCCATCAGATTTGAAGTCAATCTGAATAAGAAAGAGATGACAGATTGCTTCCACAAGGGAGGCAATGATGTAGTATATTTGGCTGAGCAATAACAACTGATAAAGACTGAAGTTGAGGACATTGTAACCAAGTAAGGATATATATTAGAAAATCAATTCAGGTCAAATGAAAATCTCAAAGACTCCCATGAAGAAATTCTCAAAAAACTGGGAAGTATTTCTACTGATTTGAAAACTGAAGTATCCAAACAAATACAAGAAGATCTAGTTGCTATCCAAACAGCCATCTAAGCCTCTCAAAAGACTATTTCTGATTACCTGACTAAATTCAAAGCCTACAACCAAGAAGGTACAGAATATCTAGCTGATTAATTAAGGTTGCAAAATAATGATCTAAGGGATCATATAGCTAGAGAAGTCACAAAGGGGGAGAGAATATTACTCAAACCCAGCTCTAATCATGCAAAATGGGTATCTAATACTATCAGATCTACACTTGGATTTCCACCCCTATGTGAGGATGATAATACAGCTGAGTCTGGTGTTCAACCTGCCTACATTGAAGGGGATCAGCCAGAGGTTGTACAGGTCATTTATCCTCCATCTGATTTTGACATAGTCCAGCAAGAAGTTCAGCAAATGTATAGCCCTCCACAGGAGGCACAAAATATTATTATTGAAAAGGTAGAAATGTCAGAGGCTGCAAAGGAAGCTCAGAGGGAGGTATAGCTTTCCAAGAAAAGGTTTAGAGAACAGGCAGAACTGAAGCCTGATTTTGAGCAGTGGAGTCCTACCTCTAGGAACATTATTTTAACTGCCTGGAAAGCTGTGAAGGACAAGACATATGATAGAGGCAAATGGTACTCTGAGCAAGAGTAGAATAAGTATCAGGCAAGGCAAGAGGCTATACTTAGGTATATGAGGAGTGCTAAAGCTGGGAAGTTACTTGCTGACTCTGTGGAGCCTAGCAAGTACTTTCCAAAGCATTTTCACTATTTTGAAAGGCAAAGGATCAAGGCTGAAGAACTGAAGAAGAAAGACCTGAAAGGAAAGAAACCAGCTGATGATACTGAACCTAATGTACAGGCTAAGATCAGATCTGGGAAAGGAATAGTAATCAAGGAGCCTAGTCAATCTTAGGATAGATAGGCTAATATGTAGAATAATGTAATTTTTTGATTTTTATTCTTTAAAAAAATCATATAAACCTAGAATTTTCTGATTAATGAATGAAATCAGTTTCAGTATTGATTTTAGTTGTTATCCTGCAGTGAAATGTATGTATATCTATTTTTTGTGCTTCATTATGTGTGGTGTATATCTTTGCCTAAGGGTTATGACTTCTCCAAATAGGGGGGGATTATTGGGTACACTGGAAACTATGTACCAGATTTGGAGAAGCCTCCCCTTACTCAATGGTATACATTAATTTATATTTGATGGGATGTTTAAGTTCCAATGTGCAGGTTAAGAAATACAGGAAAATTTTTAAGTACAAGTGTCGACACTTATAAGGAATTGTTTCGACACCTGAAGAAGGCTTGTGTCGACACACAGGACTTGTATCGACACACACTCAACGCCATCTATCGTCAATTATTGTACTGAGTCTAAAAGGCTTGTGTCGATACACAGGACTTGTGTCGACACACACTCAACGACATCTATCAGCAACGGTTGTACTGAGTCTGAAAGGCTTGTGTCGACATACAGGACTTGTGTCGACACACACTCAACGCTATCTATCAGCTTTTACTATACTGAGTCTGAAAGGCTTATGTCGACACACAGTACCTATGTCGCCACACACTCAATGACGTCTGGACATACACTCAACGCCGTCTGTCAGCATTAGCTATGTCGAGACCAGGAGCAGTTGTGTCGACACACAGGACTTGTGTCGACACACACTCAATGACGTCTGGACATACACTCAACGCTATCTGTCTGCATCAGCTATGTCGAGACCTGGAGCAGTTGTGTCGACACACAGGACTTGTTTCGACACATACAACAGAAGCTGTGTCGAGAAGCAGAAGAATGACTGTGTCGACACATTAAGTGTTGTGTCAACATCATCAAGACTTGTGTCGATACTTAGTCTATTTGTGTCGACACATGTGAAGTAGTTTGCTGAGTGTTTCCTGCTGAGATATAAAGTCATTGCAGAATCAACTATCACGGCTGTAGACTTGACAGCTGTCATAAACAACAAGTCTGACACCTTTGTCAGAACTGTCAGATGGTTATTACAAACCTGATCAGCCGATAATAATTGAGAAAATCTATATAAAGGACTGATCCATGACAACCAAAGTATGCAATTAAACAATTACAGGGGAACAAACCAACACTGAACCAGAGAGAGAACTCAACAACAAGAAAGGGGGAAATCCTTAAGAAGACAGATCCTAAACAGTCTGCAAGAAAGATTCAGATCTAATTCTGAATCTAAGAAGGGAGCTGTCTGAAGATCAACTTCTACACCAAGTCAGGATCAACCTCATTTTGTTCAATTAAGAAGCTTTGAAAAATCCAAGTCAGGTTGGATCTAAAGTATACAGTTTATTCAAGAACTGATCAAGAAGCTCACATCAATTGAGAGTTATTTCTGGGTGAAATTTCTGTACAACTATATCTTCTTTTTCCTTGTATGATCTTTTATAGATTTAAGTTATAAGCCTGTATTTATAAAGACTGAGGTAAGGCTGAGAGCCTGAGGTGTAGGACTTGTGAAAGTCTAAGTTGTAAGCCTAGTGATAAAGGCTGAGGTAGGGCTGTTGCCTGAGGTAGGGTTCTTGGGGAGAATCTGAGGTAGGAGTTATATAAGTTTGAGCTGTAGGAACCTATCAGGTTCTGAGTTGTAAGATCTGTGGATCTGAGATAGTGGAAGGAAGTTGGGTTGAATTTAGTTCTCTACTGGATAGGTGAAGGGGGAAATTGGATGTACCCATAACTTGGGGAACCACTATAAATCTGGTGTACTGTATTGTGCTGTGATTATTATGCTGAGAATTGTATTTTCTGTGCTGAGTTAGAACAAGATAATTGCCTAAAATTTATTAAAGAAAATTAGAACCTATTCACCCCCCCCCCCCCTCTAGGTGTCTAGGCTCTTGAAATCAAGTCTTTCAACAACGCTAAACTCGACTCTCGATTCGGATCGCTGATTCTCCACTGGAGGCCGGAATCCTTCTTCTTCCTTACTTGCTCTCTTCTCTCTCTTCTCTTTAGAAAGAGAATGGTAAACATAGAATGAGAGTTTATCTCTCAATCCTTAGTCTTATAACAGCAGGAAGGAGCTTGGACCATTAGATCCAATTTGAAGGAAATGAACGGCCACGATTTGATCTGAAAAGCATCTTTCAAGGGCTGACACGGCTTGTGATACGCCCGTATCATGGGCCGTGTACCTTAAGCGGCACACAACTGACTCAAACCAGACCAGGACACGGGCTTAGACACGCCCGTGTCAGCTCCTGACACGCCCGTGTCAACCAGTACACGCCCGTGATTAGGGGCGTGTCCCTCAATCGACATAGGACCATCAATCCTGAAAGGGACAGGGGTTCCCAACACGCCCGTGTCAACATTGACAAGCCCGTGTCACCCAGAACACGCCTGGGACCAGGTCGTGTTCCTCACCCGACATAGTACAGCTACCAACCCGAGCAGGACACGCCTGTGTACCTGGCCGTGTCGCATCTCGAAGATCATCGACTGCATTTTCTTCGACGACTCGTGACACATAGTGAAGGACACGCCCTAGGACACGCCCGTGTCCTAAGCTGTGTGCCTCACTCGAGACACACTCGAAGCCCACTCGAGTCCTACTCGAGACCTAATCGAGTACACAAAGCTGGACACGCCCTGGGACACGCCCGTGTCCCAGGCCGTGTCAACCAGCCTGAACTCCAAATTGGGATTTGGGGTGTTACAACCCTCCCCTCCTTACAGAAATTTCGTCCCAAAATTTAGCACAACATATACACCAATACAACAACTCCATTGCAATGTAAACAAAAACGATTCGGGTTTAGAGCTTAGAGGTTGCAGCTTGTCTCGCCCCACGGCATCGTACGAACACAAGTTTTTTACAAACAAACATACAACATCCTTCTCAACCCTCTCATACAAGCACACTTAGTCTCTCATTCGGTGTTCTTTGCCAGTATACTTTCCGTGAAGGTGTAACCTACATCGGTACGCTGCTCTAAGGGCTAGTCAGTACCTATGACCACGACAACCACTACTATTGTCACGTTCTATCCATAATCACTCTTTTTATCACGGTCATGTCATTCCACTCTTATCTGTTATACCAAGATAAGTTCATAGGGCATAAAAAGTCTTACACCAACAACTTCTTGATTCTCGATCACAACATGTTTATATGCACAAAATAAAGATCGTACACTTTATTACTGACTAGGAAATATACGGTACATAATTACAGAGATATTTCCCTTCTTGCTTAGTGTCGTCTAAGGGCCACTTTTGTAAGCTCGAGCTTTATGTCCTTCTTTGCCACACGAGTAGCAAATGGTTGGAGTTCGCCCTACAACTGCTCCAGTCTTAGCTTTCTTTGCCCTTGGTGTAGTACCATTATAGCATTGTTGGGCACGATGTCCTACCTTACCACAAGAAAAACAAATATGTGGACCACACCTTTTCTTTGTTCCCATGATGGTGGAAGAGGTTGACACATTTGCAAAGGTTGGCATATTGACACTGTGCCTCGCTCGGAACTTTTTTAAGTCCATTTCCAAAGACCTGGCTGCCATTACCAAGGCACAAAATCCAAGCAACTTTGGACCCACCAATAAATGTCGTAGTTCATCGCGCAGACCATTGTAAAATTTGTTGGTCTTAGTCTCCTCGGTTTCAAACACAAACCCTGCATGGTGTCTCAACTCAAAAAATGCATGAAAGTACTCCTCAACAGTATATGGTCCTTGGATTAGACCCATATTCAATGGAGGGATTGATGCTCCTTCCCTTACCACCTGCTCACGCACACCAACCGACAAGGGACACACCAAAGGAACCGAGAGTTGTACATGTCCCTCATGGTGGGCCTTAATCATTGTAAAAACCACATCCGCGATCAACCGGACCGTCTCTACCGAAGGAGGAGGTATGGGCACCTCAGCTGGTGCCACACTCTCATCTGAGCGTTGGGGCTCAAACTTCCCAGCTCCACTCCTCGTCACATATACGTGCACAAGACATCATTAACGTCCATTCCAAAATGGCAAACATATCGAATATACACGCTCACGCTCCTGAAACATATGTATTGCATTCCTAGTGGACATTCATGAGTTCAATTATGTTATCCTTACCAAACCCGAACCTCTGATACCACTTTGTAACGCCTCCATCTGTCACAAGGAATATAACAGAGGGTCTGGTCGGGCCCCCACGCCATATTTCACAAACAAACAGCGGAATCACGTGTGAATATCAAATACTTTCTTCTCGCACCTTAATTCAGAGCATTCTAGCGGAAGTTTAAATCTTACAAGAACTCATCCAAGGAATGTCCACTAAATATATAAATAGCACATTTATATATATAACACCCGGAATGTATACAAACTCACAAACGCTCACGGCCTTAAGGCCTTACATTTTTCTCTTTACAAGAGGTGGTTTCATGCATCGACACGCAGGTCGGCCACACATGAAATAAAATTCTTCGCACGACCTTCAAGGGCCTACAAGCAGCATCAGCAAGGGCTTCAGCCCGCTCAATCCAAGTCAGCCCGCAACACCTGCGTATGGACGTCCACCCAAAAGGTGATAAACAAAGCAACGGGCAGCATTCAGCTGACAAATTATAACGACCCTACCCCTTACCCGGGTCAGTGGTTCATTCCCTACATGCATTGCAATCACAATATATATCACAATAAGTTCACTCACGCACAACATCATCACAAACGCTGGCCTTAGTGCCAGACGCTCCGTGCACTCAGGGCACTCTTACGGTGTACCGAATCAGTCAAGGTCCCACCACCGATTAGAGGTTATTAGCTTGTTGGTCGTGCACTAGTCTACTACAACACGCATGTTGGAGACATCCTCGCCCATCCCACTCAGAGGCATTCACCTCACGACAACAATTAGCACTATAGATCGACCTACGCTCATAGTGTAACAAGCCGGGAAGCCTCAGAGCCCCCATTTGTAGTGATACAAATCGACCGCTCATAATGCAGGTACAGAGTACCTTTAGATCAACTTACAAGCCAGGAAGGCCCGCAGCCCCCCATTTGCATACCACCGTAGTGTAACAAGTCGGGGAAA
This sequence comes from Platanthera zijinensis, assembly GCA_039513925.1. Taxonomy (NCBI): domain Eukaryota; kingdom Viridiplantae; phylum Streptophyta; class Magnoliopsida; order Asparagales; family Orchidaceae; genus Platanthera; species Platanthera zijinensis. Next base: position 79,560,759 of record CM077079.1, read on the forward strand.
CCCCCCCCCCCCCCCCATCTGCATTGACACCACTCGATCTCTCATAACAGTGCCGCCTCAGCACATAGCTCACGTAGAGCATACAATTCCAATGCCACAAAGGCTCCACAACCACAGAGAATGGCTCTCACAGCCACATCGCATACAGCTCATGCAGAGCATATAACACAGGAAGCTCACAAGCATCCTCACAAACTCCATAACCTACTCGCTACATATACGGAGTCTTCTCCGGTTCGCAATATAAACATCACCAATCCAGACTAACCGTCCGGATGGGCTTCACACAGTATGCCTATTCCGTACTACTTATTTCCGAATCTAGATGCAGACTCAACCGGGGATATCAACTATCAACCCGCTAGAATCGCTTATGCTTTCCACCTCTTGGTGGAGGATTCCATGCACATGCATAAAGGAGGACTTCACTTGTCCAAGAAGGAGATCGTTACCCTTGACGATCGCTTTTGAGCCATGGAAATCTAGCCGGATGGTAATCACCGCAACGACTTTGCCTCCACAATGCTGAACTCGGCTCTCGATTCAGATCGCTGAAGCTCCACCGGCGGCCGGAATCCTTCTCCTTCTTCCTTCCTTGCTCTCCTCTCTCTTCTCTTTAGAAAGAGAATGGTCAACATATAATGAGAGTTTATCTCTCAATCCTTAATCTTATAATAGCAGGAAGGAGCTTGGACCATTAGATCCAATTTTAAGGAAATGAATGGCCATGATTCGCTCTGAAAAGCATCTTTTCAGGGCTGACATGGCTTGTGACATGCCCGTGTCACAGGCCGTGTGTAACACCCCCATCCGTCGTATGGCATATAGCAGAAGGTCTAACTGGAACCCGAAGCCATATACCATGGACAGTCGGAAGTGTTACATAAGAATATCAAAAATCAACTACAACTACTCGCCCTAACTCAGAGCATTCTAGCGGAAGCTTTTAAATTGTTTGAAAGAACCCATAATTGAATAACAACAATCATGAATGTCCACTTACCACCTTAGGAATGAAATAACAAATACACTAAAAGTACTTGTTCTTATGGCCTTACAAGAGTTCACTTAACAAAGTAATGTTTTACATACATTGGCTCGCAGGCCGGCCACACATGACAAAAGTAAAACAACAATTCGCTTTGGCCTTCAAAGGCCAACTCAATAGCATGGGCTTCAGCCCGCTATTTGGTACCTGGCTCCACAGCACCTGCAAGCAACATTCCACCGCACGGTGGCAAACAAAGTAACGGTCAGGTAAATCTAACCAAATTATAACGACCCCGCCCCTTACTCGGGACGGCGGTGCTCCTTCCCTACATTTCATTATCCCAGCTAAACAACAAAGTGCAAACATACTTCTCCACAAGTGTAGACTCGCACGGCCAAACACCTCGTGCACTCAGGGCACATTTTCGGTGAATCCGGTCAATTCCGTAGCTTCACCACCATCCCCGAGATGGCAACATCATGAGCATTTTAGTCTTTCTGACCACTGTCTAAGACACCCTACTATGCCAACGACCAGTTCCACTTTTGGGCCTCTAGCATCGAACCGCATAGCCCAGGTCTACTTCCACTTTCCCGTTGCTCACTCCACCTAGTCACTTTAAGACGTACGCATGGGCCAAGCTTCTTCCGGATCCTAATATGTTCCCAAACATCACATAACCCAGTTATGTACAAGGCTGGCTCCCCGGCCGCCAAGTTAGCAGAACTACGTTTCCGCTCAGTTTTCCGGGTGTGCCTTGGAGTTAATCCCCAAGGATCCTTGCTGCAATCTACCGTGTAGAAACCTGAAAAACACATAGCACAGAGTCTTCTTCGGTAATCCCACACTATGCAACATCACCAATCTAGACCAACACGTCCGGGTAGGCTTCACACACAATGCCTATGTCCGTACTTCGATTCCGGACTCTATATGCAACAAAAGGGGGACTATTCACATCTACCCCAAGGAACATCGCACACTTACCATACATTCGTGGGAGCGGGTTTCCCATGCAGAAAGAAAGAGAGCTTCACATGCTCAAGTAGAGAATCGTTACCCTTGAAGTTCGCTTTTGTGCCATGGAAATCTATACGGATGGAAAGCTTCGCAAAGGAATTTCCTCTACGGATCCGGTCTCGGTTCTCGACTCGGTGCTCCGATGCTCCGTCGGCGGCCGGATTCCTCCTCTTCCTTACTCAACCGATCTCTCCTCTCTCTAACTCCTTAGAAAGAGAATGCTTAAGAGATAATGAGGAATTAATCCTCTATTCCCGGCCTTATTAAAGCAGGAACACATCTGGGCCGTCAGATCTTGTTTAAAGAAAACGAACGGCTCAGATTAGCCTGAAATCTCTCAATCCTGGGCCGAACACGGCCTAGCACACGATCGTGTTAGGCTGTGTGCCCCGATCCAGGCACGATTGTCGAGCACAAAAAAAGAAATGGGTTTAGACACGCCCGTGTCTCAACTTGACACGCCCGTGTCGGGTCCCGACACGCCCGTGACCTTGGGGCGTTTCATAGATAACCGTCACACCAACCGTCACGTCGCTTGGTGGACACGGGCAAGGACATGCCTGTGTCAAATGGGACATGCCCGTGTCGATCAGTACATGCCCGTATTACCCGGTCGTGCACTCCTGGCAGCACACCCCAGGTTTTCAACCCGAGAAGGACACGGGTGGTGGCACGGGTAAGGAAACGCTCGTGTCACCCCTGACACGCCCGTGTTGATAATGTTCCAAAATCATGTTTCCTGCCGTGTTCTTTACTGGACACATGGCCTTGGACACACCCGTGTCCCAGGCCGTGTACCCCTAAATAGGCACCAAAAATTCCTTATGATGCGACTGGTTCGATTATAATTTTCGGGGTGTTTCACTGTGTACCTTAAGCGGCACACAACCAACTCAAACCAGACCAGGACACGGGCATAGACACGCCCGTGTCAGCTCCTTACACACCCGTGTCAGCTCCTTACACACCCGTGTCAGCTCCTGACACGCCCGTATCAACTAGTACACGCCGTGTTGAGTGGTGTGTCCCTCAATCAACACAGGACCATCAATCCCAAAAGGGACACGGGTTCCCAACATGCCCGTGTCAACATTGATACGCCCGTGTCACCCAGAACACGCCTGGGACCAGGCCGTGTTCCTCACCCGACACAGTCCAGCTACCAACCCGAGCAGGACATGCCCTGGGACACGCCCGTGTCCCTGGCCGTGTCGCCTCTCGAAGAACGTTGACTGCATTTTCGTCGAGGACCCGCGACACACAGTGAAGGACACGCCCGTATCCCAGGTCGTGTGCCTCACTCGAGACACACTTGAGGCCCACTTGAGTCCTTCTCAAGACCCACTCGAGTACCCAGAGCTGGACACGCCCTGAGACACGCCCGTGTCTCAGGCCATGTCAACCAGCCTGAACTCCAAATTGGGATTTGGGGTGTTACACATCTGCAAGCTCTCTTGATAACAGTTATTGCACGCAAATTTCATCAATCTCAAACGCTCGTCCCACACTCCTCCGTGGTCCAAAATATAATATTTTATCACATCCTCCACGATCTTATTTACTCTCTTCGTCTGACCATTTGTCTACAGATGATAGGCGGTGGAATACCTCAAATTGGTACCAAACCCTTCCTATAGACTTTTCCAAAAGCGATACGTAAACCTGGAGTCTCAATCCGACACAATGCTCACAGGCACTCCATGTAGTCCAATGACCTCATCCAAGTATAACTCATCTATTTTCTTCATGGAGTAATCGATCTTGAACGGTACGAAGTGAGCACACTTCGTCAGTCTGTCTACTATCACCCATACAGAATCATGTCCTAGGGGAGACCTCGGCAATCCAGTAATAAAATCTAGTGAAATACTTTCCCACTTCCAACTTGGAATTTCTAAAGGCGTCAACTTGTAACACCCCAAATTTGACAGCAGAAAGATTGTCACTATCACTGGGCGATACTGGGTATCACCTGATGACGATAGCGATGCAGAGTTCGTCGAGCTTCACTCAAAACACTCAATGCCTGAAAGCATTGAGTGGCTTGATATTGCGGGCGACAGTGGGTATCGTCGGGCAATAGTGCCATGTGGCATGTGTCAGTGGATGTTAAGCGGCAAATAAGCGGTGGTTGACCTGGGTCAAAGCGGTCAAAGCGGTGAAATCGATATCGCCGAGTGGCGATAGTCGATATTGTCAGGCGATAGCGCCAAAGTTGACCAGTCAATTGAAATCCTTTCCTTTGCTTTGTTTTGAATGAGAGATCATGTGGCTGGGATTAATCCCAAATCCACTTAACCAGAGAATAATAGGAAGGAGGTTTCATTCTCTTTTTCTCTCTCTCTCTCTCTCTATATTTCTTGATTTTCCTTGAGTAAAAAGGAAGAAGAATCTAAGGAAGTGTTGGGCTGAGTTTTGTGAGCTCGCTGAAGGAGATCTTTTGGTCGGAGGTCAGATCCGAGGATAGACCCGCGAAGAGGAGAGCGACGTGCTCCTTTCCATCTGCGTAGAAAATCTTTGTCATGGCTCCGAAGAGAACGACAAGGGTAACAAGTTTCTCCCGGACAAGTGAAGTCCTCAATATGTATATTTGCATGGATCCCCTCACCAAAAGGTGAAAAAGGGTAGATTCCAATGGGAAGATCTGTTTGATCCCCATATATTCCTGTATTTAGATCCGGAAATGTAGAGTACGGAATAGGCATGTTGTGAGAAGCCCATCTGAATAAGTTGGTATGGATTGGTGATGTTTAATTTGTGTGCTGGAGAAGACTTTGTAGATATGCTTGTGATGTACGTGTGAAATCCGGGGTCTAGGGGTGTGCAGGATGCTGCATCAAAGTACTGGAAACATTTCTAGGAAAAGACCCAGAAAAGATAGCTCCTAGTGAGATGGAATTTGTGTGGCCTGTCTTTCAAGACCTGGGGGTCACTGTATGCAAAGCCGTGAGCTTAAATTGCTCAGCAATGGTGGGTTCCAGCCTGAAATGGAAAAAGAATGAATTGTGTCGTGAAGGCCAATTACTGTGCCATCAAGTTAAGTACCTCTAAATGACAGAGTCGTTAAGTTAAGTACCTCTGAATGGGAAGTCAGTCGTTAACTTAATTACCTCTGAACGACATAGTTGTCAAGTTAAGTACCTCTGAACAACAAAGTTAATGGGGGTGATATGCGGGAAGTCATGGACACCGAAATTGTGCCCTGCGTGCACGGGGAGTGTGGCCGTTGAGCCTATGTCTGTGATGAATGGTGCTTAAATTGCACTTTGAAAATGCTACAAAATATATGATGCCTTGTTTACAGGGATAGAGAAATGCCGCCCCGAGTAAGGGGTGGGATCGTTATAAATGGGTCAGCAAAATGCTGACCGTTACTTTATTTGCCACGTTCTGGTGGGCCCTTTTATGCAGGTGTTGGAGAGCCAAGTGGAAAGTAGCGGGTTGAAGCCCATGTGCTGCAATTGGCTGGCCCTTGAAGGCCCAAAAGGAGAACGTTTATTGTTTTCATGTGTGGCCAGCCTGCGTGTCGAAGTATGAAATCACTTGTTGAAAAAGGAAACCGTTGTAATAAGGCTACGACCAAAGCATGTGTTATGTATATATCGATATATCATTCCTATTGTGTAGTGTACATTCCTGTTTGGTATGGGTTCTTTAACTAAAATGCTTCCGCTAGAATGCTCTGAGTTAGGGTGCGTTCATAAGTGAACTTGGATTTGGAAATAACTTGTAATCTCCTTACCTGTCCGTAGTATATGGCGTCGGGCCCCGGCAAAATCTTCTGTCATATGCTATACGACGGATGGGGGCCTTACAAAATTAGTATAAGATTCTGTCTGTAGTATATGGTGTTACAAAATTGGTAGCAGCAGCAGCCCAGATGGGGGCGCCAGGAGCTGAATCATCGGCTAGATTGGAGGCCGGAATGGCAGGACCAGGTGTTGCGGAGAGGTTTCCATGGAGGAGACAACCGCCAGGGGGGGCCAGGGTCAGTTTAAACCTCCAGGTGGGAGGCAAGGCAAGAGACCACCTCTCCTTGACTAGAATCAGGCTATGGAAATAGCCATGGGGGAGAGGAGGAGAGCAAGGCAGAGGAGAAGGCAAGAAGCCACGGTGGATCTCCCCTACTGCGAGTTCTATCGGGAAGAGGGGGAACACAACTACAATGTGCCCCGAGTTCCTCAAGATGAGTGGATCATGGGGGAGTAGCAGTAATAATGCCGCCAGGAAGTGCAGATCGAGGAAGTCTTGCCTCAGGCAGAGGAAGACATGTGCGAGGACCGGGTTGATGTTGGAGCCCGAGGAGGGATCGAAGTGATCCATGGGGGGTGGGAGTCGATGCATCCTGAAAGGAGAGAATCCACACCATGTATCGCCGGAGTGTTGGCTCCACATCCCAAACTCAACCCGACGATGAGAAGATTACCTTCTCAAGGAAAGACATGTCGGATCATGAGGATCCCTTTTGCGATGCACTGGTCATCCAGACAGCCATCAAAAATTTCACTGTCTCCCGGATCCTCAACGATAATGGGAGCTCAGTCAACGTCATTTTCAAGAAGGTGTTCGACGCGATGAAGGTAGAGGCCAAGAGGGTGCTAGCCTCGGATGGGCCTCTGTTCGGATTTTATGGGGAGAGGAAGGAAGTAGAAGGAGGAGTGGGAATCCATGTTACTCTGGCGGGAAGTCCTGTACTTGCAAGTTCGTCATCGTGGACGCCCCTAGCAGCTACAATGTCATCTTTGGGCAGCCCCTCATCAGCGCCTTCCGTTGTGTCCCCTCATCCTTCCATCTGTGCTTGAATTTCAATGTTGAGGGGATCGAGGTCTGGGTCCGGGGAGACCCCAAGGTGGCAAGGGAGTCCTACGTCACGGCAGTAAATTATATCTCTTGGCAGGAGGGGGCCGAGGAGATGGAGAGGAGGATGGGGGAGCTGTCTGGGCCGGAGGCTGTAGAAAAGGTGGAGGAGATGGAAGTAGAGGAAGGAGTCTGCGCCCAAGTAGTGGCGTTAGAAGCTGTTCAGGAAGAGCCGACCGAGGCAATGGTCGTGGAAGAAGCGGAGGCCTTTGTCCCAGGAGAGGGGAATGTTGGTGAATGGGGATAGTAGTCCAGGATGGAGGCCGCGGAGGAGGTCGTGGAGATGGAAGTTCTCACCCAGGGAGGTAGGGTGGAGAAGGTTCGCATCAGCGGGGGCTGACTCTGGAGGACTAGGGCAGGATGTTGGAGTGCATCAAGAAAAATGTGGACATCTTTGCATGGGGCGATGTAGAGATGTCAGGGATCGATATGGATGTAGCCTGCTACTGCCTCAACCTAGATCCAGAAGCCCGCCCAATCCAGCAGAGGAAGAGGTCTGTTGCGGACAAGCTTGCCGAGCCCATCAGGGAGGAGGTGGCCAAGCTCCTCAAGGCTGGTTTTGTATCTGAAATATAGTACCCCGGCTGGGTCTCCAATATAGTCATGGTCAAAAAGGGAGAGAGCCAGTGGCGTATGTGTGTTGATTTTTCTTTGCTTAATAAATCATGCCCTAAGGATTGTTATCCCTTGCCTCGGATCGACGCGCTGGTTAACTCAGCTGTCGGTTTCCCTGTAATGAGTTTTTTGGATGCATTTCAGGTTACCACCAAATCAGGATGCACCGTCCCGACATAAAAGATGTCTCCTTCATCACAGGGGACAGATGGTACTTCTACAAAATGATGCCCTTTGGGCTGACGAACGCAGGAGCAACGTACCAAAATATGTTGGACAAGGTCTTCTGAGAACAAAAGGGAAGGAACCTGGGGGTGTATGTAGATGATCTTATAATCAAGAGTTGAGACGTTGACTCTCACCTCTAGGACCTGGAGGAAACCTTCACCACCTTGCGTGAGTACAAGATGAGGCTAAACCCATTGAAGTGCATCTTCGGGGCCAGTAGGGTAAAGTTCTTTGGCCATCTTCTCACCCCCGCAGGGGTGGAGCCGAACCCTGAAAAGGTCAAGGCAATCATGGAGTTGGGATCACCAAGGAATGCAAAGGAGGTGCAGCAACTAACGGGCAAGCTCGCAGGGTTGAGCAGCTTCCTTTCCCGGGCAGGGGAGAAGTGCTCCCCCTTCTTCAAAAAATTGAGAGGGGGCTAGAAGTTCGAGTGGACCGAGGAGTGCGAGGAGGCGTTCCAAGCCTTGAAGAGGCAGTTGACCCAGGCTCCGCTCCTCCAAGGGTCAAAGGAAGGGGAAGACGTATCCCTATACCTTGGAGTGGGAGCCGAGGCCCTTAGCTCCATCCTAGTTCAAGAATAGGGGAAGAAACAGTTTCCCATCTACTACGTAAGCAGGGTCCTGAGAAAGGCGGAGTTCTGATATCCCATCTTGGAGAATCTGTCCTTCGCTCTGGTCATCTCGGCTCATAGGCTCCGACCCTATTTCCAGGCACACTCCATCTGAGTGGTGACTGACCATCCCCTCTGCAACATCTTCGAGGGGGTGGAGCATTCAGGCAGGTTATCTAAGTGATCGGTGGAGCTGAGCGAGTTCGACATTTATTTTGTCCCCCGCCTCTCGATCAAGGCCCAAGTGATAGAAGACTTTCTGGATGATTATGTGGTCGAGGTGGCGGAGGCGGAACTCACCCACCTAGTTCCTTGGAGGGTAATGGTGGATGGTTCCTCAGGTAAGCATTCCTTAGGGGTGGGGGTGATCTTGGAAAGCCCCCAAGGAACAAAGATATAACAAACAATAGTTGTCCAGTTTCCTATTACTAACAATCAGGCCGAGTACGAGGTGGTGATTGCTGGGCTGCATCTGGCCAGGGAACTGGGAGTGCTTGATGTGGAGGTCCTCACTGACTCCATGATGGTGGCTTCCCAGATCAATGGGGAGTTTGAGACAAGGGTGCCTACCCTTCAGTTGTACTTAGCGAAGGTGAAGGGGGTCATTGGCATGTTCAATACCTTCTACATCTGACACGTGCCCAGGGAGGAAAATGAATAGGTTGATTTGTTGGCAAAGCATAGACACCGGGTGGGGGTAAAATTACTGACATATTCCACCCTTCCATCGAAGAGGGAGAGCTGATAGAGGTGGACCAACACCCCTCGTGGATGGACCCTTTCACAACGTTCCTTTCCACCGGGAAATATCCGGAGGGGATAGACAAAAAGAAGTTCAAGTACAATTCAGCGTACTATCTCATCCGTGATAAGCAATTGTATCGGAAGACTCTCTCAGGCATGTTGGCTCGTTGTGTGGCCGAGAGGGAGGTCTAAAGAATCTTGGAAGAGGTCCACTCCGGGGACTGTGGGAGTCACTCCGGGAGTCGGACCCTGGAAGGAAGAATTGTCAGACAAGGATACTTCTGGCCTACCCTGGGCCACGATGCTGCAGAGTTCACAAAGAAGTGCCACAAGTGCCCGTTGTTCCCCACCCCCCTCCAAATGCAACCAGCTCAGCGCCTCAGAAGCATCACAGCCCCCTGACCCGTTGCCATCTAGGGAATGGACTTGGTAGGGCCCCTCCCCCAGGCCAGCAGGCAGAGGAGGTTCCTATTAGTAATGATCGACTATTTTTCTAAGTGGTTAGAAGTGAAGGCACTGGCCAAGGTGACCTCCCAAGTAATCAGAAACTTTGCATGGGGGGAGATCATCTGTAGGCATGGGTTACCCCAGGCCATTGTCACGGAAAACGGGCCTCGGTTTGTCAGTGCTTAGTTCATCAGTTTCTGTGGGAAGCTTGGGATTGATCTCAGGTTTGCGTCAGTCCATCACCCCAGGAGAAACGGGCAGGTGGAGGCGGCAAACAAGATCATTGTGAACCTCTTGAATAAGAAAGTTGAAAACCTGAAGGGGAGCTGGGTGGAGTATCTTCCCTCGGTCCTCTGGGCTCTGAGGACCACCCCCAATATAGCAATAGGTGAGATCCCCTTCATGCTCTCCCATGGCTGCAAAGCAGTACTTCCCATAGAATTTGAGGTCAAGACACCTCGGGTGGCAGAGGCCCGGGAAGGCAGGGAGGAGTGGAGAGCCGAGAATGAGGAGGAGCTGCGATTCTTCCTTGATATAGTGGAAGAACAACATGATCTATCCGCCATCCGGCAAGAGGAGTTCAAGCGGCGAATGGCTAAGTACTTTGACAAGCACGTCAGAGTCAAATAGTTCATGGAAGGGGACTTGGTCCTTAAGAAGGTGGATGCAGTAGGAAGGTTAGCAGTAGTGGGTAAGCTCAACCCCAGCTAGCAAGGCCCATATATTGTCCAGGAAGCTCTAAGGTCGGGGGGGTACCATCTCCGAAATGTGGAGGGCGAGACCCTAAGACACGCCTGGAGTGGTGATGACTTAAAGCGTTTCTATCCGTGAAAATGTGTACGTTCACTTCTTCAATAAACACGAAATCTTTTGATGCTCCGACTCTTTTGCGGATGAAGCTTGTAATTTATGAAGCTAAATCCTGGAAGCTCCCGATGCCAGGATTCTATCTAGCTGGCAGGACCGAGGAGCAAAGGAAAGTATTCTCGCTCTGGGATTAGGTCCCGAGACGCTCCCGCTGTCAGGCTCCCACCTAGCTGGCAGGGCCCGAGCCTCGAGCGACGTCGTTATGACCCTGGAGGGCTGAGCCCGAAGGATGTTCAACACCTGCCATCAGGCTTTCACTTAGCTTATTGGGACGGTGGTTTCATGATGCGTGGAATTACGGCAAGTGCACCGGTCGCACAAGTAATAAAGTTTGGGAATAAATCCCCGAGTGTCGGTCTCTTGAGGAACACAGTAAGGGATGAGTTAATGTCGAGGCGGACTTGAGATTGAAGTCCTCGGGTCGGATCTAAAAGGGGGGTTTAGATGGTTGCGGAAACAGAAAGTAAATGCTACAAACTACTCCTATGCAATGCCGCTATGCAAAGCTTCGCCAGGCGGGATGGAAGACTAGTCGGGCCGCAATGCACCGAATCGCTAGGCGGATGGGCGAGTAGGCAAGCATATGAGGTGGAGAGAACGGCGGAAATCCTACTATGCGGGCCGCTATGCACTGCTTCGCCAGGCGGGATGGAAACTACACGGGCCGCTATGCACCGAATCGCTTGGCGGATGGAAGAGTAGGCTAGCGGATGAGGTGGTGAGAATGGCGGAATGAGGGTCGTGAGCACCTCTTCGCAACGCACGCCACTAGCAATTGCTAGTGCGGCAAGGGTGGATGGATGGAGGATGGAATATAGCGCACCTCAAGCAATAATAACAAAATCACAATAACTCACATAGACATGAATAAGTGAAAATGCTAATCAATAAAAATACTTCATCAATACAAAGAGTTAAACTAAGCTACCAAATACAAGAGGAAGAGGTGTGCGAATCGACCGAATCCGAAGCCTTATTGAGGGTTCACGGTTGGAATCCCGGGTTGTCAATCCGAGTCCAAGATCGGTCCTCAACTGCGTCCGGGGTAGAGGAGGCTGTCACTCACTCCCAATGGACCCGTCTTCTTCGTTGAAATGACCCGTAGATTACGGCTCCAGCTCCTCCTAACTTGATGGAGAAAGCTAGGTCAAAACTCCGCTTGAAGCTCTAGGATGAAGGAGGAGGCCGAGAGGATGCTCCGGCGTTGATTTGGCGTTGAAAGCTTGCCCGGAGACCCTCCCTAAGGTGGAGGATGAAGGGGGGCGGAGGAAACCCTCGTCCGAGACGAAGAACGGCGGAAAATCGCGGATCTGGATCGATCTCCCAAAATAGGGCGGAACCTGCGTATTTATAGAAAGCAGAATTAAACAGCGCGCACGATCACTGGCGCACGACCAGTGGTCGTGCGCGATATGGTCAGTGATCGTGCGATATGGAGGCAGAAAAGTGGAAAAAGATGTCATGACTGCGCACGACCGGCAGCACACGAGCAGTGATCGTGCGCGGTATGGCTGGTGATCGTGCGATATGCCGGGACAGAACTTTCACAGGAGAGGTCATGACTGCGCACGACCGATGATCGTGCGCCAAAGAGGTCGATGGTCGTGCGTGGGTAAAAACGCACGACCACTGACTCCTTTGCCAAAAAATGGTGAAAGTCCTACCCCGGACGCCCACACGATCCCAGAACCTGCAGGAAAACTGGACGGGATGTCGATCATGGCAGTCACAGACATAAATATAATGCACAGCAAAAGGGAAATACACACACGCACAGAAATAGGCTAAAAGAGTGCACAAGACGTGGAAAACCGTAGCGAACCAAAAGGAGTGCAAATGACGCTAAATGGTGTGCAAAGACAAGAAAATAAGCCTAGATGAGTCCGAAAATAGGTATATAAAGAGGACTCATCACACCCCCAGACTTAACTGTTTGCGCGTCCCGAGCAAACAAAACCTAAGCAGACGGGGAAAATGAACTAGCTAACAAAGAAATTGCAAAACGGAGTACCATGCGAAGTCGCATGCTCGCGTGCATAAAAATAAAGTAGAGGGAATTCTTAGGTATACAAAATATTTTATATTTTTCACAATGCGTAACAAAAATTTATTATTACTCAAAAGTGGAATCACGGTGAATCAGCCGGTCCTACGCAGGGAGAAAGTAGACAGGCCACTAAGGTGAGCATTGCCGAAGACCGGAGCTCAAGATTACCCCCAAAGGAATCCACCAATGTCGGAAACCATAAGCTTGCCCGATCGCACTCTCTCCACGGCACTAGTCAACTCAAGCGCAAGTCCGTAGGACTTCGGGTAATAATGGGGCTTGGGTTACGGTGAGGAAAACAAGGATAAACATGAAGGGTATGCACCTAACCCAAATGAGCTAACGTACAAAACTTGTAACCGCTGCCCACAAAATAAACATGGGTGCACCACACCCCCAGACTTAACTTTTGCAACATGGGTGTGTGCACCGCCTACTCCAAATCCAAATCATTTTAAATAAAGATTTTCAATCAGACTTTTTCTTTTCACTTTTTCTTTTCTCTTTTTTTTTTCTCTTTTTCAAATATTTTTCTTTGTCAACTTTTTCTTTTAACAAAATACAATTTCAGCAAATAAAACTTGGGCGCGCTTCCACATTTTCACGAATAAGAATCACCACATCACAACCCAACATGAAAATACAAACCTTAAGCTCGACTTGGGTGTGCGACTAGGATAGGCTATAAGGCTTTGGCGAATATAGTGGAGCTGAATCAAAAGGAAGGGTAGGCACAAAGGGGCTAGCAAGGGCGATGTTAGGAATGGGTACAAAGCTCAACCGGGCCAAAAGGTGGCCTACATCGCTCTCACGCTAGACTAACCGTGTACCAATGCTTCAAGAATAGCTTGGGGCAAGTTCTTAGCAATCGAGAAGGATAATCCTTCCTCCCGACTCAAGCAATACGAGTCTAGTGGCGGCTACACACATTCCTACGCTACCGTTTGATTCACACCGGATTCACCAACTTTTGAGTAGAATAAGAAATATGTACGCAAATAGAAAAATATAAAACTATAAGCATACAGAAAAATTAAATCTACTCAAATTTCTATACAGAACGAGAGCAGTTGACTAGAAACACAGCAAGGCCAACATTTTACTCCGTCGCACAATCCTAAACTAGCACATAAATTTTCCAAATCTAATAAAGACACAAGTTCAACTCGCGGCACGCTAACAGCTAAGCTCGCGCTCAAGTGGGTGTAGTGGTGTGCAAGAAATGAACTAAACAAAATAAAATACAAAAAGCTTCTAGTATGCAAAAGAAATGTGCACGTGCAGAAGGTAAACTGACTCTCCCCCAGACTTAAACTAAACTACACAGCAAATGATATAGAAATTAAAATCAGAATGAGCTAAGGGAAGAGGTTACCTAATGCTCAGCTAGTGAGCATACCAGAAGACGCGTGAAAACTAGAAGCAGGCCCGCCATACGAAGAATCACAACCCCGCCAATGCGTAATTTCCATGAATACCTGCAGGGGTGAGCTCCGCAAAAACAAAAGAAAAATATACAAAAAGAAATACTAAACTAAGCTAGACATAAAAAGTAAAATGCAGAAATTTAAGATAACTACTGGGGTTATTGTCATCCCAGCACGACTTATTAAATTCTATACAACTCTAGCTAATGGGCCTATGAAAAGAAAAATGAACAGGTAACTGTTCCATTATCCGTTGCGGTAGCAAGTACCGATACGGAGAAAGAGCAGTTACCCCTCTACCTAGATAATAATACCTGAAAAGCTCAGGTAGAGGAAGCAGGAAATAAGATGAGGAGGCGACCTGGTCCTCGCTCATCTCATCACAAAAAGAATCCTTGCCTAGCAAGGGGTCATCCCACACAGGTGTGTAGGAGTCAACGGCTTGAGCACAAGGCTCATCGTCATCCCAGCACACTAGTGGAGAATCAACCTGCACAGGCTCAGATATGGAAGGGGGATCAAGGAATAAAAGAGGAGAAGGACAAAAACAATCAGAAATCGGGGGAGTGATCCCGGTATCACTCCCAGCAGGATCCAAACAATGATCATCGTCAGTGTCATATGAGTCGTATTGGGGAGAATCCGAGAACTCGAGGTCCACGGTGGTAAGAAGAACGACCTCGTCCAACAAAGAGGTGCAAACCTCCGCATCGGAAAGAGGATATTCCTCGTCCCACCGGGGTGCGTCATAGTGGTCCGAAGATCCACATTCTCCATCGGAGATAGCAGAATCCTCATCCCACTTCGGCGCAACCTCGGGCACCGAATCATCCACAATAACGGCCTCATCAGCCGACTCACAAGAAAAAGGAGTAGAAAACTCCGGCAAAAATTGCGGAGGGGCAAGGCTGCTCTCAAAATCAGGCATAGAATGCGCAGGCCCCATCGCAACATCATTCGCAGATGCCACCCCGTCGACGACCGGAACACTCTCATCGTCCCATACAGGATCGTCCATGAGTTCCCGATCCACTCCTTGCGGGCTAACATCCGAGTGAGAATGATCACTCAGAGGAAGCTCGTAAAAAGGGGTTGAGGAACCCATGAAGGAACTATATGCGGCGAGAGATTCTTCCGTAATCTCAACGGGCAAAGATCGAGCAAGGTGCCCCATGTCAGTGTATGGGCCAGGCAACACCCTAGTAGGCCTATCCATAGTAGTCTCCCGCGAACAGGGGACTGCTGCGGATGCGTCCACAGAGGTAGAGGGCTTGCACAAGCGAGGGCAATCCTTCAACATATGGCCCACACCTTGACATAGAATACACCGAAAACAGTGCTCAGCATTAGAAACAGCCATGGCATCGATGCAACTCCGCAAAGCGTCAATAATACGGCACTCGGCAGCAGAATCCATCGCGAACAAAAAATATTTACCGGAAATTACTACACACAAGAATAAAATAACTCGGATCTGCAATATTAAAAAAAAGAAAACAAGGAAGGGACAAGAAAAATAAAGTAAACAATTTCAAAAACTAAAATAAAGACAAAACGGGGTATGAACAAATGGACAAGGGCGACTATCTCGCATCTACCTCTTCAAAAACTCAAACGACTGTGTTCCCCGGCAACGGCGCCAAAAACTTGATGCGTGGAATTACGGCAAGCGCACCGGTCGCACAAGTAATAAAGTTTGGGAATAAATCCCCGAGTGTCGGTCTCTTGAGGAACACAGTAAGGGATGAGTTAATGTCGAGGCGGACTTGAGATTGAAGTCCTCGGGTCGGATCTAAAAGGGGGGTTTAGATGGTTGCGGAAACAGAAAGTAAATGCTACAAACTACTCTTATGCAATGCCGCTATGCAAAGCTTCGCCAGGCGGGATGGAAGACTAGTCGGGCCGCAATGCACCGAATCGCTAGGCGGATGGGCGAGTAGGCAAGCGTATGAGGTGGAGAGAACGGCGGAAATCCTACTATGCAGGCCGCTATGCACTGCTTCGCCAGGCGGGATGGAAACTACACGGGCCGCTATGCACCGAATCGCTTGGCGGATGGAAGAGTAGGCTAGCGGATGAGGTGGTGAGAATGGCGGAATGAGGGTCGTGAGCACCTCTTCGCAACGCACGCCACTAGCAATTGCTAGTGCGGCAAGGGTGGATGGATGGAGGATGGAATATAGCGCACCTCAAGCAATAATAACAAAATCACAATAACTCACATAGACATGAATAAGTGAAAATGCTAATCAATAAAAATACTTCATCAATACAAAGAGTTAAACTAAGCTACCAAATACAAGAGGAAGAGGTGTGCGAATCGACCGAATCCGAAGCCTTATTGAGGGTTCACGGTTGGAATCCCGGGTTGTCAATCCGAGTCCAAGATCGGTCCTCAACTGCGTCCGGGGTAGAGGAGGCTGTCACTCACTCCCAATGGACCCGTCTTCTTCGTTGAAATGACCCGTAGATTACGGCTCCAGCTCCTCCTAACTTGATGGAGAAAGCTAGGTCAAAACTCCGCTTGAAGCTCTAGGATGAAGGAGGAGGCCGAGAGGATGCTCCGGCGTTGATTTGGCGTTGAAAGCTTGCCCGGAGACCCTCCCTAAGGTGGAGGATGAAGGGGGGCGGAGGAAACCCTCGTCCGAGACGAAGAACGGCGGAAAATCGCGGATCTGGATCGATCTCCCAAAATAGGGCGGAACCTGCGTATTTATAGAAAGCAGAATTAAACAGCGCGCACGATCACTGGCGCACGACCAGTGGTCGTGCGCGATATGGTCAGTGATCGTGCGATATGGAGGCAGAAAAGTGGAAAAAGATGCCATGACTGCGCACGACCGGCAGCACACGAGCAGTGATCGTGCGCGGTATGGCTGGTGATCGTGCGATATGCCGGGACAGAACTTTCACAGGAGAGGTCATGACTGCGCACGACCGATGATCGTGCGCCAAAGAGGTCGATGGTCGTGCGTGGGTAAAAACGCACGACCACTGACTCCTTTGCCAAAAAATGGTGAAAGTCCTACCCCGGACGCCCACACGATCCCAGAACCTGCAGGAAAACTGGACGGGATGTCGATCATGGCAGTCACAGACATAAATATAATGCACAGCAAAAGGGAAATACACACACGCACAGAAATAGGCTAAAAGAGTGCACAAGACGTGGAAAACCGTAGCGAACCAAAAGGAGTGCAAATGACGCTAAATGGTGTGCAAAGACAAGAAAATAAGCCTAGATGAGTCCGAAAATAGGTATATAAAGAGGACTCATCATTTCACCCGGGGGTTGAGTGAAGGAAACTATTCTCACTCTGGGGTTAGGCCCGAGATGCTCCTGCTGTCAGGCTCCCACCTAGCTGGCAGGTCCCAGGCCTCGAGTTATTTCATTATGACCCTAGAGGGCTGAGCCCGGAGGATGTTCAACACCCATCATCAGGCTTTTACTTAGCTGATTGGGCCGGTGGTAGCACCCGGCGGTTGAGTGAAGGAAATTATTCTCGCTCTAGGGTTAGGTCCCGAGATGCTCCCGCTGTCAAGCTCCCACCTAGCCGGTAGGGCCCGAGCCTCGAGTGATGTCATCATGACCCTAGAGGGCTAGCCCAAAGGATTTTCAACACCCACCATCAGGCTTTCACTCAGCTGATTGAGCCGGTGGTAGCACCTGGGGGTTGAGTGAAGTAAAGTATTCTCGCTCTGGGGTTAGGTCCCGAGTCGCTCCCGCGGTCAGGCTCCCACCAAGCTAGCAGGGCCCGGGCCTTGAGTGACGTCATTATGACCCTAGATGGCTGAGACTAGAGGATGTTCAACATCCGCCATCAGGCTTTCACTTAGCTGATTGGGCCGGTGGTAATACCCGGGGGTTGAGTGAAGGAAATTATTCTCGCTCTAAGTTAGGTCCCGAGACGCTCCCGCTGTCAGGCTCCCACCTAGCTAGTAGGGCCTGGGCCCGAGTGACGTCATTTTAACCCTGGATGGCTGAGCCCGGAGGATGTTCAACACTCACCTTCAAGCTTTCACTTAGCTGATTGGGTCGGTGGTAGCACCCGGAGGATGGTCGTAAAAAGAGACAATGGGAGAGCTGGGGGTGCCCTAGCGAGCTGGTACTCACGGGCGCGGCTCAGCAAACGGCAAGCTGGCTAATATTGGCAAATGCATTCCGATTTCAGTTTAACACTGATAAGAAAAGAGGCAGCTCGCGGGCGAGCTGGGTGGTGGCGAGCCTAGCGCGATGAGTAATCCACCTCCAGATTGCCTACAGTTGGCGAACCCTCAAGGTCTACTCGTGGGTACGAGTCCTAACAAATGCATTCTAGTGACGAGTTCTATCCCAGTGAGGATGCTCAGGGGGAAAGCTCGTTGTCGAGTACAGTAAGTAAGTTCAAAAGGAGATAGAGAAATTCATGTTAAAATCCTATTCATTGAACAAAATGGCATTACAATGGGGAGCTCGCCTCGGCGAGGTTACAAAAAGTGGGATGGGGGAAGTTACAGTGAAGGACAAAAAAGAAGGGGGTGCGCGTCAGCTCTCGCCTTCTCCCCCAGACTGGCAGTCTTCCTTGCCCCCAGACTTCTGCCCACCCTTGAAATCCTTGGACGTCTCGATGAGCAAGCCAAAGCCCTCCTCCCTCTCGTCGGGCGGAGATGGTGGGATCAGGCTCGGCATGAGATCTCGGACCGTGATCTCCTCGCAACCCTCCACAAGCACCCCTGTCTCTATCATGATATGCACGGTGCATTCGTCGGATTCGATAGAGTTGACCCGCAGTCATTCATCGACCTCACCCTGGCCAAAGATCCTCGGCCTCTTGAACGGGAAGGGGGGCTCGCTGCCGCTCAGGGGATAGAAGGCCTCCGCCTGACGGATGACCTTACCACGGATCTCCTTGTTCTAATCCTTCAGCCTTTCATTGTCCAGCTCCAGCCCTGCGGCGCGAGCCTCCAGCTTGGCAGTGCGGGCACGCAGCTGGGTGCTTTCTTCCTCCAGCCCGATGGCGTGCATCCGCAGCTCACTCACGACCTCGTTATCATGTAAGGTAAAAAGTTCAGCAATTTCCACTACGAAAAATCTCAAGTAAAAAGTGAAGGAGGCGCCTGGTACTTACCAACTCGCCGGTGGCTTTGTCAAGTAAGCTCTCGGCAATGTCGATTTGCCTCGCCAGATCGACCGCCTTATCCTTGGCCCGGTCGCACTCCTGCTCGGCTTTTAGCAGGAGGTGGCTGAGGTTTAAGTCGCGACAGATCACCATATGTTGCAGCTCTAGGGCCCGCATTTGGGCTTGCATGCCCTCATGGCCGAGCTGGCATAGGGTCGCTCCCTTGTAGACCTCGGCATCCTCGTGGCCATACAGGCCGAATCTGAGAGTAAGGCATGACCGGAGGAGGGTTGGTGATCTGACTAGGAGGGGTGGAGTGATGATATAGAGACCCTGTGGGTCTGCTCATCCCATCAAACCATCGGCTCGCCATCCGGGTCCTTCACCTTTCCCTCAAAACCGAAGAGGGGGTGGATCTTCGTCGAGCGTAACTCGTGGGCCGCGGCCTCCTCTATAGTAGAAGGAGCGGAGGGCTCGCCACCTCCCTCACCATTCTCTGACATCTCCTTCAGCAGGCTCTCCGGCAATCCATCGGGAGAGGGCTCGGGCGAGCTCATGTACTTTGGTTTTCGTTGACGTTGTTGTTGTCTCGCCATGGGGGTCACTACCGCCCTTTTCATCTTCTTTGGCAATGGTGGGCAGCGAGGCGATCTAGACCTCGCAGGAGCCGGTTGCTTCTTACTGGATGAGGTCTTGGAGGACGCCAGCTCATCTCATCAGGTCGCTGCAGATGCCTTCTCATGTGTGAATGGGCCGGGGGGAGTCCCAAGACCGCAAAGGGCGGGTTATCGGGAATCAGTCTCTCACCTACATGAAATACTTGGTTAGAAAATCATATAGATCTGGCGAGTTCGGCAAGAAGAGAAGTGTGTGAGGTATACCTTCGCCGGGAAGGATTGGGAGGAGCGAGTCGAGGCCTCTTCGGAGGAATGCGACCTCGAAATCCTTGTGGAGGAAGAATTTGTGGAGCTCGGCATCGTTTCCGGACACAGTAGGGGGCGGTACACCTCATCGCCCTTCTACAGCGGCGAGTAGGGGACGTTGTCGAGGTCTCCCTTGATAAAGATGATCTTGGACATCCAGTTGTGGTGCTTATTCGCGATCTCACGAACTTTGATAAACGAGCCACCGAAGTAGGTGATGCCGTCGGGAGTCGCTTTGTAGGTGAAAAGTTTCCAGAACACGGTCAAGTTGAACTCGATCCGCTCCCTACGGAGGAAGCACGCGAACGCGACCATCATGGCGATGGCGTTCGAGTTCAATTGTGCGGGCACTGCGCTGTAATACTTGAAGATCTGGCGGATTTTCGGCCAGAGGGGGAGGCGCAACCCCACCTCAAAATGCGAGATGGGGAAGGCGAGCTCGTCAGGGTAGAAGATATTGATGGACTCGCCCTCCCTAGGTCGGCACGCCTCGAAGCCAGGGGGCACGTAGTCATTAGCGAACTCCGCGAGCTCTTCCTCTGAATTGTTTCCCTCGAAAAAGAGGTACTTGGCAAAGTGCCAAGCACACTTGGAGCGACTGTCGGCATCAGGGTTTGTCTTCCCCATGCTCGCAGGGTGATCGAGGCGCGGGTACAGGTAGTGGAAAGGACAAGAGGGGGTGCAAAAGCAATAAAGGCGGTGAGTCGGGGTTTGTGAGGGGCCTATTTATAGAAAATGAAATCTGAGGACGAGCAGACCGATCAGTCCGGCTCGCCTGCCCGGCTCGCTAATCTCAGCTCGCCAACTTCTGAGGCCTATTCAATTACACGTCGAGCTGAGCCTAAAGACCAATATCTTATTCAATTGGAAAACCATGAAAATCTAAAGAATATTCCAAGTTATTACAGACAGTGGTGCAAATACATATCACAAATGCAAAAAAGGGGCTATCTCGCATGCACGTGAGCTGAGGGGATCGAGGGCGAGTACTGATAGGCTCAGTAGGGGAGCCGTTTCTACCTACCCCGGCCTCGCGTACCTTTCCACGCAAGTCGGTGCGATTTGTGGAGCTTGTGTATCAGCTCCAGGTTCTTCTGGGCAGCCAAGAGATTCTTGTTGATCTCATCCATAAGTGGAGTAGTAGACGCTGCCTCGTCCGCCAGGCTGCCCTCCACCTCGCCTGTCGAGGAGCCCCTCACCTCGTTCGCTAGCCGTACATAGTCTCGCTATAGCCTCTCATTGTCCTCTTGGACCGCGTGCAGCCCGCACACCAACTTCTTGAAGAGCATGGCCCCTCGCCTCGTCAGCTCGTCATTTTCCACCAAAGGGCCTGGGAAGGCCTCTATCGAGTTGGGGGAAGGAAGGGGCGAGTAGCAAGCTAACTCCGAAGAGCTGTTGGAATCAGGCTTGCTGGGGGCATCTGCAGAAGAAGTTTATTAACCTTACATAAGGGGCGAGTACTACAAAGAAAATTGGGCAGGACGGAGTAACATAAGACACCATTCTTTAATTTCTGATTCGGGAAGGGGTATCCTGGTAGACATAAAGTGGACTAGCTGCTGCTCCTTGAAAAGATTCAGTATATCCAGAAGGTGTTGTGGAGATCCATCAAAAGAATCGAAATCAATGTCGAAACCAGAGTCGAACTTCATAGCCGCCAGAGCTCCTGCTGTAATTGCCATTGTCCTGCAAAAGAAAGAGTACCTTCCAAGATCAAAAGTATAGTATTTGGAGGGAGAAAGCTTGAGCAGAGAAATATGAAGGCGCAACTGCGAACGACGGAGAAAAAATGATTTTATACTTAGGGTTCGACGCAGAAAAGGAAAGAACGTCGAGCTCAGTTCGACGCTCAAGGGCTCTAGGAGAACTGAAACGACTCAACAGCGTCCAGCTTAGGTCGACGTTCGACGCTTTGGCTGAAGCTATACGTCGAGCTCAGGTCGACGTTGAACGAAGACGTCGACCGGGGAGAGAGAAACTCAAGAAGCCAGGGAGCTGTGAACTCAGTTCGACGCTAGAAGCTGAGTTCGACGTTCGACGCTTTTGAGGGCGACGGACCGTCGATCTCCGTTCGACGCAGCGTCGAGCTTAGTTCAGAGCTCAGAACAACCACTCAGACAGGAAATTTTTAAAATGAAATTTTTCCTATTCCTGTTAATTATGGGTTTCAAAATCTTGGAGTTTTATTTTATGCTGTCTCCATCTATCATTCCCAACTGATTGAGGAAAAAGAAGTGCTTCTTTTCATCCAAGGGCTTGGTGAAAATATCTCCTCTCTGTAGTTCAGTGGAAATGTATTCTAGTGCAATTTTCTTCTTTTCTACATTGTCCCTTAAGAAGTGATGTCTGATTTCTATGTGCTTAGTCCTACTATGGAGAACTGGATTTTGAGCAATAGATATTGCACTGGTATTATCACAAAAGATTTTAGACATCTCTAAGTTGTACCCATAGTCTAGGAGCTGGTTTTGAATCCACAAAATCTGTGAGCAACAACTACCTGCAGCCATGTATTCAGCTTCAGCAGTTGATGTGGACACAGAGGTTTGTTTCTTACAAAACCAGGAGACAAGTCTATCACCAAGAAATTGACAAGTTCCACTGGTGCTTTTCCTGTCTACTCTACATCCAGCATAATCAGAATCTGAAAATCCAGTTAGATCAAATCCTGAGTCATGTGGATACCAGAGACCTAGATTAGGACAACTTTTTACATACCTAAGAATCCTCTTAACTAATGTGAGGTGGGACTCTCTAGGGCTTACTTGAAATCTAGCACAAATGCATGTGGCAAACATTATATCTGGTCTAGTAGCTGTTAGATAAAGTAATGAGCCAATGATTGCTCTATAGTTTGTCTGATCAACTGGTTTTCCAGATTCATCAGCATCTAAAACAGCATTTGTAGGCATAGGTGTTTTCATGGATGATGCTTCAGACATTCCAAATTTCTTAACCAGTTCTCTTGCATACTTGGTTTGAGAAATGAAAATGCCATCCACATGTTGTTTAACTTGCAATCCAAGAAAGAAAGCAAGCTCACCCATGCTACTCATTTCAAACTTTGAGTGCATAAGTTGTGAGAACTTTTTGCATAAATTTGAATCAGTAGATCCAAATATGATGTCGTCTACATAAACTTGTACTAGTAGGGTATGGGACCTATGGGTTCTAACAAAAAGAGTTTGGTCTACACTACCCCTTTTAAAATCATTTTCCAACAAAAAACAAGCTAAGGTCTCATACCATGCTCTAGGAGCTTGCTTGAGACCATATAAAGCTTTATGCAGTTTAAATACATGATCAGGAAAAGTTGGAGAGATAAAACCTGGAGGTTGCTTTACATAGACTTCTTCCTTGATGTCTCCATTGAGGAATGCACTCTTGACATCCATCTGATATACCTTGAATCTCTTGTGAGCTGCATACGCAAGGAAGATTCTTATGGCCTCCAACCTTGCAACTGGTGCAAAGGTTTGGTCATAATCAATTCCTTCTTCTTGGCAATACCCTTGTGCAACAAGTCTTGCTTTGTTTCTCACAATTATTCCTTGATCATCCAATTTGTTTCTGAATACCCATTTGGTTCCAACAATTTGCTGGTTCCTTGGTCTTGGTACTAATTTCCAAACTTTATTCCTCTCAAATTGATTCAACTCTTCTTGCATTGCAATGATCCAGTTTGGATCTTGCTCTGCATCTTGTATGGTTTGAGGCTCAATTTGAGAAAGGAAGCAGGTGTGCATAATATTTTGGTTAACTTGATTCCTTGTTTGCACACCCACTGAGATATCTCCAATCACTTGTGAGATTGGGTGATCTCTTGTTGTTGCTAGATCAACAAGGGGTGTTGATGATGCACCAACCTGTGTTGTTGTTTCCTCTTGTGGAACAACAACAGGTTCTTCAATTTGTTGGCCCTTTGAACTTTCCAGAACTTGAAATTCCTCTTCATTGTCACTAAGTTCAGTGACTTGTTGAATTGGTGAAGGTGATGACCCTTTGTCTTTGATGGTAAGCTGCTTCAGATTTTCTGAAATTGAATGTTCTTGCAAATTGCTTATGGTAGAAGTCTCCTTCTCCTTATAAAACATGTTAGTTTCATCAAATGTAACATGCATGGATTCTTCAATTTTATTTGTGCACTTGTTAAAAACCCTATAAGCCTTGCTAGTCATGGAGTATCCCATAAACACTCCTTCATCAGCTTTGGCTTCAAATTTAGCTAGGTATTTCTTGTCATTATTGTGAATGAAACAAATGCAACCAAATATTTTGAAGTAGTTCACTTTAGGTTTCTTCCCTTTGAGTAGCTCATAAGGAGTCTTACCTTTTAGCTTATGTATCAGGCTTCTATTCAGAACATAGTTGGAGGTGTTCACAGCCTCTGCCCAAAAGGTTAGAGGAAGGTGAGCATCTGTCAACAATGTTGTGGCAGATTCAATAAGGGTTCTGTTTTTCCTTTCAACTACCCCATTTTGTTGAGGAGTTCTAGGAGCTGAGAAAGTATGCCTGATACCTTCATTCTGGCAGAACTCTAGCATAAGAAGAGAATCAAACTCTGTCCCATGATCACTTCTGATCAGGGCAATGTGAGTATTGAACTCAATCTGTATGCCTTTGAGAAAATCTGTCAAAATTTTGAAGTTATCAGACTTCTTCCTCAGAAAGAACACCCAAGTGAATCTTGAGAAGTCATCTACAATTACTAAAGCATAAGATTTCCCTCCTAGGCTTTGTACATTAATTGGTCCAAAAAGGTCCATGTGCAATAAGTACAAGATTCTAGGTGAGTCACTCTTATTAATTGACTTGAAACTGTTTTTGGTTTGCTTGCCTAATTGACAGGCCTTGCAAAGTCCTTCCTTCTTGTAGGGACCAGAAGGTAGTCCTCTAACAAGGTTGTCTTGGGATAACTTAGCAATGGTTCTAAGGTTCACATGTCCTAATCTTTTATGCCACAAGATGTTTGGTTTTGAAATGGAGTTAAACAGGCAAATATCTACTACAGGTGAATGAAAATCCACTAAGTAAATGTTACCTCTTCTGTTACCTGTCAACACAGTTGTGTTGTCCACTGACTTGACTTTGCATATGGCTTTGTTAAAGGTTACTTGGTATCCTTCATCACACAATTGACTGATGCTTATCAGGTTGTGTTTGAGTCCTTCAACATATGCCACCTTTTTGAAAGTGACTAAGCCAATTTGAACTGTCCCATATCCTTTTGTAGTTCCAAAGCTTGAGTCTCCAAAAATTACTTTGGGTCCAAGCTTGGTTTTGAAGGAAGTGAGGTTGTCCTTGTCTCCTGTCATGTGCTTTGAGCACCCACTATCCAGATACCATTGATGGTTCTCACTTGGATAGGTCTTTACCTGCACAAAAACAGCTTATTTGTTTTTGACCCAGTTAACCTTGGGCCTAGGTTGATATCCCTTAAATTCTGAAATGAAGGACATCTCAGGTTGACTCTTATAGCCTACAGGATGATATCTCCTAGGAGGTATGATCCATTCAGCATAAGGGTTAAAGTAATGAGATGTGGAGCTAGAATTGAAATTTGAGTTAACCCTTGAGAACTGGGTTTTGCTCTGAACTTGGCTCGACGCACGTCGAGCTTCGGTCGACGGACTCAAGTGAGTGCGTCGAGCTCCGTTCGACGGCAAGGTCTTGCTCTGTTCAGAGAGTAGAGGGCGTTGACCTGGGTTCGACGTTTTCTTGCGATTACGTCGAGCTCTGGTCGACGTCCGTCGAGCTTCGTTCGACGTTTTTTGTCCAGTTTCCTGGGTTAAGTCAGCATTCTTCCTAGCCACTATCAAGACTCCTTTACCTTTCTCACTGGTAAATTTGATTGGAGTTGTCAGCACTATGGGTTGGCTGGATGAAGCACCCAAGCCCAGTGAACCATTCAATCTTGAGTTCACTGTACTTGTGATGTCCATCAATTTGATACTTCTCCCATTAAGGGTTTCTTCAAATTTTTTGGCCTTAGATAGCTCACTTTTCAGTGAAGCTATCTCCTCCCCACACTGCTTCAACTCTTCTAAGAGTCTAAGGTTATCTGAGTTAATGGATTTGCATTCAATTAATTGTTCATTTAGAGTTTTAATCAGCTTTTGAGACTCAATTAAGTCAATGCACATAGATTTAAACTCAGATTTGAAATCATCAGAAGTAAAGTCAAATGAATCTATTACCTGATCCTCAGTAAGTTCCTGATCAGATGGATAGTCAGCCTCAGGCTCTGAATCAGTGTTCTTTTGAGATGCACTGATGGCCATCATGCAGAATCCCTTTTCTTCTGCATCATCCTCATCATCACTAGAACTGGATGATGAATCAGACTCATCAGAGTCACTCCAGGATTCAGCCACAAATCCTTTCCTGGTGTGCTTGATGTTGCTGGAGGAAGGCTTGTCATGGTATTTCCTTGACTCCTTGTCCTTCCTTTTATCCTTCCTTTCCTTCTTGTCCCTTCTGTCCTTGTCTTGATTTTCTGGACAGTTTGGGAAGATGTGTCCTGGTTTCCTGCAACCAAAGCAGATAATATCTTTATTATTGGATCTGTCATACCTTGGCTTGTCTTTGTCTTTGGATGACCATCTTCTGAAGTTCCTTTTATTTAGCTTATTGAACCTCTTGACCAGTAGGCTCATAAGCTCTTCATTTCCCAACACCTTTTCTTTAGGTTCTTCTTCCTGTGCTTTGAAGGCAATAGTTTTCTCAGCCTTCTCTGTTGGTGTGGATGTCTTCTGCTCTTCTTCTCTTTTCTTAATAAATTGCTCATAGCTCTTGAGCTTTCCTAGAAGAGCTTCTGTGGATAGCTCACAGACATTTCTTCCATCTTTAATTGACCATATTCTTGAGTCCCAAGAGCTAGGGAAACAAGTCAGTATCTTGTCATTTATCTCAGTAAGAGATATGTCCTTCTCTAGTGATCTAAGTTCACTTATGATTAGGCTCAGTCTGTTGTACATGTCAGCAACTGACTCAGACTCTGCCTTTTTGAAGTTTTCATACTGTGTGATGAGATAGGATCTCCTATCCTTTCTTTCATCTGCAGAACCTGATACAATTTCTGAGAGTTTTTCCCAGATCTCCTTGGCAGTATTGCAATCTGCTACCTTCTGGAAAATGTCATCTGACATGGTTTGAGCCAAGATGTTCATGGCTTTAGCATCTGCTGCCTTCCACTTCTTTATGTCAGCATCAGTCCCTGAAGGAGGAGGAACAGCTGATGTACTTGTTCCTGTGGGAGGTCTTGGACAATCTGTCAATACAGAATTGAAGATGTCTTCATCAAAAGAGTTCATATAAAGTCTAATCCTTGCCTTCCATAGTGCAAACTTAGATAGATTACACATAGGAGGTCTGGTGCTAGCAAAGTCCTTGTTTTGTGCCATGAGTTTTAAAAGATAAGTAAAACTAAGAAAAGTAACCCTTTGAGGGAAATGATCTTATCAGAGATCTTTTGATCCAGGTGTTAGCCTGTATGAATGATCAACCTCCCTCTGATACCAATTGAAAGTGCAGGATAAGATCACTCCTAACTCTAGAGGGGGGTGAATAGAGTTATTTAAAATAATTTTCCAAATAAAACTTGCAGAGAAAATTTTTACTTTACTTAGTGTATGGTGCTATAGCAAGTAATCAGAGTAAAAAATAAATTCACAGCACAAAGCAAAACACAGAAAGGAGCAAGCAATCCAGATGACACAAGGAGCTATAGTGGTTCCCCAAATCTGGGTACATCCACTCTTCTATCACCCTTGATAGGAATCCACTTCAAGATGAGTTGATCAGGTGTCTTGAGCACCAGAGAGTTTTTGATCAGGTTCTCACAAACCAACAGAAGCTGATTTTGACCAGGTTTCAGCAAAACCAAAAGTAACTTTTGAAGGGAGTTAGAACCCTGTACAGAAAGAAAAAGAAAAAGAATGAAGTTGTCTTCTCTTTTCAACAAGCAAAGAGAAGCAGAAGTGGATCTGAAGTTGTTGTCAAAGCTCCCCCTGAGATCAAGATGAGGTTCAGGAAGGAGAGCTCTGCACAAGGGTGACAGGTCTTCAAAGGTCTGATTTGCTCCAGCAAAGAATGATCCAAGTGAGTTGGATGGAGGTGTCTGAAGCAATCAGATTTTCTGTAAGAGAGTCTTTCAGAAAAAGTTTTCACTGAGAGAAAGATGAGAAGTCTTGTATTGTTGTTCTCTTCTTCTTCTGTGTATTCTCTGTATATTCTTCTTATTGTCCAAGAGAAAAAAAAATATTTGAATCTTCTTCTTCCTTTTCCTTGATAGCCGTTGGAAGTCAGCATTGATTGCTTTCCTTAACTGTCCATGCCTCAAAGGAAATGACAGGCAGACATTCCTTAGAAAATTCCTTGAGCCATGCACCAGATATTCTGTAACGGCCAATAAATTCTTCAGCATTAATTACCTGTCAGAAGGAATTTGAATTCCTATCCAAAATCGACGGAAGTCTGGAAGGCGTCGAGCTCACAGAAAAACGTCGATCTGAGCACGACACACGTTGGTCTGAGAGTGTTTTCTGTAAGCAGAGCTGGGATCGACGGAACGTCGAGCTGAGGTCGACTCCACGTCGAGCTGAGGTCGACTCCACGTCGAGCTGAGGTCGACTCTGCGTCGAGCTGAGATCGACTCTGCGTCGAGCAGAGGTCGACTATGCGTCGAGCTGAAGACTACTCTAACTAGCCTATGTGACCTATATAATAACATGGAGGTCACAGCATACAATCCCTATAGAAATATAGTCATCCTGGTCCAAATAGTAATAGGGTGTTCCAACACCTCTCATTGTCCTCTTGGACCGCGTGCAGCCCGCACACCAACTTCTTGAAGAGCATGGCCCCTCGCCTCGTCAGCTCGTCATTTTCCACCAAAGGGCCTGGGAAGGCCTCTATCGAGTTGGGGGAAGGAAGGGGCGAGTAGCAAGCTAACTCCGAAGAGCTGTTGGAATCAGGCTTGCTGGGGGCATCTGCAGAAGAAGTTTATTAACCTTACATAAGGGGCGAGTACTACAAAGAAAATTGGGCAGGACGGAGTAACATAAGCAGAAACCTACATGGCGATCTTAGCTCCCCCAGTAAAGTGCAAAGAGGGATTTGCCCCAGGTTCTTGCCACGACTTGGGCGATGAGTTCACGGGGGAAGGAGTCCAAAACCCGGGACTGGATGGTTACAGCGGTTCTCCCCACAAGGTCGGGAGCGGTAGAAGGTTGCCGAGAAGAGGTGCGAGCTGGCGACTTTGACTCCTGCGAATCCATCCCTAGGGTCCCAAAGGGGGGGACGGGTCCCGCAGGCGAGTGTCCGAAGTTTGAGGCCACGAGTTATCATGAAGGGTGTCTATTCGCGGCAGGGAGAACTCGCCGTCATTCCATTAGCTGTCCGGGTCGGTGGAGAGATCAACGATTTCTTTACCCTTTTGCTCAGGGGGAAGCCAAGTAGAGGAGCTGACCCCATAATCCAGGACAATCTTCATCTCCTGGTAGATGGTCTCAGTCGCTTTTGGAAGTTGTTTAGTTTTCATGGTGGGTTTGGTTTCTGCCATGGTGCTCGGCAGTTTGCTAAGGGACACGTCGGTCAAGCCGGCAACGAGAGCGGTGGCAGGCTCACGAGCTCGGGCAAGCCTCTCTTGGATCTTTTTAGGGATAGGCATCTCGACGAGTTTAGGGCAAAAGGAATGGCAAAGGTGATTGCATTCTTTTTGCCCTAAATAGACATCTCGTCGGCGGTGGGATAGGCATCTCGGCTGGTTCAGAACAGCGGAGGTGGGCTATTTGCAGGCCGTTTTTATAAATCTATAAATAGACCAGAAGGGGGTACCTCAGAAGGCATGCTTACTTGTGCCCCGGTCTTCTTGCGCCTTTTGAGGTATCCTTAGCTCGGCATCTGGCTAGGGAGGGGAAGCGCTCTAAAAGGGGAAAACACCCTTTGGTTAAACATTCTCTTTCTGATTTTCCCCTCTTTATTAAAAAAATTCTTATTTTTAAAATTTATGTTTTCTTTTATTTTAAAAAATATACTCTCTTAATAAGAAAAACTCTAACAATAATAAAGAATGTGTTTCCCTCATCGCAAACCCCCCGTGTATGCTGCAAAAATGAGCGACAAGTGTAGTATAACACTGAGGGGTTTGCGAGCAGCTGAAGCGCTGTCGTGCCAGGATAATGTCGTGGCCGGAATAATGTCGCACGAAGATATTATCGCAATTGACCGTAGGGGCGAAGCCCGGTGTCTGTAACTCGTACTGTTTTAATCAGAATTTTGAGGTGCAAATAAATATATTGAACTGGGAATAAATTATTTGGACTACTCGTATTAATGGACTGCAAATAGTATTTTTCAGCACTGCTTATAAATTACCCATATTTTATTGTCCTTCGCAGTATTAAATATTTGGTCGGAGACTTAAGAAATTACTCTTTTTTCCTCGGCGGCAGATCACGTCGTTCTCTCTGGTCACCCACTCACACTCCTTACCAGCCGCCGCCGAAGGTGATTGCATTTGCTGGTATTGTTTATTGCAGTCTTTCTTTCCAATCGTGTTTTTGTTGTAATCAATTTGCTACCTTTGTGGTGTGGTTTGTGATTATTTGGTTGATTTTAAAATTCCAACATGATTCAGCTACGTTGAGTTCTAAAAAGCTAGGAGAGGTTTCAGTCGTAGTTCTCCATCGATTAGTGAATCCTTTACGGCTTCAATGTCGGTCAATTTTCTCATGCTCTCTCTCTCTCTCTCTTCCCCATATGTCTTTTCTACATATTCTGTTTGTCATGTTCATCTCCTTAGCCGCACGTCAGTGGCAATCTTGGTGCAGGTGTTTTGTTAATCTCTCATCTGGGCATGTATTGTAGCATTCTATAATCAATGCTCTAAGTATTGTTTTTTTGCTTTGCTACTACAAAGACATTGTGTAGTTCTAGATTTTATCTTCTCAACTGCATGAAAAAAAAACTAGAAGTTGGAAGCACAACCGGGATTCCATATGAAAAATATAGGGAAAACATGAAAATCACTTTCAATCAGCTTAGTTAAATATGGACTATCATCTTGACTATCTATACAACTCACAATTCACAATATAATAAGTACAAGTATAATAGGTATTAAACCTTAAGCTAGCAATTAATAATAACTTCAATAGTAATGGAAGCACAAGTAAGAATAAGTACCAGCTACATGTTAGTAAGAGCAGAAAATATTAGCAATATAATATCATAAGTGCAGAATTGACTTAACTTATAAAATGCTCATACAAATTTATCGGTTAAGGATCAGACACAACAGAAAGTAACTCATCATTAAAAAGTGCTCATACAAATTTATATGATGAGAATCTTGTGCGGTGCAATGCAATATAATGAATGCAATGAATGTGATATGATGACTCACCTTTGCTTACTCACGCACTCTAAATTGCTATGTCGACATAAACTTTTAGTTCCCAATTTTCAAGGGTAGCAAACCACGCAGGCACCAACCGTCATGGCCATACGGTGGCAGTGGAACAGGCTCCTCCACTACTATGTGAGTATCCATGTAACGCCCCCATACATCGTATAGCATATGACAGAAGGTCCGACCGAGGCCTGACGCAATATACTACGGACAGGTTAGGAGATTACAAGTTGTTTCTAAATCAAAGTTCAATTATGAACGCACCCTAACTCAGAGCATTCTAGCGGAAGTATTTTAGTTTATGAACTCATACTGTACAAGAATGTTCACTACACAACAGGAATGATAAACATACATACATAACACATGTTTCGGTCGTAGCCTTATTACAACTGTTTTATTTAACAAAAAGTGACTTCATACATCGTCCCGTAGGACGGCCACACATGAAAACAGTAAAGTTCGTCTTTGGGCCTTCAAGGGCCAGCCACTCGCAGCATAAGGGCTTCAGGCCGCTACTTCCCACTTGGCTCTCCAACACTTGCACAAAAGGGCCCACCAAAATGTGGCAAACAAAGCAACGGTCAGCATTTTGCTGACCTGTTTATAACGATCCCACCCCTTACTCGGGACGACATTTCTCCATTCCTGCAAATAAGGCATCATATATATATCATGACATTTACAAAGTGAAATTTACGCTCCATTCATCACACACGTAGGCTCAACGGCCACACGCCCCGTGCACTCAGGGAACATTTTTGGTGTCCACGACTTCCCGCGTATCACCACCGTTTAGAGGTACTTCACGGTTAACTTTGTCGTTCAGAGGTCCTCAACTTGACGACTACGTCGTTCAAAGGTAATTAACTTAACGACTAACTACCCATTCAGAGGTACTTAACTTAATGACTCTATCGTTCAGAGGTACTTAACTTGATGGCACAGTAATTGTCCATTACGTCACAATTCATCATTTACCATTTCAGGCTGGTACCCACCATTGCTGGGCAATTTAAGCTCACAGCTTTGCAAACACATACAATGGACCCCAGGTCTCATAGAGACAGGCCTCATAACATTGTAGTTCCCTGGGAGCTATCATCGGCGACAGTCACTATCATCGGGAGACATCCGCAGTTCTCTGGACTGGGATCTTTTCTGAGTCTTTTCCTGGAAATGCTTCCAGTATTATGATGCAACATCCTGCACACCTCTAGACCCCGGACTTCACACGTACATCACATGCATATCCACGGAGTCTTCTCTTGCACGCAAATTAAACATCACCAATCCAGACCAACTTGTCCAGATGGGCTTCTCACAACATGCATATTTCATACTCTACATTTTCGGATCTAAATGCAGGAATACATAGGGATCAAACCGATCTTCCCATTGGAATCCACCCTTTTCACCTTTTTGTGAGGGGATCCATGCAAATATGCATATTGAGGACTTCACTTGTCCGGGAGAAACTCGTTACCCTTGAAGTTCTCTTCCGAGCCATGGCAAAGCTTTTCTACACGGATGGAAGTGAGCGCCTCACTTTCCCCTTTGCGGATTTAGCCTCAGATCTGGCTTCTGACCACAAGATCTCCTCCAACACCTTCACAAAGATCAGCCTAAACCCTTAGCTCCTGTCTTTAGTTCTCTTCTCAAGAACTTGGATGAAATGAAGAAAGAGAGTGAGAAGGAAATAATGATCTCCTCATCCCACACCCTTCTAGATAAGTGGCCTTGGGATTAACCCCAATCACACGATCAATCCATCAAAACGAAGCAAAGGCCAAGATTTGGGTTGACTGGTCAACTTTGGCACTATCGCCTGGCGACGTCGACTGTCGCCACTTAGCGACATCAATTTAACCACTTTGACCCAGGTCAACCATCGCTTATCGGCCGCTTAACAGACAATCTGACACATGTCTCGCACTATGTAGAATTATTGCCCGGTGATACCCACTATCGCCCGCGATATCAAGCCACTCAACGCTTCCAGGCGTTGAGTGTGTCGTGCCCGTCGATTGCGTCGAGTGCTGACTCAACACTTACCGCTATCGCAATCTGGCGATACCCACTGTCTCCACTCGACGATATCATTTCGACGATTTGTCGAACGTGTTGAGTGCATTGAGTGCAGCTCGACGAACTCTGCATCGTTATCGCTATCGGGCTATACCCATTATCGCCCGGCGATAGTAACAAAATTTCTGCTGTCAAATTTGGGGTATTACAACCCTCCTCTCCTTACAGAAATTTCATCCCGAAATTTGCATACAGCTGTAAGGAAGACAGGAACTTAAAAGTTACAACAACTTTTTATTCATACAAATAATATTATAATAACTTACACAAATAACTCGGGATATTCATCATGCATGGTCTGCTCACGCTCCCATGTTAGCTCTTCACAGTCACAGTTGTCCCACCGGACTTTGACCATCCCAATTGTCTTGTTCTGTAGTTGTTTGATCTTCGTATCCTCGATCCGAATGGGCCTAACCTTCGTCGTTAGCCCAGATTCGACCGGTACTCGATCATTCGCAATCACTTGAGTTGGCTCTTTCACAGCTTTTCGAAGCACTTATATGTGGAACACATCATGCAAGCCACTCAATTCTATCGAAAGAGCAAGCCGATAGGCAGCTTCTCCAATTCAATCCACCACTTCAAACGGACTAAGATACCTCGGGCTCAGCTTTTTCAAGCACCGAATCCTGGACACGCCTTTGAAGGGTTTTGATTTTCAAATATACCCAATCGCCCACCGCAAACTCTACGTTCCAATGCTTGGTATTGTAGTATTTAGCCTGTCTATCCTAGGCTATCAATAACTGCTCTCGAATAGTACGTATGGTTGAATTTGCATCTTTGACCTCCTTATATTTATAGAGCTTTGATTCGCCTGTTTCTGCCCAAGCTAACGGTGTACGACACTTCTTACCGTATAATGCTTCAAAGGGCGTCATCTATATACTAGCTTGATCGTTATTATTATATGCGAACTCAATCATATAGAGGTGATCTTCCCACCTCTTCCCAAAATCCAGGGCGCACATACGGAGCATGTCCTCCATTGTTCTGTTGGTCCTCTCAGTCTGGCTATCCGTTTGCGGATGAAAGGTCGTACTGAACTTTAACTTGGTACCCAACAGTTGGTGGATTAGCCTCCAATCATTCGAAGTAAAACGCCCATATTGATCACTGACGATGTTGCGGGGCACACCGTGCAATCGTATTATTTGCTCGACATAAAGCTTAGCAAGGCTTTCCACTGAATCGTCCCTCTTGTTCGGATTGAAGTGAGCCACTTTATTCAACCGATCCACGATCACCAAATAGAATCATTCCCGCGTTGCGATATCGACAAACCGTGCACGAAATCCATCGTAATATCATCAAACTTCCATTCCGAAATAGGTTACGACTTCAGGAAACCTCCAGGCTTCTGGTATTTAGCTTTTACCAAGGCGCAAGTCTGACATTTTGCCACATAATGGGCTATATCTTTTTTCATACCTGGCCACCAGAACATCTTTTTCATGTCCTTATACATTTTTGTTCTCCCTGGGTGGATTGAATACTTCGTAAAGTGTGCCTCATACAATAATTCTTCACGTAATTTCCCACATTCGGGATGCACAAACGATCACCTTTCGCAAAAGTCTGCCATCCTAGGAGAATTGGGCATTTGACCCATCCACTACATAGCGTTGTAAACTTTCATCAAGTTCTATTGCCCGCCGAACCCTGTCTGAAAGGTCATACTGTACCTCCATCCAGTTCAGGCATGCACTTGCAGTAGCATTCTTGTCCACACAAGATATGTCTAAGGCCTCCAACTCCTGGATTAGATGCTCATCATGCATCTGCAACCAACTTGCTCTTGCCGGAGTCCTACAACTCAAGGCATCTGCGACCACATTTCCCTTCCCGGGAGTATAATGAATCCGGAAGATGTTGTCTCCGAGGAACTCCATCCACCTCCGTTGTCACATATTTAGATCCTTCTGATCCAGCAGGTACTTAAGGCTCTTATGGTTCGTGAAGATGTAAACTTTCACGCCATATAAGTAATGACGCCATAGTTTGAGTGCAAATATCATCGCCGCCAACTCCAAGTCATAGACTGGATAATTTCGCTCATGTACTTTCAACTGGCATGAGTCATAAGCTATCACTTTACCAAACTGTAGAAAAACGCAACCTAAACTGCTCCCTGAAGCATCATTATAAATTTCATAGTCGTCTGAACCACATGGTGCGGTCAAGATTGGCATCATAGTCAGACAACCTTTCAGCTCCTCAAATGCTCGTGCGCACTTCGGCATCCAAACGAACTTATGATCTTTTCTCGTTAGTGTGGTGAGAGGTAAGGCTATCCACGAGAAGTTCTTTACGAAGCGCCGATAGTAGCCCACCAGTCCAAGGAAACTCCTGACTTCGGCTACAGAAAACAACACCGGCCACTCCGGTATTGCAACAATCCTCGCAGGGTCCACCGCAATGCCCTCTCCACTAACCACATGGCAAATAAAGGCCACTTACAACAACCAGAACTCGCACCTCGAGAACTTGGCGTAGAGCTTGTTTCTTCTCAGGGTTGCAACACCATTCGTAAATGGTTCGCATGATCTTCTTCAGACTCAGAGTACACAAAAATGTCGTCAATAAAGATGATGACAAATAAATCCAAGTACTCTCGAAATTTTCGGTGCATTAGTTCCATAAATACCGATGGCGCATTTGTTAGCCCAAACGACATTATCGTGAACTCGTAATGACCATAGCGTGTACCAAATGCTATCTTGAAAATTTCATATTCCTGAATCCTCAACTGGTAATAGCCAGACTTTAAATCCAGTTTTGAGTAGACAGTTGAGCCTACTAGCTGATCGAACAAGTCATCAATCTGTGGAATCGGATACTTGTTCTTTTCTGTTAGCTTATTCAGCTCTCGATAGTCAATGCATAGCCGCAAGATTCCGTCCTTCTTTTTCACAAATAGGATCGGGACGCTCCAAGGTGACATACTTGGGCGTATAAAGCCTTTCTCCAGCAACTCTTGCAATTGAACCTTTAGTTCCGCCATATCCTTTGGCGCAACACGATATGGTGAGTGAGCCACAGGTTTCGCACTTGGCACCAACTCAATAGCGAAATCAATCTCTCGCTAGGGCAGTAACCCGGAAGATACTTAGGAAACACATCAGCATACTTCGATACAATAGGAACATCACTCACACTAGGCCTCGGCTCAACAGCCTCCAACAGCGTGAAGAACAACCCCTCGCCCTTCCAAACTGCCTTGACCACATGGATAGCAGACATCAATGTCTTACTTGATCCTCGCATACCAGCAAATTTAGTCTCTCGTTCGGTGTTCTGCCCCAGCGTGACTTCCTTAGAGTTGCAATCTATATAGGCACGCTACTCTGAGAGCCAGTCCATACCAAAGATTACATCAAACTCTGGTATCGGTAGCACTGATGCTTCCAATCCAAAGTCCCGACTTCTTATTTGCATCTCAACACAACAGGCTCGATCCGCGCGCATAGAGCACCCGTTAGGTAGCAGCACATTCACTCGATCTGTCAGCGTAAACGAAGGCACTCCAATACGCCCCACAAAGTCTTCCGACAGAAAAGAATGAGAAGCTCCTGTATCGAACAGTGCTCTCGTCGGACACTCCGAAATCAGGACAAAGCCTAAATCAAACCAATCATGCACAAGCAATGCCCAAGGTACTAAGTATGGAAAGTAGTAAACATTGTATCTTAACTCATACCTATTACGACGTCACTTTGTTTTATGGCCTCCTGTTGGTCAAGATTATAAACTCAGGATTGCGCTTGGGATGCAGTCGATTCCACCACTGCCTTTCCCTTTTCAGCATAAGACACACCCATATTTTTCTCCCCTTTTGGAAGGCCACTCTAGCAATTTCGAGCTATATGACCCACCTTTCCACATGTATCACATGTGGGCAGACCTCTCCCCGAAGTTTCTCCAGACGCAGGAGAAGAAGGAGTCGGCGCAAAAGTTTTAGGCTTCTTTTTCCACCGTTGAAACCCAGACTTTGAAGAACTAGTTACCTTGAACTCTGTCTTCTTCCCTGCCAAATCATTCTTATGTTGCACGCGCTTCATGTCCAGATCAAGGGAACATGCTGTATTGACCATGATAAGGAAACCTTGCGTCATCGGTCCTGAGAGAAGCAACCGCAGGTCATCTCTCAGCCCTTCATAAAACCTATTTGTTTTCCATTCCTCATTTGCAAATGTAAAGCCTGCATATCTTCCCAACCTCGTAAACTCGTGTAAGTAGGCATCCACCGACCTCTCGCTTTGAGTTAGCCTTTGAAATTGGTTCTCTATCGCAATCCGCTGTGTCGATGGAACATATCTCGCCAGAAAACACCTTGATAACTCCTCCATTGAGATCTCACTCAATGGCCAACCATCAAACTGGTGCAGCTCCAGCTCATCACACCAAAGTCTTGCTTCACCATCCAACAAGAAGGTAATCACAATGACTTTTTGCCACTCTTCTGTTTCAGTTGTCGTCAGGACCCTCTTTATTATTGAGAGCCAATCTTTGGCTTGTGTCTTGGTTCAAGTACCCATAAACACAGGGGGATTGAAACAAATTACGTGTTTAAGTTGCTTCTCCGTTGCTCGCCTTGCGGCCACTGGCTCAACGACCACTTGTCTCACCGCTACGCGCTCATCCGTGCCAACTGGTTCCTGAACCATCGCAGGAATAGGAGGTTGTCTCTGACCCCCTAGTTGTGTATTCATCATTGCGAACACGGCCTCAGCAACTAACCATATAGTTTCCGCAGAAGGAGGTGTTGGCACCTCATTTGGAGCATTACTCTCCACCGAGCGATGGGGTTCTTGCTGCCCCGCACTACTTCTAGTCGTCTACAATGCGAAACACACAATTAAACAACTATGAATATTACCAAAAGAAATTATAGGAACATACCAGTTCCTCAAACATGTGTATTTTCATCCCTAAGTGGACATTCATGGGTTCAAGTATGTTATCACGGTAGTGCACATACACGTTCTCACCACCCCTTAAAAGAATTCGACCATGAATTTAAAGAAGAAAGACCGAGAATAGAATCTGATAACAATTTTGTAACGCCCCCATCCTTCGTATAGCATATGACAGAAGGTCCGGCCGGGGCCCGACGCAATATACTACGAACAGGTAAGGAGATTACAAGTTGTTTCCAAATCCAAGTTCAATTATGAATACACCCTGACTCAGAGCATTTTAGCGGAAGTATTTTAGTTTATGAACCCATACTGTACAAGAATGTCCACTATACGACAGGAATGATATACATATATACATTACACATGTTTCGGCTGTAGCCTTATTATAACTGTTTCATTTAACAAAAAGTGACTTCATACATCGGCACGCAGGCTAGCCACACATGAAAACAGTAAAGTTCGCCTTTGGGCCTTCAAGGGCCAGCCACTCGCATCATAAGGGCTTCAGCCGCTACTTCCCACTTGGCTATCCAGCACCTGCACAAAAGGGCCCACCAAAATGTGGCAAACAAAGCAACGGTCAGTATTTTGCTGACCCGTTTATAATGATCCCACCCCTTACTCGAGGCGGCATTTCTCCATTCCTTCAAACAAAGCATCATATATATATCGTGGCATTTATAAAGTGCAATTTGCGCACCATTCATCACAGACGTAGGCTCAACGGCCACACGCCCCGTACACTCATGGCACATTTTCGGTGTCCACGACTTCCCGTGTATCACCACCGTTCAGAGGTACTTCACGGTTAACTTTGTCGCTCAAAGGTCCTTAACTTGACGACTACGTCGTTCAGAGGTAATTAACTTAACGACTAACTGTCCATTCAGAGGTACTTAACGACTCTATCATTCAGAGGTACTTAACTTGATGGCACAGTAATTGGCCTTTATGTCACAATTCATCATTTACCATTTCAGGTTGGTACCCACCATTGCTGGGCAATTTAAGCTCACAGCTTTGCATACACATACAATGGCCCCTAGGTCTCATAGAGACAGGCCTCACAACATTGTAGCTCCCTAGGAGCTATCGCCGGTGACAGCCACTATCGCCTGGCGACATCCACAATTCTCCATACTGGGATCTTTTCTGGGTCTTTTCCTGGAAATGCTTCCAGTATTATGATGCAACATCCTGCACACCCCTAGACCCCGGACTTCACACGTACATCACACGCATATCCACGGAGTCTTATCCGGCACGCAAATTAAACATAACCAATCCAGACCAACTTGTCCAGATGGGCTTCTCACAGCATGCCTATTCCGTACTCTATATTTTTGGATCTAAATGCAGGAATATATGGGGATCAAACCGATCTTCCCATTGAAATCCACCCTTTTTCACATTTTGGTGAGGGGATCATGCAAATATGCATATTGAGGACTTCACTTGTCTGGGAGAAACTCGTTACCCTTGAAGTTCTCTTCCGAGCCATTGCGAAGCTTTTCTACGCGGATAGAAGTGAGCGCCTCACTTTGCCCTTTGCGGATCTAGCCTCAGATCTGGCTTCCGACCACAAGATCTCCTTCAGCACCTTCACAAAGATCAACCTAAACCCTTAGCTCCAAACTTTAGTTCTCTTCTCAAGAACTTTGATGAAATGAAGAAAGAGAGTGAGAAGGAAATAATGATCTCCTCATCCCACACCCTTCTAGATAAGTGGCCTCGAGATTAACCCCAGTCACATGATTAATCCATCAAAACGAAGCAAAGGCCAAGATTTGGGTTGACTGGTCAACTTTGGCGCTATCTCCTGGCGACGTCGACTGTCGCCACTTAGAGACATCGATTTAACCGCTTTGACCCAGGTCAACCACCGCTTATCTATCGCTTAACAGACAATCTGACACATGTCTCACGCTATGTGGCATTATCGCCCAGCGATACCCACTATCGCCCGCGATATCAAGACACTCAATGCTTTTAGGCGTTGAGTGTGTCGAGTGCGTCGAGTGCCGACTCAACGCTTACCTCTATCACCATCTAGCGATACCCACTATCGCCACTCGGCGATATCATTTCGACGATTCGTCAAACGCGTTGAGTGCGTCGAGTGCAGCTCGACAAACTCTGCATCGCAATCGCCATCAGGCGATACCCAATATCGCCCGATGATAGTAACAAAATTTCTGCTGTCAAATTTGGGGTGTTACAATGCACACTACCTGACCTAGGCCTCACGTACGCCTCAACGCTCTATACTTGGTAGCGGAGTCCCTGTGTACTACGACACAAAAGGGGTCTTTGGGAGGTAAGCACCAAAGAGCCCAGCCCAACTGGCCTAAACAACACCGAAGGGGTCTTTATGAAGTAAACACCAAAGATCCCAGCCCAACCGGCTCAACATGTATGGAAGGGGTCTTTGGGAATAAAGCCCCAAAGAACCCAGCCCAATCGGCAAGGTCTATCTACCAGCTTCCGTCGGTGTGATGATCGGCAAGCCCGCAGACTTGCCACAAGCAATCCTCAACTCAGGATCATTTAACAACTGTGTATTAACATACACATCATGCAATCCTCGTGCGCCAATGTGACAAGAAGCTCCCAAGGACCTCCAACTGTGACGTTACACAATACAACCTAAGATACAACATCCTACAATTACCAATAAGTCGTCACACATTGAGTTATGTGTTATGATAAGACCTCGCAATAGTGCGAGCAAAACTTGGGAATACTATTTCTAAGGATCCTACAAGACAACCTGTGTCTTAACAACATGGCAAGATCATCACCTTACATATGTCCCGTAATCCAATATGTCATTTCCGTCATCTTTTCTCACATAAGTTTATTAGGGCATAATTATAATTTTATTAACATAAGCTTTTGAATGCGAGACAATCAACGAATATGTATTTATTTAAAAGATCATACAATATTTGTATTCACTGAGATTCATACCATGGATCAAGTCTGACGTTTTAAACATTCCCTCGAAGCTTAAGCCCATTCGGATATCATGATAATCATTTACGACACAATTATTTATAAAACTATAAGTCAATGTCTTAGTAAATACTTATCCAACAATTATGAAACTCAATAGGAGTGCTAACAATATCATCAAGTCATGACTATCAATTTTCATAAGTATCAGATGATTATTTTAAGAGAAATTCAAGAAACGTCAAAATCTGTACGTTTACAACATAACTTACGGAAACTGGAATTCTTGGAGCTATAGACCACCAAAATTGAAGTTTAATCTTATTCTGGAAAGGTATATCCGAGGGATATAACTTTTATGTTGAGCCCTAGGTCGAGTTCTAAGTGTAACATGCCAAAAATCAGGTTTGAAACAGACCATGCAAAACTGGACAGAACTTGTTTGCTACTTAACATTATTTGCTCACAGGGCAGCAAATTTGATTTCACTTTAGAGAGTTACAGAGCTCCTCAAAAATACACAACCACTCGTTGAAAAGGTCTTTCTGAGAGCTACAACTTTCATGCTGAGCCCGAGACCTAAATCTGATTGGATCATGCCTGAAAAAAAAAACTTGAAGTCCATCACGCATACAAAACAGATTTCTGTCTATTAATATAATAAAATTTCTGCACGAATCTTAAGGACCGACAAACAACATCTGTTCATTTTCTTCCTCCAGTCAACGTACAAAATGTGTTCAACTTCTCTCCTCCTTTTCTCCCTCAATAGACCACCGTTCTCACGAGATCAAGTCCGCCATCTTCACAATGAAGAGAGGAAATGATTGAAGATATTTTCGTGGCGACTAACGTACTAGAACAGAAGTTCTAGCGTGGTCACTTCCTAGAAAAATCCATTAAACTCACCAAAATCAAGCTCTCTTGAGTCAGATGTCTCTCTTAATTTCGGATCTAAAGATCTAGCACTAAGGTAGAGGGTAGGAAGCACACCTGATTTGCGGTCAAGGACCGGGTTTCTCTCCTTGGTGGCATGATGACGATCTTCTAAGCTCCAACCTTCCTTCAAGCTTGTTCTTCCAAGAAGGTTTCTAGTCTCAACTCTAGAGTGGTGAGCAAGAAGCGAGGAAAGTTTGGTGGATAAAACTTCCCGTAGGTTTTTGCTAACAGGTGATGGGGAAATTCCTTCCCATACCTTTGAATGACATGAGCCACATGTCACTTCCTTATTAGACCAAAACCACCTCCCAACCTTGGGAAGAGCAAAGATTGGCCATAGGTACATAAATAAGCATGGGCAAAGTCATGTCATATGACTCATCATAAGAAGACAAAAGAAAGGAATAGGAGCAGGACATACCGCATTGCTCACTGAACTCTAGTTGACAGTTCGTCGAGTGACACTCGACGGTTCGTCGAGTTCACTCGACGGTTCGTCGAGTTCACTCGACGGTTCGTCGAGTTCACTCGACGGTACGTCGAGTTCACTCGACGGTACGTCGAGTTCACTCGACGGTACGTCGAGTTCACTCGACGGTACGTCGAGTTCACTCGACGGTACGTCGAGTTCACTCGACGGTACGTCGAGTTCACTCGACGGTACGTCGAGTTCACTCGACGGTTCGTCGAGTTCACTCGACGGTTCTTCGAGTTCACTCGACGGTTCGTCGAGTTCACTCGACGGTACGTCGAGTTCACTCGACGGTACGTCGAGTTCACTCGACGGTACGTCGAGTTCACTCGACGGTACGTCGAGTTCACTCGACGGTACGTCGAGTTCACTCGACGGTACGTCGAGTTCACTCGACGGTACGTCGAGTTCACTCGACGGTACGTCGAGTTCACTCGACGGTACGTCGAGTTCACTCGACGGTACGTCGAGTTCACTCGACGGTACGTCGAGTTCACTCGACGGTACGTCGAGTTCA
This sequence comes from Platanthera zijinensis, assembly GCA_039513925.1. Lineage (NCBI taxonomy): Eukaryota > Viridiplantae > Streptophyta > Magnoliopsida > Asparagales > Orchidaceae > Platanthera > Platanthera zijinensis. The sequence continues at coordinate 79,603,943 of CM077079.1, forward strand.
CTCGACGGTACGTCGAGTTCACTCGACGGTACGTCGAGTTCACTCGACGGTACGTCGAGTTCACTCGACGATTCGTCGAGTTCACTCGACAGTACGTCGAGTGACACTCGACGGTTTGTCGAGTTCACTCGACGGATCGTCGAGTTCACTCGACCGTTCGTCGAGTTCACTCGACCATTCGTCGAGTTCACTCGACCGTTCGTCGAGTTCACTCGACCATTCGTCGAGTTCACTCGACCGTTCGGTTTGTCGAGTGAACTCGACGAACCGTCGAGCGCCACTCGATGAACCGTCGAGTGCCACTGTCGAGTTCACTCTACGGTGAACTCAACGGTTCATCGAGTTCACTCGACCGTTCGTCGATTTCACTCGATCGTTCGTCGAGTTCACTCGACCGTTCGTCGAGTTCACTCGACCGTTCGTCGAGTTCACTCGACAGTTCGGCCCGTCGGGTTCACTCGACCGTTCGGCTCGTCGGGTTCACTCGACCGTTCGGCCTGTCGGGTTCACTCGACCGTTCGGCCCGTCGGGTTCACTCGACCGTTCAGCCCGTCGGGTTCACTCGACCGTTCGGCCCGTCGGGTTCACTCGACCGTTCGGCCCGTCGGGTTCACTCGACAGTTCGGCCCATCGAGTTGACTCGACCGTTCGGCCCGTCGAGTTCACTGACCGTTCGGCCCGTCAAGTTCACTCGATGTTCTGACCTACCAACCACTCTTGTGACCTCGGGCTTTCTCTCCTAAAAATTTTTATATCGGTCACCCCTGGTGACACAAAATACGCACGAAAGGTTTAGATCAAAATGGGACATTACAGTTACTGCATGAAGCTCGCCTGGATAAAAAGGTCTATGAAGCTCGCCTGTGCTGCTGGGTGGTCGCGCAACCTGGCAAGTATGATCATCGCTTGTGTCTAAGGGTCCCCTTATGCCCCCTGCTTGCCATTAAATACTGATCGGGCCTTCATGTACTGGTGCTGCTCGTTGACTTGTTGACTGTACATCTTTAACTGTTGACCATTGTCGAATAGGGGTTGTACATGAATCAAATTGTATAAATCTATGAAGCACTATATCGTATATATGTGTAATTTGTCCATTATGAATGTACAATTTTAAGAATTATGATTTTTTCAAAATTTCAATTATAGAAAGAATATCAATGTTTTTGTGTAGTCGAACATCTTTTATGTATCAATTCCAATTCTTTTTCCTTAATTCTATCCTGCAGCCGAAGAGTAGAATTGGTTTTCTACACAAAACAAATTCCAGCTGATATTTATTTTTTGTCAATGCCAATTCCCGTGTGTCAAATAGACCCATAGGAATCAATTCAAATCAATTTCATTTGATAATATATCCGATTCTATATTTGAGGCGTACCTTGGACATTAAGCTTATTCTGACATTTTCATTGGTATCTATCACTAATTGAATGGCCTCATACAATAATGAGCAATGTAAATATTTGTTTACTTGGGCATGCATCCATGCAAATTCTATCTACATAAAGTCACTACCAAACATATCTTTTCTTTTGCTCAATTTAACAAATTGTTGCATGAACTAAGTGTAAAACATGGAACTTCATGAATCAAGCACAAGAAGCCTAAAACAATAGCAAGAAAATACTTTGTAGCTCAAAAGATTTCTCCTCCTGCAAGAGTAGAAAACATGGATTCTCAAACAAATCAATTGTTATTGCTGTCTAATTCATTAACATGATTTTTTATCTTAAAATCGATGATTCTGTTATTCATGTCTTAAAAGGGGAAAACATCCTTTGGTTAAACATTCTCTTTCTGATTTTCCCTTCTTTATTAAAAAAATCTTATTTTTAAAATGTATGTTTTCTTTTATTTTAAAAAATATACTCTCTTATAGAGAAAAACTCTGACTATAATAAAGAATGTGTTCTCCTGATCATCGCAAACCCCTCGTGTACAGTGCAAAAATGAGCGACGAGCATAGTATAACGCTATGGGGTTTGTGAGCGGCTGAAGCATTGTCACGCCAGGATAATGTCATGGTCGGAATAATGTCGCACGAACATATTGTCGCAGTTGGTCGTAGGGGCAAAGCCCGGTTCCTATAACCCGTACTGTTTTAATCAATGAATTTTGAGGTGCAGATAAATATATTGAACTGGGAATAAATTATTTGGACTACTCGTATTAGTGGACTACAAATAGTCTTTTTAGCACTGCTTATAAATTATCCATATTTTATTGTTCGTCGCAGTATTAAATATTTCATTGGAGACCTAAGAAGTTACTCTTTTTTTCCTCGGCGGCAGATCGCGTCGTTCTCTCCGATCACACACTCACACTCCTTGCCAGCCTCCGCCGGAGGTGATTGCATTTGCAGGTATGGTTTACTACAGTCTTTCTTTCCAACGTGTTTTCGTTGCAATCAATTTACTGCCTTTGTGGTGTGGTTTGTGATTATTTGGTTAATTTTAAAATTCCAACATGATTCAGTTGCGTTGAGTTCTAAAATCCTCGGTGAGGTTTTAGTCACAGTTCTCCGTCGACCATTGAATCCTTTACGGCTTCAATGGCGGTCAGTTTTCTCATGCTTTCTCTCTCTCTTTTCCCCCAAATGTCTCTTCTACTTCTTCTGTTTGTCATTTTCATCTCCTTAGTCGCACCGTCAGTGGCAATCTTGGTGCAAGTGTTTGTATATCTCTCATCTGGGCATGTATTGTAGCATTCTATGATCAATGCTCTAAGTATTATTTTTTGCTTTGCTACTACAAAGATATTATGTAGTTTTAGCTTTTATCTTCTCAAATGCATGAAAATAAACTAGAAGTTGGAAGCACAACCAGGATTCCATATGAAAAATATAGGAAAAACATGAAAATCACTTTCAATCAGCTTAGTTAAATATGGACTATCTTCTTAACTATCTATGCAATTCGCAATTCACAATATAATCAGTAAGTATACGTATAGTTGGTATTAAACCTTAAGCTAGCAATTAATAATAACTTCAATAGTAATGGAAGCACAAGTAAGAATAAATACCAGCTACATGTGAGTAAGAGCAGAAAAGACTAGCAGTATAATATCATAAGTGTAGAATTGAACTTAACTTATAAAAATGTTCATACAAATTTATCTGATAATTAATGCTGATATTCTCAAGGTTGATAGCCGTATTTCATGAAGCTTAATTATGGTATTCTCAGAATATTTTATTAGCTTATTTTATTAAGACAGTTATGGAAGTGCATTTATGTTGCCAACCATTCTAGCCGTTTGGGCTCCTAAATTCTTGCAGAGAATTATGCACTGTCTTGGGAATTCAAATTTATGTCGTTTTTCATTCTGATTGAATATATAACTCAGAAAATCAAAGAGAAGACAGAACAAGACAATAAGACAATCAGTCAGGAACATTGTGAAAAACCTTCTTCAGCTGTACACAATTTGCTCTCAAGAACAATTGCATTGCTGTAAAAAGGAAGAAGAAGAACTTTTTCAAAAACAATTCTCTCGAGTCTTTTGTTTTCTCAGGCTTCAAAGATCTACAGAGAGCTCAAGTCAATTTCAGTCTACAGATCTAAGAAAGCTCTACTACAACACTTTGAAGACCTACACTCAGGGCCAAGTTTCCTCTTCCTGAATCTATACAACATCTCAGGGGGAGCTTGGACATTCTACTTCAATCCACATAGTCTTCTCACTTAATTGAGAAAGAGAAGATTTTTCATATACTCTTTTCTTTTACCTCCATCTGTACAGGGTTATCTCTCCCTTCAAAAGTGAACTCTTGGTGATAGGGCACCTGAACAAAAACCTATTGGATTTTGGGCTCCTGATCAAAAGCTCAAAGGGTCTCTAGATCTACCTGAAAGAGATCTTGTGGTGGCAGGGCACCTGAACAAAACCTGTAGTGGATTCCTACCTGGGTGGTAGAAGAGTGGATGTACCCAGATTTGGGGAACCACTATAAAATTTCTTGTGTCGTTTGGATGCTTTGTGTTTTCTTTTTGTGCTGAGCTGTGCTGTGATAGTTTATCTGTCTTTCTCTCTATTATATAAGTATCTTTAATTTAACTCCACAATAAAACTAAACAAATTTTTTATACTCTATTCACCCCCCCCCCCTCTAGAGTAAAGTCTATCTATCCCTCACTTTCAGTATTTATTTAAAAAATCATACAATATCTGTATTCACTGAGATTCATATCATGGATCAAGTCTGATGTTTTAAACATTCCCTTGAAGCTTCAGCCCATTCGGATATCATGATAATCATTTACGACACAATTATTTATAAAACTATATGTCAATGTCTCAACAAATACTTATCCAACAATTATTAAACTCAATAAGGGTGATAACTATATCATCAAGTACATGACTACCAATTTTCATAAGTATCAGATGATTATTTAAAGAGAAATTCAAGAAACATCAAAATCTGTACGTTTACAACATAGCTTACGGAAACTGGAATTCTTGGAGCTACAGACCACCAAAATTTAAGTTTAAACATATTCTAGAAAGGTATATCCAAGGGCTACAACTTTTATGTTGAGCCCTAGGTTCAGTTCTGAGTTTAACATGCCAAAAATAAGTTTGATGCAGATCGTGCAAAACTGGACATAACCTATTTACTACTTAAACATTATTTGCTCACTGGACAACAAATTCAATTTCACTTTTAGAGAGTTATAGAGCTCCTCAAAAAATATACAACCACTCGTTGTAAAGGTCTTTTTAAGGGCTACAACTTTCATGTTGAGCCTGAGATCTAAATCTGACTAGATCATGCCTGAAAATAGGCTTGAAGCCCATCACGAGTACAAAAAAGATTTCTGTCTATTAATATAATAAAATTTTTGCACGAATCTTAAATACCGACAAACAACATCTATTCATTTTCTTCCTCCATTCAACGTACAAAATATGTTCAATCTCTCCCCTCCATTTCTCCCTCAATAGACAACTGTTCTTCATGAGATCAAGTCCTCCATCTTCGCAATGAAGAGAGGAAATGATTGAAGATATTTTCGTGGTGATCGATGCCCTAGAACAGAAGTTCTAGCGTGGTCACTTCCTAGAAAACTCCATTAAACTCACCAAAATCAAGCTCTCTTGAGCCTGATGTCTCTCTTAATTTTGGATCTAAATATCTAGCACCAAGGTAGAGGGTAGGAAGCACACTTAATTTGCAGTCAAGGACCGGGTTTGTCTCCTTAGTGACATGATGACGATCTTCTAAGCTCCAACCTTCCTTCAAGCTTGTCCTTCCAAGAAGGTTTCTAGTGTCAGCTCTAGAGTGGTGATCAAGAAGAGAGGAAAGTTTGGTGGAGAAAACTTCTCGTAGGTTTTTGCTAACAGGTGATGGGGAAAGTCCTTCCCATACCTTTGAATGACATGTGCCACATGTCACTTCCTTATTAAACCAAAACCACCTCCCAACCTTGGGAAGAGAAAAGATTGGTCATAGGTTCATAAAAAAGCATGGGCAAATTCATGTCATATGACTCATCAGAAGAAAACGAAAGAAAGGAATAGGAGCAAGACATATCGCACTGCTCACTAAACCCCAGTTGACGGTTCATCGAGTTCACTCGACGGTTCCTCGAGTGAACTCGACGGTTCCTCGAGTTCACTCGAGGGTTCGATCCGTCAAGTTTACTCGACCATTCGATCTGTCAAGTTCACTCGACCGTTCGATCCGTCGAGTTCACTCGGTGGCTCGTCAAGTTCACTTGATGCTCTGACCTACCAACCACTCATGTGACCTTGGGCTTTCTCTCCCAAAATTTTCTCTACTGGGCCTATGCCACCCCTGGTGACACAAAATATGCATGAAGGGTGTAGATCAAAATGAGATGTTAAGTTATTGCTCGAAGCTCGCCTGGCTAAAAAGTTCTATGAAACTCGCCAGTGCTATTGGTTGGTCGCTCAACTTGGCGAGTATGATCCTCTCTTTTGTCTAAGAGACCCCTTACGCCCCCTACTAGCCATTAAATACTATCAGTACTTCATGTACTGGTGCTACTCGTTGACTGCTGATCGTTGACCCTTGTCGAATATGTTGGGTTTCTTAATGGGATGTGTAACACCCTAAGTTGCAGAACTTTTGTCACTGTCGCCGGGCGACAGCGGGTATCGCCTGGTGGTGATAGCGATAAAGCGTTGAGTCGACACTCGACACACTTGACGAATCGTCGAATAATATTTCCGAGTGGCGACAGTGGATATCGCTGGGCGATAGTGCCACGTGGCATGAGACATGTGTCGGATTTGTTGTTAAACGGCCGATAAGCGGTGGTTGACCTGGGTCAAAGCGGTTAAGTCGATGTCGCCGAGTAGTGATAGTTGATGTCGCCATGTGTAACATCTCATTTCCAGCTAGACCCCTAGGAGTGATTTTGTCATGACTAGGTTATGATAAAACCCTAAGAAGACTAAGTTAGCTTAGGCATAAAGGTGGAGATCACCATGGTTTGTAAATAGTAGAATTCTAAACACTAGTTTAGGATGACCATAGGGCTTTACCATGACCCCATGACCCCACCACAATATCCTTAAACCATTGGAAGGTCCATTAGAGCCCTAAGGGTCCATTGGAATCAACCCAGGGTGGCCAAGTTGACCTAGGATCATCCTATGCCTAAAATGGGTAAGGTGCCCTAACTAAGGTCAATGTGCCCCTAATGTGCCCAACTAACCCTACCTAGGTCTTTCCAGACCTAGGGTGAAGTCAATGGGTCACCAAAGACCCATTGGTGTCAAATTTAAAGGTTGAGTTGATCCAAGTCAACCTTAGCTCTAAAAAGGTCAAAGTGCCCTAACTAAGGGGTAGGTGACCTCCAATATGCTCAACCAAAAAGAGGACAAGTTGACTCAAGTCCGAGAAGCGTCGAGTGAGTCGACAAGACTCGATGAGTAGATCAGGTATCTACTTAGACTGGTTTTTGGGCTCGGGCGTTGAGTGCGTGGAGTGTACCCAACGCCATGAGTTGGTGGCATTGAGTGCATTAAGTGCACTTAACGACATCTTACTTAGGAAGAATTTTGAGCTTGGGGCATTGAGTGCGTTGAGTACACTCAACGCCATGGGCTGAATGGCGTTGAGTGTGTTGAGTGCACTCAACACCATTTTTACTTAGAAGGACTTTTGGGCTCGTGGCGTTGAGTGCACTCAACGCCATGGGTTGAATGGCGCTGAGTTCGTTGAGTGCACTCAACGCCAATTAACACGAAAGGATTTTCTAGAATCATGGCGTTGAGTGAGTTGAGTCACTCAACGCCATAGACTGAATGGCATTGAGTGAGTTAAGCTCACTCAACTCCATAGCCTGAATGGCGTTGAGTGAGCTGAGCTCACTCAACGCCATTGTACTTAGAAAATTCCTGGCGATTTTGGCATTGAGTGTGGAGGCTTGTCTCAGCGCTTTTGCCTTAGAGAAATTCTCGGCTCTATTTGCTAGCTGAATCGGGATCTTTTCGGGAATTGCGCCAAGATGAATTAATTGGCTCCGGTCCTTTCATTAGGACTTATTTAAACAATAATAGCGGTCCAGTAGTAGATTGTCATGTGGCAGACGGTTTAACCCAAATCCCATTTTAATGGAGAGAGAGAAAGTGAGGAGTAAATGTCATTCATGGCCTGGAAGGCCAAGGGCCCACTCTTCTTGCTGGAATCACCTCCCCGGTCAATTAAGTGAAGGTCAAGGGTTTTTCCGGCCATAACAGCAAATAGGGGAGGAAAATTGCAGTTACCGAAAAGCTCTTCAAGGGGCATTAATGGCCACCGCCAGCTAGACCTCTCCCCTCCCTCATTTTTTATCATTTTAAAAGCCTCACAGTACTATTAGGATTTGTTTCCACCCATTACCTGAAGGAGCCAAAGGACTTCACTGTGTTGTTGCAGAAACCGGGCGCCGCCACCACCACCAATGGCTTCCTGGCGATCGACACGTCTCCAGGCCGCAAGCAAGGTCCTCCTCCTCTCCTTACTCTATGGGTATATCGTAGGATTCTTTTAGAATGAGGATCGGGCTCAAATTGAACCCAATCCAAGCCTTCATTTTCATGGTTTTCCGGGAAAATCTTGCATGTCGGGATCACCGGAATCCGCCCCTCCGGCGGCCGTGCCGCCGCCCAGCGCTGGCCACTACCTCGACGGAGGTGGTGGTGGCGGTGGCGGTGGCTGGCCTGGGAGGTGGATGGGTGGCCGACAGTGGTGGCTGGAAGGAGCTCAAGGTCTGTTCAATTCTGACCGTCCGCTGGAGGAAGAAGAAGGCCAGCTGCCGCCCGATTTACTTCAAGATCTGTGCTAAATTTAATATATTAAATGTCGATTTTAGTATTTTCTGTCACATTTATACAGTTACCTTGTAAATTAATTTAAAAATACTTAGAGGCTAAATCAGAGGAAGTGTTCAACATATAAATTGTAGCCCCATGGGTCTAATTTAATTTAAAATTGATTTGAATCAATTTGGACATCTGTTTTGTCCAGGGCACCAATTTTGGTGGGGTCTATACCTAGGGCTAGCAGGAATTAAAATGAGTTCTTCCACTTCATACCTTGTCCAAATGACTTGAAATTTGGACAGGGAGTCACCCTTATCTGTACCTAGGTCCTGCCCAAAAATGAGAATTTTTGGGGACAATATTTCTATAGTTTTTGAAATTATTTAATTACTCTAGGGTAAATTAATTAAGGGACCAAATGACTTCCAAACTCTCCCAAATTTTGGTGAGTGTTCCATGGGGTCATCATGAGGATCTGTATAAATTTTCATCTCATTTGGAGATGATTTAGATTGGAAATGAGCAAACCCTAGCATTGTCCAAAAGGGGGTATTTAGGCCAAAAGTGCACTTGGAGTTTTGAGTGGCCAAATCCCCTCAACAGAAGTTGAAATTTGGACCACTAATTGGTTATGACCTTTAGCACCCTCATATGGAATATGGGGTGGTTTGGGATTGAACTGCCTTAGGACCCAAGTTCAAACTCTATGTTAGGACTTTGGTTGTTTGAGAAGGGCATATGGTCAAATGACCTTGAAATGATTTGAAATTTGGTTGAGAGGACGCTAGGATAGCTAAAGTCCTCTGGTAAAAATCTTAGAGGATTTGGATATGGATAGACCCCTCAAAATCCTAACCCCAGTTTAGGGCACAACAAGTGTACATGCAAGATAAGCCACTAAAACTTAATGAAATGCCATTAAACTTGGGTAGTATAGTCATAGGGTCAATAAGGCCCTTTGGTGATTTTATTGGTAATTTTGGATCAATACATTTAACACCTTCTTTAGAGTACATGAAAATTGCCCTTGATAATCTTTCAATTATTATGATCACCCTGTTGAGTAGGAAGTTATGAGAATTGGGCAGAGGGTATGTTATATCAATATACTCCTACATGAATTTATTTATAATTTTCAGAGTTATATTTTCAATACTTTGTTCACAAGCTTTTGAGAATAATTTTATGTTCAATAATAAATTCAGAACTCCACACTTGTTGAAAAATTGTGAAACTTGATCAGAGGTGATTCTAGGTCAACATGATCTTGTGGAAATTCTATTACAATTTTTTAGAGGAATAATTTCTATACTTAGTGCATTAAATTACCAATTTGAATTGTTGTTAAAAAATTAAGTTTAGAGTTCTTTGTTCACTAGAAAATTAAGAAACTTGATTTGGAGTGTTTATAGGTCATTATGTTCATGCTTCAATTTTATCAGAATTTTTGGAAGTGTATTTGCAGCACTTGCTTCTTTAAATTGATATAAATTGGCTATGTTCAAAATTATGATTAGAGGCCTAAATCTTGCTGAAAAATTGGGAGACTTTGAATTTACTGTTAAACAGTCATATTGTATTTATCATAAATTTTGTGGGCATTTTGCATGTCTGAAAATGGTACTTCATGATCAAACTAAGATATTTGGATTTTCTAAGGAATTAAATAAATTAACAAGTAAATTAGGAAAATTATGAGATTCTAGATTTAGGCTAATCATGGCATGGTAGACACCTAATAATTATTATAAGAATATTTGATGATAAATTTGAGTACCTCCCATTGTATACATCATATAGCTTATGATGGTCTGCATTTAGTAAAAACTGCAGAAATCATGATATGGTTCAAGAGGAATCCAGAGAGTTGGGATGTTAGTGTATTGACTTGGTAAGTGGATAGGGGATACCATTGGAAGTTGGGAATAGTAGGTAGTGGAGTCGTCTAAGCCTAGGTGGTGCTCGGGGTCGACGAAACATCATCTTCCCCGTGGAGAGAGAGAAAGGTCAAAACATATTAGGGTTAGATCTGGTACAACATTAAAGGGATTGGGAGTTGGGTAACAACCAATAATAATAAGTGTCTTGCGAAAGGGAGCTTTGGGCTTCAGCCCATCGTAGTTCCTAGTGCCCTTTGAGAGCCCTTCACGGGGTATGCCGTGGGCAGTCTTGGGCTAACCTAAACTATAGGGAAAACTGAATTGCAAGAGTAACTAGCATAATTAGGGGTTCACTTTCACTCACCTTGATGTCTCGGGATGTTAGGTTGGTTCACATGGGCTGTAGGCCCGAGGATTTTGGGGATGGGCAGGTTGGCCCGACGAGCTTTGGCTTGGTTGTTGATTGTGACGGACAAGATGGTCCGGGGAGCTTTAGCTCGGTAGGTGATACATAAGGTTGCATGTGCATAAGGTATAAGGTGGTGGGTCTTCGGTATTGGAGGGTCGATGCACCGACGCTAATATGTCGACTCGAAAAGTATGGTTTAGCACTTCTCCATAAAAGTTTGGTGCGCCAGCCGGCAAGAGTACGCAGGAGCTCCGCTTAGTGCACCATCGTTGAGGCATACGATAGGTCTTACTGGTAGTGCAATTACCGGTTTAGAGGTGGGTGAGGCCCAACCCACCGCTTCTGTTTGCCACTACGGAGGTATCCTGGGAGGTTCGGCTCTATAAAGTGGGAACTAAAGGTCTGTGTACACAGAGTCGAGTGGGTGAGTTGCACTTGCATGTTCACATCATGGCATAATTGCATGTCATAGCATAATCATTTCATATAATCCTGACACCTATTGTATAAAGTGATATGAGACGCTTTATACAATAGGCTCTGCAAAACGACCCCTTGGTTTATAAGTTCGCGCGAGCGTGCTTATAAGTTAAGGTTTTTATTCAGTAAATATATATGTATGCTTGCTAGAAAACCGACACCCTATCGTATAAATTGGTATGACACTTTTTATACGATAGGAGCCTTGTAGAAGACCCCTTAGCTTATGTGTCTCCATATAAGTTAAGGTTACTTATTTCTTGTTCAGTTCTTCGTACTTTTATTATTGCCTTATATACTCATAGAACTGCTAGATTAGTTCCGTCGTCACATGTATTTGTCATTCTCCACCTTCATTACCTCTCCTTTCCTCCTCCCCTCTCGGTGCCTAGGAGCCATGGGGGAAGGGGCGGGGGATGATAGAGCTTAGTCTTTTAGACTAACGGTTTTCGAACCACATCATTTTAGGGTACCGTGGAGCCCAACATGGAGGACCAGCCCTGGAGGTCGAGACGCTTAGAGATGGGATAGTCTAGTACCGGAGTTCAGACAGTTGGGACTGTTAGTCCTGATCGCTAGTAGTTATTTTAGTTTTGCTTCGGCGATTGAGAGATATGTATTGAGGATATAGATGTGCCGGGCATGAGCCCAAGTTTTCTGTACTTTTATTATATCTGTGGACACTCCCTTCGTGGCGACTATTTACTTTATATTTGATTGCAGTGGACTTGCTTTCTTCTTTGTTTAGCTACTGTTTTGTGATTGAATCGGCCGGCAGAATTGGCATTTTGTAGTGATGACCTTCCTGGGCGTGAAGGTGTCACCGCGAAGCGGCGGTTCTGGGTCTAATACCCCGGGGTTTTAAAAAGAAAAAAATTGGGTCTTACACCATGCGATAGTGCCAAATCTTGGCCTTTGCTTCGTTTTGATGATTAATAATGTGGCTGAGGTTAAGCCGAGGTTTGATATGTAGAGGTGTGTGGAATGAGAAGTTATTTTATTCTTCTCTTCCTCTCTCTCTCTTTATTTCATTTTACTCCTTGGAGAAAAGAAAGCTAAGGAAGAAGAAGGGCTGGAGCTAAAGCTTGCATAACTTGCTAAAGGAGATCTTGTGGTCGGAAGCAGGATCTGAGGCTAGATCCGCGAAAAGGAAAGTGAGGCGTTCATTTCCATCTGTATAGAACAGCTTCGTTATGGATCCAAAGAGAACAATGAGGGTAACGACCTCCTGCTTGGACAAGTGAAGTCCTATTTTGCATGTGCATGGAATCCTCCACCAAAAGGTGGAATTGTTAAGAGAATTCTGTTGGGTTGATACTCGTTATCCCCAATTACAGTTACATATAGATCCAGAAATGTGTAGTACGGAATAGGCATATTATATAACATCCCATTTCCAACTAGACCCCCTAGGAGTGGTTTTGTCATGACTAAGTCATGATAAAACCCTAGAAAGCCCAATGAGGCCAAGTGACCCAGGATCAAGGTGAAAATCACCTTGGTCTGCAAGTAGTAGATCAGACATTCACTTAAAATAGATTTTGGGCTCGGGCGTTGAGTGCGTTGAGTGCACTCAACGCTATGGGCCGAATGGCGTTGAGTGCATCGAGTGCACTCAACGCCATCTTATTCAGGAAGACCTTGGGACTTAGGCGTTGAGTGCGTCGAGTGCACTCAACGCCATAGGCCGAATGGCGTTGAGTGCGTCGAGTGCACTCATCACCATCATATTCAGGGAGGATTTTGGGGCGGGCGTTGAGTGCGTCGAGTGCACTAAACGTCATAGGCCGAATGGCATTGAGTGCGTCGAGTGCACTCAACTCCATAGGTCGAATGGCGTCGAGTGCACTCAACGTCATTATATTCAGGGAGGATTTTGGGGCAGGCGTTGAGTGCGTCGAGTGCACTCAACGCCATAGGCTGGATGGCGTTGAGTGCATAGAGTGAACTCAACGCCAGTTTCACTAGAGTTTTTCTACTAAATTTAGGCGTTGAGTGAACTCAACGCCATTGGCATATTGGCGTCGAGTGCACTCGATGCCATAGGCTGAATGGCATCGAGAGCGTCGAGTGCACTCAATGTCATATGACTTAGATTATTTCTGGCAATGTTGGTCTGTGTGCTGGTTAGGCTGAACCGGACCATTTAGGGAAGTGGGCCAGGATGTGTTATTTAGCCGTTTCTTTTATTAAGACCTATTAAAGACTTATTTGAAAAAATATTAACCGGCCAAGTGGAAGAAATGCCACGTGGCCAACGGTTATGAAAATGGAGGAGAGAGAAGGCTTCAGTCATGGCCGAGAACTGGTTTTCATGGCCATTAATGGCACTTGATGCCTTGGCCTTCTTCCACTCCTCTTTTATGGCTGGGTTCAACTCCTCTAGGGAAGAGGAGGATTTTCCAACCGTTACTTGGCTGGATTGAGCCATGTTCATTCCCCCCACCATCATGGCCGAATTCTCTTTAAAGGACCATTAATGGCCACCACCAGTTAGACCCCTCCCCTCCCTCATTTTACTGATTTAAAAGCTTCACAAGACTCCAAGCCTTCGTTTCCACACTTTGCCCAAAGGAGACGAGAGATTTCTTTATACTGTTGAAGAGCGTCGGCAACACCTCCACCGCTAATGGCCTTCCGTCGATCGGCACGTCTCCAGCCCGCGAACAAGGTCCTCCCCTCCTCTCTCTACAGGTAGATCGTAGCTTTCTTTGGGATTAAGAATCAGGCTCAATTGAGCCCGATCGGGAAGTGGTTTTCTTCCTGGTTTTTCCGCAAAAATGGTTCGCAAGATTCCGCCCCTCCGGTGGTGTGGCGATGGCAACCACCTCAATAGAGGTGGTGGTGGCGGTGGCCGGCCAGGGAAGTGGCTGGTTGGCCGGCGGAAGCGCCTGGAATATGCTCCGGGTCGGGCTAATCACGGCCCTTGGCTAGAGGAAGAAGATGACAAGTAGACGATAGATCTGCTTTAAGATTTGTGCTGGGTTAAATTATTAATTCCTTTTATTGTAATTTCTGCCCTGTTTACTAGATAGTTTTAAATTAAATATTAAAAATAGTTAGGCCCCTCTACAGGAAAGATGACCAACATGAAATTTGTATGTCGTGAAGTCTAGTTTTATTTAAAATTTAATTGAACCCATTTGGGTAAGTGGTTTGACCACAGCACCCAGTTTGGTGGGGTCTATACCTAGGCTAGACCAGATAGTATTTTGAGTGCTCCCACCAACCCATCCATCCAAATGACTTGAAATTTTGTATGGGATTCACTATTACCTATACCTAGAATATATCCAAAAATGAGGATTTTTGGAAAATATTTTCCTATAGTTCTTGGAAAAATTTAATAATCCATATACAATTTATTTAGGTGTCTCAAATAACTCAAAAACCCCCCAAAATTTTGGAGGGTGATCTTAGAAGATATCTTAAGGCTCTGGTAAAAATCTCAGCCCAATTGGGTTTGATTTGAATAGGTTTTGGTGTGACCAAAGTTTGGTCTCCTAAGGGGTAAATTAGGGCAAAGAATATTTGGGGCATGGAAGGGCCAATTCTCACCCAAATGGGTTGGGATCCTGGCCAGAGACCTATGGTCAGTAAACACACCCTATCATGGAGTTTGAGATGGATAGGGGTGGGTTAGCCCTAGGACCCTAGTTCAAACCCTAAGGTTGGACATTGGGGGTTTGTGAAGGACATAGAGTGATATGTCCTTGTATGGACTGGGTATTTAGGACAAATAATTATAGGGTGGTGAAATGCCCTAGGAAGTGATTGGGTAGTGGTTGGACACAAATACCTCTCATAAACCACTTAATAAGTATTTAGGTCTTTACACCCTAGGAATTTTATAATGTGTCATATGACCTTGATCCTTAGTGAAAATTTGGTAGAAGTGTTTCCATAGGGTTATTCATATCTGGGAATTTTGTTATGGATTTTAGATCAATAAATATAGTATTTCATTTACAAACCATCAAATTGTACTATCTACTTATGAATTTCTTATGATTTAACCACTTACTGGAATCTTATGACATTTAGTCAAAGGACCTTTTATGATGTTATAAATCTTTGTAAACTTTTGTGGAATTTTTGGAAGTCTTGTTATATGGGTTGCTTCACAAAGTGATATTTTTCCATGTAAAACAATTTGAATTAATTTTGGTACCTAGTAAGCTTGAAAAATTATGATATTTTCTCAAAGGTCCTATTGGGTCATTCTTAAGATTCAGTAATTTTTCTGTAATTTTCTGGTGATAAATTATTGTACTCCCTTCTTTATCCATGATTGTTGGAATTACACTAGATTAATTAATTAGAAGCTAAAGCATTTATGGAAACGTATGGAATCTGATATTTATTGTTCATTCTATGTTATCTAGTCTTCATAAATTTTTGGTGGCATTTACTAGAGAAAATATTGTATATCATGTTCAATTTAAGCATAGATTAGTCTAGAGAGAAATTAATTAAATATCAAACAAATTAGGAAAAATGTGAATTTTTGGATTTAGCCTAATCATGTCATGATAGACTCCCAGTAAATAACTTAGGACATTTGGATAGATATTTTGAGTACTATCCATTGTATACATCATATAGCTTAGGTTGGTCTGTGTTTAGTAAAAACTGCAGGAATCATATTATGGTGCAAAATAAACTTAGGAAGATGGGTTATTAGTGTAATGGGCTCTTAGGTGAAATGAAGAGTCGTGATGAGGAGTGATAAGTCTGGCTAGTGATTAGAGGTGCTTGGGGATGACGAAACATCGTCTTCCCCGTAGGAGAAGAAGTGTCAACTACACTAGTGATAGATCCAATATAACATAAAAGGGATTGAGAATTGGGTATTAACCAATAACAATAAGTTCCTTGCGAAAGGGAGCTTTGGGCTTCAGCCCATCGTAGTTCCTAGTGCCCCCGAGAGCCCTTCACGGGGAATACCTTGGGCAGTCCTAGGCTAACGTAAACCGTAGGAGTAATAAACTACAAGAGCAACTAGTATAACTAGGGTTTCACATTCACACACCCCGGTAGCTAGGGAGGTTGATTTGGTTGGTTTGATTGCCATCCGGACGGTAGCTTCGGAAGTTAGATACACGGACGGGATAGTTCGAGGAGCCGAGGGCTCGAGGGTTTGGATACAGAATAAGGTGGTGGGTCTTCGGTATTGGACGGTCATTCACACCGACGTCGATACGTTGACTCGGCGGTGTGGGACACTTAGCTAAAGAAAGTCTGGTGGATATGGCCAGCATTAGTATGCAGATACTCTAGGTTGTGTTGTTCTTCTAGGGGCGTACGGAAAGGTTAGGCCTGGTAGTGTGAATACCTGCCTAGGAGTGGGGGGCCCGACCCACTGTCTCCATTTGCCACTACGGAGGTTCCTGGGAGTGAAGCTAGCTGCCCGAACAGGGGGAACTAAAGGTCTGTGCACATAGAGTCGTGTGCGTGAGTTGCACTTGCATGAATCATGGCATAGCATTTCACTACACTCATATTTGCATACAACCGACACCCGAACGTATAAATCGGTATGGGACTTTTTATATGATGAGAGCCTTACAGAAGACCCCTTAACTTATAAGTTTATATGGGCATTCATATAAGTTAAGGTTACTTACTTTTTCTACTTTGTCTTTCTTTTATATGCTGCATTTACTATTTATTTACTTTACTGCTCACTATTATAAAACTCCTAAATTATACCTTTCTTCCTTAGCTGTTTGCACAACATGAATAACTGTTAGATTAGTTACATTGTCATCTGCTTGCTTACTCTCCACCTTTATAGCTTCCCTTTCCTCCTCTCTGCTAGGTGCTTAGGAGCCATGGGGGGAGGGGATGGGGATGATAGGACTTAGTCTTTATGACTAATTGTTTTCAGACCACAACATTACAGGAGCTCTGGATGGGAGACAGGGACCAGCAGCCCAGGGACCAGCACTAGCAGAGTACGGTGCGCATGGAGGTGGGTCAGTCTAGTTCCGGAGCACCTGTGACCAGCTCCGTGAGTGATTAGTCTTTCTTATAGCTTCCGCGATTAGTGATATGTAGTGAGGACTCTGATGTACCGGGCTTGAGCGCATTTATATTTCATCTGTACTGATCTTTTGTAGTACCCTCTTCTTTCTATATTGATGGACTTGTTGTGATTTTCATTTATATATAATTCTGTGGAGTTGATTACATTTAGTTTATATTTACTTCTCTCTCTTTTGTGATCGAAAAGGCCGGCAGAATTGGCGTTTTGTAGTGGCAGCCTTCCCGAGTGTCGGTGCTACCGCAAAACGGCAATTCTGGGCATAAGACCTCGGGGGTTTGAAAAAGAAAAAAAATGGGGTCTTACATATTGTGTGAAGCCCATCCGGACAGGTTGGTCTGGATTGGTGATGCTTTATTTCATGAATCGGAGAAGACTTCGCGTATAAACGAGTATTTTATGGAGTCTGTGGGTTGTGCCTGTGAAGTGGAGTAATAGAAAATACTGGAGTTGAGCTCCAAGAAAATACTCAGGTAAAATCATAGTTTTGGAAAAACTGTTGATATCACCGGACGACAGTGGGTGTCACCGACGGCGATAGCTCATAGAGAGCTATTTGTGGTGTAAAAGACCAGTTTTCTGGCACTGCAGGTTACTGCAGAGTTTTTTAGATTGTTTTTCCAGTTATGATTGAGTTTGGGGACAGAAGTTTAATTTTGTCGCTAACGACAGGTGATAGTGGGTGTCACTGGAGATAGCTCCTAGAGAATCTATATTGAAGTCAGTCTCTCGAAGACAGTGTGGCTAATGTGAGCTATGAGCTCTGGAAGGCTAGTGAGCCAAACGGATAAGGGGAAGCCGTGTCGCGTCTGTCTAGATATTGAATTGACGATTTGAGCAACGGGCAAGGGCTGAACTGCATCCGTGTTATGGTTGTCTAACTTGAGTGCCTAGGTTATTGGCATTCGTTAGGATCACATAATGAGAGTCTTGGAAGCCAGTCTCTTGGAGACAATATGGCTAATGTGAGCTATGAGCTCTGGAAGGCCAGTGAGCTGAACGGACAAGGGAAAGCCGACACGCGTCTGTCTAGACATTGAATTGATGATTTGATAAACAGGCAATAGCTGAACTGTATCCGCGTTATGGTTGTCTAACTTGAGTGCCTAGGTTATTGGCGTTCGTTAGAATCACATAATGAGTGTCTTGGGTTGTATTCCATCAAGACTAGAGTCTCCGGTCGTGGGTTGTGGAGCATGAATGGTCAAAGTTGACCGTTGGGTCTAGGACCTCTGAACGTTGATGGGACCCTGGGTAATCCAGTACAACGATAATGTGCCCTGAGTGCACGGAGCATCGGGTCATGAGACCGACGTTTGTGATATAATGAAATGTGCAGAAGTGCACTTTCTTGTGATATATCTGTTGTGATTGCATTGCTTGTATGGATTAAACCGCTGCCCCGGATATGGGGTATGGTCGTTATAATTGGTCAGCTGAATGCTGACCGTTGCCTTGTTTACCGCCCTTGTGGTGGAATATCCCTGTGCAGGTGCTGGAACAAGAGGGAAATAACGAGTTGAGCCCTTGCTGCTATGCTGGCCCTCGAAGGCCGAGTGGAAAATTTTTTCTGTTTTCATGTGTGGCCGGCCTGCGTGCCGATATTTGTAATCCACACCTGTGAAGTTTAACTATAAGGCCTTAAGGCCAAATACTTTTGTGTATTTTTGTATACATTTCTGTTATATATATAAATGTTGTTGCTTATATATAGTGGACATTCATGTTTGATGAGTTCAATAATAACCCCTAAAGCTTCCGCTAGAATGCAGTCTGAGCTCCAACGTTCTGTTGAAAGTGTGGCACCAGCTGAGGTGCCCACACCTCCTCCTTCTATAAAGATAGTGTATTTAGTTGTTGATGCGTTATTTGCAATGATACATGCACAGCCTACTAGGCAGGAACAGCCTGCACTGGTGCCAGAACAGGTTGGTGTGAGGCTAGAATCTTTGGAGGTTATTGTAGATTTACGAGCAGTAGAACGATAACTGAAGCAGTTCATGAGTTTCAGTCCTCCTACGTTCGCAGGGGCAGGATCCCCAACGCAGGCAGAAGACTGGCTTGCCCGAGTCAAAAGAATTTTGACGGCATTACGAACTATGGAGGAACAGCAAGTCACCTTGGCCACTTTCCTGTTGGAAGGATAGGCTTGGCTTTGGTGGGACGAAATGGAACTGCACCACTTAGCAGGTAGACAACTAACGGAGGTCTCAATAAGGGAGTTTTCGAGGCTGTTCTTAGAAAAGCATATGTTGTAGGCGTAGCGCATAGCCATGGAAAATGAGTTTTGGCATCTAACTCAGGGTGAAATTAGTGTTGATACCTACTTATATGAGTTTATGTGGTTGGGACACTATGCGGGATCTACCTTCACCGAAGAAGGGCGTAAAACCAATAGGTTTTACGAAGGGCTGCGGGATGAGCTGAGATTTCTGCTCTCAATTTCGGTGAACCAAGGGTTTCAAGCATTGGTGGATACGGCTCGTGCATTGTAGAAAGATATGAAGAGGGTACATGGCAAGAGGGACTTGGCTTTGACAAAGCCGGAGTTCAAAGTGCCGCATCCTGAAAAATCTAACTACCGCAGGAAATGGAATAACAAAAGGTCCAAGTCTTCTGGACATGCTCCTTCTACATTTGCGTCTAGAGCAACTTCTGGGCAAGGCCCTCGTATGTGTTATACTTGTGGCAAGCCGGGACACTTCGCCTACGACTGCCGCTATGGCCCTCCAAAGGAAGAAAAGAGAATGGGTGCAACTTATGCTGAAAAGGGAAAGACAGTGGTGGAGTCCTCTGCATCCCAGGTGTAGCCCCAGTATATAACCTTGGCCAACAAGAGGCCATAAAGCAAAGTGACGTCTTCACAGGTATGAGTTAAGATACAGTTTTTACTGCTTGTCATACTTAGTACCTTGTGCGTTACTTGTGCATGAATTGTTTATGTTAGGCTTTATCCTTATCCGGGATTGTCCGACAAGAGCACTATTCGATACAAGTGCTTAACATTCGTTTCTATCTGAGGACTTCATGTCTCGGATTGGAGTGCCTACTTGTGTAACGACGGTTAGCCTATCGATATCGTTGCCTAATGGATGTGTGATACAGGCAAATAAGTCTTGTTGTATTGAGGTGCGGATAGGAAGTCGAGATTTTGGATTGGAAGCATCTGTGCTGCCGATATTGGAGTTTTATATAATATTTGGTATGGAATGGCTCTCATAGCAGCATGCCATAATAGATTGCAACTCAAAGGAGATCACACTGGGACAGAATACCGAGCTAGAGACTAAATTCGCTAGTATGTGAGGATCAAGCAAGATATTGATGTCTGCTCTCCAAGTAATCAAGGCTGTTCGGAAGGGCGCGGAGTTGATCTTCACGCTTATTGAGGTTGTTGAGCAAAAGACAAGGTTGAGTGATGTTCCGATTGTATCGAAGTATGCATATGTGTTTCCAAAGGATCTTCCTGGGTTACCACCCTAGCGGGAGATTGACTTCGCTATTGAGTTGGTTCCAGGTGCAAAACCTGTGGCCCGCTCGTCGTACCATATTACGCCAAAGGAGATGGCGGAACTGAAGGTTCAATTGCAAGAGTTGCAAGAGCAAGGATATATACACCCAAGTATGTCACCTTGGAGCGCTCCGGTCCTCTTTGTCAAAAAGAAGGATGATAGTCTGTGTCTATGCATCGATTATAGAGAGTTGAATAAGCTGACGGAGAAGAATAAGTATCCAATACCACGGATTGATGACTTGTTCGATCAGCTAGTTGGGTCAACGGTATACTCTAAGTTAGATCTGAAATCTGACTATTACCAGTTGAGAATTCAGGAATATGACATTCCCAAGACAGCGTTTGGAACACACTACGATCATTATGAGTTCACGGTAATGCTGTTTGGGCTATCTAATGCGTCATCGGTGTTCATGGACCTAATGCACCGAACATTTCGAGAGTACTTGGACTTATTTGTAATTGTCTTTATTGACGATATTTTAGTGTACTCTCAGTCTGAAGAAGATCATGCAAACCATTTGCGGATGGTGTTGCATACCTTGAGAAGACACAAGCTCTATGCCAAGTTCTCAAAGTGTGAGTTCTGGCTGTCATCCGTGGCCTTTCTTGGCCATGTGGTAAGTGGTGAAGGCATTGGGGTGGATCCGGCGAAGATAGTTGCTATATGGGAGTGACGATTTTGTCTTATGTGACTGAAGTCTGAAGTTTCCTTGGACTTGTGGGCTACTACAGGCACTTTGTAGAGAACTTCTCGCGGATAGCCTTGCCACTCACCACACTGACAAGGAAATATCAGAAGTTCGTTTGGACGTCGAGTGCATGTGAGCTTTTGAGGAGCTAAAAAGTTGTCTGACTACGGCGCCAATCTTGGCACTGCCATGTGGTTCAGACGGCTATGAAATTTATAGTGATGCATTAGGGAGCGGCCTAGGCTACGTTCTTCTTCAGTTCGGAAAAGTGATCGCCTATGGCTCACGCCAGTTGAAAGTGCATGAGTAGAACTATCCCTTCCAAAACTTAGAGTTGGCGGCGGTGATTTTTGCACTTAAACTGTGGTGCCATTACTTATATGGCGTGAAAGTTGATATATTCACGGATCATAAGAGCCTGAAGTATCTATTGGATTAGAAGGATCTCAATATGCGACAACGGAGATGGATGGAGTTCCTCGGGGACTACACCTTTGAAATTCATTATACTTTTAGGAAGGGAAACGTCATCGCAGATGCTTCGAGTCGTAGGACTCCAGCAAGGGCAAATTGGTTGCAGATGTATGATGAGCGTCTGATCCAAGAGCTGGAAGCTTTAGATATTTCTTGTGTTAACAATAATTCCACTGCAAATGCGTGCTTGAACTGGACGGAGGTACTGTATGACCTTGCAGACAGGGTTCGGCGAGCAACAGAACTCGATGAGAGTCAAAAGAGCTATGCAGCGGAAGGGTCAAATTCCCAGTTCTCCTTGGATGACGACCTATTGCGAAAAGATGGTCGTTTATGCTGTTAATATTGAGTTCTAATGACAATACATAAAGGAAGTTAACATACATATAACAATTTGAATTTCAAGTTTTTCATAATAAATTAACTCAACAAACCATAGAATTTCTTTTATAAATTTATCTAAATAAAATCTTCATTCTCATAAGATACATATGATTAAATATCATTACAACAACCTTAATGAAATTTAAAAGACAAGATGCTAATAGAAGGAGAATTGAAATTAAATTTAAACTTTGAGCAAATAAAGAATTTGTGTGACAATTTCTTTATTTGTCTCTCTAAAACTTGTGGAGGAATTACTTAAGGTTTGAAACCTTAATTGTCCACAACAAAGAAGATGATATGTAGTAGTTTTAAACAAACAACTACCTAAGTTTTCTTCTCAATATTTGAAGGGATAAAGACTTAATTCTTATCAAACCTTCTCATCCAACTTGAAGCCTCTTCACGGTTTTCTTCAACAAGACTTTTCAATGGCCGAACCTTCCACTTCTTATGCAAGTGTTTTGGATCTGAGATCCAAGTGCTCGGCTTTCTCCTTTCTTCAATCAAGTCGTGGACTTGATTCTTTACTCTTTTGAGATTGCCCTCAAGAAAACAAAACCGAAGACATTGATCTTGGCAACAATGTTCTTCACGGTTTTTCCTTCTTCACCTTCACGGAATTCTTTCTCTCTTTCTATTTTTAGAACACACGGCTTGAAGCATATTCTCAATCATCACAATAGCATTTATAAAGTGTTAGTTATTCAAAAAAAACGCAACCTTTCATCAAGGGGTGCTACCATTTCGTTTTTTTGCTTTTTTAAAAAAGAAACCGCCATTGTTTAGCAAGAAATCCGGCCCTATATAAAAACAGTTTTTATTAAATAAAAATGGCTGGTTTTAATTTCGAAAATAATTGAGATTATTTAAAAAGCAAACTTTAATAATATTCATAAAAGACCTTACGAAATATTTCATAAAAGTAAGGTTTGACAAGAGAAATACTTAGGCATTAAGTTAACAATTTTAGTGTTACATGTGATAACCTTTCATGATATGAATTATCTTTCTCATCATGTAATCATTTTCAAAACAATGCTTAGATACCCTACATCATGTTTAACATAGACTTGATCATATCATTACACACCATCAACATAAAAGGACATATTCCAACTTAAACATTTGAATAAAAAACATGAACTATTGTGCTCATACCATCAAACCACACATTATCTTTCTAATGTTGTTAGAAGCAATAAAGTCATTCATAAGAAAAAAAATATTTAAAAGAGCATAAAGTGCTTTTGGTTAGTAGAAAAATTTCTTTCTACTTGGAGATGTGTACCCTTCACGGTACCATTTGTTTGAAGCAAATAGATTCTCATCATCTTCTTTCCAAGTTTTAACATAACACTTGTTCATAATCTTTTTCCTGAAAATAAAGGATATAGTTATTAAAAAATTAAAAACAAGAAGTACAACAATGACAATCCTAGTTAAAATTACCTCAACAAACTCCCCCTTTGGCATTGTTGTCAACTTTTAATTTTTTAATAATAGTAATAGCAGTCTCCCCCTATTACCATTCTCCCCCTTTGACAACCATGCCAAAGGATAGTAGCCCCCTTCCTGGATGATCAGGTAATTACTGCTAGGGATTTGATCCCTAAGATATTCCTTATGTCAATAAATTGAATTTTTGACAAGGGTTTAGTAAATATATCGGCTAGTTGTTCCTGTGTAGAAACATAGGTTAGAATAACATCCTGGTTGGTGACATGTTCTTTTAGGAAGAAATATTTCATAGAGATATGTTTTGTTCGATTGTGCATAACAGGATTCTTTGAGATATTAATTGCACTTGTGTTATCACACTTTATCTCTAAAGGTTTATCAATTTGAATCCCAAAGTTTTTAAGTTCTTCTTTCATCCATAAAATTTGTGTGCAACATGTCGTTGCAGCAACAAATTCTGACTCAGTTGTCGATAATGTAACTGAATCTTGCTTCTTTGAGTGCCATGCCACCAGATGGTTTCCTATAAAGAAGGCTCCTCCACTTGTACTTTTACGTTCATCGATACAACCGGCCCAGTCAGCGTCTGTATAAGCCATAAGAGTGTCATTTGTTTTATTTGGATAGAATAACCCAAAATCAATAGTGCCTTTCAAATACCTTAAGATTCGTTTTCCAGCACTCCAGTGACTCTCTTTAGGATTACTTTGAAATCTAGATATTAAACATACTGAGTGCATTATATCTGGTCGAGTTGATGTTAAGTATAAGAGACTTCCTATCAAGGATCTATATTGTTTTTGATCAATTTCTTGTCCGTCCATATCTTTTGATAACTTCTCGTTTGTACTCATGGGAGTACTAATGGGTTTACAATCTTGCATTCCAAATTTGTCAAGTATTTCTAATAGATATTTACTTTGACTTAGAAAGATTCCCTCTTTCTTTTGATGTATTTGTAAACCTAGAAAATATGATAGTTCACCTATCATTGACATTTCAAAAGTATTTTTCATTTCTTTCACAAAGTCATTGCATGAAGCTAAGTCTCTTGAACCCAATAATATATCATCAACATATATGAGAACAAATATTAGATTATCTTTAGTGTGTTTGATATATAAGGTATTGTTCAATTGACTTTTTACAAAATTAGCTTTGTGTAAAAAATCATCTAACCGTCATACCAGGCACGAGGAGCTTGCTTTAATCCATACAATGCCTTCTTTAATTTACATACATGTGAGGGATTTGTGCGTTCAACAAATCCTTCGGGTTGCTCCATGTAAACCTCTTCTTCTAGGTAGCCATTTAAGAAGGCCGATTTTACGTCCATTTGAAAAATTTTAAAGTTTAAGTTTATGGACATTGAAAGAAACATTCTTATTGACTCCATTCTTGCGACAGGAGCAAAAGTTTCCTCATAGTCTATACCTTCTATTTGGGAATATCCTTTACATACTAATCTAGCTTTATTTCGAATGACGTCACCTTTTTCATTTAGCTTATTTCTAAACACCCATTTTGAACCAATAATATTTTTATTTTTAGGTCTTTCTACAAGTTCCCAAGTGTTATTTTTTAGAATTTGATGAATTTCTTCAGTCATAGCATGTAGCCAAGATTCATTAGCAAGAGCATCTTTTACAGTTTTTGGTTCATCTATGGCTATCATGGAATATAGTATTCTTGGTGAATTTCTTCTTGTAGTGACCCCTTGAGTTGGGTTTCCAATAATTTGACTTTCAGGATGGTTTTTGTGGCATGTTTTGATTTTTCTTGGAATTATTTCTGTGTTTTCATCCACATTTGAGTTTAAGGATGCATCACTAGATGAATCAGAATTATCTAGTTCAGGTGTAATTTCAATTTATTCATTTTCTATTAAGTCATCATCTTTTTCAGAATCTACTCTTACTTGTCTGAAATTAGATTCTTCAAATTTAACATCCGAGCTTTCAACAATTTTTTGACTTTCTTTTAAGAGACATCTATACCCTTTACTGGCCAAAGAGTATCCAATAAATATAGCTTCATCACTTCTGTTATCTAACTTTCCTAGATCAGCTTCTTTCTTCTTAACCCAACATTTGCTTCCAAAAACCTTTAGATATTTAACTGAAGGTTTTTTATTATACCACAATTCATATGGTGTTTTTTGAGAATCATGTTTTAATAAGCACCTGTTCATTATATGAACAGCTGTTTGAACTGCAAAGGTCCAGAAGGTATCACTTAGCTTACTTTCATTTAGTATAGTCCTAATCATTTCTTGAATAGTTCTATTTTTTCGTTCTGCAACACCATTTTGTTGTGGTGTTCTAGCTTCAGTTAATTGTTTAT
The DNA here is from genome assembly GCA_039513925.1 of Platanthera zijinensis. NCBI lineage: Eukaryota > Viridiplantae > Streptophyta > Magnoliopsida > Asparagales > Orchidaceae > Platanthera > Platanthera zijinensis. Next base: position 79,629,909 of record CM077079.1, read on the forward strand.
TAATTCCATTATCAATACAGAAGTCTTTGAATTCTTTTGATATAAATTCCCCACCCCTATCTGTTCTTATACTTTTTATGCTCTTTCCTGATTGTTTTTCTACATGAATTTTATAATCATAAAAGCTTTTGAATGCCTCATCTTTGCTCCATAAGAGAATGATACATGTTAACCTTGTGTAGTCATCTATCATTGTCATGAAATATCTCTCACCATTATACCCCTTTGTCCTAAAAGGGCCACACAGATCCATGTGAATGAGATCTAGTAGTTTAGAGGTATTAATTTCTTTGCTAGGATGTTTAACTCTAACCATTTTTCCTTTCATACAAGAATCACAGATTGGATTTACAGGTTTCTTAATTTTAGGAATGTCACGTACAGCTTGACATTGATATAATTTTACTAAATTGTCAAAACTAATATGGCACATTCTCTTATGCCATAACCAGTCATTTTCTTCTTGAGTTATCATACATTTTGGATTGATGGAATCACTCATGATGTATAGATTTTCTTTGTTTCTTTTTCCTAAAGCCACTACATTGCCATTTTTGTCATAAACTTTTACACCTTCTTTATTGAATGTTACTTCATAATCTTGATCACAAATTTGACTTACACTTAGCAGATTATGTTTTAATCCTTCTACAAATAAGACATTTTTTAATTTACCATTAACAAGTGAGACTTCACCTTTTCCTTTAATTTCTGCTCCTTGATCATTTCCAAATTTAACTGTGCCTCCTAGATGGTTCTCTAGATTTTTGATTTTCTTTAATTCTCCTGTCATATGACTAGTGCAACCACTGTCAATTATCCATTTATTGGATCTACTTTCTTTTAATGCCTTTAGGGCAGATTGAACAACATAGCAATGATAGATTCCATTATTGTTTTCAAAAACATTTGAGGAGTTTAACTTATTGCAGGTTCTTATAGTGTGACCATATTTTTTGCAGTAAGAACAACTATTAACAGTACTAAAAGATGATAAAGATGAATAATTATAAAAATTGCAGTTAATAGATTCATGACCATAATAATTGCAGATATAACAAATTTTATTAGAGAGTGGTTGACAGTTATACCTTTTTGGCATGAGAGTTCCAGCACCTTTGAATTTGAAATTCATTTGATTTTCACCCTTCTCTGTTCCTTCTGATGATTCTCCTGTATGATAGCCTAATCCACTCTTATCATGTGTAGATCTTTGCATGGATATGAGACTATTCAGCTTGTTTGTGGAGTCTTCAAACTTGAACAACCTTTGAAGATCATCCTTGAGTTTTTGAACCTGCAGTGTTAGTTCTTGAATTTGCTTTCTATCAATGTCCCTGTCTCTCATTAATTGATTTATGTTATTCACTAAATCAGTAGCTTCAAAAAACTCATCACTGTCAGTTAATTCATTATTGGTTACTGAATTTAATTTCATTTCATGAAGGTTTTCAGATATGTTTTTCATTTTCTCTTCCATTTGGTCTCCTGCATCAACAAAGGAACAAGTATCAGATAAGGATGAAACTTTATAATGTTTATTTTTAATTTCGGTTTTTAACAAGAGAATTTCTTCTTTTAGATCACTAATCATAGCTATTGATCTCTCTACATGATTTTCAATGTGATTTAAGGTGATGTTTTGACTCCATGTTTGAGTATTTTCTAGAGACAATTCAAGTGATTCAATTAACTCTTCTTGTTCTCTTACCCTTTTTAGTGAAGCTATTAGTTCTTTTTCTAAATCACTTTTATCTTCTAAGTCATCGTCAGAAGATTCAATAAAACTAGTCTTTGCCATGAATGTAAAAGAATGTTTTTTCTTGTCATTATTAGCTTCATTTTCATCCTCACTACTATCAATTTCCTCATTAACAAAATTTGATTTATTTTGATTGTAGAACTTCATTTTTCCATTGCTATATCTATCATTTTTACTTTCAGTGTTTCCTTTGTTTTTGTTTTTGTTGTGATAGCAATCCACTGAATAGTGACCTGGTTTTCCACAAGTGTAACAGTTTCCTATTAACTTGGGTTTATCAAACTTATTATATCTAGAGTTATTTTTCTTTCCAAAGTTTGAATGTTCAACTTTATTTTTGTTCTTAGCAAGCTCGGTTTTGAAAGCAAGTTGTTTTTCATGTTCTTTATTAATGTCCATTGTTCTCATTTCATAGGCCACTAATGATCCAAGTAACTCATCAAAGGATAACTGGTTTAAGTCCTTAGCCTCTTCAATTGCAGAGACCTTGGAATTAAATTTTTCTGGTAAAGATCTTAATATTTTCATTATAATTGTTGCATCATTTAGAATTTCACCTAGACCTCGAATAGAATTTACGATTTCATTTGTTCTTTGCATGAAATTTTCTATTCTTTCATCATTTTCAATTTTTATTGATTCAAATCTACTCCTATAAGTTTGTAATTTTGCCTCTTTTATTTTTCTATCTCCTTCATATAAATTTTGAAGTTTTAGCCATATACTTTGAGCAGTAGAACAGTTCATAACTTTAACTAATTCTGAATCAGTTAAGCCAGACATTAAAGCTTGTATTGCTTTATTATTTTTATTTATCCTTCTTATTTCATTTTGATCTTCAAGGATATTTATTCCAGCAGTTTGCACATACTCATTTTCTATAAAATCCCAGACATCAATTCCTAATGATTTAATATAAATTTCCATTCTTTTCTTCCAATAATTATAATCTTTTCCATTGAACAATGGAGCTCTATTCATGGCACCTCCTTCATTAGTCATCATTTTTAAAGAAACTTATGACCCTAATCGGTAAAGATTATAATATGGAACCTCCCTCTGATACCAATTGTTAATATTGAGTGCTAATGACAATACATAAAGGAAGTTAACATACATATAACAATTTGAATTTCAAGTTTTTCATAATAAATTAACTCAACAAACCACAGAATTTCTTTTATAAATTTATCTAAATAAAATCTTCATTCTCATAAGATACATATGATTAAATATCATTACAACAACCTTAATGAAATTTAAAAGACAAGATGCTAATAGAAGGAGAATTGAAATTAAATTTAAACTTTGAGCAAATAAAGAATTTGTGTGACAATTTCTTTATTTGTCTCTCTAAAACTTGTGGAGGAATTACTTAAGGTTTGAAACCTTAATTGTCCACAACAAAGAAGATGATATGTAGTAGTTTTAAACAAACAACTACCTCAGTTTTCTTCTCAATATTTGAAGGGATAAAGACTTAATTCTTATCAAACCTTCTCATCCAACTTGAAGCCTCTTCACGGTTTTCTTCAACAAGACTTTTCAATGGCTGAACCTTCCACTTCTTATGCAAGTGTTTTGGATCTGAGATCCAAGTGCTCGGCTTTCTCCTTTCTTCAATCAAGTCGTGGACTTGATTCTTTACTCTTTTGAGATTGCCCTCAAGAAAACAAAACCGAAGACATTGATCTTGGCAACAATGTTCTTCACGGTTTTTCCTTCTTCACCTTCACGGAATTCTTTCTCTCTTTCTATTTTTAGAACACACGGCTTGAAGCATATTCTCAATCATCACAATAGCATTTATAAAGTGTTAGTTATTCAAAAAAAACGCAACTTTTCATCAAGGGGTGCTACCATTTCGTTTTTTTGCTTTTTTAAAAAAGAAACCGCCATTGTTTAGCAAGAAATCCGGCCCTATATAAAAATAGTTTTTATTAAATAAAAATGGCTGGTTTTAATTTCGAAAATAATTGAGATTATTTAAAAAGCAAACTTTAATAATATTCATAAAAGACCTTACGAAATATTTCATAAAAGTAAGGTTTGACAAGAGAAATACTTAGGCATTAAGTTAACAATTTTAGTGTTACATGTGATAACCTTTCATGATATGAATTATCTTTCTCATCATGTAATCATTTTCAAAACAATGCTTAGATACCCTACATCATGTTTAACATAGACTTGATCATATCATTACACACCATCAACATAAAAGGACATATTCCAACTTAAACATTTGAATAAAAAACATGAACTATTGTGCTCATACCATCAAACCACACATTGTCTTTCTAATGTTGTTAGAAGCAATAAAGTCATTCATAAGAAAAAAAACATTTAAAAGAGCATAAAGTGCTTTTGGTTAGTAGAAAAATTCCTTTTTACTTGGAGATGTGTACCCTTCACGGTACCATTTGTTTGAAGCAAATAGATTCTCATCATCTTCTTTCCAAGTTTTAACATAACACTTGTTCATAATCTTTTTCCTGAAAATAAAGGATATAGTTATTAAAAAATTAAAAACAAGAAGTACAACAATGACAATCCTAGTTAAAATTACCTCAACATATGCATCCCGTTTGTGGGTAAACTTCGTGAAGAATTGATGTACGAAGCACATTTTACAAGGTACTCGATTCACCAAGGGAGTACGAAAATGTACAAGGACATGAAGAAGATGTTTTGGTGGCCAAGTTTGAAGAAATACATAGCTCATTACGTGGCAAAATTTCAAACTTATGCTTTGGTGAAAGCTGAATGCCTGAAACCTGGTGGTTTTCTTAAGTCGCTACCTATTTTGGAATGGAAGTTCGATGACATTTATATGGATTTCGTGCATGGGCTGCTAAGATCATAGAGTGGAAACGATGTCGTGTGAGTGATCGTTGACCGGATAACAAAAGTGTCACACTTCATACCGAACAGGAAGGATGATTTAGTTGAGAAACTGGCTAAGTTATATGTGGATAATGTCGTACGATTGCACGGCGTGTCCCGTAGCATCGTTAGTGATCGAGATGGGCACTTTACTTCAAATGATTGGATGTTAATCCATTAGTTATTGGGGACTAAACTAAAGTTCAGTACGGCCTTTCATCCGCAAACAGATTCCCAGACTGAGAGGACCAACAAAACAATGGAGGATATGCTCCGTATGTGCGCCCTGGATTTCGGGAAGAGGTGGGAAGATAACCTCTATATGATTGAGTTTCCCTACAATAATATCTATCAAGCTAGTATATAAATGGCGCCCTTTGAATTGAAGCTTTATACGGGAGGAAGTATCGTACACCGTTAGCTTGGGCAGAAATAGGCGAGTCAAAGCTCTATAAACGTAAAGCGGTCGAAGATTCAAATTCGACCATACATACTCTTCGAGAGCGGCTATTGATAGCCCAAGATAAGCAGGCGAAATACTATAAAGCCAAACACCGAAATGTGGAGTTTGCGGTGGGCGATTGGGTATACTTAAGATCAAGCCATTCAAAGGCATATCTAGGATTCGACACTTGAAAAAGCTTAGTCCAAGGTATCTTGGCCCGTTTGAAGTGGTGGAACGAGTTGGAGAAGTCTCCTATCGATTAGCTCTGTCAACGGAGCTAAGTGGCTTACATGATGTATTTCACATATCAGTGCTCGACGAACCATTATTCTCAGCTCGACCATCTAAGCTCGACGAACCAGCGTTCTCAGCTCGACGTTTTGAGCTTGACGAGCTGACGCTACCTAACCCCTGGGCGAGAGCCTTCCCATTTGCTCCCGGTGAGAGCCCTCCCGCCCAGTACTCTTGCCTGACCTGATAGGATTAACGCTGGCCCACGACTAGCCCAGTCCGGGTCCTTGGGAGATCTTGGTCCTACCCAGCGAATATGGGGTTTTACACAATTACCGCTCTTTGCGAGGTAGCCTTGCGCTCGGAAAGACACGTCCAACCCCTAATATTCGGTGGGTACATGCTGATCTGGCAAGGAATATTTCTGCAGACCCCACCTCTGTCCTATAAATACACCGTTGAGTTTATCTTTCAGGCCATCTCTTTCGTCATTACTTTCTGCTCGAGCCCCTGTAGGGCCATGAAAATTCGTGCCAAAAACGCTGAAAAGCCACTCTTGGAGGAGCTTCAAGCCCGCCTCGCCGTGGCCCAGGCGCGAGCCCGTGCCAACTGCGCCAAGGTCACCCCTTGGCTGATAGGCAAGAGGCCCGCCGGCCAGAAGGTAGTGGGCGAGAAGTCAGCTGAAAATCTAGCCGGCGAGAGCTCACGCCCAAAGAAGAAAAAGAAGAAAGCAAAATCAGTCAGTTGTGACCTGTTGAAGGAGAATCAAGCCTCGCCTACCCCAAACCACGACGAGAATACCCCTTCCCTGCCAAAGGTACTTTTCTCTCCTCACCCATAGGCACGAACTTTATCAATGAACTGGGTCGTGTACTGATGTATCACCCTTCTCGCAGGGAGACGGTGTCGAAAGGCATCGCCGATAACCCTCTAACGGATGCTGAGGCGTCCGACCCACTCCTCGAGGCTCCGTCTTCCAACTCGGGGGCCGCCCCTCCGACTACTCCGGCCGATCTCCCAAGCACTACTGCTATTTAATCCTGTGGCTTTCGCTTTAACTGATCTACTTTTACCTTCCGCTGACTATGCTTCTCGCAGCGCCTTCTCTTGGAAACTTGGACCTCATTGACTCGAGGCCCAGGGCTTCCGCTATCGAAGATCCCATCAACCAAGCAGCCGACACCGCTCCCGCGGATGACACCACTCCTGCGGCCGGAGGGGCTGTTGCTGAAACATTAGCTTCCGCACTGGAATCCCAGCCTCCGGTCGAAAAGGGTGCCTCTGTCCCCCTACCGACAGAGGCCGAGACATTGGAGCGTAGGACGTTCTGCCCCGGGCGGGGAAAATCGCTTCACCTGCTCTTTGGAAAGAGCCCTGAGGGACTGCCTGGTCCCTCTCGCCAACCGTCGACGGGAACCCCCTGCCACAACTTAGGTATGTGGGAACCTATCATTTTCCCTCTCGCTCCTACTTTGATCTGATCGACTGCCTTTCAGGTCCAAAGGTGCAGGGTGCGGAAGCCAAAGAGGAAGAAGATGAAGATGAGGATGAAGAGGAGGAAGAAGAAGACAGGGGAGAATCACCCCTCCCCTCTCCTAGCGAGATGGAAGACTTTCTTGAAGCCTCCGGGAGTGGCAAAGTGCGGCGACAAAGGATTGCGTCAATCCTATCAAAGCTTGTGCGACGTAAGCGAGCCAACTACGCAGTGGTGAAGGGAATCCAAGAGATGATGGAGAAGCAGCTGGGGACAATGGAGCAGTGGCTGTGGACTATCAAGCGGGACTGCGCCTACCTCATTGGCAAAATGGAGTCCCAGGAGACGTTTTCCACTGTGACCTCCCCCAGAAGATATATCGCGCGGGTTCAGGTTCAGCTCCACTTTCCCAACCAAGGGCTGACCGCTTTGACGGCCTTCTACAATCCGCGGGCACCTCCAAGGTCGGGGAGACGAGATCGGGGTCGTTGGAGGTGGGAGCCGTACTGAGCCTTGTGGCCTTTATCTCTTCTCTCCCCCCCCCCAGCCTACCCCTTCCCCTTTGTACCACCTGCGCCTTTCGGCAGCTGACAATTATTATGAGTATTATTTGTTAGTATTATTTCCTTTTTTATCTTTTGTTGTTTAGAGGCTCTCGCTCAGCGAGACCCCCTTTGTACCTGTGTCCTTTTCGCCTATTCTTCGCATGCTCTCTTTAATACTTTGTGAATGCCTGACCTATATACCTCGCTCAATACTTCTCGCGCGCTGAGATCGTTTGTCTTCTCCCTAGCCCTCCCGGGATATTCTCGCTTTCTGCAGGTCTAAGGAGATCTAACGAGGCAGAACAGAAACCAAGGAGTCAGGATGTCAAGATTTGTCGACTCGTTGACCGTTCCCCTACCGCATTTCTTAAGAAAAGACTCATGATTACTGTAACCTCTATAAATAGGCCGATCCACCAACCACATTTACTTCTCTGCATTTACTTCTTTGATTCCAAGCCTTTATCCTTCTCTCATCTGTTCTCGCCTATCTATGCAGTGCAAAAGATCTCGCCTTCTCTTCAAAATGCCTGGCGAGGGCGATGGCCGCTCCAAGTGCGCGCAATCCTTTCTTGAACACAATTTCCCTCCCTGCTGGCTGACTTTGGAGGAGTTCGACATGATAGTCGCCAACTTCATCCCCACTGTGTTCTCAGTGCGGAACCTCGGGAACGACGACAGATTTAACCTCGCGCCGGCCGAGGAGCTTGCCATTCCCCTAGAGCACTTCGAGGTGGGATTCCGCCTCCCCCTCTGGTCGGAAGTGTCCCAGGCCCTTCGATACTATAAGGTGGTGCCGACCTAGCTCAACCCATACTCCGCCGCGATTCTAGTGGCCTTCATCTGCTATATGCGGGCGGAAGGGATCGAATTCAGCCTACCCATCTTTCGGAAACTGTTCAACTTCCACGCGAAAGGCGGAGTAGTCTTCTTCTCGGGGCAATTGGTGAAGACGAGCGGTCTCGCTAACAAAAACCACCACTGGGGACAGAGATTCGTTTTTGTCTCTGGAGACTTTGGAAACATTCCGCTCGCGCCAGTTCAATACGACGACGGACCTATAAGCCTCCCACTCTCGGAGGGCGAGAGGGCACCCTCATCCAATTTTTCGGGACTAAGATTTTGATGTGATCTTAGCAGCCCATGCACGAAACACAGGGATACGGAGGGACTGCCTTTGCTCCAGTGGGATCACACCACCAACTGCATCGCGGTTTCCACCCTTCTTCCCTCCTGGAGGGAGCGGGATTCAAGCACCGGCCACGCCTTCGCACTAGGCTACGACCTCTACAGCCGGGAGGACGCTGACACGTTTGACCGGACGATATCCCGGGACCTTGTGTTCGATGCTGCCCAGGCCAACCTTCACGCGGTCCATCTTTCGCATATGGTTGGGCGCCTCACCCTCACCATAGAGCGCAACCTCGTTGATATAATCAAGTCGTGGGATGCGGCTGTTGCTGAGGTGGACATCCTGAAGGCCGACTTAGAGGCCGCCCAAAAGCTTCTCTCCCTTCGCCCGGCCACCGAGGTAAGCGGAACCTTCCAACACACACGCTCCCTTAGTATGTATATTTAACACATACATTTGTTGGGTTTCTCTATGAGGATGGCACAACACTTGTGCATGCAGCGGAAGTAATAAAAATCAAGAACAACCCAAAGAGATTGGATCGGGCCATGAATGTTGAATCAAGAAGTTAATAAACAACTAGACAAAAATTACCTTTGCGACGTTGAGTCACAACTCAACGGAAATGCTCCAAGCTTTGAGTCCTTGTCGGTGGCGAGTTTCACGTAGAATAACGTCTACGTCTCTACATAAATCCACACGAGCGGGAGAACACTGAGCTTTTCGTCGCACGAAATATCGGGAAGGAAATCGTCTGCACCTTGCACTTCCACGGACTGCTAGGTCCGCGCCAGGAATATCAACACCGGTGACTATCGCCAGAAAGTAGGTCGGCGGAGCGAACGATCGGCGGAAGCGGAACTCTTCCGTCCGGCAGGGTACGGGATGCGGCGGATCGGCACGGCGGAACGCTTCCGTCGAGTTCTATCTGGCCGCAGGAGAAAAGCACGCATTCACATGTCCTCCCAAAACCCTAAGTCCTTATTTATACCAAAGGTATAAACAGACCTAAAAGAATCGCTATCCGCAGACCACACAGCATAGGGCTTCAGAGTCATTCGCCGGGAATGAACTCCAGGTTCGGCGAGAATCAGATCAAGATTCGGCGAGAATCAACAGACAGATTTGGCGAGAATCATATGCAGAATCATCGAGAATCAAGGATAGAATCGTCGAGTATCACCAATCGCCGGGAATCAAACATTTCGATTCTCGACAAATTCATCGAGAGTCGTCGAGTCATACTCGACGATTCTCGACGAATCATTCGCGACGAATGATTCTCGACGAACTCGTCGAGAGTCGTCGAGTAATACTCGACGATTCTTGACGAATCTCCTTGGCAACATTTGCCTGACCCCCCCCCCCCCCATTCTGTATGGTGATTGGTAACCTTTACCAACACAGTCAATCTTCCAACTTCTCCACATGCTCTTATGTGCGACCCTACAGGCTCATATCGTGTTGGCAGTGGGATTACATGTTTGATCACTTCTAGATCACCATGGTAACTCCAACAGTCTCCCACTTGATCTTGAAAGTATCAAACCAAAAACCTCACAAACAATGAGCGGCATCTAGCAATGCATCATTGCTACCCAAGCAATAAGAGTTCATAACTCATAAGCCTAATGAACATTGTTCCAGTGTTGTCTTTGTCCCTTTGTCCCTTACATCCGGAAAGAGCTAGAGGCATGGAGCGTGTCACCCTCATAATAGCTCAATCCAAGTTTCTTGATCTAGAATGTACTTCTAGAGAATGGTGAGTCCAATATCACATATTGACTCAACCAAGCATGGCCATGCATTTCTCAGTCCAGTTCCATCAAGGGGCTCATGGATGCAACTCCTGTCATATAGGAGGACAAATCCCATATCTGCTCACACACAAATACCCAAATGATTCGTAACGTGCCCAACAACCACCCTTATCATCAACCTTTCTCAAGGAAGACTTTAGATGGCATCAAAGCACGCTCTTCCTCACTTGATGAATGTTGTGACTTCAGGTCAAAGGACTACAACACCATTGTCAATTGAGACCTACTCGTGACACGTTTAGATAACAATCCACAGAGTAGTCTCAGGTTGGGTCTGTCCAATACAACTTGTTCATTAACAAGTACCCACGTGATGACTTGATATCACAATATCATGACCTATGAGAACTGGTCATCAGTCAACACACGTGCTAGTCTTAATGTATCATCATCACCCTTAGTTTCTATAATGATACTACGACCAGGGACCTTTTAAGAATGAAGCTTCAAATAAATAATAGGCTCTCACATTCAAGTCACGTACTTGATGTCCTATGGAAGCGAACATTCTAAGGGTATTTATTATGTTAACATTTAACTATCGCATAGAAAAACCATAATAAAAGAACATGCCATTAATTGTAAAAGAAAAATCTAGGTACACAATTCATCATATGAATAAATAACAAATAGCCAACAGAATATATGTTTATATGCAACCCACAAGACTCTCATTAGAGTTGATCATTTAGGTATCGTGTACCCATTGATCTAGTATGACCATCATGTTTTCTCTGCGCGAGAGGCTTTGTTAGTGGATCCGCAATATTCTCCTCAGTCGGCACTCTGCAAATATTCACATCTCCTCGTTCGACAATCTCACGAATAAGATGGAACCGCCGAAGTATGTGCTTGGAGCGCTGATGGGATCTAGGTTCCTTAGATTGTACAATTGCACCATTATTATCACAGTAGAGAACTACGGGACCAACAATGCTAGGAACTACATCAAGCTCGCCGATGGATTTCCTAATCCATACAGCCTCCTTTGCTGCGTTAGCTGCAGCGATATACTCGGCCTCTGTTGTAGAATCAACAACTGTCTCTTGCTTGGAACTCTTCCAGCTCACAGCTCCTCTATTAAGGATAAACACAAAACCTGACTGAGACTTTGAGTCATCCCTATCAGTTTGGAAGCTAGCATCCGTGTAACCACTTACAACAAGCTCTTCCTCTCCACCATACACCAAGAACACATCCTTTCTCCTTCTCATGTACTTCAGGATATTCTTGACTGCAATCCAGTGACACTCACCGGGGTCTGACTGATACCTACTAGTCATGCTCAAAGCAAAGGAGACATCGGGTCGAGTACATAACATTGCATACATGATTGATCCAATTGCCGAAGCATATGGAATCAACTTCATGCGGTCCTTATCTTCACAAGATTTTGGACACTGGTCCTTAGATAGATTAACACCATGAGACAAGGGTAAAAATCCTTTCTTGGACTCAAGCATGTTGAACCGCTTCAACACCTTCTTAATGTATGTACTCTGGGTCAAACCCAGCAACTTCTTCGATCTATCTCTATAGATCTTAATACCGAGTATGTAAGTCGCTTCACTCAAGTCCTTCATAGAAAAGCAGTTCCCTAGGTTGTTCTTAACAACTTTCAGGGTAGGAATGTCATTCCCAATCAACAGTATGTCATCTACATACAATATCAGGAAGACAACAATGCTCCCACTGATTCGCTTGTAAACACAAGGCTCATCTTCATTCTTGATGAAACCAAACTCTTTGATTTTCTCATCAAAACGAAGATTCCAACTTCGAGAGGCCTGCTTCAGTCCATAAATGGACCTATTCAGCTTGCATATTTTAGTGGCTTCATTTGGGGATACAAAACCCTTAGGTTGTGTCATGTACACTTTCTCAAGGAGGTTTCCATTAAGGAAAGCCGTTTTGACATCCATCTGCCAGATCTCATAGTCATAATACGCAGCAATAGCAAGCAATATCATTATGGACTTTACCATGGCAACAGGGGAAAAGGTCTCATCATAGTCAATACCATGAATTTGCTTGAAACCCTTAGCCACCAGTCGCCCTTTGAATGTTTGTACATTCCCATCCATGTCGGTCTTGTTCTTGAAGATCCATTTGCACCCTATGGGTCGTACCCCTTCAGGTGGTTCCACCAAGTTCCAAACTTGGTTTGCATACATGGAGTCCATTTCAGATTTCATAGCCTCAAGCCATTTGTCGGAGTCCGGTCCATTCATAGCCTCTTGGTAGGTTGCTGGTTCATCATCATGATCCATAAGCAACACATTACCTATTTGAGACATGAGAAATCCATATCTCTCAGGCTCAAACCTCGGTCTACCAGATCTACGTAGGACTTGTGTTTCTTGAGCAGGTTCTCTAGCTACAATATCTTGTAGTCCTGTCTCAGAATCCAATTCCGGTTCATTCACTACTTGTGGTTCTTGAACTTCTTCAAGTTCTATCTTTTCAGTCTTTCTTGATAAGAATTCTCTTTCCAAGAAGACGCCAGTCCTTGCGACAAACACTTTGCCCTCGGATGGTAGGTAAGAGTAATACCCTTTCATTTCCTTAGGATATCCCACCAGATAACATTTATCCAATTTGAGTTCCAGCTTGTCAGGCATTTGACGTCGCACGTATGCCTCACAGCCCCAAATTTTAATGAACGACATACTAGGACGCTTCCCAGTCCATATCTCATATAGTGTCTTCAGAACCATTTTCGTTGGAGCGCGATTCAGTGTCATTGCAGCAGTCTCTAAAGCAAAACCCCAAAAGGAAACAGGCAAGTCTGCATGACTCATCATCAAACGTATCATGTCTAACAGAGTACGATTTCTCCTCTCAGACACACCAATATGTTGCAGTGTTCTAGGTGGAGTGAGCTGTGATACAATACCACACTCTTTCAGATGATCACGGAACTCATGACTCATATATTCGCCACCTCGATCAGATTGGAGTTCTTTAACCCTTTTACCCAACTGGTTTTCTGCTTCATTCTTGAACTCTTTGAACTTTTCAAAGGTCTTGGATTTGCACTTCATAAGATACACATATCCGTATCTACTGAAATCATCAGTAAATGTAACGAAGTAGAAATACCCACCTCTAGCCATGGAGCTCATGGGTCCGCATACATCACTATGTATAACACCCAAGAGATCCTCAGCCCTCTCAGTATAACCAGTGAAAGGAGCTTTAGTCATCTTGCCTAACAAACAAGATTCGCATCGCTCAAATGATTCATAATCAAATGAGTCCAAAAGTCCATCTTTATGGAGCTTTGATATGCGCTTTTTGTTTATATGGCCCAAACGACAATGTCAGAGATATGTAGGGTTTGAGTCATTTGTTCTTAGTCTTTTATTATTTTCTACATTATAGATCAGATGGTCCAAGTTCAAAACATAAAGACCATTAAACAATTGGGCTACAACATAACAAACGTCATTCTTAAATATAGAACAACAGTTGTTCTTAATTATAAAAGAAAATCCAATCATGTCCAAGCATGAAATGGATATAATATTTCTAGTTATGGCCGGAATGAAATAACAATTATCTAGTTCTATTACAAACCCACTGGGCAAAGAAAGACAGTAAACCCCTACGGCTACAGCAGCAACTCTTGCTCCATTGCCGACGCGCAGGTCCACCTCCCCTTTACTCAGCAATCTTCTCCTTTCTAGTTCCTGCATATTTGTACAAATGTGAGAACCACATCCGGTATCCAATACCCAGGATGAAGGAGCAGAAAGGTTTATCTCTATAACGTAAATATTTGAAGCGGAAGTCATACCTCCCTTCATTTTCTGCAGACCTTCAATGTAAGAAGGACAGTTCCTCCTCTAATGACCAGCCTTGCCACAGTGGTGGCATTTCCCTTCCTTCATCGTGCTCTTCTTTTTCTTCAGTGCAGAAGACTTGGGCTCAAGATATGACTTAGGTCCCACCTTCGTCTTCTTAGAGCCCTTGGCCTTGCCCTTGCCCTTATGCACCATCAGTATGAGGCTGGCAGGCTTGGCCTTCTTCATGTTGATCTCGGCAGTTCTTAATATGCCTAGGAGCTCGGGCAGTGTCTTGTCTATTTCATTCATGTTGTAGTTCAAGACAAACTGCTCATAATTATCCGGCAACGATTGCAGGATCAGATCTGTGGCCAACTCTTGACCTAGAGGAAAACCCAGCCTTTCAAGGTTCTCTATATACCCAATCATCTTAAGTACATGAGTCCCTACTGAGTCTCGAACTCCCATCTTGCACTGAAATAACGCTTTTGTGACATCGAACCTCTCTTGACGAGCCTGCCCTTGAAACATTTTCTTGAGATGCTTGTCAATCTCCTTGCACCCCATGTTCTCATGTTGTTTCTGAAGCTCAGAGTTCATGGTGGTAAGCATAAGGCATTCTACGTCTAAGGCGTCATCAGTATACTTTTTTTAAGTATCTTTATCAGCACGGGAAGAATTCCCGGTCGGCACCTCGGGGGCTTCTTCTTCCAAGACATAGAGCTTTCGCTCTTGCCTGAGAACAATTCTCAGGTTCCTGTACCAGTCCATGTAGTTAGTCCCACTGAGCTTATCCTTCTCAAGGATGGCTCTCAGAGACAGAGTGGAGTGTGAATCACTTGCCATGGAATTCTACAAGAATTCATGCAGAATAATATCAATACCAAAATTTCAAAATATAATTTATTTTTAATTTGGACTTCAATTAAAACTCCCACTATTTTATTCGAAATGATGGCCCTCACTATCAATTCGGAGAGTTCATGCGAGCTACTCTCTTAGTGGACAAGATCCGTATTTCACCAACACAATGAGTCAGCTTTGGCTTTTCTCTCACGATGTGGTTATTTAGGTAGGCAACGCTTGCCAATTGCATCCTCATGCAATTCTTGTATGGTTGGTGAATAACTCCTTATTCACATCCATCATATGGTGCATGCCAACCCTATGCCTCTAGGCACTCAACCTTTGAGGTCACCTAGTTAAGTTAGACCCGATGTCGACAGTGGGATATCACAATTATCCGCTCGCACCCTTACCAAGATAGATTAATGCACCTTGCTTTGGCAAGCCCACACTTCATCGATCGAGGCAGGAAGAGTGTCATCCATCGGAATACATCCGAACACTTAATATTTTATGAAGAGATTTTTGATAATAGGTTAATAATTAACCATGATCAACATTTGATCAATGTGCACATCCATAGAAAAACACTTTCTAAAAACAACATGCATCCCTTATGTGCACAACATGGTAATATCAACATTTGATAGAAGGAAGGGCTAAATCTGAACATCCGGACTCTTCCAAATCTTCAGATTTACATGCATTGGACAAAGGCAAAGACAACTCAACTTAAAGCAGTAGACAAGCTCGTCTCTCATTGTTGGATTCAAAATCCAAAACAATGCACTGGTTCATTAACCACTCGAGGGACGGTTACTTCTAAGGAAACAACAATTTATAACAATTAGAAATTACCACGAAATCTCAGACGTTCCTGACGGGGTTCCAAGGGGCAGAGCCCCTAACCTGTGGGTTATGGGCCATCCGATTTCCTTTGGAAAAACCATCAATAATTGATGTTCCAGGATTAAATCTAGACATTTAGAACGCTTCTAAATCCCTAGGTTTACACGTACTGGAATAACCTAACTTCCAATACAACAATCATGGCCGCAACCTGGCTCTGATACCACTGTTGGGTTTCTCTATGAGGATGCCACAACACTTGTGCACGCAGCGGAAGTAATAAAAATCAAGAACAACCCAAAGAGATTGGATCGGGCCATGAATGTTGAATCAAGAAGTTAAAAAACAACTAGGCAAAAATTACCTTAGCGGGATTGAGTCACAACTCAACGGAGATGCTCCAAGCTTTGAGTCCTTGTCGGTGGCGAGTTTCACATAGAATAACGTCTAAGTCTTTGCAGAAATCCACATGAGCGGGAGAACACCGAGCTTTTCGTCGCACGAAAGATCGGGAAGGAAATCGTCTGCACCTTGCACTTCCACGGACTGCTAGGTCCGCGCCAGGAATAGCAACACCGGCGACTATCGCCGGAAAGTAGGTCGGTGGAGCGAACGATCGGCGGAAGCGAAACTCTTCCGTCCGGCGAGGTACGGGATGCGGCGGATCGGCACGGCAAAACGCTTCTGTCGGGTTCTATCCGGCCGCAGGAGAAAAGCACGCATTCACATATCCTCCCAAAACCCTAAGTATTTATTTATACTAAAGGTATAAATAGAACTAAAAGAATCGCTATCCGCAGACCACACAACATAGGGTTTCAGAGTCATTCGCCGGGAATGAACTCTAGGTTCGGCGAGAATCAGATCCAGATTCGGCGAGAATTAGCAGACAGATTCGGCGAGAATCATCTGCAGAATCGTCGAGAATCAAGGATAGAATCGTCGAGTATCACCAATCGTCGGGAATCAAACATTTTGATTCTCGACGAATTCGTCGAGAGTCATCGAGTCATACTCGACGATTCTCGACGAATCATTCGCGACGAATGATTCTCGACGAACTCATCGAGAGTCGTCGAGTCATACTCGACGATTCTCGACGAATCTCCTTGGCAACATTTGCCTGACCCCCCAATTCTGTATGGTAATTGGTAACCTTTACCAACACAGTCAATATTCCAACTTCTCCACATGCTCTTATGTGTGACCCTGCAGGCTCATATCGCGTTGTCAGTGAGATTACATATTGACCACTTCTAGATCACCATGGTAACTCCAACAACATTTTTGTCTAACAGGACCTTCTCGCAGGACTCCGCGCAAGCCCAATTGACTTGCGCCAGAGTGGCCGACGTCGAGTGCGAGAACCAGCTGCTGCGAGCCGAGATGAAGCGCCTGGAGGAGGCGCAGGCCCGACCGTTGTTGGAGGAGAGAGTGGAGCGCTGCCACTATTCTGCGTATGAGCTCGACGTGATCATCCAGGAGAATGCGCAAGCAACAACCAAGATAGTCATCAGGGTGTTGCGGGAGACGGAGCTTTTGAACGAAGGAGGCGAGACCATGACGGCGCAAGGGGTTTTTCCCTGGTTGTTCGAGTCCATCCCCAGGCCTGTGGGAGAGGACATCTCTCCAACAATCAACTCGGCGGAGGTGGTCTTGGACGAGGAAACTGGCGGCAGCTCACCCGGCAATTCCTCCGACTACACCCCCTGCGGAACTTCCAGCGGGACCTCCAACGAGACCTCAAGCGGAACCTCCGGCGGGACCCCCAACAAGCCTACACAATAGCTTCCACAATTTTGAGCTTTCGTTGTAATCTTATTTTTGTAAACACGTAAAGCTGTATTTTTTGTAACTTTTGTAAGGGGCGAGATCCCCCAACCAATGCTTTCGCTATTACTTCATATTGAAAGATCTGTCTTTTTGTTGGGATGTCCATGACTTTTGCGCAAATCCTAGGCTCTTAGGTGATAGCCTTCGCCCGTTTGAAGAGCTAGCCAAGTAAAACTTGCCGGAATGGTTCTGTCGAAAGGGAGCCATGTCGAGAACCTTATCGAGAGGTGCTGGCCGGGACCCCAGGCGGGAGGGATATGACGAGATCCAGGGCGAGCCCCCTGCAGAGAGGGTTATGCCAAGAACCTTATCGAGATCCCTACCGAGAGTGTTATGCCGAGAACCTTGTTGATACCCCTACCAAGAGGCCTGTCGAGAGGGGTCTGGGTCATCCCATCCTCACTTAGGGCTTGGTGTTAGCTGTGTGGGAAGTTTTCATCAAGAGCATCATGACTCCATCGTGATTTCAACTGCCCTATCTGCTTGGTGTAAAATTGGTTATCGGGCCCACCTGGGACCACTTAAATAAAAATCCCCTTCTTCCTTCTTCCCCACAAGAGATCACGCGGCCCTGTCAGCTAATGAGCCTGACAGTGGGTTGACTAGTGAGAGCCTGACAGTGGGTCGACTCTAGATCTTTCTTAGCTTCTCAATTCTTTCTTTCACCTCCCATCCTTTCCCCCAAGTGTGCCTAACACCCCGCCCAGCTAATGAGAGCCTGGACAGCGAGTCTACCCGAGGTCGAGCGTTCCTTCCAGCCCTGTCAGCTAGGAGAGTCTGCGTAGTGGAATCACCACTCGAGGTATTCCCTTCCCCCCCCCCCAAGGCGAGCCTACGGCCCAGCGAGCTAGTAAGAGCCTGGCAGCGGGTCTACCCGGGGCCGAGCGCGCCTTCCAGACCTGCCAGCTAGTGGGAGCCTGAGCAGTGGGATCATCTTGGGTCCTTGCTTAGTTTCTTAATTCTTTCTTCAATCTCTCATCCTTTCCCACCAGGTGGGCCTGCAGCCCCGCCCAGCTAATGAGAGCCTGGACAGTGAGTCTACCCGGGGTCGAGCGTGCCTTCCAGCCCTGCCAGCTAGGAGATTCTGCGCAGCGGAATCACCACTCTAGGTATTCCCTTACCCCCCAGACGAGCCTACGACCCTGCAACTTAGAGAGAGCCTGATAGTGGGTCTGCCCGGGACCGAGCGCCCCTTCAAGACCTGCCAGCTAGTGGGAGCCTGAGCAGCGGGATCATCTCAGGGTCTTGCTTAGTTTCTTAATTCTTTCTTCAACCTCTCATCCTTTCCCCCAAGGTGTGCCTACAGCCCTGCACAGTTAATGAGATCTAGGAAAGCGAGTCTACCCGGGGCCGAGCGTGTCTTCCAACCCTGCCAGTTAGGAGAGTCTGCATAGTGGAATCACCACTCGAGGTAATCCCTTACCCCCCAGGCAAGCCTACGACCCTGCCAGCTAGTGAGAGCCTGACAACGGGTCTGCCCTGGGCCGAGCGTGCCTTCCAGACCTGCTAGCTAGTGGGAGCCTGAGCAGCAGGATCATCTCGGGGTCTTGCTTAGTTTCTCAATTCTTTCTTCAACCTCTCATCCTTTCCCCCCAGGTGTGCCTACAGCCCTGCCTAGCTAATGAGAGCCTAGACAGCGAGTCTACCTGGGGCCGAGCGTGCCTTCCAGTCCTGCCAGCTAGGAGAGTATGCGCAGCAGAATCACCACTCATGGTATTCCCTTAACCCCCCCCCCCCCCAGGCGAGCCTACGGCCCTGCCAGCTAGTGAGAACCTGACAGCGGGTCTGCCCGGGGCCGAGCGCGCCTTCCAGACTTGTCAGCTAGTGGGAGCCTGAGTAGTGGGATCATCTCGGAGTCTTGCTTAGTTTCTCAATTCTTTCTTCAACCTCTCATCCTTTTCCCCAAGGTATGCCTACAACCCTGCCCAGCTAATTAGAGCCTGGATATCGAGTCTACTTGGGGTCGAGCGTGCCTTCCAGCTGAAAGTCCACCTAGTGTCAACTACCTTCACCTATGGGGGGGAATAGGTGTCTTGCAGCGTATTTGCGGAATTAAAATTGTACCTGCACAAGAAAACAAAACAACACAGCACAGAAAGGACACAAGCAATTTATAGTGGTTCCCCGATTTGGGTACGTCCACTTTCCCCCTTCGACCTATCTCCCAACCAGGGACGACTCGGTCACTTCAACAATAGGATTGAAATCCAATCCTTGCACTAACGGAAGGACCCCTTCCACACGTAGGAGTCACCACTCCCACAACACGGGTTTCACCCAACCCTTACAACTAGAGACCAATCGGTCCTTTACAAAGAAATTGAAAATAGCTTGTAAGAAATACAAACAACTTATGGAGACTAAGGTGTCCCTCTTCGTTCGACAACGTGTTCTTGAAGTCAACGAAGAGTCCACAACCCTAAATCTCTCTTGGAGTGAACCTTCCCGAAACCGGCGGCGGCTTGGAGCGGCGCTAGGTTCACGGAATAAGCGGCGGTGACGGAGAGCTGTTGCTGTGCAATCGAGATTCAAACTTCGTAGCAAAGGAAGCAAGGTCTTCCAACGGTCACACTAGGATCGGTCGTCTCGATCGATTCGGAAGAGGAAGGTTTTTCCCAATCAACGAATCAAGAGACAAGGGATCTCTGGTTAGACGCGTGAGACGCTATGCTAGCCTAAGCTTCTGTCGCCAGAGATCTGAAAGAACTTGAGATCAACAGCGGCGACAACTGTGCGACTGGCGGAGACGATCGGCGGAGCAAGATCGAGAGCTAGGGCTCGACGGCGGCTGTTCTTTTTGAATTTGCGTATGTTGTTGTTTACTGTTCACCAATACCTGTATATTTATACATTAGGTCATAAAGATGACCGTTGTGGGCCCCACCAGCAATAAGACCTAAGTCCGGTTCGAAATACCGCAGGTAACGTGGACCGGTCCAGAAAGAATCGGAAAATTGCCCAAGTCAAATTCGGCAAGAATCGTAGGTGATTCTTGACGAATCGGCAAGAATCACCAACGATTCTCGCCGAATTCTACTTAGCCGAATTCTGGCTGCGCTGATATAGAAGCCGGGGAGAAATGTCGGGAATCACACTTGATTCTCGCCGAATCGTCGAGAATGCAAAGTCATTCTCGACGAATCGGCGAGAATCACTTAGTGATTCTCGACGATTCTGCCTTAGAGAAATTTCTGGCGGTGTCGAGACTGCCGGCTCCAACCGGCGAGAATCAGCTAGTGATTTATGGCGACTCGGCGAGAATCATAAGTGATTCTCTCCGATTCGGCGAGAATCACATAGTGATTCTCGTCGATTTTTACTTAGGCGATTTCTCCTCTTTCTTTCCGTGAGCTGGTCTTTGGCCCAACCTTGCTCCTTGTCTGCTCTTGCTTTATCATAGCCCTGTACTTGAAATTAAGTACACCCCAATAGAGAGAGTACACGTAGGCCAACACACTGATCTGCTCAACGAGGGATTACGTCGCGCAGACCCGTGTATATTGACCCACTGCACCCTGACATTGGTGTGTACTTAGCGTGGAATAACTGCAAGCACAACTTAAAATATTTCATCAAATACATTGTGAATTCATCCTAGCTTGACAGGTGGCTTCCTCAAATCCAGGTAATTGTGGATACAATACCCAACAATCTCCCCTATTTGACGAAGCCAAAATCCTACTAGCTAAGATGAATACCACCATCCAGAGAATAAATAAGACATACAAAAACAAAAGCAAGCAGAACAATACTTGAGTTAAACATGAAATCATATATATATATAAATCCACAAGGCTTGTTTATATGATAATATGAGAAAATTGATATGCAATAAGAAGCGGAAAAGGTCCTAAGCCTATTTCTCCTTAGCAAGACTATCCTTAAGATTTTGAGCCAGGAATTTCTTGCTTTGCCTTTCGAAATATTCCTTAGGCTTTGGATGATATCTGGGAGGAGGGGCTTTATCTGCCACGGTGTTGTTTCTGAAAAATATGTTACGTTTAGCTTCAAATTCTTTATGCTGCTCCCATTCGTACTGACTATATACATCATTTCGATTTATTTGCCCCCTCTGCTGTAACAAAAATGTGTCCAAGATAATACTCTTTGATACAGGACTCCATTTTTCGTTCCTCACATCATCCTCCTTCAATCTGATCTTCTTTTCAGCTTGCGTTTCCCTAGATGTCCCTTCTTGAATTTTTCTCTTGTTCCTGGCTTTTGCTAGGGCTTCTTTGTCAAACATGGCCATCAGTTTTGCTTTGGAACTGTCCCTAGCAGCCCCTTGAGTATCAGCTTCACTTAAAAGAACTCCTTTTGCACTTGCTCCCTCATTAGGAACTCCTTCTGCACTTGCTCCCTCATCATTCACAGTATTATTCTCAGGAGTCTCAGGAGCAGGATTACCCTCAGGATTTTCAGGGATATCGGTGCCTAATACTTGTTTGAGCAACCACCGGCAACTGTCATAAACATATACATTAGACTGGTCGAAATTTTTGATGATGATTTGCTGAAGCCCGGCCATTTTAGCAGTATATTCTTCCTCCCCCTTTTTGGCTTCGACTGCAACGGAGTTTGCATAGGAGTGCAGGGACTCATCTATGTGCTTCAGAGAGTTTGAGAACTCAGTCAGCAGGCCTTTTTGATTTGCATTTAGAAGCACCATGTTGGCATCGAATTTCTGTATGCTATTTGCCACAACATGTGCATTACTATTAACTATTCCCAGAGTATCTGTAGTCTTTTTAAGACCTTCCATAAGAAGAGTGACAGCTTTGTCGGCTGCTGTATACTTGTCTTCGAACTTCTTCTCCATTAGATCCAGTTTGTGATTAATTTCCACAACGTTCTTGAGCATTAGATTCTCAGGCTTCTTAATTCTTTTTAACACTTTCTTTTGAGCTTGCTCAAAAGATACTTTGAGCTCATTCACTATCCCTTGGACAATGTTTACCGTGTGATTTGCTATATTTGCTTGAAGTGGAGGAACATCAGGCACGCCCTGGTTTGTCTCCTCAGCAGAAACACTGGGTGAGCTGGACACTCGAATAGATTCCACGGGAGGAATACCGGCATCCACTGTAGGATGTTCCGGAATGTTCACAGAAGGTTGCTGAGAGGGCTCCCCCTCCATTCTTGCATCCAATTTCTCAGGAGCTTGTTCCTCAGATGGAACATTAGCAGCATCCCGAGGAGTCACCACTTCCATCCTCTCATCAGCTACTTCCTCTTCCACCACTTCCTCAGTTTCCATGTTCTTAGTCTTATCGGCCATATGATTCACATCTTCCTCTTCTTCCTCTTCCTCTTCCTCATCAGTTACTTCATCTTCCACCACCTCCACCTCCTCACTCTCTTCTTGCACAGTCTCAATCGCATCTCTAGCTATCTGAGAGATGTCAGATATCATATTAGCAGAAGCGGGTAGAGGCTCCCCCTCAGTTCCTGCAATCAGTACATCAGGAACTTCACTGGGAACTGCCACAGTGTGTGCAGGAGCACTGGTGTCCTCAACTGGAGATGCATCTTGGTCTCTGTCCATGGCAACTTGCCCTATTCGACGCTCCCACCGGTCGAATATGCTGGAGTCCATCCTTTTCAAATAGTGCATGGGGCACTCCTTTGCTCATGTCAAATTTATCTCCATCCAGATGATTAAGATAGAGACTAATTAGTCTACCAAAGCTTGGGGATCGGAAAGTGTCTTTAATTTTCTCAAAGAGCATGGCTCCCCAGTTGAACCTTTTTCTGCAGACAATCGCTACCAGAAGCTTGAACATATCCCCTGAGATATGGTCGTGTGATCCAGGTTTGCAAATTAGAACCTTCCCAATGATGTCTGACAGCAGTTTCCCCTCCTCGTTCATATCTTTTCTCTTTATTGACCTTGTCCCCCTGGACAGTCCACAGAACAATAGGGTTCTTGTTCTATCATGTTCCTCTAGGTAATCTTCTTGCTCAGAACAGGATAGCTGCAGGCATTGGGTCAGCTTCCTTGCAGACATCTTAATCTTTGCCCCAGCAACCTTACTCTTGATGTATGTGTCTTCCTTTCGGAGTTTGGCTGTCGCGAAGAACTCCATGACTTCCTTGTCCAGGATTTTGCAAGGGTACTCCAGTACGAAAGTGAGTCCCGCTTCCTCAAGTATAATGATGATATTTCTGAATTCATTCGAGGCATGGGAGAACCCGATTCACACCAACTCGCATCCGGTGACCAGGCCGGCAGTAGTTCTTGGAGCCATTTCAACACCGGCTCACGAAGGGGGAGGAATTTCCACGTCTAAGTAAAACCACGAGAGTGAATACCAAAGCTATATTAAGCTTAAATCACTTATACTGGACAAGATAAGGTTACCTAATGCGGAGAGGAAGAGAGAGTTCCGGCAGCGTCACCAGAGAGACGACGGACCACCCGAAGAAACTAGCGACAGTGATCCGCGGCGAAGCTTGGACGACCACCCTAGTTACGAGAGGGAAGGCTTACGGGATTCGGAGTTAGGTCAACACCGGCTCACGAAGATGGAAATCGCCGGGAGGAGAGGATCGGTGGGATTCCTGCGGGGAGGTCTCGGCGAATATCGGAAGTCGAAGAGTCGGCGGGAATGGAATAGCGGAAGAGTTGTTGGGTCTCGGTGAATTTGGTTTGCCGGGTATATGTATATGTAAACCGGGTTTATCTATGTATAACTTCAGTTCGACGGGAATCGCCGGGATTCCTAATTTACGTCTTTGTCAAGGGTTGGAAAGGATTCAAAAAGATTGTTTCTTAATCCAAGTATGTTTCAACATACCACACGGCTTAGGAGGCACATCAACTTTGGTTTGCCTAACCCACTAACATGGGCTAGCAAATTTCATAAGTTATTTGTAGATCGATAAACGCAAAATTCTTAATGTCAGTTGTCATTCTCAGTGACTCCCAATAACGTATCTTCTTTAGTTTTTAGCTTGTGATTTATGCCCATTGAAGTTCATTCTCGAATCTACCAGTGAATTTACTGGTACATCTTTAATAATGTATCTAAGGGTTATTTTTACAGTTTTAACTTTTCCTTAGGTGAACACACATATATGTGTATATATATAAATATATATATATATGTAAATGTCGACACAGTATGACTCAAGCATTGAAGCTGATCAATGATACCTGGGATTGTAAGATTTATCATTTAATCCCTCTGATTAGAGCATACCATGTGTTCAATTTGAGTATCCCATTGTAGATAGTACTTCTTTTGTTCCAGATACTTGTTCCAATCCATTCTTGGAACATCTTCTGTCTAGCTCCCATCATGTTTACGGGAGCCTAGACTGCCCTACACCAAAGAATGTTACCTTACCTTAGGAGCCCAATATATATTGGGTCCTAGGTTCTTGTTAGCATAAAAACACGAGTGCCTTCCCTCAGAAATCCTGTCAGGAAGACTACCTCTACCCAGAGGAGGTGGAAATGCCCTTGCCCTTGACACAGAGGGGTTATGCCAACAATCTATGGCAAAGTGACCCACCTTGCCACAGCACCAACATGTGTGAATGTTGTATCTCCGTTTCTGACCTGACCCGGTGACTGAGGTAGTCAAGGACCTAGATCTAAACGGGATAAAGCCGGATCTGCTCTCAAAATTGCCTCTTCCATCGTGACACTTGGAAGGGTGGAAGGAAGGCATGTAGTGAGCGTCATGAGGTGATGGAGACGACGGCCCTCAACAGGTTGAAGACGAGGACGGTGCGCTACGGAAGATATTTCTCCGTCTCCAAGTAGTGACGTGCGACGCCGTGAAGACTATGTGGCGCGTCGCCCAAATATCCGCCTGCGACGCAAGCCTATATTTAAATAATTAATAATAATTATTACTAAAATTATTATTAATTATTTATGCATTTTGGTTCTATTTTATTTATGCATTTTATTTAATTTTCATAATATGTGGCATGGTTATGTTTTGAACCATGATTATTTGTATTTTAATTTTGCGCTGCATGTACCCTTTTTCTCTTGTTGTTTGATGTAAGCCTATATATAGGCATGGATATTTTCATTTGGAGGTATTGATTGATGAAATAAAATTGAAACCCAAATTGTCTCCCTCTTGAGATCTCTCTCCTTTCTCTCCTTGGCCGAACTTCTCCTTCCCCATCCTCCCTCTTGGCCGCCGGCGTCTTCCCATCTCCTCCTCCCTATCCTTTTCCCCTCCTCCTCTCCTTGTTAAGGAAAACTGCCCCATATTTCCTCCTCTAAAAATCCGGCCACCTACATCATCTCCTACAACTCACCTTGTGGATCTCCAACCCGACGTGAAGCTATATTGGCGAGCGAGATTCTCTTCTCCTTCCAGCGCGACTCCGGCGGAGCCGTTGGAGAACGATCCAAGTCGAGATTAATCGGAATCACCCATTCCGATTGGGTAACGAAATACTTCCACTCTTGTGAGATTCTTTCTTTATAAATATTCAAGTGGTGGTTTTTATCCGTAGCGTTAACTATTGAAATATTCGGATTTCATCGTGGTTGATTTTATCTTGATTTGTTATTCTCTTTATTGTTATTTTTCATTCAAGAGGTTTGGCGAACCTTCGCAATCTTTTCGTTGGGAGAGATCTACCCATTCCGAATCGAAGTTTTTCGGTAAATCTCTTTTGGTACAACGCCGCTCGGTCGGACCCAATATTGGTCCTTTTAGCTCGATTGAACATTGGCCCTATAGCCCTTGTTGGATCCAAACCGGTTTGGCTACCCATATGCTAGCATAATATTGATAGATTTAATTGCGTGGTGTCGCGTAGAGCGGTTATGCGAGTGTAGGGATTGGATCGAAGAGTGGCGTGGCATTAAAACGTAGTCCTACTCGGTGTGAAACGTGCAAGCCTACATCAATTTGGTATCAGAGGGAGGTTATTGTCGATTTCCTAATCGGCACCAACCTTCTATTTTTAGGTAGGCTAAAGAAAATATAAATTTCAAAATTTTAATTTCAAATTTCAGATTTCAAATTTCAAATTTCAAATTTCGAATTTCAAAATTCAAATTTCAAAATTTCAAAATTCAAATTTTAAATTTCAAATTTAAGATTTCAAATTTTGAATTTCAAATTTCAAAATTTCAAATTTCAAATTTCAAATTTTCAAATTTCAAATTTCAAATTTCAAATTTCAAGATTTCAAATTTCAAATTTCAAATTTCAAATTTCAAAATTTAAAATTTCAAAATTCAAAATTTCAAATTTCCAATTTCAAATTCTAAATTTCAAATTTTTCTGAAAATCTAAAAAAATAAAATTCTGGAAATTCTCTATCTTATTTTTAATAAAAAATCCAAAAAAATTTATTTTTCATTAAGTCATTATTTTTATTAAGTTATTTTAAAATTTAATAGTTGGTCTGCCAATAGCGGCCTATATTTTTATTTTTTCAGCAAAATTCAAAAATAAAAAAATTTTAATAATCTTCATATTTTTTTTAGCAAGAAAATCTATTTTCTATAAGTTTTACCCTAGTGGATAAGCGGGAACAATTCCGACAATCCTAATTTATTTGGGTCAGTTTACTTTTCTTTGCATGAACACAAGTATCAGTTCGAGTTTTCTTTCCGGTTCTTACGATTATGGCCTATGACGTTCACGTTTCCCATTTAGACTATTGGTATGATAAATCCATGGTTAAGCCTCCCCCTAGGCAACGCCACATTAATCTTACCTATGACGGTTTAGGGTATCCTAAAAATTTTAGGGATTGGCTTAAGGAGATAGAACTTCATTTTAACTGTCGCGAATGGGATGACCTCCAAAAGGTTCACTTCGCCCGAGAGCGGTTAATTGGTCGAGCCCAGTCATTTTGGATAAACGAAGAGCGTCGTGTTGGCAATTATAAACACACATGGTGGGCGATGCGTAGCCTCCTCTCGAATCAATTTGATCCCGCCAATCTCCGTACTACTAACGCCAAACCTTTGAGTGAGTATCGTTATGGCGCTAGTTCCATACCAACCTTTAGGAATGACTATAATCCTCAAGCTAGATACTTGCCCCGCAAAGATCTGATTATCTCAAGCATGAGTACACCTACCTATGAGAGGAAAGAGAAACTTAGGACCTTTATCCCTAGGTCGTTAGACGAAAGTGCTAGGAATTGCATGAGCCCACGGGGTGAGAGTGTTCCTATTAGCATGATTGAGTCTGAGGCTGTGGTTACGAGTGTGCCCGTCACTAAGGACAAGGCTAATATCACTAACGATGGTAGCGACATTGAGGAGACTGGTTACCCTAGTGACCTGGATGACGACTTCTTTCCCGAAGAGTCATCTCCATTTCCCTCCGACGATATGTCTGTGTTGTCTACCTTGATCGACATGGAATTCTCTATTGAGCCTAAGTCAGGTGATAAACTGGATGAGTCGGAAGATTTATATTTCGATGAGAGCTTACCTAGTCGTGATTCAGGTGACGATTTGTTAGGACTTGAGCTTGATATTTCAAGCCCGAGACATATTGAAGTGCCCGTCCCTGAGATTTTTACTGCTACTGATGTCCTGACCGATGCGTTGGAAGATTGTATTAGTGAGGGAGTTATAACTCTGGAAGACGTTATTGAAATGGAGCCGGATGAGCATCCCCTGATGCTAATTCCGTTGCCTGAATTTGAATGTGATCTTAACTCTCTCCCGATCATTGTATTACCGAATTTTTCTCCTGACCCGTTGACTCGACGAGCAGACTATTTAAGACACGAGTATGGTACGTTTGATTATAGTAGTCTTATGGTACGCCCTGAGTTCACTCTGCTGGTACCACCAGAGGTGGTCCCCTTAGTGCCGCCTGATCTCGTAGTATTGGTGTCGATCTATGACCCGATCACTGAGTCTGAATCACATGATATACATAATGAATTGGAAGACATGTCGGATGAGTTTTCCGTAAGGGTGAATCCACTGTTTGAATTTTCTTATGATTTTAATGGCTTGCAGTCGGACGATATTTCTTGGACATCAAATCCGAGTTTTGAGGTTTCGAATTGGACTTCTAGTGATACCTTGGCTATGGTGCCTTTTGATGTGATGTCCCCACAACACACTTATTTGCCAAGCCTGAACGCGCGAATTTACCCCCCACCATTTGATGACCCTTTTTTCCACTCGTTAGTGACCACGGTTAGGCCACATGAGTTGTATCACTCACACCTATTGCCACACCCGGGAGCGTTCAGCTCTACTAGTATTTATGATGAGCGGTTTTCCTTGGCATATCTTCATGCCAAGCATGATTATATTAATTATAAAAGTAGAACTGCGATGTTCACGCCTATGAAAATCATCTTTGATTTTAAGGCTCCCATCCCTCCGGACTTAAATCCTTTATTCTCTGAATTTGGGGTAAGTAACATAGCGCATGGGTTCACACCACACGGTAGCAAGTTATCTAGGCACATTTTAATTGAATTAATCGCTCTGGTGGCGTCTCATTACTTACCCTCTAGTTTGTCGGCGAAAATCACTCCAGATTATGCTCGTTATGATCCCCTCTTATATAAGCACACTAGTAAAGCGCTAGCCATTCCAATTATTTCGTATCATATTCATGCTAGCTTACATAAAAGAGTTTCTCACTATAAGAGTGACGATTTAGTTTTGGTGTGTCTCGTCCCTGAACGGATGCCTTTGGGCACTTTAGAAAGTTGGCGAGTTGGTAAGCTGAACCCCCTTTGGTTATTAATGACATTAGGAGAATACACATTTCATTTGAAATTATCCACTGATTGGGGTTTTCCCCTTATTTTTGATGTTTCAAATTTAACGCTATATGATTCTCCGCCACTTGAATTTTTTGCCTGTCCGTGTGGGTCCACTATGTTCTCTTTGGGTATGGGTTGTGAGATTGTACTTGGATTGTTTTCTTCATCGGTCTTCTCTGGAGGTACGTTGGTTGTGGATGCTGAACTTTGTTTTCCTTTATTGACTAGTGCTCTTCCAAGGTTCCGTAGGAACATATTTATGCTTGACAGGATACTCCATGTTGTTGTGCTCTCCTCTCCAAGTGGTGCTGTCTGACGCCCCGAGGTTCTATTGGATGATGCTTTCCCGCTCCGGTACTTTCAGGCAAACTCATCGGTGATGAGTATTTTCAAGCGGGGGAGGATTGATGGAGATGACGGGCCTCAACAGGTTGAAGACGAGGACGGTGCGCTTACAGAAGATATTTCTCCGTCTCCAAGTAGTGACGTGCGACGCCGTGAAGACTATGTGGCGCATCGCCCAAATATCCGCCTGCGATGCAAGCCTATATTTAAATAATTAATAATAATTATTACTAAAATTATTATTAATTATTTATGCATTTTGGTTCTATTTTATTTATGCATTTTATTTAATTTTCATAATATGTGGCATGGTTATGTTTTGAACCATGATTATTTGTATTTTAATTTTGCGCTGCATGTACCCTTTTTCTCTTGTTGTTTGATGTAAGCCTATATATATGCATGGATATTTTCATTTGGAGGTATTGATTGATGAAATAAAATTGAAACCCAAATTGTCTCCATCTTGAGATCTCTCTCCTTTCTCTCCTTGGCCGAACTTCTCCTTCCCCATCCTCCCTCTTGGCCGCCGGCGTCTTCCCATCTCCTCCTCCCTATCCTTTTCCCCTCCTCCTCTCCTTGTTAAGGAAAACTTCCCCATATTCTCTCCTCTAAAAATCCGGCCACCTACATCATCTCCTACAACTCACCTTGTGAAGCTATAGTGGCGAGCGAGATTCTCTTCTCCTTCCAGCGCGACTCCGGCGGAGCCGTTGGAGAACGATCCAAGTCGAGATTAATCGGAATCACCCATTCCGATTGGGTAACGAAATACTTCCACTCTTGTGAGATTCTTTCTTTATAAATATTCAAGTGGTGGTTTTTATCCGTAGCATTAACTATTGAAATATTCGGATTTCATCGTGGTTGATTTTATCTTGATTTGTTATTCTCTTTATTGTTATTTTTCATTCAAGAGGTTTGGCGAACCTTCGCAATCTTTTCGTTGGGAGAGATCTACCCATTCCGAATCGAAGTTTTTCGGTAGATCTCTTTTGGTACAACGCCGCTCGGTCGGACCCAATATTGGTCCTTTTAGCTCGATCGAACATTGGCCCTATAGCCCTTGTTGGATCCAAACCGGTTTGGCTACCCATATGCTAGCATAATATTGATAGATTTAATTGCGTGGTGTCGCGTAGAGCGGTTATGCGAGTGTAGGGATTGGATCGAAGAGTGGCGTGGCATTAAAACGTAGTCCTACTCAGTGTGAAACGTGCAAGCCTACATCATGAGGCCTGGGAGATGGTGCCTTCCTTTCAGTCAGCACCCTTTCAGAGGCCCCATGAGCACTAACTGCATGACTTCTAACCCCCCCTTTTTTGTTTCCTAGGGTGGTGAGAGGCGCAGTGAGAGCTGATATCAGCAGATTCATGCAGAGTTGGGGCTGTGGCCGAGAATACAAAGGGTTCAGAATGAGCCTTAGGCATTCTCTCAAGGGTGGCCATGACAGCCCTTACATTATGGGTGTTTCCACATGAGGGCAGATCACCCTTGCAGTGACCACGTTTGTTCCTGTGATCATACCTGTAGGCATGATGAGTACCCTTCCTTTCTGGAGTGGGGGGTCTAAATACCGTTTCCCCATTTCTCCATGAATTGATAATTCGGGAGATCCACCCATTTTCTACCTTTCTTTTGAGAGCATCAACCTTGGAAAAGTTGGATACTATCCTCTTCTCATTCTCTAGACTACTCTCTAGATCTGAGATTTTAGAGTCCTTAACCTTATTTGATGCCAATTGGAGAACCAATAAGATTTTCAGCCGAGCAATCTCTTGAGCTTGCTCCTCAACAATCAGGTTGCTTTTCTGAAGGACACTCTTCAGGGCATCAGGATTTTCTGGAGGGCAATCATCCAAAATATTCCTGTCTTCAGGAACATGAGGAAGAGAGGGGCAAGGTGAAGAAGTTACCTGGTCCTGACTTAGCTGATCAGGAATAGTGTTAGGACTGACAGGGGCAGCTGAGTCATCTTCAGCTGTGCAGTCTTCATCAACTTCCTCCTCAGTCTCTGATAAGGACACAGGAGCCCTGATACTGAGAAATTGTTCATCACTTTCTTCTTCAGAAATGCTGACCCCCATATATGCCTCATCCTCTTGCTGACGACTTATCCCTGTTCTGTCTGATCCCTCCATGAGGTCTGATATAGTTTGCCGCAAGGACTTGGCCGTCTTACACTTTTCAAGTCTTGACCGGGAAGGTCCAGTCCAGACATCCAGGATGATTTTACGAATCATTTTATCCAAGTTGAAAAGAGAGAATTCAATCTCAGACATTTCAGTAGTCTCCTTGGGGATCTGCATATCCTTTCATGAGCAGGAGGCCTTCATGGGAATGAATGGACCCTCTTCCAAGATGATTGATGCGCGAGGGTCGATGGCCTCCAAATAAAAGGATACCCTCATCTTCCAGATGGGATAATAGTCCTTTGTGCACACGGGGAGTCTTAGCGGAGAGATCCCATAATCCAGCTCCATGCTTGTGACACTGGTGGCAGGATTCTACTCAGGGTGTGAACCTTTGTATTGATTAACCTCGCTCTGATACCACTTGAAAGTCCACCTAGTGTCAACTACC
The DNA here is from genome assembly GCA_039513925.1 of Platanthera zijinensis. Lineage (NCBI taxonomy): Eukaryota > Viridiplantae > Streptophyta > Magnoliopsida > Asparagales > Orchidaceae > Platanthera > Platanthera zijinensis. The sequence goes on from CM077079.1 coordinate 79,662,181, forward strand.
TTCACCTATGGGGGGGGAATAGGTGTCTTGCAGCGTATTTGCGGAATTAAAATTGTACCTGCACAAGAAAACAAAACAACATAGCACAGAAAGGACACAAGCAATTTATAGTGGTTTCCCGATTTGGGTACGTCCACTTTTCCCCTTCGACCTATCTCCCAACCAAGGACGACTCGGTCACTTCACCAACAGGATTGAAATCCAATCCTTGCACTAACGGAAGGACCCCTTCCACACGTAGGAGTCACCACTCCCACAACACGGGTTGCACCCAACCCTTACAACTAGAGACCAATCGGTCCTTTACAAAGAAATTGAAAATAGCTTGTAATAAATACAAACAACTTATGGAGACTAAGGTGTCCCTCTTCGTTCGACGACGTGTTCTTGAAGTCAACGAAGAGTCCACAACCCTAAATCTCTCTTGGAGTGAACCTTCCCGAAACTGGCGGCGGCTTGGAGCGGCGGCTTGGAGCGGCGGCTAGGTTCACGGAATAAGCGGCGGCGACGGAGAGCTGCTGCTGTGCAATCAAGATTCAAACTTCGTAGCAAAGGAAGCAAGGTCTTCCAACGATCACACTAGGATCGGTCGTCTCGATCGATTCGGAAGAGGAAGGTTTTTCCAGATCAACGAATCAAGAGACAAGGGATCTCTGGTTAGACGCATGAGACGCTATGCTAGCCTAAGCTTCTATCGTTGGAGATCTGGAAGAACTTGAGATCAACAGCGGCGACAACTGTGCGACCTGCGGAGACGATCGGCGGAGCAAGATCGAGAGCTAGGGCTCGACGGCGGCTGTTCTTTTTGAATTCGCGTATGTTGTTATTTACTGTTCACCAATACATGTATATTTATACATTAGGTCATAAAGATGACCGTTGTGGGCCCCACCAGCAATAAGACCTAAGTCCGGTTCGAAATACCGCAAGTAACGTGGACCGGTCCAGAAAGAATCGAAAAATTGCCCAAGTCAAATTCGGCGAGAATCGTAGGTGATTCTCGACGAATCGGCGAGAATCACCAACGATTCTCGCCGAATTCTACTTAGCCGAATTCTGGCTGCGCTGATATAGAAGCCGGGGAGAAACGTCGGTAATCACACTTGATTCTCGCTGAATCGTCGAGAATGCAAAGTCATTCTCGACGAATCGGCGAGAATCACTTAGTGATTCTCGACGATTCTGCCTTAGAGAAATTCCTGGCAGTGTCGAGACTGCCGGCTCCAACCGGCGAGAATCAGCTAGTGATTCTTGGCGACTCGGCGAGAATCATAAGTGATTCTCGCCGATTCGGCAAGAATCACATAGTGATTCTCGTCGATTTTTACTTAGGCGATTTCTCCTCTTTCTTTCCGTGAGCTGGTCTTTGGCCCAACCTTGCTCCTTGTCTGCTCTTGCTTTATCATAGCCCTGTACTTGAAATTAAGTACACCCCAATAGAGAGAGTACATGTAGGCCAACACACTGATCTGCTCAACGAGGGATTACGTCGCGCAGACCCGTGTATATTGACCCACTGCACCCTGACATTGGTGTGTACTTAGCGTGGAATAACTGCAAGCACAACTTAAAATATTTCATCAAATACATTGTGAATTCATCCTAGCTTGACAGGTGGCTTCCTCAAATCCAGGTAATTGTGGATACAATACCCAACACCAGCCCTGCCAGCTAGGAGAGTCTGTGCAGAGAAATCACCACTCGAGGTATTCCCTTACCCCCCAGGCGAGCCTATGGCCTTGCCAGCTAGTGAGAGCCTGGTAGCGGGTCTGCCTGGGGCCGAGCGCGCCTTCCAGACCTACGAGCTAGTGGGAGCTTGAGTAGCGCGATCATCTCGAGGTCTTGCTTAGTTTCTCAATTCTTTATTCAACCTCTCATCCTTTCCCCCTAGGTGTGCATACTGCCCCGCCTAGCTAATGAGAGCCTGGACAGCGAGTCTACCTGGGGTCGAGCGTACCTTCCAGCCCTGCCAGCTAGGAGAGTCTGCGTAGCGGAATCACCACTCGAGGTATTCCCTTACCCCCCTAGGCAAGCTTACGGCCTTGCTAGCTAGTCAGAGCCTGGCAGCGGGTCTGCCCGGGGCTGAGCGCGCCTTCCAGACCTGCCAGCTAGTGGGAGCCTGAGCAGCGGGATCATCTCGGGGTCTTGCTAACTGTCAACCTCTTTTTTCAACTCTCAAAAGAAACTGATCATGAAATAACTCAAAGAAACTGACCATGAAATAACTCAAAGAATTTATTACAAATAAGATTTACAACCTTGTCTCCCACTAAGGGTAGAAGCGCTTCAGGTCGTCGCCACTCCATGCATGGCTCATGGATACCCCTTCCACATTCTGGAGGTGGTATCCCCCCAACCCCAGGACTTTTTCAACAATGTAAGGCCCCTCCCAATTGGGGTTAAGTTTACCCACGGGAGCCGATCTTCCGGCCACATCAACTTTCTTTAGGACTAGATCTTCTTCGGCGAATTGTTTGATCCTTACATGCTTGTAGAAGTACTTTGCCATCCGTCGCTTGACCTCCTCTTGCTTGACGGCGGCAACATCGCGAAGTTCCTCCACCATGTCCAATGAGAGTCGTAGCTACTCCTCATTTCCTTCCCTCCATGGCTCATCTCCTTTGTTGTCCGCCGCAACTCGAGGGGAGTGAACCTCAAACTTCACATGCATGACCGCCTCACAACCATGCGAGAGCTTGAAGGGGGTCTCTCTAGTGGCCATGTTTGGGGTTGTCCGCAAGGCCCACAACACCGAGGGGAGTTGCTCCACCCAACTCCCCCTCAAATTTTCCACCTTCTTCTTGAGCGGGTTCATTATGATTTTGTTTGCCGCCTCCACCTGGTCGTTGCTCCTGGTGTGGTGGATGGAAGCAAACCTTAGGTCTACCCCTAGTTGGGTACAGAAGCTAATGAACTCTTCGCTTGTGAATTATGGCCCGTTGTCTGTGACAATGGCCTGAGGCAACCCGTGCTTGCAGATGATCTCTCCCCAAACGAAGTTCCTGATGACCTGGGAGGTTACCTTGGCCAACGCCTTGACTTCCATCCACTTCGAGAAGTAATCAATCATGACTAGGATTAACCTCCTCTGTCCGCTTGCTGGAGGGGAAGGTCTAATTAAGTCCATCCCCCAGATGGTGAAAGGCCACGGTGTCGTGATGCTTCAGAGCCTTTGAGCAAGCAAGAGCTGAAGGGGCGTAGAGTTGGCAATTTTGGCACCTCCTCACAAACTATGTTGTATCCTTCCTCAGGGTGGGCCAGAAGTATCCCTACCTGACCACCCTTGCCTCCAACGTTCTTCCACCTGAATAGCTACCACATTCCCCGGAGCGCACCTCCTCCAAAATCCTTGGTATCTCTTCCTCCACCACACATCGCACAAGAAAGCCCGATAGCATCTTCTGATGTAAGCTCCCTTCATGCATAAGATAGTGAGCCTCTTTATGCTGAAAGCCCTTTGCCTCCTTGACCACTTCAGGTAGGTTGCCCGTGGTGAGGAAAGCCACGATGGGATCCACCCACGAGGGTCGCCGATCCACCTCCATAAACTCCCATTCCTCGATTGCTGGATGAAATTACTCGATTAAGGTTCCCCCTCGGGGTCCAAACTTGGCCAATCGGTCAGCCGCTTCATTCTCCTCCCTGGGGACGTGCTGTATTGAGAACGCTCGAAACCCCCCCAATAATTACTCTCACCTTGGATAAGTACTTCTGGAGGGTGGTTTCCTGGGCTTCATATTCCCCCCTGACCTGTGACGCCACTACTAGTGAATCCGTGACCACCTCTACGTCGTGAACCCTGAGCTCCTTGGCCAACCTTAACCCGGCGATGACAGCCTCATACTCCGCTTGATTGTTGGTGACTGGGAAGTGCAGTGCCACCGCTTGCTTTATGGCGACCCCGTGAGGGCTCACCAACACCACACCTCCCCTAAGGGAATGTTTCCCTGAGGCTCTATCAACGTACATATTCCACGCTTACCTTGGCAGTGCTTCCTCCCCTTCTAGCTCTATGACGTAGTCGGCCAAGAAGTTAGCCACCGCCTGTGCCTTGATGGAGAGCCTTGGCACGAAGGAGACGTCGAATTCGCTGAGTTCAATGGACCACTTGGCCAACCGCCCTGAAGGCTCCACCCCTTCAAAGATCTTGTGTAAGGGATGGTCCGTCACCACCTTGATTTAATGAGCTTGGAAATATGGTTTGAGCTTTCTGGCTGAGATGACTAGAGAGAAAACCAACTTCTCCAGGATGGGGTTGCGAAGTTCCTCCTTCTTAAAGATCCTACTAACTTAATAGATTAGAAGCTGCTTCTTCCCTTCTTCCCGCACCAAAATAGAACTCACCGCTTCTGCCCCTACCCCAAGATACAAGGTTAGGTCCTCCCCCTCCTTCGGGCTCTGAAGGAGCGGTGTTTGGGACAGTTAAGCCTTCAATACTCGGAAAGCCTCCTCACATTCCTCCATCCACTCAAACTGTTTGCTCCCCCGAAGTGTTGAATAAGGGAGAGCACTTATCCCCGACTCGGGAGAGAAAATGGCTCAACCCGACCAGCTTACCTGTCAAGCGTTGAACCTCCTTGGCATTGCAAGGCGACTCCAACTCCACGATGACCTTTACCTTATCCGGGTTTGGCTCAACCCCCGCCGGGGTTAGGAGGTGCCCAAGGAATTTGCCTCAGCTTGCCCCGAAGACACACTTCTGGGGGTTTAGCCTCATCTTGAACTTTCGTAGGGTCATGAACATCTCCTCTAAGTCAAGTAGGTGCAAGTATACCCCCTGCTCTTTACCATAAGATCGTCGACATAGACCTCTAGGTTCCACCCCCTTTGGTCTTGGAAGACCCAATCCATCATACACTGGTAGGTTGCCCCTGCATTACTAAGCTTAAAGGGCATCATTTTATAGCTGTAGCATCCATCTCTTGTGATGAAGGAGACATCCTTGACGTCGGGGGGATGCATACGGATCTGGTGATAACCTGAAAAAGCATCAAATAAACTCATAATAGAAAAACCGACGGATGAATCAACCAACGCATCGATCCGAGGCAGGGGGTAGCAATCCTTAAGACATGATTTATTCAATAAATAAAAGTCTACACTCATGCGCCACCTCCCATCACTCTTTTTTACCATTACCATATTGGAGACCCAGCTTGGGTACTGGATCTACGAAATGAAACCGTCATCGAGAAGCTTCCTCACCTCCTTGCGGATGGGATCCTCCAGCTTGGTGGTGATGGTCCTCATCTTCTAGCGAATGGGGCGCGTCTTGGGGTCCTGGTTCAGACGGTGGCAGGACACAACATCGTCAATGCCCGGTAAGTCCGCCGCGCTCTAGGCAAAGATGTCAACAATATTTTGGATGCACTCCCGCATCCTTACCTGGTCTTCTGGGCCTAAGCCCCCGCTGACCCCCACCTTCTCTACCTTCCCTGACCTACTAACGACCTCCATCTCATCGACTTCCTCCGCTAGTTCTAGCCGAGACTGCTCCATGCTGGCCCTTTCCTCCTCTTCCCCCAACTCCCCACCTTCTAGCCTCTCCACCTTCATTGCTTCCGACAAGCCTTTCCCATGCAACTCTACTTCTTCACCTCTCGAGGTCTCACCCTCAATTTCTCCCTCTACCCCCAGCTCCTTCGCAGCGTGCTCTCCAGCCTCTCCTCAGCTCATCACTCTTTTCCTTGTAGCTTCCTCTTCAGCCTCACTTAGGCTCTCTACTCCTCCCCCAGCTTCCTCTCCAGCCTCACCTAGGCTCTCTACTCCTTCTCCCACAACTTCCTCCTCCCTTGCCATCTCCCTCTCCAGCTCTTCCGCTTCCGCCATCTAGGATATGGTATTGACAGCAGTCACGTAGCACTGCCTTGCCACCTTCAGATCTCCCCTGATCCTGACCTGCACTCCTCCGCTGCTAAACTTTAGGCACTAATGAAACGAGGAGGGGACGCAACGAAAGGCGCTGATAAGGGGCTGCCCGAAGATTGTGTTATAGCTACTCGGAGTGTCAGCTATGAAGAACTGACAGTTCCTCGATACCCCCCCCCCCAACGTCACATGCAACCCTACTCCACCTTCAACTTCCTTCCGCTCCCCCGAGAACCCAAACAACGGTCCATCCGAGGCTAAAACCCTCCGAGCTTTCACCTTCATCTTGTCAAAGGCTTTCTTGAAGATCACGTTCACGGAGCTCCCGTTGTCCACTAAGATCTGGGAGACCGTGAAGTTTTCCATCACCGTCTGGATTACCAAGGAATCGCAGAACGGGTCTTCATAGTCTGGCATATCCTTTGATGAGAATGTGATCCTCTCCTCCTCCTATGGGGAGGGGGGTCTGGGAGGTCGAGGCGACACTCCTTCGGTACATGGTATGGAAGCTCCCTTTGCGGGTAGTTTAGATCCCCACACCCATAGCTTGCCGAGAGGGCTCCTCCCGCTGCCTCGGCTCGCTGGCCCTGTCGGTGCTAGACTGTCCGGGGAACAGCTCCCGCCCGGTGAGATCCCTCTCGGCGCATTCCGCCGGAACCTCCTTCCTAGGACGCTGCCCGGGGGCGTTCTCGCCCAAATACGGAACGTCAGCCACTAGGGCTTGAGGTGTGGCCCACTCGCTCCTTACCGAGAAGGCCAGGTGGATGGTTTGGAGGACTTCTTGCCTGAAGTCTTCTAGCATCCCTAACATCACCCCACCTCCCGGAGAGGGGGAACCTCCTGAACCAGATACTTCTCCTTCATCCCCAGCTATGAGTCTCAGCTTGAATTTTTCTGTACCAGCTACAATCCACGCTCATCGCACCAAAAATGTTGAAGCCAAAAATGGCCTCAATGAGAGTTCAGACCTTAGGGGTGTAGCTAACACCTACTTCTCCCAAACCTTGACCTCTGACTAGCAATGAAGAACCTAGAACTGACCCTTAGCCTCATCTGGGAGGTCCCTCTACTAACCCGGAAGATCTCTGAGCGCTTCCCCTCCAAAGTCAATAGCTGGGCTAGGAGAACCTCAGAAAGTACACTAGAAAATTGTAGAAATGATGATTGCTTGCTTTCTGAAGAACTCCATGGGTCTATTTATAAGTTTTCAAAGTCTGGTCTGCCAAAAGCGTACTTTTGCTGCCCTAAAATTACTATCAAGCCCCTGGGTTGATCTGCCAATAGCCAAACTCAACTGTTCTGAAGAGTTAAATGCAGACTAAGAAATATTTAGGTAATTTCAGGTCTGGGTCCCATATCTGGGTCTCACCTGGGTTCCACCTGATAGAAGCTCTTCCTGCTGAGCTCTATGGGAACCCTGCTTGCTCTGAACGTAAGCCTTCCTGCCTACCCCAAGCGGGAACAAAAAATAAAAGAGGCGTTGAGCTTCCGTCAAAGAGAGGCGTGAGCCCTTTCTCCTGCCCAGGGCGAGGGCCTTCCCGCCGGCCTAGGGCAGAAGCCTTTTCGCTTGCCCGACGAACCATTGTTCTCAGCTCGACGATCTGAGCTCGACAAACCAGCGTTCTGAGCTCGACGTTCTGAGCTCGACGAGCTGACGCTACCTAACCCCTGGGCGAGAGCCTTCCCGTCTGCTCCCGGAGAGAGCCCTCCCGCCCAGTCCTCTTGCTTGACCTGATAGGCTTAATGCTGGCCCACGGCTAGCCTAATCCGGGTCCTTGGGAGATCTTGGTCCTACCTAGCAAATATGGGGTTGTAAAAGTGCCACGTAGCATGAGACATGTGTTGGATTGGCTGTTAAACGGCTGATAAGCGGTGGTTGACCTGGGTCAAAGTGGTCAAAGCGGTTAAGTCGATGTCGCCGAGTATCGATAGTTGATGTCACCAGGCGATAGCGCCAAAGTTGACCAGTCAACCCAAATCTTGGCCTTTGCTTCGTTTTGATGGATTAATCGTGTGGCTGAGGTTAATCCGAGGTTTGATGGATTAATCGTGTGGCTGAGGTTAATCCGAGGTTTGATATGCAGAGGTGTGTGGAATGAGAAGTTATTCTATTCTTTTCTTCCTCTTTCTCTTCATTCCATTTTACTCCTTGGAGAAAAAAATCTAAAAAAGAAGAAGGGCTGGAGCTGAAGCTTGTATAGCTTGATAAAGGAGATTTTGTGGTCGAAAGCAGGATCTGAGGCTAGATCCGCGAAGAGGAAAGTGAGGCGTTCATTTCCATCCGTATAGAACAGCTTTGCCATGGCTCCAAAGAGAACTACAAGGGTAACGACCTCCTGCTTGGACAAGTGAAGTCCTAATTTTGCATGTGCATGGAATCCTCCACCAAAAGATGGAATTGTTAAGAGATTTTTGTTGGGTTGATACTCATTATCCCCAATTACAGTTGCATATAGATACGGAAATGTGTAGTACAGAATAGGCATATTGTGTGAAGCCCATCCGGACAGGTTAGTCTGGATTGGTGATGCTTTATTTCACGAACCAGAGAAGACTCCGCTTATAAATAAGTATTTTACGGAGTTTGTGGGTTATGCCTGTGAAGTGGAGTAGCATGAAGTACTGGAGTTGAGCTCCAGGAAAATACCCAGGTAAAATAAAAGTTTTGGAGAAACTGTTGATATCGCTGGGCGACAGTGGGTGTCGCTAACGGCGATAGCTCCCAAAGAGCTATTTGTGGTGTGAAAGACTAGTTTTCTGGCACTGTAGGTTGCTGCAGGGTTTTCTGGATCATTGGTCCAGTTATGATTGAGGTTGGGGACAAAAGTTGAATTCTGTCGCTAACGCCTGACGATAGTGGGTGTCACTAGCGATAGCTCCCAGATAACCTATTGTGAAGCCAGTCTCTCGGAGACAGTGTGGCTAATGTGAGCTATGAGCTCTGGAAGGCCAGTGAGCTGAACGAACAAGGGGAAGCCGGCCGGCGTCACTCTAGACATTGAATTGACGATTTGAGCAACGGGTAAGGGCTGAACTGTATCCGTGTTATGGTTGTATAACTTGAGTGCCTAGGTTATTGGCCTTCGTTAGGATCATATAATGAGAGTCTTGGGTTGTATTCCATCAAGACTAAAGTCTCTGGTCGTGGGCCGTGGAGCATGAATGCTCAAAGTTGACCGTTGGGTTTGGGACCTCTGAACGGTGGTGGGATCCTAGGTAATCCGGTACACCGATAATGTGCCCTGAGTGCACGGAGCATCGGGCCGTGAGGCCGACGTTTGTGATATATTGAAATGTGTGGAAGTGGACTTTCTTGTGATATATCTGTTGTGATTGCATTGCTTATAGGGATTAAACCGCTGCCCCGGGTATGGAGTAGGGTCGTTATAATTGGTTAGCTGAATGCTGACCGTTGCCTTGTTTACCGCCCTTGTGGTGGAATGTCCCTGTGCAGGTGCTGGACCAAGCGGGAAATAGCGGGCTGAAGCCCTTGCTGCTATACTGGCCCTCGAAGGCCGAGTGGAAAAGTTTTACTGTTTTCATGTGTGGCCGGCCTGCGCGTCGATGTTTGTAATCCACACCTATGAAGTTTAACTGTAAGGCCTTAAGGACAAACACTTTTGTGTATTTCTGTATACATTCTTGTATATATATAAATGTTGTTGTTTATATATAGTGGACAATCATGTTTGATGAGTTCAATAATAACCCATAAAGCTTCCACTAGAATGCTCTGTGTTAGAATTCAAGTAACTTTTGATATTAACCTGTGACCCCGCCACCTGTTTGTGGAATATGGTATGGAGCCCCGGCCGGACCCTCTATTATATTTCATGTGACGGACGGAGGTGTTACACGATGCACATCACATGTACGTAGCAAAATAACAATCAAGAAAATCCAAAGAGAAATGAATCTTGCAATGATCGTTGATCAAGAAGTAAAAACAACTTTGAATAAAAGTATATCTTAACGGGATTGAGTCACTACTCAATCAAGATGCTCCAAGGAAATAGGACGAACACTTGCAGCTGGAGTTCTAAGCGTAGAAGTATATCCACACCTCTACGGGTATCCACATGAGCAAGGAGAACCCTTAGAATCTTGTCACACAAGATCTAGGTTGGAAGAAGGAATGCCCTCAACGTCTCCACGGATTGCTAGATCCGTTAAAGGAAAGGCGGCGGTGACGAAGACGAAGCTTAGGAAATGCTTTCTGAAGACATCAATGGATCAGACTGATCGACGACACGGAGCAACGACTGCGACTTCTAGGTTACAGAATAGTTCCGTTGGGGAAGAAGAAGTCGCCGCACTTGTTCTGGATCGGTTAGGTCAAGTGTCTAGCGATAACAATTATCTCATCTATATATATATACTCCAAGACCGAAACAGACGTTACCCGTAGACCAGGCCAAAAAGGAATTCACTGAAAAATAGACCTACGCCAGTTCGTCGAGAACAATTCATTGAGTGGAATTCGTCGAGTAAATATGACGAATCGACACGTCCACTTGACGGATTCGTCGAATAATAGATTCGTCGTAATAGATTAGTTGAGAGCAATATGTCGAGTATACTCGACGGATAGAAAGAACTCTCGAAGGATCTGTCGAGACAATCTCGACGAACACAAACTGCCACGTCGAATTCGTCGAGTATATACGGCGAATTTGTCGAGAATACTCGACGAAATGACTTACCTGTTCACTCATATCACATATGAGCACGACCAACACAGTCCTTTCCAACTTCTCCATAACTCTTAAGTGCGGCCCCATAGACTCATATTGTGTTGGTAGTGAGACTATCTATTTGATCACTTCTAGATCACAATGATAACACTAACAGAATAAGGGTTGTACATGAATCAAATTGTATATATCTATGAAGCACTATATCGTATATATGTGTAATTTGTCCATTATGAATATACAATTTTAAGAATTATGAAATTTTCAAAATTTCAATTATAAAAAGAATGTCAATGTTTTTGTATAGCTCAACATTTTTTATATATCAATTCAAATTCTATTTCCTGAATTCTATCCTTCAGGCAAAGAGTAGAATTGGTTTTTGACATAAAGCTGATTCCAGCTGATATTGATTTTTTGCCAAACTCAATTCCTGTGCGTCAAACAGACCCTTAGGAATAATTTCAAATCATTTTCATTTGATAATATATCAGACCATCTTAATCAGATTCTATATTTGAGGCGTACCTTGGACATTAATCTTCTTCCGACATTTTCATTGATATCTATCACTAATTGAATGGTCTCATACAATAATGAGCAATGCAAATATTTGTTTACTTGGGTATGCATCCATGCAAATTTTATCTACATAAAGCCACTACCCAACATATATCTTTTCTTTTGCTCATTTTAACACATTATTGCAAGAATCAAGTGTAAAACATGGAGCTTCATGAATAAGGGCAAGAAGCCTAAAACAATAGCAAAAAATACTTCGTAGCTTAAAAGGTTTCTCCTCCTGCAAGAGTAGAAGACATGAGTTTTCAAAGAAATCAATTGTTATTACTGTCTAATTCATGAACATGTTTTTTTTATCTTAAAATCGATGCTTATGTTATTCCTGTCTTAAAAGGGGAAAACACTCTTTGGTTAAACATTCTCTTTCCGATTTTGTCACTCTTTGTTAAAAAAATTCTTATTTTTAAAATTTGTATTTTCTTTTATTTTTAAAAATATACTCTCATATAGAGAAATTCTAACTACAATAAAGAATGTGTTCTCCCCATCACAAACCCCCGTGTACACCGCAAAAATGAACGACGAGCGTAGTATAACGTCGAGGGGTTTGCGAGCGGCCGAAGCGCTGTCACGCCGGGATAATGTCGTGACCGAAATAATGACACACAGAGATACTATCACGGTTGACCGTAGGGCAAAGCCCGGTGCCTGTCACTCGTACTGTTTTAATCAAGGAATTTTCAGGTACAGATATAAGAGCGCTGTTACGTGCACACCACTTTTGACTATGTGCACATCAAACTCTTAAAATAAACAATACCACTACTTTTTGGTGATTGTTATTAGCCCCGCAGTTTTGGCTAGTCGCACCACACTCTCTTAATTTTTTGCGCCTTTTGAAAATACGTCTTGTATATGTATTTTTAGAAAAGGTGTTCAACACAAAAGTTGTAGATCTCGTCAAGATCTACAACTTTTGTGTTGAACACTTTTCCTAAAAATGCATGTACAAGACATACTTTGAAAATACGCCCAAATTTTACGCATTTTAAAAATACGCCTTGTACATACATCTTTAGGAAAAATGTTCAACATAAAAGTTGTAGATCTCGTCGAGATCTACAACTTTCTTACTGAACACTTTTGTAAAAATATGTGTATAAAGCGTATTTCCAAAAAAAATAAGAAAAATTAAGAGAAATTGAGGTGCGACTAGCCAAAATTACAATTCTAATAGGGTGCTGTTATTAGCAAACCCACTTTCGTTTCTAGCATTCCAGAAAAAGACAGATTCTGTCATTTTTTGCATTTTTTTCTCTTCCCAAAAATTACTACTAGCAAACCAATCTTGCTTTCTGATAATTTTTGCATTTTTGAATTTTGAGCCCCAAATAATTTTTATTTGAAAAAGTAATCAACATGAAAATTGTAGATCTTGATGAGATCTACAACTTTCATGTTGATCATTTTTTGATTTGAAGTCGTTTAAGCCTCTAATTTGGGCCCTAAAAAAGACATGCAAGGAACGTACAGATTTTCGGCTTGACATTTTTAGGGACCCAAATCGGGGGTTTAAACTACTTCAAATCAAAAAGTGTTCAACATGAAAGTTGTATATCTCGACGAGATCTACAACTTTCATGTTGAACACTTTTTGATTTGAAGCCGTTTATGCCCCCGATTTGGCCCTCGAAAAAAGTCACGCCGATCCCGAGCGTCCGTACATATGTACGACGTAACTTTTTTCAGGGTCCAAATCTGGGGTCTAAAGTGCTTCAAATCAAAAAGTGTTCAACATGAAAATTTTAGATATCGACTAGATCTACAACTTTCATGTTGAAAACCTTTTGATTTGAAGCCATTTATGTCTCCGATTTGGCCCCCGAAAAAAGTCACGCCGATCCCGGGCGTCCGTACATATGTACGACGTAACTTTTTTCAGGGTCCAAATCGGGGGTCTAAACTGCTTCAAATCAAAAAATGTTCAACATGAAAATTGTAAATCTCGTCGAGATATAAAACTTTCATGTTGAACACTTCTCATAAAATTATACATATAAGACACAGTTCAAAAGGATGTATATATTCTTATATACACTTAACTTGTAAATACAACACATCCTTATAGTAATTAGAAATCAAATATATTTCTAAACCGACCGATATTTTGTTTAAAGGTTTTGGTGCACATAATGATATTTTGTTGAAAAAATAGTTTTGGGCATACTAAACATTTGCGGCATTTTGACTCATCTATAATGCTAACATAAGTGGTTGAATGAATACATTTGAAATCATTTGTAATGTCATTATATGCAGCGAGTTATTTTGAAAAAATGAATGTTTTAAACAAAATTTAATTTTTTTAAAAAAATTTATATTGATTTGCTAGTAACAAAATATTTTTCAAATAGCCATTTTGAAAAATAAGATTTTGTAATAGTAATGATTTGCTAGAAATCAAAATGTATTTGCCAGTAACAACACCCTTCTAATAACAATCATGTGCTGTTTTCCAATTCCAAAGCCACACCCCGCTCCTGTTTTTAGCCGAAAGCCAAACCCTACCCTCGCTCCCGGCTTCCGCCTTGCTCACGTCATTTTCGCCGCACAGAGTCACCAGCCGCCGGCTGTCAAAGGTCCGTCGTCCGCTGCCCGTCTGTGCCTTGAGTTCCATTCCACGAATCATACCCGTTTTCGTGGAGTTCCGGCGCCCGATCCTGAAGTTCTGCCGCCTGTTTCCTGGAGTTCTGCCGCCCGATTCCTGGAGTTCCGCCGTCCGCCGCCGGTCCTTGGCTTGAGTTCTGCCGCCGGATTTCGTGGAGGTAAGGCGCCGCATACCTGGGCTCTAAATTTACAATGCTTGATGATAGAAATCCAAACACCCAACATCATATTTCAGAGCTCTGTAATTTTTGAATCTCGATTACCTGAATCCATTTGTTGCGGGATTTCGTGGAGGTAAGGTGCTGTATAAACGGATTTCAGAGCTCTGTAAAATTAACAATGCATACCTGAGCTCTAAATTTACAATGCTAAATTTTTTAGTTTTACAAATTTCAGGGGTTTTTAGCTTGTGTTAAAATGAGTTCAGATTTAAGGTTGATAACTTATGAAGATTCCAATACAATTTCATCCGTAGATGTCGGAACTGAATTCATTACTGATACTGTGTTTCCAAGTAAAGAAAATTTGGTTGAATGAGCTCGCAATGTAGCAGAAAGAATAGGATTTGTTATCACAATTCAAAGGGTTGATAAGATTACCGCTCGTGTGAGACCTAGAATAATGCTTGGATGTGATAGAAGAGGGTTACCCCGGGAAAATCAACGAAATAAATGCGTGGTTAAAAGAAATTTAATAAAAACATGTTCAAAGCGTTGTAGATGTCCGTTCTTTTGTATTTGAAGTAACAAAAAAATCAAACTTTATTTTGGTGTTTATTTAACAATTTGGCCTGCAAATAAAATTTGTGGTGTTTACTTAACATTTTGACCTACAAATAAAATTTATGATGTGCACATATTAATGGTGTGACATAGGCAAAAGTGATGTGCACGTAACAACGCCCTAAATATATTGAACTGGGAATAAATTATTTGGACTACTCGTATTAATGGACTGCAAATAGTCTTTTGAGCGCTGCTTATGAATTACTCAAATTTTATTGTTCGTCGCTGTATTAAATATTTCGTCGGAGACCTAAGAAGTTACTCTTTTTTTTCCTTGGCGGCAGATCGCGCCGTTCTCTCCGGTCACACTCCTTGCCAGCCGCCGTCGAAGGTGATTGCATTTGCAGGTATGGTTTACTGCAGTCTTTCTTTCCAATTGTGATTTTGTTGTAATCGATTTACTGCCTTCGTAGTTCTAAAATCCCAACAGGATTCGGCCGCGTTGAGTTCTAAAATCCTAGGCGAGGTTTCAGTCGCAGTTCTCCATCGACCAGTGAATCATTTACGGCTTCAATGGCGGTCAGTTTTCTCATACTCTCTCTCTCTTTCCCATATGTCTCTTCTACATCTTCTGTTTCTCATGTTCATCTCCTTAGCCGCACGTCAGTTGCAATCTTTGTGCGAGTGTTTTGGTTTTCTCTCATCTGGGCATGTATTGTAGCATTCTATGATCGCTCTAAGTATTGTTTTTTGCTTAGCTGCTACAAAGACATTATGTAGTTCTAGCTTTTATCTTCTCAACTGCATGAAAAAAAACTAGAAGTTGGAAGCACAACTGGAATTCCTAATGAAAAATATGAGAAAAAAATGAAAATCACTTTTAATTAGCTTAGTTAAATATGGATTGTCATCTTAATATCTATACAATTCATAGTTTCCTTTTTTACTTGCTACATTAACTCCAACCTCAAATCAACAGCTATTTGGGGTTCTTTTGCAGTGTATTTTTGATGGATTTTGATTATCTCATGATATCCTAAGACAAAAAAGGACTCGGGATAGATGGATCAAAATTCATCCATCTTTGTGATTGATATTCCACACCAAAATCCCCTCAATTTATTCTGATGCTATTTTTCTTGGCGGTGCGCTTGCTTATATTTGGAGGATTTTGTGCGCCTAGAGCCAAATTGAGCATCAAACCCATTTTTGGCTAGCAGGACACAAGATTAAGGTTCCGTTTGGCGCGGTGTTTTTGCTCCAGTGAGTTTGGACAAAAACACCCCATCATAGAATGTATGTTTGACATGACAACGATTATGACCGCCACCTAGAAAAGAAAACTAGTTTTGAACATAAAACTCAATGAAGTTTCTTAGGTGAGTCAGGATGTTCACGAACGACGGTTCATAACCACCGCGTTCACAACTTCCACCGCCGTGCCAAACGGAGCCTAAGTGATGACAAATTGTTATATTGTACTATTTAAGGACCTTTAGTATTTAAAATGGATCAGATAATATTGAGAGTGAATAGAATCTTACATAATTTAAAGTCTTCCTTGAATTATCAGATAAATTTTCCAACCGTAGTTTATGATGTTCTTATTTTTGATAATTTTGATCTCCTGCTTGGATGTAGCTCTTTAGAAAACTAACTCAACTTTATGTAGCAGCCACAAATTTTATGTTTGGCTAGCATTATTGACGCAGGACGAATCTATAGGCGACAAAAAATTTGCGACTTAACCCTGCATGCTATGCAAATGTCCGACGGTTAGATCACAATTGGATAATAAATACAACAACCCACACAGACAATTCCACAACAAGGCATAATAAATTAATTAAGCGGAACAGACTTAGGCTTTCCTCCTCGCGGAGGGCCAGAGCAAGAGTGCGCGGCGAATAAATTCTGCAAATCACAATAATAATCTAGGGCAAAATTCTACGATATTGTTTTTCCAAACAAATATAAAATATCCAATCCAATAAATAAATGCTGAAAATAATAAATCAGTACGGCTAAATTTCACCAAATAGTGGGCTGACCGAGGCACTGAAGAATCCGGAGCCGGATGTGTAGATCGACGATTGAAAGTGGAACCGGCGGCGTGGAAGTAATGACGGTGGTTGTCCTCGGCGACAATGATAAAAACGCGCCAGAAATGGATAAATTCGGCCACGTAGGTGGAGATCCGGGCAAGGGTGGGTAGATCCGATGATGTAGTAACGGATCGGGGCTAGGGAGTGTTGGGCGAGTGGTGGAAATAATGGATCGGGGCTGAAATTTTTCAGATCTGGACTGATTTGGAAATTATGGCTGTTTGGAGGTGGATCCATGAAGGGGACCGTGGGGAGAGGGAATAAGCGGCTGTGGCAGAGGGGATTGGGGGGGGGGGGGAATATACAGCTTGCTGGATGGGGGATTGGAGGCCGACAGTGGAGGGATTTGCTGGTGGGTTTCTGTTGAGGGTGTAGCAGGGGGCGGCCGATTGCAACAAAGCAAGGGGAGGCTGACTATGGAGGGGCGGCGATGGGGAGGTTCACGGGAAGTAAGAGTTTAGGAAGCTACGGGACATTTCATTAATCAACAGTGATTTGAGAGGGGGATAAAACTTAGAGAGGTGGATTGAGGGGTGCTGGACCAGCAACATAGCTGGCTTCTTGGGGGTGGCTAGGCGACGACAAGGGAGTTATGGAGGGGAAAAAGAAAGCTTAGGGTTAGGGGTACCTTGGGGAGGAAGGTAGACTCTACCTAGGAGTCGTCACCTAGAGTTCCTCGGAGTCAGCACCGTGGCTTCATCGCTGGAATACGAGATTTCTTTTCACCAAATTCTGCAATGACTTAGATCAGCCCCTAAGAGGTCTATTTATAATAAAGAGAAGATTAGGGCATCCCCCATCAACAACTATGATTGGCCGGAGGTGAGGCTACCCAAATACAACAAAATAAATGCAAATATAGTGAAATAATATATCAAATCGATTCGCAACGCGAATCCGGACATATATGCGGAGTCCGATCGTCGACCCGGGCACGCCATATATAGAAAGTCACCAATCAGCACCAAACGGGCCCAAAACTCGTCCTCCACTGCAAGTTCTCGTCTCTGCTCCGCATCACTCTCCCCGACTTGAAAGAATTCATCTCCTGATGAATAGAGATCGGAATTCTCTCGATGTATGTCAGGTAAGACTCGAAGAGCTCCACCAAAGGTCGTCCAAGTGTCGTCGATGGAAGAATGTCCTCGCCAATCAACTCCCCCTGACTGAAAAACTGTCATCTCCGGTGAATGGATACGACCGTACTGAAGTCGAAATCTAGGGGCGAGTCGATCGAGCTCTGCTGCAAGTACCCAGGTATTACAAACGTCTGTAGTAGGAATGCACTAGCGGAGTTTGGTCTCCATGAAGCTCTCAACGCTCAACTCACAAGTGGTGGATCTCGGTGCGATCGGCGGCGCCGTAGGCAGAACCAAAGAAAACGAGTTCCCAGGTGGGTGAGTGTCAGAAGTAGGTGAGTAGTAGTGGCCATCAGACGTATGTGAATTATGAAGGTGGCAAGGTAACAAAAGTGGAGGTGTGGGTGGATGAAAGTCCTCACTGCTTGGGTCCACATATTGGCGAGGCTCGTAATACGACGTTATATCCTTAACACTAAATATTAGGTGGATACCCATACTTGCAATGATATCAAGATCATAGGTGTTTCCTTCGATCCGTCTTATGATTATATAGGGTTCCATTTGTCTAACACTCAAGCTTTTAGCAAAACTCGTGTTGGGTACATTGGTCACATTGTACTTGATTTGAAAAAGCCCTTTCAACTTAATGATATACACAAGTATGTATTTGATGTATGTTTCAATTCATGTATGCAGGTTGCCTATTTCATATTGATTGGACATGTGGTTCAAGTCATATTGACAGGTGGACTCAAAGAAGCTGACTGGAAAGTGAAGAAAATTGCTTAAGTACAAAAGCGTCGAGTGAAGTCAGCAAAGTGCTGAGTGAAGTCAACACATTCAATACCTAGCAAATTGAAATGCAGAAAAATGGCTAAGTACAAAAGTGTCGACACACTTCAACTATGTCGACACCTTTGCAGAAACTGTGTCGAGACAAGTCAGTTATCTCGACACTTTGAAGATCAAGTCAACTGTGTCGAGACAAGTCAGTTATCTCGACACTTTGAAGATCAAGACAGCTGTGTTGAGACAATGCCGTTATCTCAACACTTTGAAGATCAAAACAGATGTGTTGAGACAAGTCAGATATCTCAACACCTTAAGACAGCAGTGTCGAGATAATATAACTGTCTCAACACAATGGAGACTGAAGTGAAGAATTAAAGTGTCGACACTCGGCGGACAGTAGTGTCGAGACAATTCAACTATCTCGACACAGTGAAGAAATAAAACAAGTGTCGACACCCAGCAGACAGCTGTGTCGAGACAATTCAACTGTCTCGACATAGTGCAGATTTAAAGATGTCGACACAGCCGACAGTTGTGTCGAGACAAGTCAACTGTCTCGACACCTTTAAGTTCAGACTGAAAATTTCTTCTAAGTAAAATTGTGTCGAGACTGCTAAGATATCTCGACATCTTCTAAGAACACTTAAGTAATAAAATGTTGGGATACTTTGGACATCTTGACACTTATGTTTCTGAAGATGTGAAGTGTCAAGACTAGTCAGAAATGTCACATCAGCTACAGTAACGTGATATCTCATCAGAAACTGTTTGAAGAAAGACTTGGAGTATGATGGCGTAATGATGATGTCATCAATCAGCAGCCAACAACCCGTGAAGGCTATAAATAGAGGGGTTGTCTACACAGAATAGAATAATCAGAAAATCAATTCTCATTCTAATTTCTTCCAAGTCAGAGGAGGACGACAGCTCCAAGAAGAAGAAGGAAGACGAAGGTTTTCAAGAAAATCAACTGAGCCTTTCAACAAGTCGATCAGTGGATTAAGGTGGATTTATTCTACAAATTCTTCAAGGAAATCAAGCCGATCATCATCAAGAAGATTGCAGATCCAGAGAAGTATCTTTTTTAGCCAGTCTGTTTATCAAGAATTAATTCTTTGTTGCTGAATTGAAGAATCTGTATAATCAGATAAGTCAGATTACAGAGTTATTGTTATCTGAAATTTATTTACCTCTTAATTTTGTAAGATCTCTTTGAGATCTGAGTGGGTAGGAGAGTTAATCTCTGAGTTTTAAGTCTAATTTATAAAGGCTGATGTAGGGTTCTTGAGGGACCTGAGATAGGTGATTTGTGTGAGATCACTGTGGTGTAAGTCTGCGTTATAAAGACTGAGGTAGAGTTCTTGAGGGACCTGAGGTAGGAGATTGGGTGAATCTCTGAGGTAGGACCTGTTGGTCTGAGTGTATCTCTGAATTAACAGAAACTGAGCCCGTAAGATCTTTTGATCTGAGTTGAAGAGGAGAAAATATAACTTTATCTAGCACATTGCTAGTGAGGAAGAAGGGGGAAAGTGGATGTACCTTAGATAGGGGAACCACTATAAAAGTTCTGTGTACTGTGGATTGATTATCCTGTGTTCTGTGAATTGTTTGTGCTGTGTTCAGTGGATTGTTTGTGCTGTGTACTTGTGAAGATTACTTTTCAAATCTCAGCTGAACATATAATATAAGTGACAAAGAATTTTAAAAAGACACATATTCAACGCCCCTTTAGGTGATTAACTACCCATATAATTATCTTTCAAGTGGTATCAGAGGGAGGTTGTTCAAAGAAAGACCTAACAGTCAAAAAAAGATCCTAAGGGTGGTTGAAACATATCAGATGTAATGACTTCTGAATCTCACAGAGAACTAAGTTATATGAAGCTCCCAATATGTGCAAAGGATAACTTTGCTATTTGGAAGCAAATGGTGAGATTGTTTATGCAGGCATCAGATCCAAGAATCTTTGTCACAGTACAAGAATTACCATATATTCCCATGAAAATATCTGTCTTAGATACAAATGTGCAAATCCTTAAGAAACTGTCTGAGATGACAAAGGATGAAGTGGTTCTTGCCACCATGGATAAGAGAGCACAAAACATAATTGTCAGTGCAATAGATAATTCAACCTTTCAGAACTTAGTATATTGTAAAACATCCAAGGAGATGTGAAACACTCTCATAGTCTATATGAAAGGCACAGAAGAAGTCAGAGATGACAGAAAATCTCTACTCAACCAGCAGTATAAGACATTCAGGCAAGGGAAGACTGATTCTATTAAATTATGTTATGAAAAGTTCTTTAGAATAGTCAATGATTTAAATAATTATGACAGAGAATTCTCAAACTATGAGCTTAATGACAAGTTCCTGAGATCTCTAAATAAAGAATGAGATATAAAGATTTGTGCTGAAAGAGAAATGAGAAATCTGAGAAACATGTTGCCCCAAGACTTATATGGGAAGCTGTTGTCACATGAGATTCAATTAAATTCTAGAAAAGCTGAAGATGAATCTGCCAGAAATTCAAATCAGACCAGATCTGTGGCTTTCAAAGCTGACACATCAAAGAAGACTAGAAGAGAAATTCCATCATCACCAAGAAGGGATGAAGACTAGTTCTTCATCAGAAGAATTGTCAGATGGAGAATTGACAATGTTCACCAGACAATTCAAGAAATTGATGAGAAGAAGGAAGCAATGGAACAAGAAGTCATCTGGTCCAAGTTCCAGCAAGAATAAAGACAAACACAGAAACAAATCTGTGTTCAGGTATGATATAAACCAGAATAAATAAATTAAGACTGGAATTATTTGTTATTGCTGTAACAGACCTGAACATGTCATTGCTGACTGTCCAGTAGTTCTTAGCATTGTTGGTCCCGTAGTTCTCTACTGTGACAACAACGGTGCAATTGCACTTACTTCAGAACCTAGATCTCATCAGCGCTCCAAACACATACTTCGGCGGTTCCATCTTATTCGAGAGATTGTCGATCGAGGAGATGTGAACATTTGCAGAGTGCCGACTGAAGAAAATATAGCAGTTCCACTAACGAAGCCTCTAGCGCAGAGAAATTATGATGGTCATGTTAGGTCTATGAGTATACGATACCTTAATGATCAGCCATAGTGGGAGTTTTGTTAATTGTGCATTTGTCGGTTGTTGTAATAATTCATTTGATGAATAGAGTACTATACATTTCATTTTATATTTATGACATGTTCTTTTGTTATGTAAAATTTATTTCTATTGTGATAGATTAATTTAATGTAATAAATGCCCTTAAAATGTTTGCTTCCATAGAAGTCAAGTGGTGACTTGAATGTGAGATCCTATGTTCTTAGAAGCTTCATTCTTAAATGGTCCATGGGCGAGTATCATCTTAGAAGCTAAGAGCGATAATGATACATTAAACTGGCATGTGCGTTGACTGATAACCAGTTTTCACAGGTCATGATATTGTGATATCAAGTCATCACATGATTACTTGCTAGTGAACAAATTATATTGGACAGACCCACCATGAGAATACTTTGTGGATTGTTATATGAATGTGTCATAAGTATGGCTCAAGTGATAATGGTGTTTGCGGTCCTTTGACTTGAAGTCACATCATTCATCGATTGAGGAAGAGCGTGCTTTGAGCCTTTGATGTTATCAAAAGTCCAGTCTTGAGAAAGTTGGATGATAAATGTGGTTATTAGACACGTTACGAATCATTTGGGTGTTTACGTGTGAGCAGAGATGAGATTTGTCCTCCTATATGACAAGAGTTGCATCCATGGGTCCCTTGATGGAATGAGACTGAGAAATGCATGGTCATACTTGGTTGAGTCAATATATAATATTGGACTCACCAATTTCTGTAAGTCCATTCTAGATCAGGAAACTAAGATTGAACAATTATGAGGGTGATACAGTCTATACCTCTAGTTCTATCCGGATGTAATGGACAAAGGGACATGACAACACTGATACATTGGTCACAATGACTTTTGAGTTTTAAACTCTTATTGTTTGGGGAGCAATGATACATTGCTAGATGCCGCTCATTGTTTGTAAAACTTTTGTCTGATACTTTCAAGATCAAGTGGGAGATTGTTGGTGTTATCATTGTGATCTGGAAGTGATCAAACACGTAGCCTCACCGCCAACGCAATATGAGCATATGAGGTCGCACATAAGAGCGTTTGGAAAATTTGGAAGATTGGATTAAGTTGGTTTTACTCATATGAGATGAGCGAAGGACTGGACTCAGCCAGGCATTGAGTGTATCAAGTCTACTCCGCCAGGCGTTGAGTGCGTTGAGTGCGTTGAGACCACTCGACGCTTTCGTCGAGTCAAGTGTTGATTCGTCGAGTGCGTTGAGAGCGTAGAGACCACTCGACGATTCGTCGAGTCAATTGTTGATTCGTCGAATGATGACGTTGAGTACGTTGAGACCACTCGATGCCTTCGTCGAGTCAAATGTTGAGTTGTCGAATTAGGCGCTGAGAGCGTCGAGATCATTTGACGCCTTCTTCGAGTTAAATGTTGACTCGTCGAAATAGGCGTTGAGAGTGTCGAGTTCACTCGACGATTCGTCGAGTCAAGTGTTGATTCGACGAGTCTGGCGTTGTTGGTGTTGAGTCCACTCGACGCTTCGTCGAGTCAAATGTTGATTCGTCGAATTAGGCGTTGAGCGCACTCGACGCTTCGTCGAGTCAAATGTTGATTCGTCGATTATCGACGTGAATACTCAACGGATTCCATTTCATCTGGTTTATTTCCTTTATATCCGGTTCGGCGTGGTATGCGGGTATCGACTGGCTCGGTAGTCTGTATAAATAGGTTTTGTACAGTAAACCGATACAGAGAACGACGATCTTCTTCCCGACGGAACAGTTCCGCCCAGGTTGCGATCCCGATTTGTGTCGCCGACCGTTCGCCGATCTTCAGTAGCCGCCGAAAAGTGTTTCCAAAGGCTTCGTCTTCGTCACCGCCGCCTCTCCTTTAACGGATCTAGTAGTCCGTGGAGACGTTGAGGGCAAACCTACTTCCAACCTAGATCTTGTGTGACAAGAGTCTAGGGTTCTCCGTGCTCGTGTGGATATCGTAGAGGCGTGGATACTA
Source organism: Platanthera zijinensis (assembly GCA_039513925.1). Taxonomy (NCBI): domain Eukaryota; kingdom Viridiplantae; phylum Streptophyta; class Magnoliopsida; order Asparagales; family Orchidaceae; genus Platanthera; species Platanthera zijinensis. The sequence goes on from CM077079.1 coordinate 79,685,755, forward strand.
TTCTACGCTCGGAACTCTAGCCGTTGCCGGTCATTGGACTTCATCGGAGCACCTTGGTTGAGTATTGACTCAATCCCTCAAAGGTACAAATTTTATTAATTGCATTTTACTTCTTGATCAATGTTCAACGCTAGATCCAAATTTCTTTTGGGTTTTCTTGCTCCTAATTTCCACTGTGCACGAGTGTTGTGACGTATAACAAAACCCAACAAAACTGAGGACCGAACTGTAAATTGCAGACATGTTTTTGAATTCCTCCCAACTCATATTGAGGCACCTTTGCTGGAGTTGCACGTACCATAGTTAAGCTGGTCCTGCTAAGTGGAAAAGAGGAATGCCCAATCCATTATGAGTTTATGACCATGGGGTGTGTTGGTTGATGAAGAATTAGTGGCAGTGTGGAAACCCCTCAAATGGATACAACTTCTCTTTGAAAAGAGGAATGTCAAATTTGAATGTCGTAGTGCACTTCTTCGTCCAGACGACCCATTGAGGGATACAATTCAAAATTATGTGGGTGTCTCTCCATGTTTTCTGCTGATTTCCTACGATTTCCATTCTATTGGTGTTGTGGACCCGACCCAGTAATGCTGGCAGTTGGTCTTTGCATAGTTGACATCCAGCTAAGGCTAGCGTGAGTTTGTTGGGTGCTTCCCGGAGTAGTTATGTAATAGCTAGCATATCATTGTCTGACGGTTTCAGGTTGGCTGGAGACCTAGCGGAAAGAATCGATCCTTTATGCTCATTGGAGTTGAGAATAATAGTGATCTGAGGGGTGATGGGAGAAGAGTTGAACTAGTTGGATTAGATGAGGGGGTCGGCCAAGGGGCTTTGAGGGTTCCTACCGAGAGAAGGGAGAAGGAATAGTTAGGTCTCCATTCACCTCATGAGATTAAATAGGCATTGTCCTTTTGCACAGGACCCATTGAACTTACAATTGCAAAATTAAACTTACAAAAATAAAGATTGCAAAAATAAAGGAAGATACAATGATTGTTAAAACAATTATCCGCTTAGGCATGAAGTCACCTGTTGCGTGGCGAGACCTGGGAGCGCGTTTGCCGGCGGTTATCGCCGGAATCCTCCAGGATGGCTGTAGGAATGGGGGAGGCGGTCAGAGGGCGGCGAAATTTCGAGAGAGAGAGGTTGAGAAAGAGAAGATTGGATGAGAGGAGAAAATAATTTTATTTCTTGTTGTTCATAACCGGACCATAGCCACCATATAAATAGAGTCTCAAGAATTAAATGTGGACCCCCCGTTTGGGCCTTAAACACCGGGAACAAAATAAGGATAAAATCTAGCCATAATTATCCGGGCTGGATTAGGTATAAAATAATATGATGACAATTTTATTCGTACTAAATTAGGCATAAAATAATATGGTAAATCATAATGTTGCATGTGGCTCCATGGTGGTGTTGCGGCGGCGGTAAACCTGTCCCCAATGGGGGTCGCCCTTGATGCCGTCTTCCTTCATCGGCGCCGTAACATCTCCTTCCTCGTCGGAAGACAGCTTGTCCTCAAGCTGTGCTGGAAGGTCCACAATTGGGTTTGTTGGCGGCTCGCCGATGAAACGTTTGAGTTGGGACACATGGAATACGTCGTGGATGCGTGCTTCGGGCGGAAGATGGAGGCGGTTGGCGACTTCGCCAATGCCTTTGCCTATCTGAAAAGGGCCGTAGAACCGGGGTCCTAATTTTGTGGATGCGTCGGTGTGGCGGAGCGTTGACTGGAGGTATGGCCTGCGCTTGAGCCACACCCATTCTCCAACTGTGTAGACGACGTTGCGATGGCCGCGATTATATGTTGTCTCCATGCGGTGTTGGGCTCGAAGAAGATGTTTGCGGGCGGTGGCAAGCATGTGATCCCGATCTCGTAGCTGTTGATCCACAGTTGTCGCGATAGCCAGGCTTTTCTCGTAGGTAATGAGCTTGGGCGGGTCACGACCATAAATGAGACGAAAAGGTGTTGTTTTGAGGGCCGAATGGTAAGACGTGTTGTAGCAGTACTCGATCCACGGAAGCCACGTGACCCACTCCTTGGGGTGTTCCCTAATCAAGCAGCGGAGGTACATCTCCACCATCCGGTTGACCACTTCCGTTTGACCGTCGGATTGCGGGTGGTATGCGGAGGAGAGTTGTAATGTCGTGCCGCTGAGCGTAAAAAGCTCTGTCCAAAAATGTCTGGTAAAAATCTTATCACGGTCGGACACAATACTTTCTGGTAATCCGTGCAATCAGAAGATTTCGTGGAAGAATGTTTGAGCCACTCGCTCCGCGACGAGTGGACGGGCAAGTGGTAGGAAATGTGCCCCCTTTGAAAATCTATCCACCACGACCTTCAAGACCGATTTGCCCCTGCTTCGTGGAAGTCCTTCGACGAAATCCATGGAAATATCGGCCCAAATTTGGGTCGGTACTGGTAACGGTTGTAGAAGCCCTGCTGGTAGTAAGTTGACCGCCTTCTGTTGTTGGCAAACGACGCATTGTGCGATAAATTCTTGGACATAACGACGAAGTCCCTTCCAATAGAAAGCGGCCCGAACACGGTGAAGGGTCTTGTGAACCCCTTCATGAGCCCGATCATGCGCCTCCCGCACTATGGTGGGAATGTGGGGGGAAGTGGGGCTCAAGTAAATGCGGTCCTTGTTGAGAATGAGTCCGTCGTGCACCTTCCATGTGGGTGGTAAACGACCCTCTTGTGCGCGGTGGAGTAACTCGGCGAGGGGCGGGGAGTTGATGTCGTCGGCCCGAATGTCGTCCACCAAGGTGGCGGTCGGCCGTGAGATGGCACATATCTTGGCGACGACGTCGGGGTGGCAGCGCGAGAGGGAGTATGCGGCCCTATTGAGAGTACCCGCCTTGTATTTGACTATGAAGTCAAATCCCAATAATTTGCTTACCCACCGTTGTTGTGGTATGGTGGTTAAATGTTGCTCCAAAAGGTACTTCAAACTATAATGATCCGTGCAGACGACGAAGGTACGGTCCCATTGGTAGGGTCGCCAATGTTGGACGGCCTTTGCTAAGCCGATGAGTTCCAACTCATATGCTGGCAACTTGTGGTGGTGTAGCGCGGTGCGGCGGCTGTAGTAGGCTATTGGGTGTCCATCTAAGTTATCAAAGGCGCAAGGCGCACCGAGGCGCAAAGGGCCCCTGGAGCCTAGGCGCAAGGCGCAAGGCGCAGGCGCGCGCCTGAGGCACGTGAGGCGCAAAAATTGGGGAAAAAGAAAATTGAGCGAATTGGGCGCCCAATTCGCTGAAATTGAGCGAATTGGGCGCCCAATTCGCTGAAATTGAGCGAATTGGGCGCCCAATTCGCTGAAATTGAGCGAATTCGGCGCCCAATTCGCTGAAATTGTGCGAATTCGGCGCCCAATTCGCTGAAATTGAGCGAATTCGGCGCCCAATTCGCTGAAATTGAGCGAATTCGCTGAACTTCAGGGAATTGGGAGCCCAATTCGCTCAATTTCAGCGAATGGGCGCCCAATTCGCTCAATTTCAGCGAATTGGGCGCCCAATTCGCTCAATTTCAGCGAATTGGGCGCCCAATTCACACAATTTCAGCAAATTGGGCGCCCAAGTGCGCCTAGGGGGTGCCTCGGGTGCGTCTAAGATCATGTTTTTGCCAACATCAAAATTTTTTTTTAAAAAAAATACCTTAAAAGGCCCGGCGCGCCTGGGAGCCTGTAAGGCGCGCGCCTGGGCGCGCCTGAGGCGCGCCTGGGGCACATCGCCCGCCTCAGCTGTGCTGAGGCGCGGAGGGCTGCGCCTGGTGCGCCCGGCGCCTCAGGCGCGCCTAGGCGCGCGCCTTGACAACTTAGGTGTCCATGTTGTTGAAGGACAGCGCCGCATCCCAGAGCGGTGGCATCACACTCGATGATGAAGAGCGTGTTGAAGTCCAAGAGTTGTAGCACCGGAACCGAAACGAGGGCGGTTTGGAGGGCCTCAAATGCCCGCTGCTTGGTGTCCTCCCATTGGAAGTCCTTGCGACGTCGGAGCGCCAGGAGGGGTTCAGCTATGCTGCTATAGCCGCGGATGAAACGTCTGTAGTAACCCGTTAGCCCCAAGAATGCGCAGATGTCGTGGTGTGGGCGAGGGGCCGACCAGGCGGCGATTCCTTGAAGTTTCTCCGGATCGGCGGACACGCCGCACTCGTGGACTATGTGGCCGAGGTAGGCGACTTTAGATTGCCCGAAGGAACACTTGGATTCTTTGAGGACGAGGCGGTGAAGGTGGAGTAGGTTGAGAACCTCGCGTACATGAAGTAGATGTTCCTCCCAAGACTTGCTATAGACCAAAATGTCGTCAAAGAAAACAAACACAAATTTTCGGATCATAGAGTGAAATACCTCGTTCATGAGTGATTGGAACGTGGATGGCGCATTAGTCAGGTCGAAAGGCATGACGAGAAACTCAAAATGTCTGTGGTGTGTCTGGAAGGCGGTCTTTTCTACATCCTCGACTGCCATGCGTACCTGATGGTATCCGGAGTATAAGTCAAGTTTGGAGAAATGTCGTGCGCCATGCAACTCGTCGAGGAGCTCCTCAATCACCGGGATTGGAAATTTGTCTTTGATCGTCTTGGCGTTGAGTTCGCGGTAATCGACGCAGAAATGCCAGGTATTGTCTTTCTTGCGTACGAGGAGAGCCGGAGAGGAGAATGAGGAGACGCTCCGTCGGATGAGCCCCCGTTGGAGCATTGCGGAACACTGTCGCTCTATTTCATCTTTTTGGAGAAACGGGTAGTAGCAGGGTCGGACCACGACCGGTGCCGTTCCTGGTAGAAGACAAATGCGATGATCATGTAGCCGGTGGGGTGGCAATAGCTCCGGGATGGTGAAGCCGTGAAGGTGTCGGCAAACTCCCTGAGTAAAAGTTGGAGCTCATTTGGGTGGGTCTCCCCCGCCTGATCCGACCCCGGGAGGAGGAAGGCCCGCAGCTGGGCTGTGGAGGGAAAGGCATTGCCATTTCACCTTCGTCGAGTCATGATACCACTACATAGTGAGGCTGTCGAAGTCCCATGTGATGGGCCCCAAGGTGCGGAGCCAGCGTACCCCCAGGACAATATCGAAGCCATCAAGGTCGACAACCAAGAGATCAATTTCAAACTTCCGGTTGTGTATCGTTAGAGGTATCCGCCGGCACAGGCCGGGGCACGCCATGCTGTGGCCATTGGTCACGGAGACTTGGAGCTGGTTGCGAGCGGTGATTGGAAGGCGTAGGGTGCCCGCTGTCTTGCGGCGGATGAAGTTATGCGTGCTACCGGAGTCCAACAAGGCTACCAGAGTTGTTCCTGCCATGTGTATGGGGAGTTGCAACATGTGGCCCCCTTGCGGCCCGGCGATGGCATTGACAGAGATTTTGGGTGCCTCCGCGTTAGGGTCCTCGCCGTCGTCATCGGAGGGGTCGTCCACCTCAATCCAAAAGAGCCGTTTGCAGCGGTGGCCGGGTCCAAATTGTTCCTCACAGTTGAAACAAAGTCCCTTGGCACGTCTTTCGACCATCTCGGCGTTGGATAGGTGCCGCCAGAAGGGTTGTTTGGGTGGCTTCGTTGGTTTAGCCGGCGGTAGTGGCGGAGTGTTTTGCCCTCCCCCACGGGAAGCGTGCCCATAGTCGCGACGTTGTAGGTGTTGGCGATCCAAAAGTATGCGGCGCTCGCATGTTCGCGCTATACTCATAGCGGTTGTGAGGTCGGGTGGTTCTTGGAACTCGACATCTAGTCGGAGACGTTCGTGCAGGCCTGCCGTAAAAATGGTCACCTGTTGATCCAGGCGGCATGTCGACGCCCGTGCGAGCAAAAGTTGGAAGCGGTCGATGTAGTCCTCTAGAGTGCCTGATTGCCGAAGGGCGATGAGGTCTCTGAGGGGATTTCCGCATAGTGAGGGGCCGAAACGGAGCATGCAGGCGGCCCTGAATTCGTCCCACTGGAGGTAGGGGCATTCGCGTTGTATCTGGGCGAACCAGAGTTGGGCCGCTCCATTGAGATGGAAGGAGGCAAGGCCTAGGCGTTCCTCCCCGGTTGTGCGTTGGTTGGAGAAGAATAACTCACACTTAGTAAGCCATGCAAAGGGGTCCTCCCGTCCGTCGAAGACCGGGAAGTCGAGTTTTACATAGCGCGGAAAGGTGTTGCCTTTGGAACGGTGGCCGGAGTATCCCTCATGGACGGAGTGCTCGGGTGCCGAGTGCTGGCTTGGCTGGTGGTCGGCGGGGCTACGCTCCGCGACGAGGTGCGCTGTGCGGTTGTCGACGTCGCCCAGACACGAGTCCATTTTATCTAGCCGGTCCAAAATCTGCTGGAGTAGGTCGCGTTCGTCCATGGGAGAGATCGGAGGAGTTGGCAGGAGCGGCACACTGTCCGACCCGACGAGGCGCGACTGTCAGCGTGGCTGGTCCGGCGGCTTGGGGGTTGGCGGCCGGTGGCTCTGATACCAGTTTGTTGCGTGCCGAGACCTGGGAGTGCGTTTGCCGACGGTTATCGCCGGAATCCTCCAGGATGGCTGTCAGAATGGGGGAGGCGGTCAGAGGGTGACGAAATTTCGAGAGAGAGAGGTTGAGAAAGAGAAGATTGGATGAGAGGAGAAATTAATTTTATTTCTTGTTGTCCATAACCGGACCATAGCCACCATATAAATGGAGTCTCAAGAATTAAATGTGGACCCCTTCGTTTGGGCCCTAAACACCGGGAACAAAGTAAGGATAAAATCTAGCCATAATTAACCGGGCTGGATTAGGCATAAAATAATATGATGACAATTTTATTCGTACTAAATTAGGCATAAAATAATATGGTAAATCATAATGTTGCATGTGGCTCCATGGTGGTGTTGCGGCGGCGGTAAACCTGTCCCCAATGGGGGTCGCCCTTGATGCCGTCTTCCGTCATCGGCGCCGTAACATCACCTTTTCTTGAGAACGCTATGCCCTATAATGCGTCTATCAATATGACGTAAGAAAATGAGTGGGCGAGTACTAGAGTGGATTCATAATGCATACCAAAGGAGGTTGTCTATGTACTCAAGAGGCAATTATGATGCTTGGGTAGGTTTAATTGGTCTAAAGCAGCAAATTTTCATTAAGCTGGCCCGTATGAAGATTGAAGAGAAAAATAATAATTTTCACAATGTTCTTTTGTATAGGTACAATTCATTATTTGGGATAATACTTCATTTCATGGTTGCTAATATGCCAATTCATGCAAATTTGTTGTTGTCAAATATCCTTCCATGATCAAATAAATGGTTGAGCACTGTGCAAAAAAGAGATCGCAAAATGGACTTGTCACATCATTTAGTGGGAGCATCTCATACCCTAATGAGTAGCCTCAACAATATGTTGTAATATGTCAGGGCGACTGCTCGATAAATCATTGGCCTCGATCCATGAACAATCGGTCAACATTCATCCTCGCCATTGTACTAGTAACCATCGATGTAACCCATGCCGACTTTGATTGGTACGAATATCTACCAGGTTGTCGATCTCGTTGGTCTCTTGTCCATCTCATCTATCATGTGCCCCTGTATAATTTGTTAGATTGATAATATTTAACACGGGGAAGTGACCGTTGTAGGTTGGAGATCTAACAAGCATTAGTGTCCAATCTAGAAAATGGGCAAAACTTTCTTCGGCTGAACTTTTTGTAAGAACCAATTTGGAATCATTGTTACCAAAAGTATATCATCTCATCTCTCTCTTTTAAAAGTGTTGCTCTCTCTTATGCTCGCTGGCCATTGCCTTGTATTGCGTGTTTGAGATACACAATCTTCAAGTACTTCCCTTTGGATCTTTTGGATATGGTCACTAGGCTCACTAGGCTCTACATTAATCCTACCATGGAAAGGTAGTGTATCCAATCAAGTATGTGGGGTATATGCTTACCATTCAAAAGAAATTTTTTCCAATAGAACAATTCATAGAGTTATTGTAGGTAAATTTGGCTTGTAAAAGGATCAAATTCAACTTAGTTTGTCTCTCTCCTGGAAGACGTCTAAGTTATCTAAACTCATATTGACCCCTTCAATTCTTCCATCTGTTTGGAAATGATATACACCATCGAACTAAAGTGTGATTCCTAATTTGCCCATAATGTTCTCCAAAATGACGTAGAAACCTAGTCTTGATCTGACATGAATGTCCTATGTATGCCAAGTAGACAAAAACTTTCCTGAAATATAATTCAACTACCTGTGATGCATCATATGTTTTCTTATATGAAGTAAAATGTGATATCTTGCTAAACCTATCAACAATGACTTATATAGAATCGATCTTTCTAGTAGTTATGGTAAGTCCTAAAATGAAGTCCATGGTGACATCTTCCCAAGATTTACAAGGAATAAGAACATGCGAATACAACCCAATATTTTGTGCAGTGCCTTTGAAAGATTGGCAAGTAGGACATCTCTTAGTAACTCGATACACATCTTCCTGCATGCCTGGCCAAAATATCTATCCTCTACATAGGATAGGTAAGAGAAACTAAGAGGTTTGTTAGGATAATAACATTATTATTGTTATTTGGGATATAATATTATATTTGTGTAAAGTTTTAAGAAGTTGTTTTAGGATTTACTTGTATATATCTTGTAAGTTTTCCCTCTTGAGATGTGTGTGGGCTGATCTTGAGCTATCTTTTGATCGGAATCCGAGATCTGGATCGCCTCAAGAGGTGGCTGGTAATGCGTTTGAAATCCAAAGTAAGGTGCTGTCTAGGCCTAGTAGTGAAAAGAAGAGAAGATGAAATCAAAGAAATTTCTATCGGATTGCATTACTTCTTCTGTGGTTGCTTTGTGTTCCATTTATATTCCCATACATTCTAACAATATATAAGTTGATTTTATGTTCATTTAGCCGACTCATACATTTTGCGGTTTTTCATTTTCTCTATTGTTATGCAGACTGTGCCGGTCAACCCGAAGCCATTCTTGAACAATCTTACCGGGAAGCCCGTGATCGTGAAACTCAAGTGGGGAATGGAGTACAAAGGTGGTTTTTCTATTTTTGATGCTTGCATTTTCTTCTTGAAATTGTACCACATCTATCTTAATTACCCATTTTGATCTGTTTTTAACTTTTTTTCTTCCAGGTTTTCTTGTTTCTGTCGATTCCTACATGAACCTGCAGGTATTTGACTTACCCTCATAAAACTGATATCAGTTCTACTTCCAAACTTGCCCTCTCATTTTTATTAAGGGTTGGAGTTCTCTGTAAGTTTGCAAATTTAGGTATTGCACCTCTCTTAATTTTTGAAATTACAAAAATCTCATGCATGCACAAAAATACCCCGAATGGGAGCTCCAGGGGCTATTTGTGTTCATGCATGTTATGAAATGTAAACTCGGACAAGAGTTTTAAGTAATTTCAGAGTAATTATGCTTACTCTGGGAAGTTTGAATAATTAATTGCTTTTATCTCTCTCTCTCCTTCTCTCTCTATGTATGGAAAAATATCATTTGGTGAAACATTTATCTTTCCAATTTTTTATATTTGATGAGGCAAAAAATTTTGCGGGGATGATGAACAATAAGTGTACTGTTGGCCGTTTCGCCGGGGAACGGGAAAACCCCATGTCTGTTAATAATAAATTTTACAATATAATCCCCTTTCTCCCGCAGCTTGCGAACACCGAAGAATATATCGATGGACAATTCTCAGGAAATCTCGGGGAGATACTGATCAGGTAAGATCTGTAATCATAACCACTTCCGCCGTATTAATTCTTCAATGCCAAAATGAAATCGTAAAATGCCAGACCTGCTTATTAGTACACGTCTGGAAATCGAATCAGGTGTAACAATGTGTTGTATCTTCGCGGCGTGCCGGAAGATGAAGAAATCGAAGATGCCGATTAAAGATTGAGAGATGATTGTTTCTCTGTATGATTATCATCACCTGCACCTTTTGATGTGCTGTTAATTTTTTACATATGCTTCTTCATCTGGGTAAGATTATATCTGTTTAGGTTTTTTTTAATAGTTTTTTTTCAGCTGAATTTTGTTTTGAATTGTGGCTTATTTTCTGAAAGAATGCATGAATTTAAATGTTTTCTGGGTGATTTTGTTCAGCAGATGGCCTTTTGTTATGATAATTGTTTAGAATCTTTCTCATTTGTAGGTATAGAGTGTAGTTTATGGGGACCTTCCGTACAAGTATGATAAAATATAGGTTGCACCCCCTCAATCTTTTGAAATTATGTAAATCTCCCTTTCAAGTTTATGTTGCATAACACTTGTGCGCAAAAATACCCTTCAGGGGCTCCTCTCAAGGGGTATTTTTGTGCATGCATGTTATGAATTTATTTTTACGCACTGGTTGAGGTGTTTGCCGTGTGGCCTTGAGGTCACGGTTTGAGTCTTGGAAGCATCCTCTTGCAAAATTGCATGGTACGCTTTGCCTACATTTCAGCCTTGTGGTGGGACCTCTTCCCGGATCCTCACTGTTCAGGGATGCCTTTGCGCATCGTTACGGCTGCCCTTTTTAGAGGGATGCAACCTGCAATTATGCTAACTCGTAGAGGAGGCTTGGGTAAATAATAATATGCTCAGTTACAAAATGCCCATTTATAAATCAGAGTGCTTTACATCTTAGAGTGGGTTCTTTTAATTATTCCGCTAATGATTCAATTAGAAAGGGTTAATTATTGGGACCTCCCCTAGGACTGTCTCCCACCCTTTCCCAAGTTTGTATTGTTACAAGACACCCCTACTCGGGTAACATATATTGTGAGTGCACCCCTCGAGCGGTGTGGTTTCTCTTACTAAAAAATGACAATGTAAATTCGGAGGGATGTAATGCAAAGTCCACTACTGATGGTCTTGGTGCAGGATTGTGTCTTAGGCTCTATTTGGTTCGGCGGTGGCGGGTGGATCCGGCGGGTGGAAACGGAGTGTTCGAACCGGAGGGGGGAGGTGGCTGCTCCAAACGGAGCTTTTTGAGGCGTTTCTCAAGGCGGGCGGGTGGAAACGGAGCAAACGCCGCCGGAGGTTCATTTGTTTACCCTCCTTCCGGCGGCGTTTGCCCAAAACGGAGTAACGAAACACCCAAACAAATAGAGCCTTAGAGTTCGAAGCTCGTCAAGTAGAAGGATGTTTGACAATTTCGTGTAATCCGTATGGATAGTTAAGGACATAAATTCGGGTTGCTCGTATTATGAGATGAGGGTGCTCAAACAATAAACGATCACATGGAACTGGTGATGTTCGACGGGAAATGAGTTGCCGATCTTAAAATGATTCGAAGCTTGTATTTTTCACAAACACCGCTTTCTTACATGACTCAAATTTTGGTATGGGTAATGTATCCTAATCTATCTCGTGGGATTAAATATAGGATTTCCTAAATTTAGCCGTAAGTTTTGCGATCCAATGGTGCAGAAATTGCGAAAGTTACGGGCAAATTTTTGACGGTCGGATTTTTCGATGATTCATGATAAGCGGACGGTAAGATGTTCTCCCGCACAATGCGGTGCATGCACCCAAAAATTGTTCCTTGAACAGAGCCTACATCTCACTTGTTCTTTCTATTTGCTTCTCTCTCGTTCTTTCTATATGCTTCAATGTTAGCGGGTAATAACTAAATCAATTAGTCAATTGTAATTACTCATTTTTATTTGTATATCATTCCTTTTTTGGGAAATTTTGCAATTTGTTTATTTGTTTTTCATCAAATTAGGATCCTCTTCATTTGGTTAAGTTCTATTTGTTTGTTTCATGATTTAGGTTTCTTTTTAGTTTATCCTTGTGAAATAGTTTGGAGGTATGAAAAATAAAATAAATAGGATGGAATTACTGAACCTGCAGGATCAACTTGGATAAAATCTTGATCACTAAATGTATACGGTCAATTTGGTGTGAAATGGAGAGGTTCTTCTTCCCTCCATTCTTAGGGAGGAGAAATGTTTTTCTGCTCGAAGTCCCTTTCTCACTTTCCGTCGTAGCCTAATCAATTTTGGCCAATTGTAATACATCTTGAGCACGGGGCTGAAGCGAGCAAAAAAATCATCACCAGATCTTACTGAGCACCAATTTCACGTGGATTTTTTGTATACCGCCCCTTACTCCAGATTTGTAGACAGCGCCGTAGTGAAATCTACGTTCCTTGGAGATTATTTCTGCTCGTCCGGAATATTATTTCTGCTCGTCCGGAATATCATTTTTGCTCGCACAAGATATCATTTTTGCTTGCCGGGTGAGTAGAAATGATGTCTCTCGCATGTAGAAATGATATCCAGGCAAACAGAAATGATATTCGAGCAGAATTCATCTTTCTGGAATGTAGATATCACATTTATTTTTTAAAAACATCTTTTATAATTGTCATGCGTCATTATCACCAAGACTCCGTCCCCAAGGAGTAATTTTTAGGTACACATGGATATGTAGAGGTAGGTGCAATACATTAGAAAAAAATATTTAAAAATAAGCATGACTTTTTGTTGATCGGACGGCTCCCAATACATCGCGGGCACCATCCTCCATATACCCGCATGTATGTAAAAATTTTCGGTCCCCAAGAGCCTGTATAACAAAATTTCTCTAATTTTTCGCCGCGCTTACCACCAAGTAAAACCAATAATTACAAAAAAATCAAAATATGTTTAAATAATCAAATGCAAAAGAGTAAAAATGCAATTTTTTTTATTAACCCGTGGAATTTTCCGGCGGCAATTTTGGAAATGAAGCTACTTTTACCGGAGCTGTCGGCATCGTCCGGCCCCTTAAAAAAAGGGCGCTCGGATTCCTTTCTTTTCCCACACAAATGGCTGAAAAAGTGATTCCGCTCTCCATCTTTCTCCTCCCGTCGCCTAAACCCTAGCCGCAGTTCAGTTCCGACTTCTGATCCGCTCTAAAAGTCCTCCCTTTCTTCCACACCGTCATGGCGGCGGCAGCGGCCCGCGAACCGTCCACTCCGCCACTCCCACCGGTCATCGGCAAGGCCGGGCGGTACACCATTTTCATCACACCGCCGGCGACTCCCCGCCTGCCTCGGGAGAAGCCCCTTTACCAAAGCCCCCTAACCCCGAGCCCCAGGTCCAGCTCTGTAAATGCGTCTCCCCTGCCCCAAAAATCGGCATCGCCGGCGGCGCCACCGGTTCAGGTACCTCCGCCGCACTTCAAGAAGCCCGCCGCGAAGGGAGTAGGCTTGTTCGGGTTCCTCTGGGACGCGGTGGCGAAGGTTCAAAATGGTATCTTTCTGATGATCGCATAATTGCTTGCTTTGTTTTGAATTCAGTTTTTTTGTGCGTGTGTTTTGAGAATTTGTCGGTGGATGTTGTTGCAGCTCACTCGAGCTTGGATGAGTACTTGGCGGAATGGCTTGGGCTGAACCAGTCGAGGTACCAATGGGCGGTGGACGATTACATTGAGAACACGGGATCGGTGAGTGAGTTTTTTCTCATGATTATATATTGACTTCTGAAACTAGTTCAAGTTGAATACTTTATGCCTTTCCATACACATGTACAAACTTCCCTCTTCTTCTAAGGCTCCCTTTGGCGCGGTGGTGGCATCGGTGACCCCGCCGCCCAACCTCAGCTAAGGAATTTCATCCACTTTTATGTTCAAAACTAGGTTTTTTTTTCTAGGTGGAGGTCATATCCATTGTCATGCTAAACATACATTCTATAATGATGGCGTTTTTGTGCAAAATCACCGGAGCAAAAATGCCGCCCTCCCGCCTAAGTTCAAATTTTCTATATTGTTCAGGTGAGATGTGGTTGATTTACCTGCTGATTTGGTTTTTTCTGTGTTTTGTCAACTAAGGCTCGGTTTTGGGGGACTTATTTTCACTGGTCAAGCGGTTGCGACCGCATGAATCGGACCTTAATTGGCAGAATTCTGCAACTTTATAGTTATTGTAATGTGAAGGGAAATTTTGATGAATTGATTTGGATCTATGAAACTTTCCTAGTGTTCAAGAATTTTGTTTCCAGACATTCGATTTTCGCCTGCAAGATCTCGAAGTCGTAGTAATTCTAACTAAGAATCGGGGATGAAATTCCAAGTTCTGAATTGATATAAGGAATTAGGGCTAAAGGAGAGTGGATCCACGCGGGGGAAGGAGGGAGGCCAAACCGACGGCTTGGGATGAGGGTTGGATGTAGGGGGAAAAACATGGTGGTCGGCGGTGGCTAGGGTGGAGGGGAAAGAGGCGATTGAGGCGGCTGGTGAAGGGGCCGACAGCCGGGTGAAAGGGGAGGGCCGACGGTTGGTAGGGTGGGGGAAAAATAGGGAGGCGGTCTGCTGCAGGCAGCCGGCTTGAACACGAGATCGACGGCTGCTGGAGGTTTTAGGTGGGGGGGAAGAGGTGGCTAAGGATGAGTAGTACCTTGGGGAGGAGTTTGAGTACCTAGGAGTCGTCACCTAGGGTTCCACGACGTCGGCACCAGAGAGTGATCGTTGGAATCCGGGAATAGAAGTCTCCAAATTCTTTAATGACCGAATTCAGCCCCTACAACACCTATTTATAAGAAGAGATCAAACTAGAGCTTCCCCATCAATGACTATGATTGGCCGGTGGGGTCAGACATTAAATACATGAAAATAAACTCAAAATGTTTTTGACTCGCGGAGACGTGCCGGATGCAACCGCGGAGTCGGATCTGCGATCCGATCAAGCCTTCCTGCGCGAATAAATGAACGTGGGTCCCGCCTTGCGGCGAATCCCTCCAGTGCACGATCTGATGGATCCCCATCAACTTCTCCCAACTGAAAAGCTTTCATCTCCGATGAATGAAGATGATTGCACTGAAGTTGAAGTTCAGGGGCGAGTCGATCAAGCTCTGCCGGTAATATCTAAGTGCCGTCTGCGTCGGGGCGCCCCTGCCAATGTATCAAGTAGCGACATCGCGGTCCGTCCGTGGTGGGAACAAACTGATGGGATCTGACCTCTGTGATGCACCCTTCTCTCATCTCTCGAAAGGTGGATCTCAGTGCGATCAATGGTGCCGGTGGTGGAACCAGAGGTGACGAGTCCCCGGGTGGGTGGGTGGCAGCACGGGGTGAACTGTGGTGGCCATCAGACGTAGGTGGAGTACGAGAGTGGTAAGACAACAAAAGTGGGGGTGGTGACGGCTGGGCATCTCCACTGCTAAGGTCCACATACTCGTGAGGCTCATAGTACGACGTCAGATCCTCAACATTAAACATCGGATGAATTCCCATACTAGCCGGGATATCGAGCCGGTAGACATTTGTCCCAATACGACTAATAATAGAGTACAAACCCATTCGCCCGACGCTTTACTTTTTGGCAGGCCCTGAGGGGAGCCTCTCTAGGCATACTCGCACCATTGCTTTCTCTCCTTCATTAAATACTTGTTCTCGCCTTCGCTTATCCGCATGAGTTTTATAACTTTCATTGCTCATTATTATTCGTCGGCGAACCAATTCATGTAACTCATGCAAATGCTGTGCAAATGACTCAGCAGACTCACTATGACACGACTCTAAAGGACTCAGGACGAGGTCGATGGGCTTCCTAGGGTCGTATCCTGATACTACATGAAATAGACTCAACCCGATGGACCTATTGACTGAGCTATTGCAGGCGAACTCTGCAATTGGAAGATCTAAGTCCCAGCTACCCACATGTTCTCCTATTAGACACCACAAAAGATTTACTAAGCTCCTGTTCACTACTTCGGCCCGTCCGTCCGTCTGTGGATGATATGCCGAGGAGAACCTAAGGATGGTGACAGTCTTATGACACAGGGTCTTCCAGAAGTAACTTATGATCCTCACATCGTGGTCTGACACAATCGATTTGGGTAGGCCGTGCATTCAAAAAAACATCCCTCATAAAGATAGATGCAATGTGAGTCGCATCTGCTGTCTTACGGTAAGAAATAAAGTGTGTCATCTTTGAAAAACGATTGACCACCACGAAGATGGAGTCGTGTCTTCATAGAGTGCAGGGAAGTCCGAGAACAAAATCCATGTTAATGTCCTCCCAAGGGCGGTGGGGGACAAGTAATTGCGTGTACAGACCCGTGTTCTGTTTGGTACCCTTCGCCATTTGGCAGATACGACAGTGGTGGACAACGCTAGCCACGTCCTTCTTAAGCTTGGGCCAGTAGAGACGGTCCTCGACGATGGTTATGGACTTATCTCTCCCAAAGTGCCCCGTGACTCCGCCCGCGTGCAACTCCCAAATCAAATAATCACGATATGACGTCTGGGGAATGCACAGATGAGAGCCACGGTACAGTTATCCCTCAAAGATCTGATATCCCTCAACAAGGTCTGGTGGGTCTCGGGACAGGGCAGTGTAAATCTCGCCAAAGTCTGGGCATGTCAGATAGTCCAGAATCAATCTCTCAAGCCCATCCACGCTAACGGTCATCGTCTGCAATATGGAGACGCGACGACTCAACGCATCAGCCGGTTTGTTCTCAACACCAGCTCGGTGCTTGAGAACATAATGAAAGTCCTGCAGGTACTCGACCCACTTGACATGTTGGTGTCCCAGCTTGCGCTGCGAATCGAGATAACGTAAGACCTGGTGGTCGGAATACAACACAAACTCCCGGGAAGGAGATAGTGTCTCCAGTAGCGCAGAGACTGGACAATAACATAAAATTCTCCATCATAGTTCGAGTATTTCTGTTTGGCTTCGTTCAACTTCTCACTAAAGTAAGAAATTGAGTGTGAAAGTTATCTAGTGTCAACTATCTTCACCTATGGGGGGGTGAATAGGTGATCTGCAGTCTTTTGTGGAATTAAAAATTAACCTGCACAAGAAAACAAAAACAACCACAACACAAAAACACACAAGCAGTTATAGTGGTTCCCCGATTTGGGTACGTCCACTCTCCCCCTTCGACCTATTTCCCAACAAGGGACGACTCAGTCACTTCACCAACCGGATTGAAATCCAATCCTCACACTATGGAAGAAACTCTTCCACCCGAAGGAGTCACTACTCCTCCACCACGGGTTGCACCCAACCCTTACAACGAGGAAACAACGTTCCTTTACAACAAAGTTAAAATAGAATGTACAAGAAATACAAACTACGTTTGGAGAACCCGATGTCCCTCTTCGTTCAATGAAGCTTTCTTGATGAAGACGAAGAGTCCACGATCGGAGCACTCTCTTAGAGAGGATCTTCCCGAGATCGGCGGCGGCAAAGGATTGCGGCGGCGATGCTTTGTAGATCCAAACTTCTTGACGAAGCTAGCAAGGTCTACCAACGATCTTACTTGGATCGATCGTCTCAATCGATTCGGAGGGGAGAAATATTCCCGCTCAACAAATCAAGAGACAAAGGATCTCAAGATAGATTCGTGAGACGCTAAGCTTAGCCTCGGTTCTGTCGCCGGACGATCAAAGAGGACCTCTAAGATCAGCGGCGACGACTATCTTGCGAGCGACGACGGCGACGGAACGAGTTTCGCGATCGGCTAGGTTACGCTCGGCGGCTTTGATTTCTCGTAATTGATTACTGTTGGAGTTCGAAATACGCGAGTATTTATACTGTAGATCAACCCTAAATGACCGTTGTGGGCCCCACAAGGAGAAACCCTAAGCCCGGTCCAAACAGCGCCTGAAATCTTGGTTCGGTCCAGCGAGCAGGTAGAAATCGCCCAAGGCAAATTCGGCGGGAATCATTGATGATTCTCGACGAATCGGCGAGAATCACTTATGATTCCCTTCGGATTATCCTTGGAAGAATTTTAGCTGAAAAGCTTGCCGTCCGGAGTGAATCGGCGAGAGTCAAAACCATTCTTGACGAATCGGCGAGAATGCAGAGTCATTCTCGACGAATCGGCGAGAATGCAGAGTCATTCTCGACGAATCGGCGAGAATCACTTATTGATTCTCGATGATTTTGACTTGGCAGAATTCTTGAAGGCGTTGAGTCAGCCGGATGCAGTCGGCGGGAATCAGCGAGTGATTCTCGACGATTCGACGAGAATCACTAGTGATTCCCGTCGAATCGGCGAGAGTCACTTAGTGATTCCCGTCGAATTTAACTTAGACGAATCTTCGTCTTTCTTCCCATGAGTTGGTCTTTGACCCATCCTTGCTCCTCTTCAGCTCTTGATCTATCTCAACCCTGTACTTGAAAATAAGTACACTCCAATAGAGAGAGTACACGTGAGCCAACACACTGATCTGCTCAACGAGGGATTACGTTGCGCAGACCCATGTATATTGACCCACTGCACCCTGACATTGGTGTGTACTTAGTATGGAATAGCTGCAAGCACATCTTGAAGAAAATCAACAAATACATTATGTATTCTGCTTAGCTTGTTCAGGGGCTTCTTCAAATCAGGTATATTGTGAATACAATACCCAACAATCTTCCCCTATTTGAAGAAGCCTAAACCCTACAAGTTAAGGTGAATAAAACATATGGAATGAAAATCATAACCTAAGACTTCAGTTAAGAGTGAGATTCATTACCATTTTCATGAGAGCATACTTAACGTTGACAGCCACCTTAGCTTTAGCCGAGAGGGTAATCTCTCCCTTTTCGGCTTCTACAAATCTGGGACTTCACTTGGAGCCACATGCTCCCCCTCAGATCTTGCATCCATGCTCAAGCTTGAGTTCCTTGCTGATGCTCCCCCTTGATGCAAGAGCCTTGAGCCGTACAGTCTTCACTCTTCATAGTTCAGCATGCCGAGTTCAGTTTTGAAGAGCCTGAACTTGGCCTCGTCTAGGGGCTTTGTGAAGATATCTGCAACCTGCTTATCCGTGGGGACATAACAGAGAGATATATCTTTGTTTTTCACATGCTTCCGAATGAAGTGATAGCGCACTTCAATATGCTTCGTTCTGCTGTGCGACACAGGATTGTTCGCAATTGCTATTGCGCTCGAGGAGTCGTAATACATCAGAACTTCTCTGAACTGCAAGTCATAATCTTTGAGCTGATTTCTAATCCATAGAAGTTGTGCGCAACAGCTGCCTGCTGAGATGTACTCAGATTCAGCCGTGGAGGTTGCGACACAATTCTGCTTCTTACTGTTCCAAGAAATAAGTCTTCTTCCGAGGAATTGACACGTCCCGGAAGTGCTTTTCCTATCATCCCTGCTTCCTGCAAAGTCTGCATCTAAAAAGCCTATCAGCTCGACATCATTGTTTCTTGGGTACCACTAGCCAAGATTTGGTGTACCTTTAAGGTATCTAAGAATTCGCTTTGCAGCGACATAATGAGATTCCTTAGTGTTCACCTGATATCTGGCACATACGCATGTGGAAAACATAATATCCGATCTACGAGCAGTAAGGTAGAGCAGAGATCCAATTATGCTCCTGTATTTGGTTTCATCAAAAGGTTTCCCTTTCTCATCCTTGTCCAGAGACACAGTGGATCCCATTGGAGTCCTCATAGAGGTTACATTCTCCATTCCGAATTTCTTGAGGAGTTCATTTGTGAACTTCGTCTGAGAGATGAAAATTCCATCCTCAGACTGTTTCACTTGAAGTCCCAAGAAATAATTTAGCTCTCCCATGCTGCTCATTTCAAACTTTCCTTGCATAAATTTAGAGAAATTTTTGCAAAGATTGTTGTCCGTAGAGCCGAAAATTATGTCATCGACATAGATTTGCACCAGCAAGATCTTACCTTTGACCTTCTTAAGAAACAATGTCTTATCTATTTTTCCTCTCGAGAACTTGTTCTCAAGAAGAAAACTAGACAGAGTCTCATACCAAGCTCGAGGAGCTTGTTTCAAGCCATATAACGCTTTATTAAGAAAATAAACATGATTAGGAGATGTAGGATTAACAAAACCTGAGGGTTGCACGACATATACTTCCTCTTTCAATTTTCCATTGAGGAATGCAGATTTCACGTCCATCTGATAGACAATGAATCCTTTGTGAGAAGCATATGCTAGGAACAATCTGATCGCCTCGAGCCTTGCAACTGGTGCAAAGGTCTAGTTGAAATTAATCCCCTCCTCCTATCTGTAACCTTGAGCCACCAGCCTGGCCTTGTTCTTTATGATGACACCGTGTTCATCCAGTTTGTTTCTGAAGATCCACTTGGTGCCGATCACATTCTGGTTCTTTAGTCTGGGAATAAGCGTCCAGACGTTGCATCGTTCGAATTGATCCAGTTCATCTTGCATGGCCAATATCCATGCTGCATCTTTGTTCGCTTCGTCGGACTTCTTTGGCTCAACCTGTGACAGGAAACTTAGGTGTAAAATCTCGTTAATTGTATCTCTCCGAGTTCTGACACCGTCACGAGGATCTCCTATGATCTGATCTCTGGGATGATCCCTCACGTGTCGGAGCTCTAGGAGTCTGGCATCTGGAGCTCTGACATCTTCTCGTACTTCTCCTTCTTCTAGGAGATTTTCTCCACCCTGATCTTCAACTTCTCCAGTTGGCGTTGAGGTGGAGACCTTGACGTACTAGGAAGTTACATCTTTAGCGGTCTCATCGAGACTTAGCTGTTCAAGTCTTGCACATGCATCTTCAAGAATGTCACTGGAAGAATTGCTGTGAAGCAAGCTTCCTTCATCAAAAACAACATTAATGGACTCCTCTACCACTAGGGTTTTCTTATTGAAGACCCTATATGCCCGACTATGGCTGCTATAGCCCATTAAAATGCCTTCGAAGCATTTTTCTCCGAATTTAGTACGTGGGTGCTTCCCATTATTGAGTACATAGCATCTGCAGCCAAAAATCCTCAAATAGGACATGGTCGGTTTCCTGCCTTTCAATAGCTCATAAGACGTCTTGCGATGATTCTTGTTGATCAATGCTCGGTTCTGCACATGACAAGCCGTGTTGACAGCCTCTGCCCAGAAGTACTCTGGAAGAGAGGCGTCATTCAACATTGTCGTACATGCTTCAATGAGCGTTCTATTTCTCCTTTCCGCAACTCCGTTTTGTTGCGGAGTACGCGGGGAGGAAAACTCATGAAATATACCAAGTTCCTCACAAAAATCTGTCATAACACCAGACTCGAATTCTTTTCCATGGTCACTTCTGATTTTGACCACTGAGCAGTTAAGTTCGTTTCGAAAAGAACACCCACGTAAACCGAGAGTGATCATCAACAATCACTAGGGTATACGATTTGCCTCCTAAGCTATGAACTTGCATTGGACCGAACAAGTCCATATGCAGAAGATAAAGACATCTGGAGGAGTCTTTGTCTGCAATGCCCTTAAAGGTAGCCCGAGTCTGTTTTCCCTTCTGGCATGCAGGACATGGGCTATCTTTGAAGCACTTAATAGTAGGGGCATCCTGTTGGGTACATTGGAAAATGTGTACCTGATTTGAAGAAGCCCAACCTAGCTCAATGATATACATCATGTTGTATTTGATGTTGTTTTGAGTTGACATGTGCAGGTAAAGAATTGTTAAAGTTTACAGGAAAAAATTCTAAGTCCAAGTGTCGACACAAAGGAACATGTGTCGTCACATAGAAGAAAGTTGTCGACACAACACTGGGAAAGTGTGTCGACACAGAAGGTGTAAGTCGACACTACTCTGGGAAAAAGTGTCGACACATAACATAGTCTACAACAACACTGGGAAATTGTGTCGACACAGAAGAAGTAAGTCGACACAACACTGGGAAATTGTGTCGACACAGAAGAAGTAAGTCGACACAACACTGGGAAATTGTGTCGACACAGAAGAAAAACGTCGACCTCAACATTGGGAGAATGCGTCGACACTGAAGAGTATAGTCGATCTCAAGTTTGTCGACATCATCTGAATATGTCGACACAGAAGAAAATAGTCGACACCTGAAGGCTAAGTCAACACTTACTAAAGTTATGATTCTACAACAACTGTGTCGACACACAGGACTTGTGTCGACACACTGCAGAGTCAAAGACCAAGTTAGTTTCAGAAGAAGATGTGTCGACACAAAGGCAATTTAGTCGACATCACTGAAGGCAGTGTCGACACCAAAGTCAATTGTGTCGACACAAATAGACAGATGGTCTCGACACTTTCTGACAGACTGTTTCAACACTAAGGCACAGGACTTGTTTGAAGACTTGACAGCTGTGGGTTATCACCAGTTAACTGAAGTTGTCAGACTTGTCAGAAAACGGTTAGAAACCGGATCAGCCGGTTACCATGAAGAATGTCTATAAATAGACAGATTCAGAAGGAGAAGAAAAAACACTGAACAACATATAGAACTGACCCTTTGAAATACATTGGATCAGAAAGTGGAGAAGGATTACATTCTACTCATTTCAAGAAAGTGCTAGGCACTTAAGAAGATCTTCTCCGGGAGATCTAAGAAGACTATCTAAGGATAGATCTAAGAAGAGTTCTAATCAGAATTCAGAAGAATCATTCAAAGTTCTGGATAGAGAGAGATCAAGTCAGAATTTGAAGAAGAAGAAGGAATCCACCAGTGGATTCTCAAGAAGCTGTTTGGAATCAACTCAGCTAAGTACATTTTCAAGAAGCTTTGAAGAAGGCTAAGAAACAGTTGATTGCATCAGCTGATTAAGAATTGTCATTGCCTTTTCTCTCTCAACTTGGCAAGACAATTTAAACAATCTTTTCTATATTTCTGTAGGATCTGTTTATACAGATCTGAGTTGTAAGCCTATGTTATAAAGGCTGAGTGTAGGAGTGTTGAACTCTGAGTGGTAGGGCTGATTGCCTGAGTGTAGGAGAAGGATATTCTCTGAGTTGTAGGCCTTGGGGCAAGGCTGAGGTAGGGTAGTTGTGCCTGAGTTGTAGGAACCTGTTGGGTTCTGAGTTGTAAGATCTATTGATCTGAGATAAGTGGAAGTTTGGCCGAATCTAGCATACAGCTAGATAGGTGAAGGGGGAAAGTGGATGTACCCAGACCTTGGGGAACCATTATAAAACATAGTGCAATCTGTGATGTTTTGTTTTCTGTGATTGCTGTGTTTTCATATTAGTTAATAAATTGAATTCTGTCTAGAAGTTTTAGAAAGAGAAGCAGAACCTATTCACCCCCCCCTCTAGGTGTTTAGGCTGCCTTGAAAGTTAAACTATCAAGTGGTATCAGAGGGAGGTTCCTCAAAAAGGACTTAACAGTCTGAGGTAGATCTGATAGGCAGATTCAAGAATCAAGAAGATGGGTTCTGGAGAGAATCATAAGGAGCTAGGGTCAATGAAATTACCCATATGCAAGAAGGAAATCTTTGGGATCTGGAAAGAAAGAGTCAGATTGTTTATGGAAGCATCTGACCCAAGGATTTACATCACAGTACAGGAAGGCCCCTTCATACCAATGAAGATATCTGTTCTTGATGCAAATATCCAAACACCAAAGACTTATTCTGAAATGACCAAGGATGAAATCATCTTGGCAACCATGGACAAAAGGGCACAGAACATCATTGTCAGTGCCATAGATGATTCAACATTTCAGAATCTGATTCACTGCAAGACCTCCAAGGAGATGTGGGACACATTGATTGTCTACATGGAGGGATCAGAAGAAGTAAGGCTGGACAGAAAATCTATGCTAAATCAGGAGTATGAAAGTTTTAGACAAGGAAAATCTGATAGCATAACTGAGTGCTATAAGAAATTCTATAGAATTGTGAATGAGCTAATTTCCTATGGAAGAGTCTTCAGTACCTATGAACTGAATGACAAATTCTTAAGATCCTTATCAAAGGATTGGGATACAAAGATCTGTGCCATAAGAGAAGTGACAAAATTGGCAGAGATATCTCCTCCAACTCTGTTTGGAAAGTTGCTATCCTATGAAATGCAACTTATGGTAAGGAAGGAGGAGGAAAGAAACTCAAGAGGAGAGCATAGAGAAAAGACTGTGGCATTTAATGCTGAAGCCACCAGAAAGAATAGGAGGAAATCACCATCTCCTCCTAAGGAAGTTGAAGAAGGTAGTTCTGAAAATTCAGATAAGGGTTCAGTCAGCAGTGATTCAGATGCAGACTTTGCTGCATTCACTAGGCAATTTCAAAGGTTCTTGAAAAAGAAGCAATGGAAGTCTAGGCCTTCATCATCACAGCAAGTAGATGACTATTATCAGAAAAGAAGGTCATCTAGGAAAGAGAAAAGCAGGTCAAAGCCCAGCAAAGCCACTACTTCAAAGATTGTCTGCTATTGTTGCAATAGGCCTGGACATGTAGTGGCTGAGTGTCCTGACAAAAGGAAGGAATCTTCAGAAAAGAAGAAGACTTATCAGAAAGGCAAGAAGGAGAAATCCTTTGTAGCAAAGAAAGATAAAAGTCTGTCAGACCAGTCAACATCAGAATCAGGATCTGAAGCTGAAGCATATATTGGATTATATGCTGCATCTGAGGAAGAGGAGTTTATGCAGTTGCTAGACTCCATCAATGAACATCAATGCATGGGGTTGATGACTAGATCAGAAGAGGACCTATGCCAGAATCAGTCTGGTCCTAATGAGGTAAACTGTCCTTCCAGTACATATGTTTGTAGTACAAGTGAAGAATCAGCTACATCTGCATCAAGTGATGAAGATGCATCTGAATCTGAAGGAGATGTCTATCAATTGATAGACAAGTATGGGGACTTGTTGCAGGCCCTTAAGAAAAGCAAGAACCTGGTTAAATCACAGGCTCAGGAAATTGCTGATCTAAGGGTTGCAACAACTGAGTTAGAAAAAGTCCTTGATCAAAAGTTAGCTGAAATTGCCAAGCTGAAGAATATAACTATTATTCAGATGGGCACAATTAACTATACTAATGATCAAGTAAAGAGTCTGGAGGACAGACTTAGAATTGAAAGGGATTTAGTGGCTAGTTACTCTAAGCCAAAATCTGTCTTACCCTTGATAGATGAATTTGTCACTCAGAAGGGTAAGGCTGGATTAGGATTTAAGGGTAACTCCAGGGCTGGCAGATTCAAGAGGAAAGGCAAAGCCCCTATTCAGCCACTAAACCTTTCAGTCCCCATAAGGTTTGGTAAGGAGAAAGTGTCTTCTAACATATATGATCATGAAGACATTCAGGATCATATCAAGACAAATGTTCTGAAGAACAAGGGTGTTAAGGCAAGCAGGCCTACCTATGGTCATAAGCCCTATGGCTTTAAGAAACCAGTAGGAGAAGTTGCAACAGCACCAGCAATGAACAGAAATGCTTCTGACAAGGATGTATCTAGATCTAGATACAATAAGTTTGAATGTTGGTGCTGTGGCAAGAGGGGTCATTTTGCATTGGACTGCTGGTATAACACAAGTGTTATAAAGAATAAGAGTCTACCTGTTAGAAGAGGTTATGATAATTTTATTAAGGCTAACCTGAACCAAGGACCCAAGACTTACTTGGGTTCTAAGGGTAAGTAATTCTGTATTGCAGGTGAATCCAAGTTACCATGCCCCTATATGGTACTTGGATAGTGGTTGTTCCAGGCACATGACTGGAACAAAGGGGCTGCTGAAGGAGTATTCATCTGTCAAAGATGGACATAAAGTGATCTTTGGTAGATCTGAAAAAGGAGTCATCAAAGGATTTGGTAACATCTCTTCAAACCTAATTACTATCACCCAAGTGGCCTATGTAAAAGGTTTGAAACATAATCTAATAAGCATAAGCCAGCTGAGTGATCTAGGATATGACATTTCATTTGGTAAGGATGGATGTCATATCAAAAGGTCAAGTGATCAAGAGATCATATTGACTGGGTATAGGAAGAGAAATGTGTATTGCCTTAATTTTGAATGTGAGAATAAGGCATCCCCCATTTGTCTTGTAGCTGATGACAATGCTTCTCATTGTGTTAAGTGGCACAAGAGATTGGCTCATCTAAACTACAAGACAATTGGCCAACTCTTTAGTAAAGAACTAGTGAGGAATGGGCCTCAAGTTAAGTGTATAAAGGAAGGGGTATGCTCAGCTTGTCAAAAGGGCAAGCAGACAAAAACCTCATTTCAAAGCCTTGAAAACAAGGATTCTGTGAGGTGCTTATACCTCTTGCATATGGATCTTTTTGGTCCTATGCCAGTTCACAGTCTAGGTAGGAAGGTCTACACACTAGTGGTTGTAGATGACTATTCTAGATTTACATGGGTGTTCTTTCTGAGACAAAAATCTGAAACCCCAAGTGTATTATTTAAGTTTGTAAAGCAAATTCAGAATGAACTGAACAGTACAGTGGTCAAAATCAGAAGTGACCATGGTACTGAGTTTCAATCTGAAAGCATGACAAACTTGTGTATAGACTTTGGGATTTTCCAAGAGTTCTCCTCACCTAGAACACCTCAGCAAAATGGAATTGCTGAAAGAAAGAATAGATCATTAATTGAAGCTGGTAGAACTCTATTGAGTGACACCTCTCTCCCAGAATATTTTTGGGCTGAGGCAGTTAACACTGCTTGTCATGTCATCAATAGGGCTTCTATCACCAAAAGCCACAGGAAGACTCCCTATGAGATTGTGAAAGGCAGAAAACCAAATCTATCCTATTTTAGGATCTTTGGCTGCAAGTGCTATATACTTAACAATGGTAAGTCTTATTTGACTAAGTTTGCTGCCAAATCCCAGGATGGGATATTTGTTGGGTACAGCACAAATAGTAAGGCCTATAGAGTCTTCAACTTAACTACTCAAGTTGTTGAAGAATCTGTGCATATTGTATTTGATGAAACAAGATTAATCAATTGTGAATTGTCTTGTAGATCAAATGACTCAACAGGTATAAGCAAGAAGATGGACAAGCTCTCCATTGCTGAAGCTCAAGGTTGTAGATATCGGATATCGGGTTCATATCGGTTTGGGTTTGAAATGTCGTATGTCGGATTGCGGGGGATATATCGGGGATATTTTACAATATCGGAATTTAATAAAGATAACAATGTTTATAACAATTTTTTGCAAATAAGTAAAAATGTACAAACAATATATGGTTATACACTTTGCATTACATGTAACAAACTAACAATATGATTATAATGAAGTATTAAACAAAAATAAACACAATTGTGCATAATTGCATATTAATAAATGACAAATATTGAAAATGAGATCCTCGACCGTGAAATCCTTTTTAAAACCCGTTTTTTTTATAAAATAAAATCAAAAATGTCGGCCGATATATCGCCCGGACCCGTTATAGATCGCCGATATATATCCGATATTTTCAAACCTTTATTTTGCTCAAACATATCGATTTCGTTGCGGTTTACCCTCAAAACCTTTATGTCGGCCGACATATCGGACATGTCGGCCGATATCTACAACAGCGCTGAAGCTTCAAAGGAAGAGGGAGCATTGGAAAATGAAGGCTGCTGTCCAGGGGGAGTACAAGAGATAATGGAAGCTGATGAAAACCAAGAGGAACAGCAGAATGAAGAAGCTGGAGATGCTCAACCTGAAGGGAATCTACCTCCAGCTATAAGATATCTAAGAGATCATCCTACTGATCAGATAATTGGTGATCCAAGACAAGGAGTGCAAACTAGAAGCAGAAATCAAAGCACAGTTTTGCATTCTAGCTTCTTGTCTCAAATGGAACCTAAGAAGTTTGAAGAAGCTATCCAAGACCAGCACTGGATTGATGCTATGCAAGAGGAGCTGAATCAGTTCAGAAGGTGCAAGGTCTGGGAGCTTGTTCCTAAACCAAGAGGCCACAACATAATTGGGACTAAGTGGATCTATAGGAACAAGCTAGATGAAAGTGGAATAATAATAAAGAATAAAGCAAGATTGGTTGCAAAAGGATACAGGCAGGAAGAAGGGATTGACTTTGATCAAACCTTTGCTCCAGTAGCAAGGCTGGAGGCAATCAGAATGTTCCTTGCCTATGCAGCCTACCAAGACTTCAAAGTATACCAGATGGATGTAAAGTCAGCATTTCTGAATGGTGATCTTAAAGAAGAAGTATATGTAGAGCAGCCATCAGGTTTTGTAGATCCTCTTAAACCTGATTCTGTGTACAAGCTTAGGAAAGCTTTGTATGGGTTAAAACAAGCTCCAAGGGCTTGGTATGAAACCCTGTCTACCTTCCTCATTGAGAATAAATTCTCAAGAGGAAAGATAGACAAAACTCTATTCCTTAGGGAATCCAAAGGAAAGATCATCTTAGTCCAGATCTATGTTGATGACATAATCTTTGGATCTACTGAAAACAACCTTTGTAAAAAGTTTGCCAAACTTATGCAAGGGAAGTTTGAGATGAGCAGTATGGGAGAACTTAAGTTCTTCTTGGGACTCCAAGTAAGACAGACTGATGATGGATTGTCCATATCCCAGTCTAAGTTCACCAAGGAATTAATTAAAAAATATGGTATGGAGTCATCCTCCTCCATGAGAACTCCTATGGGCACAAGTATGCCAATATGCAAAGATGAGGCAGGTAAACCTGTTGATGAATCATTGTATAGAGGAATAGTTGGGTCACTACTATATCTCACTGCTAGTAGACCTGACATTATGTATGCAACATGTGTCTGTGCTAGGTACCAAGCCTGCCCTAAAGAATCTCATTATACTGCAGTAAAAAGGATTCTGAGATATCTAAAGGGCACTCCTACTCTAGGTCTTTGGTACCCTAGGAATAGAGATTTTCAACTAACAGGCTATTCAGATGCAGATTTTGCAGGATGTAGAGAGGATAGAAAGAGTACTACAGGTACTTGTCAATTCCTGGGAGGAAGACTAATATCTTGGAGTAGTAAAAAACAGACTAGTGTGGCAATTTCCACAGCTGAGTCAGAGTATATTGCTGCAGGAAGCTGCTGTGCACAGCTATTATGGATGCAGCATCAGCTTAAAGATTATGGTATTCAGGTAAGTAGAACACCCCTTTTATGTGATTCTAAGAGTGCTATTTCTATTGCTAATAATCCAGTTTCTCATAGTAGAACTAAGCATATAGAAATCAAATATCATTTTCTTAGAGAACATGTAGAAAAAGGTGACATCTTATTGGAATTTGTAAAAACAGATTATCAAATAGCAGATGTATTTACTAAGCCTTTAGATGAAACCAAATTCAATAAATTCAAAATTGAATTAGGTATGTTAACCATTGATTAATGTATTAAACAAAATCATTAACAATGCTATTGAAATGGTTAATAAGTAAGTAAAAGTAGTAACAACAATAATCAAGTGTTAAAAAGGACACATTGAAGTTACAGAAATTGGCTAAGTAAGAATGTGTCGACACATTCAGTAATAATGTGTCGACTCAGAGAAATTATGTCGACAAGTCAGAAATAGTGTGTCGACACAGAGAATATGTGTCGACACTTAAGAGGTTTATTGTCGACTTAACCAGGAATGTAATGTCGACTCAACCAGAATTATGGTGTCGACACTTACAAAATATGTGTCGACACTTGTCCTTAGTGTCGACACAGAATTTCTGTCTTTCTACTATGTATCCAAGGTGTCGACATAACCACATATTGGTGTCGACACATAGTAGGCTGAAGAAATGTCGAGTTAATAGAAGCTTGTGTCGACACATTCCGTCTGTGTCGACACATTTAGACTGTTTTTGGCGCCTTTTGAACTTCTTTCAACAGAAGCTATAAATAGGTCAAAAGCTCTTATTGTCGACACGCTTTCAAGGTTTTCAAGACTCAAACCCTGTGTCGACAATCTTTCTTTCTCTCCTCTCTCAAGCCTTCTCGACGACTCGATGGCGCCAAGGATTGAAGACAATGTTAATGAAGGGTATGAATTGGTGCGCCAGGCGTTTGCAGAGGCGCCGCCTGATGTTCAAGGAGTTATCACCCTTCTCTCTGCATCAGGGTTAGAATTTCTTGTCTCAGAACCATCCAAGATCTGGAAGAAGGAGGTGCACGAGTTCTTTATCTCAGCATCAGTCCATTCTACTGAACTCAAGATCAAGTCCATTGTTCACGGGACTAAGATTAAGATTACCCAAAGAGGTTTGAGAAAGTTTTTGCAATTACAAGTAGTTGAAAATGAAGAAGAGGTTCCTAGTTCTAAGACAAGGGAAGCCCTTCAATGGTGTGGTTTGGATTCAAACATGAAGATTGGAGCTGCATTCAATAGGAAAGGTATGAATCAGCAAGGAAAGTTCTTGTCTGAAATAGTTGGGAAA
The DNA here is from genome assembly GCA_039513925.1 of Platanthera zijinensis. Classification (NCBI taxonomy): domain Eukaryota; kingdom Viridiplantae; phylum Streptophyta; class Magnoliopsida; order Asparagales; family Orchidaceae; genus Platanthera; species Platanthera zijinensis. The sequence continues at coordinate 79,715,748 of CM077079.1, forward strand.
GTAATTCTCTGCAAGACAGGTGGACATGATAGGATTTCTGCCTATATGTTCAACCTTATGACCAGGATTGCCTTTACAATTCCTACTGATTGGTCAGTAATCCTATTTGACAAGATTAAAGAAGGGATCATGAAGCCTAACATGGCTAGGATCATAAGTCTATATCTCAATGGAGCAATTCCTGAAGTGATGCAGCAACTGCCAGGATCTAAAATCAATCATATGAGAAGGATGGACATGAGACTATTCTCCAGGTGGGAAAGGGTGCTGTCTAAGGATGTGCCTGAAGAGAGCAGGCCAGACACCCCTGTGAAATCCCCTTCTCCAGCTCACGAGACTGAGCAACAACAAGAGGACCCACTTAGGATACAGAGTGAAGAACAACCTGCCTCCACTATAGTTCATCAAGTAGATACATCTGCACAGATGCAGGGGGAGCCAGTTCAATCTCCTGCTCAAAATGTATCTACCCCTGCTCAGGTACAAGTGGTACAGGTGTAGGGGGAGCAAATGTATTTTACTATAAAATACTTTCTAAAAGTTTTTTTTTCTGCACAGGTTCAGGGGGAGCATGTGTCTTCTCCTACTCCAGATATGCAGCTGCCTGAGAATGTGCACAAGGATGCACCTAATGACTTATCTTCAGGTGCTCCAGTTCAAAAAGAATACACTCTGGATGAGTTATTTCCTAATGATGACATAGCTATTGATAGAATAGAAGAGGACCAAGATGTTGAGCAGCCTCTTGACATAGAGCTAGAACAAGGAGTGGAGAAAGTTCAAGAGATTGAAACAGTACAAGAAGTAGAGGAGGAGCAAAGAATTGAGGGGGAGCCAGTACATGTTGAAACTGAGCAACATGGCACTGAAGCAGATAGAGTTCACATTGAGAGTACTTCTGAATCTGAAACTGAAGAAGCCAGGTTGGCTAAGAAAAGAAAACTGGTTGTATTTAAAAGAAGAAGCAAGACTTATAAGCAGGCTTTACAGACAACACCTCCACCACCACCTCCTGAAGTTGATTATAACAAGTTCTTGGTGGATTTACAGGTGAAATTGGATGACCACAGGGTGGCCATTGAGAAATATGTTGATGAAAGCAACAAATCTCTGCAGTTTGACTTAGCCCAAGATATCAAATCTATCCAATTTCAAGTCAACTTGAATAAAACTGAAATGACAGATTGCTTCCACAAGGGTGGCAATGCTGTAGTTTATCTGGCTAAACAACAGCAGGCTATCTCTACAAAGGTGGATGATATTGCTTTGAAGCAAGGTTATGTTCTGGAAAATCAAATAAGAATGAATGACAATTTAACTGAATCTCATAATGAGATCATTCAAGAGGTGAAGAAGATTGTGCCAGGGATGCCTGCAAATAGAGCCAAAGAAATGGAAGAATTTGATAAGAATTTTCAGGCTGCTATTGCATCTGTTAAGACTGCCATCACAACCTCTCAACAGGAAATATCTGAAAAGCTTCAAAAGTTAAGACCATTTTTCAAGGAGGGAGTGAATTATTTGGATGACCAAATTCGATTCCAGAAAGAAGATCTTAGAGATCATGTCTCAAGAGAAGCCATAAAGGGGGAGAGGATGCTAATTCATGCAGGCTCTGAGCATGCCAAATGGGTGACCAATAGTATAAGAGCCACATTGGGATATCCACCATTGTGTGATGATAACATGGTGGCTGAGTCAGGTCTACAAACAGGACTACTTGAAGGTGACCAACCTGAGGTTGCCCAAGTCATATACCCCCCTCCAGATTTTGATGTATTGGATCAGCAAGTGCAATATATGTATAGTCCTTCAAAGGAGGTTGTAAATGTTATCTTTGGAAAGGTTGATAAGCCTGAGGTAAATTTGCAAGAACAGCAAGATGCTCTACTATCAAAGAAAAGATTTAGAGAGCAGGCTGAGCTGAAGCCAGATTTTGAGCAGTGGAGTGCTACTTCCAGAAATATAATACTCACTGCATGGAAAGCTGTCAAAGATCAAGTTCATGAAAGGGGCAAGTGGTACAATGAGCAGGAATGGCAGAAGTATGAGGCAAGACAAGAAGCCATTGTACAATTCAGAAGGAAAGCTAAGCTGGGAAGACTTCCATCTGATGCTATGGAGCCAAGCAAATACTTCCCAAAGCCTTTTCACTATTTTGAAAGGCAAAGGCTCAAGGAAGAAGCTAAGAAGAAAGCTGATCTTAAAGGAAAAAAGATGGCTGAAGAATCAGAAGCTCCTGTGACAGCTAAAATTAAATCTGGCCAAGGGATTGTTATTAGAGAACCTGATCAATCCTGATAATGTTTTAGTTCTTTCATAATGTTTTGTAATGATGTAATGTGATCAGTCAAAGAAAAACCATGTAATCAAACATTACCCAGTAATAAACAAAATATTGTTAAATCTGTGATAGATTGTTTTATCCATGATGTTCTTATTATTTTGTTTATAATTAAGTATCCCTGTGTATTGTCATATATCATCATTTTATACTATTTATAAATGGTGTATATCATTGGCTATAAGGGTTATGACTTCTCCAAATAGGGGGAGATTGTTGGGTACATTGGAAAATGTGTACCTGATTTGAAGAAGCCCAACCTAGCTCAATGATATACATCATGTTGTATTTGATGTTGTTTTGAGTTGACATGTGCAGGTAAAGAATTGTTAAAGTTTACAGGAAAAAATTCTAAGTCCAAGTGTCGACACAAAGGAACATGTGTCGTCACATAGAAGAAAGTTGTCGACACAACACTGGGAAAGTGTGTCGACACAGAAGGTGTAAGTCGACACTACTCTGGGAAAAAGTGTCGACACATAACATAGTCTACAACAACACTGGGAAATTGTGTCGACACAGAAGAAGTAAGTCGACACAACACTGGGAAATTGTGTCGACACAGAAGAAGTAAGTCGACACAACACTGGGAAATTGTGTCGACACAGAAGAAAAACGTCGACCTCAACATTGGGAGAATGCGTCGACACTGAAGAGTATAGTCGATCTCAAGTTTGTCGACATCATCTGAATATGTCGACACAGAAGAAAATAGTCGACACCTGAAGGCTAAGTCAACACTTACTAAAGTTATGATTCTACAACAACTGTGTCGACACACAGGACTTGTGTCGACACACTGCAGAGTCAAAGACCAAGTTAGTTTCAGAAGAAGATGTGTCGACACAAAGGCAATTTAGTCGACATCACTGAAGGCAGTGTCGACACCAAAGTCAATTGTGTCGACACAAATAGACAGATGGTCTCGACACTTTCTGACAGACTGTTTCAACACTAAGGCACAGGACTTGTTTGAAGACTTGACAGCTGTGGGTTATCACCAGTTAACTGAAGTTGTCAGACTTGTCAGAAAACGGTTAGAAACCGGATCAGCCGGTTACCATGAAGAATGTCTATAAATAGACAGATTCAGAAGGAGAAGAAAAAACACTGAACAACATATAGAACTGACCCTTTGAAATACATTGGATCAGAAAGTGGAGAAGGATTACATTCTACTCATTTCAAGAAAGTGCTAGGCACTTAAGAAGATCTTCTCCGGGAGATCTAAGAAGACTATCTAAGGATAGATCTAAGAAGAGTTCTAATCAGAATTCAGAAGAATCATTCAAAGTTCTGGATAGAGAGAGATCAAGTCAGAATTTGAAGAAGAAGAAGGAATCCACCAGTGGATTCTCAAGAAGCTGTTTGGAATCAACTCAGCTAAGTACATTTTCAAGAAGCTTTGAAGAAGGCTAAGAAACAGTTGATTGCATCAGCTGATTAAGAATTGTCATTGCCTTTTCTCTCTCAACTTGGCAAGACAATTTAAACAATCTTTTCTATATTTCTGTAGGATCTGTTTATACAGATCTGAGTTGTAAGCCTATGTTATAAAGGCTGAGTGTAGGAGTGTTGAACTCTGAGTGGTAGGGCTGATTGCCTGAGTGTAGGAGAAGGATATTCTCTGAGTTGTAGGCCTTGGGGCAAGGCTGAGGTAGGGTAGTTGTGCCTGAGTTGTAGGAACCTGTTGGGTTCTGAGTTGTAAGATCTATTGATCTGAGATAAGTGGAAGTTTGGCCGAATCTAGCATACAGCTAGATAGGTGAAGGGGGAAAGTGGATGTACCCAGACCTTGGGGAACCACTATAAAACATAGTGCAATCTGTGATGTTTTGTTTTCTGTGATTGCTGTGTTTTCATATTAGTTAATAAATTGAATTCTGTCTATAAGTTTTAGAAAGAGAAGCAGAACCTATTCACCCCCCCTCTAGGTGTTTAGGCTGCCTTGAAAGTTAAACTATCACATCCCTTACTAAGTTCTTAGAAAACAACATATTAATTGTCTTGAAATTAATATGTGATAATCTCTTGTGTCATTGTTCACAAAGAGATGCACTGTCTTTTGCTACTAGACACACGGGGGTAGAAGAATCTATGCTAAGAAAATCTAAACAAAATATATTTCTGCTCCTAATGCCAGTTAATACCGTCTCCGAAGAGGCACATGATATTATCAAGCACTTATCCTTGCAGAACTTAACGTCATAACCTTTATCACACAACTTACTTACACTGATCAGGTTATGATTTAACCCTTCAATATAGGCCACGTCGGTGATAGAGATTTCACCGTTGGAAATCATACCGTAACCTCTGGTGACTCCTCGATCTGATCCTCCAAAGATGACTTTGGGTCCATTTTCGACTGGAGAGTAATCACGCAGCAGGCTTCTTGTCCCAGTCATATGCCAGGAGCATCCACTGTCCAAGTACCAGATAGGCGTTTTGGTGGCTTTTGGACATACCTGCAAAACAGAATCAGTTTCCCTTAGGAACCCAATCGAACTTGGGTCCTAGATTCCTTGTTAGCATACTCCCCCTCGGGTGGTTAACCCTACGAGTGGTCGGCCTCGCATTGCTAACATGAGGAGTCTCGTTGAATCTTGGATTAAACCAGCAATCCACGACAAAGTGACCAACTTTGCCACAGCACCAACAGTCAAATCTGTTGTACCTTTTCCTAGGCTCCTGCTTCACCCTTGGATCGGTGGGTCCAGCCGGGGCCTTGGATCTGGAGGTGGAGGCATCATGATGACAGCAGTCACATGCTTTCTTCACCTCCTGTTCCTTCAGTATAACAGACTTGGCTTTTGGTGGCTGCTTCCTATTATGACCGCTAGAGAAGTGACCATAATTCTCCACTTGGATTTCCTCATAAGGTGCCTTGAAGACACTCTCGCCGTAGTTACGGGGGAAGGCCCAACCATCATACCGGCTCTTGGGCTTTTCAACCGAGGGCCGGAAGAAGTGGCAATAGGTTGACTCAAAGTCCTGTTCATTGCAGGGAAAGCCAGACTTCCTGAATACAACAGGGTTTAGTGAGGCCTTTCCCTTTTCTGCAGCAGAGGCCTTCTTAGCAGCCTTATTTTTCCTCTGCTTTCTGTTTCTCCTGGATGATTTACCAGGCACACCCACATGCCCCAAGCCAGTCCCCTTAGCCTGAGCAGAGAAGGTATCAACCAGTGGAAGAACAGTGTTTGGCATAGAGAAGCTTTTGACAATCTTCCTTTCTGCCGCAAGTTGTTCTTCCAACTTGTTAATTTCTTCCTGTTTTAGGTCAAGGAGCCTTAGAGACTCTGAGTGCTCAGAAGTCAGACCTAGGTGTTCCTGTCGGAGAGAGATCAAGCTAGTGATCTCTTCTCTTAGAGACACACCCTCAGCCTTACGGAATTTGACTTCCTTTTTCTGAGCCCTCAACCTCTTGCGGCATTCCGCAAAGGTATTGAGCATAAACTCATACTTTTCGAGGAGCTCAGCTTCACGGGCAGATGGGTTGTCCTCGAGATCATCATCAGGAGACTCATAGTCAGAGTCAGAGAGGGGGGTACGAGCTTTTACCTTCCCAGTAAATGGGGGGCAGTCTCCTTCTGAGTCAGAGCGACCCACTAGCCCGAAGTAGGCTTCCTCATCATCACTGGAGTCTGAGGAATCAGACTCACTCAGTGTCTTTGGCTTTTTAGCGATGTAGCTCCTCTCCTTCTTCTTATCTCTAGAGGACTTGTGCTCCTCTCCCTTTCCCTTATCTCTCTTGCCTTGGTGGCAGTCAGCGATGACGTGACCTTGCTTATTACTTCCAAAGCAAATAATGTCATTAGAGCGATGTTTGTTCTGTTTGGATTCATACCTGTCAGAAGAATAATTCTTCTTCTGATGTCTGGAGGAGGAGCCGTCTCTCTTTCTTTGATTCCTCAACTTGAGGAACTTCTTGAACTCCCGAGTGATGAGGGAGAAGTCTTCTTCAGATAGCTCTGAGCCGGAAGAGCATGGCTCAGATTCTTCTTCCTCATCCATTTTCCGAGAGCGGGATGAAGCTGCACCCTTGCCTTTCCTTGAGTGATTGGCTTTTAGGGCCACAGTCTTCTCTCTGGCAGCGGCTTTATCGGCTTCTTCTTCAGCTTTTCTGGTGTTCAGCTGAAGCTCATAGGACAGAAGTTTCCCAAACAGAATCTGGGGATCTGTTTCTGCCAGCCTGCCAATTCTCTGATGGCGCAGACTTGGTGTCCCATTCCTTAATAAGGGATCTAAGGAACTTGTCATTTAGTTCACCATCGGTGAACACTCTGCCATAGCCCTTCAGGACATTGACGATCTTCAGGAAGTTCTCGAATGTCACTCCGATTTCTTCCTTGGGACCTTGCCTGAAGGTCTCGTACTTCTGGTTAAGAAAGGATCTTCGATCATCCCTTACTTCATCAGTGCCTTCCATCAAGATGATCAGACAGTGCCAAATGTCCTTGGCCGTCCTGCAGTTGCAGAAAACCTGCATCATGGAATCATCGACGGCGCTTACCAGAATGTTCTGAGCTTTCTTGTCAAGTTCGACAAGCACCATCTCATCCTTATCCATTTCAGAAAGTTTCTTGGGCACTTTCTTGGTAGGATCAATGGTGGAGGCTTTAGTGGGGATATAAGGTCCCTCCTCCACTATCATGAAGAGTCGTGGGTCGACTGCTTCCATGTAGTACCTGATCCTTTCCTTCCAGATAGGAAAGTTCAACTTGGTGCACACTGGGATCTTCCCTGAATACTTGAGTCCTTCCATTTCAGAGATCTTCTTTCTTCTTGACACTAGATGCGAGAACTTACTCAAGGTGTTAACCTTATTGACGAGTAACCTCCCTCTGATACCACTTGAAAGTTATCTAGTGTCAACTATCTTCACCTATGGGGGGGGGGGGGAATAGGTGATCTGCAGTCTTTTGCGGAATTAAAAATTAACCTGCACAAGAAAACAAAAACAACCACAACACAGAAACACACAAGCAGTTATAGTGGTTCCCTGATTTGGGTACGTCCACTCTCCCCCTTCGACCTATCTCCCAACAAGGGACGACTCAGTCACTTCATCAACCGGATTGAAATCCAATCCTCACACTATGGAAGAAACCCTTTCACCCGAAGGAGTCACTACTTCTCCACCACGGGTTGCACCCAACCCTTACAACGAGAAAACAACGTTCCTTTATAACAAAGTTAAAATAGAATGTACAAGAAATACAAACTACGTTTGGAGAACCCGATGTCCCTCTTCGTTCAATGAAACTTTCTTGATGAAGACGAAGAGTCCACGATCGGAGCACTCTCTTGGAGAGGATCTTCCCGAGATCGGCGGCGGCAAAGGATTGCTGCGGCGATGCTTTGTAGATCCAAACTTCTTGACGAAGCTAGCAAGGTCTACCAACGATCTTACTTGGATCGATCGTCTCAATCGATTCGGAGGGGAGAAATATTCCCGCTCAACAAATCAAGAGACAAAGGATCTCAAGATAGATTCGTGAGACGCTAAGCTTAGCCTCGATTCTGTCGTCGGACGATCAAAGAGGACCTCTAAGATCAGCGGCAACGACTATCTTGCGAGCGGCAACGGCGACGGAACGAGTTTCGCGATCGGCTAGGTTACGCTCGGCGGCTTTGATTTCCCGTAATTGATTACTGTTGGAGTTCGAAATACGCGAGTATTTATACTGTAAACCAACCCTAAATGACCGTTGTGGGCCCCACAAGGAGAAACCCTAAGCCCGGTCCAAACAGCGCCTGAAATCTTGGTTCGGTCCAGCGAGCAGGTAGAAATCGCCCAAGGCAAATTCGGCGGGAATCATTGGTGATTCTCGACGAATCGGCGAGAATCACTTATGATTCCCGTCGGATTATCCTTTGAAGAATTTTAGCTGAAAAGCTTGCCATCCGGAGTGAATCAACGAGAGTCAAAACCATTCTCGACGAATTGACGAGAATGCAGAGTCATTCTCGACGAATCGGCGAGAATCACTTATTGATTCTCGACGATTCTGACTTGGCAGAATTCTTGAAGGCGTTGAGTCAGCCGGATGCAGTCGGCGGGAATCGGCGAGTGATTCTCGACGATTCGGCGAGTGATTCTCGACGATTCGGCGAGAATCACTAGACGAATCTTAGTGATTCCCGTCGAATCGGCGAGAGTCACTTAGTGATTCCCGTCGAATTTAACTTAGACGAATCTTCGTCTTTCTTCCCATGAGTTGGTCTTTGACCCATCCTTGCTCCTCTTCAGCTCTTGATCTATCTCAACCCTGTACTTGAAAATAAGTACACTCCAATAGAGAGAGTACACGTGAGCCAACACACTGATCTGCTCAACGAGGGATTACGTTGCGCAGACTCGTGTATATTGACCCACTGCACCCTGACATTGGTGTGTACTTAGCATGGAATAGCTGCAAGCACATCTTGAAGAAAATCATCAAATACATTATCTATTCAGCTTAGCTTGTTCAGGGGCTTTTTCAAATCAGGTACATTGTGAATACAATACCCAACAGAGTGTCCCTCCCCGGCTCAATACGCCACCGATGCCTACACCAGACGCATCACACGCGACCTCGAAAGCTCGGCTAAAGTCCGACAATCTCAAAACAGGAGCCGTCGTCAATCTCTTCTTAATCTCCTTGAAGGCTCTAGTGGCTGCGGGGTTCCACCGGAACTCTCCCATCTTGAGACAGCTCGTGAAGGAGGTCATAATCGTACTAAACCCCTTGACGAACCTCCTGTAGAAGATGGTAAGTCCATGAAAACTGCGAGCCTCTTGGATGTTCACTGGCACAGGTCAGCCGCGACTGGATTTGACCTTCTCGGGGTCAACAGATACTCCAGTTGAGGGTATAATAAATCCTAGGAAGTGAACAGACTCAGAGAGGAATGAACACTTCTTCAGATTCACGTATAATTTCTCTTGGCGGAGGGTGCCGAAGAGAAGCCTTAAGTGATCAAGGTGAGCAACTTGTGTCTGGCTATAAATTAGTATGTCATCGAAATACACAATCAGAAACTTGCCCATGTAGGGCCGCAACACCTGCGTCATGACTCTCATGAACGTGCTCAGGGCGTTAGATAGCCCGAATGACATGACTAGCTACTCACATAGACCGTCTTTGGTTTTGAATGCGGTCTTCCACTCATCGCCCTCACGAATTCGTATCTGATGGTACCCACTACGGAGATTGATTTTGGAGAAGATCTTGGCACCAGACATAGTATCTAGTAGATCGTCAAGTCGTGGGATTGGGAAGTGATACTTGACATTGATCTTGTTAATGGCGCGGCTATCGATGCACATACGCCAACTACCGTCCTTCTTAGGGGTCCGAAGGGCGGGAACCGCACACGGACTCATACTTTCACGAATGAACTGGTTTCGAAGAAGCTCTTCAACCTGCCTCTTGAGCTCAGCGTGCTCATCCGGATGCAACGATAATGGGGCAAGTTCGGGAGGGAAGCCCCCGGGACCAAGTCAAAACCATGCTGAATGTCCCGTGGAGGGGACAGCTCATCGGGGAGCTCGTCAGGCATAATGTCCGCAAACTCATCTAAAAGGGGACGCACCGCTAGTGGGTGGTCAAGAAGGGTGTCCTCAGACACCTGGGTGGCAGCCACAACGTAGATGATATTCGATTCAGCACTATCTCGCAGAAACTCGCATCGCCCCAAAATATGCAGGGTCTCGAGGCAGTCGTACTCACAGAAGGCTCAACTACACCCTTGGATCTATCCCAGGGCTGGGCGGGCGTCAATATAATCTTCCGCCCCTTGTCGTAAAAGACACACGTGTTCGAGCGGTCGAAACACGTGACGTCCTGATACTACATGAAATGGACTCAACCCGGTGGACATATTGACTGAGCTATTGTAGGCGAACTCTGCAATTGGAAGATCTAAGTCCCAACTACCCACATGCTCTTCTATTAGACACCGCAAAAGATTTCCTAAGCTCCTGCTCACTACTTCGGTCTGCCCGTCCGTCTGTGGATGATATGTCGAGGAGAACCTAAGGATGGTCAGTCTTATGCCACAGGGTCTTCCAGAAGTAACTCATGAACCTCACATCGTGGTCTGACACAATCAATTTGGGTAGGCCATGCATTCGAAAAACATCCCTCATAAAGATAGATGCAACGTGAGTCACATCTGCCATCTTACGACAAAAAATAAAGTATGTCATCTTTGAAAAACGATCGACCACCACGAAGATGGAGTCGTGTCTTCGTAGAGTGCGGGGAAGTCTGAGAACAAAATCCATGCTAATGTCCTCCCAAGGGCAGTGGGGGACAGGTAAAGGCGTGTACAGACCCGTGTTCTGTTTAGTACCCTTCGCCGTTTGGCAGATACGACAGTGGCGGACAATGCTAGCCACGTACTTCTTAAGCTTGGGCTAGTAGAGACGGTCCTCGACGATGGTTATGGACTTATCTCGCCCAAAGTGCCCCGCGGCTCCGCCCGCGTGCAACTCCCCAATAACTGGTCTCGGTAGGAAGCGGGGAGGTATTTCTCACTCAACCTTTGCTTTATCTCATCCCACTTGGTGATGGGGTAATAACCATCTCGCTCAAAGGCTCTCTCTACGCTAATCCATAATACCTTAGTGTATAACCTCGGGCTCGCAGAGGCAGAAGACTTAGGGAAAAGAGGCTAGAAGAGCCCTAGGGGAAGGTAAGGTGCTGGGCGAGAAGGGCCCAAACAGGGTCCACTCGCCTGGCGAGTGGGTCTCAGGGGAGGACACTCGCGTGGCGCCGGTCGTTCGCAAGGCGAGAGTGCCCTGGGACGGACCCGCTAGCGTGGACGAGAGCCGTCTCGCTAGGCGGGAGGGCTTCAGAGGGGGGGGGGGCTCTCGCCCGCGAGACGGCGCTCTCGCCAAGCGCCGGTTCGACAGGGGGCTTGGGACTGGCTCAGCCGTTGGACGAGGGCCGGTTCAGTTGGTAGACGGTTCACATTTTCTAGCCCCAGAGGTGTTTACTCCTTTGTCCTTGGTGGTTTGCTTATAGCTCTTTAGAACAGCGGAGTTTGACCGTTGACAGACCCGGCTCAGGGTATCTTGGTAATTTCATGAGTGATTCGATTTGGTTATTTGCAGTTCAAATTCTGAGGCCTATAAATAGACCGGTAAGGTGCCTGATAGTGGGCGTTGACCCTTCTTTTCTTTCACCCAGGCACCTAGCTCAGCATTGGCTAGAGAGGGGGAGAATTTCTAATTCTTCCGGGTAAGAGGTGAGACCTCCGAGCTGAAGCCCACAGTCTATTCTTTCGAGAGTCCTGTCGGGAGTGCGGTCCAAAGAGAGTAGGTGTGAGCTGCAACCTTAGATCCGAGCTTTATGAGGAACCGGCTTTGTTGGTTCCAACATTCTTGGTGCGGTGAGCGTGGATCGCGGCCTGCGCAGAAGAACTTTGGACTACCTCATGACAGGAGATCTTGAAGGAGGAGACGAGGGCGGGTCCCAGAACCCGGGAGGATACGTTGGGAGAGAGGAGTTCATGACATCCTTCGGAGGCATCATGGACATGCTGCAGCAGATCTCGCAGCGAGGTGATTGTGTGACCCCTCTACCTCAGGCGCCGGGTCTCTCTCCCCAGGAGGGGATTGTCTCAACAAGAGTAGGCGAGGACGCGCCAGGGGGGCGACCAGGGAAAGAGAAAGCGACGGAAGGAAGTCGGCGAGACCTAGAGGGCAGGGAACTCTTCGCCAGTCCCGCGAGTGTCGTCTCGCCAGAGGAGATGGTCGCGCGAGTGGAGGTGGCGAGACCCCTGGCGAGAGGGTCACCTTTTTGCGAGCTGATTCTTTTGTCTCCCGTCCCGGAGGGGTTCCGTGAGCCCGAGATGACCTATTACGTGGGAAAAGACGACCCCCTACAGCACTTGCAGTGGTTCGAGGACGCGGTCTCCATCAGACCAATGACAGGCGCATTCAAGTGCCGCCTCTTTGCCATCACTTTGAAGGACAAAGCCCGGGACTGGTTTCATCAACTCCCAGCAGGGTCGATATATGGTTTCGAAGACTTGAGCAGGAGTTTCCAATTACGCTTTTCGACCTCAAAGAAGAGGAAGAAGAATCCGGAGTCCATTTTTCTGATCAAGCAGAAGGCCGACGAATCCTTAGCCCAGTACGTGGATCGCTTCCAGGAGGAAATCCTGGATATTCAGGAGGTGCCGGGATTTGCTCTCCAGATGGCCTTCACAGTGGGGCTGAGGGAAGGCTTCTTCAAGATGAGCCTGACCAGGAAGGCGCCGTCGTCATTCGAAGGGTTGATGGAGAAGGCAGCAAAGGAGATAGCGATGGATGCAACAAACCCGGCGTTTGCTAAGAAGTTGGCAAGGTTGACGGAGGTGGAGTCGAGGGAACCAGGAGGAGCGAGACAGCAGGAAGGAGGAGGGAAGAGCCAAGAGGACCGGTGCATTAGGAGTTGGGTTGGAGGAAGCCGGGAGGCCCTGTTCAAGGGCAGGGAAGAGGTTTCCCCCAGGGGGGAAGGAACTACTACCAGGGAGGACAAGGGAAGTTCCATCAGCTAGGGTGGGGACATGGTCCTAGACCGCTCCCACCCCCGCCTCAACAAGCTATGACCATTGGCCGGGGAAGAGGAAGGGGAAGAGAGCGGGGAAGAGCAGGAGCAGGAGCAGGGAGGAGGAACCCTCAAGAGGGGAGGCAGGATGGGGAGGTAGCTTTGCCGTATTGTGACTTCCACGAGGAGGAAGGCCACGCGGCAGCTACCTGCCCGGAGTTTCTGGAATTGAAGGGGAGAAGAGGAGCATGTGAGCAGCAGCTACCGGTGCGGATAGTAGAGGTGACTGGAACTGGGGAGGAGAATCGATGCGTGGACCGATCGGATGTGGGAGATCGAGGAGGGATCAGGGTGATCCATGAGGGGGTGGGGGGGGGGGGGGGGGGCGGGGATTGAGGCTACCCGCAAGACCAGCCTTCATACCATGTACCGTCGGAGCGTTGCCTCGACGTCGCAAGCCCCGCCCCCGGATGAGAAGATCACTTTTTCCAGGAAGGACTTGCCGGATCACGAGGATCCATTCTGCGATGCGTTGGTGATTCAGACCGCCATCGAAAACTTCACGGTGTCAAGGATCTTGGTGGATAATGAGAGCTCAGTGAATTCATTTTCAAGAAGGCATTCAACGAGATGAGGGTAGAGGCCAGGAGGGTGTTGGCAACAGACGGACCACTGTTCGGGTTTTCAGGAAAAAGGAAGGAGGTCGAGGGAGGAGTGGGACTCCAAGTGACTCTGGGAGGACTGTCCAGAAATTGCCGCTTTGTGATAGTGGACGCTCCCAGCAGTTACAACGTCATCTTTGGGCGCCCTTTGATCAACGCCTTCAGATGCGTACCATCATCTTTCCATCAATGCTTGAAGCTCAATTCAGGAGGGACTTAGATCAGAGTACGAGGAGATCCAAAGGCAGCCAGAGAATGCTACGTGACAGCGGTGAACACCATTTCTTGGAAAGGTGATGCTGAGGAGCTGGAGAAGTGGATGGAGCAGTGGGAGCAAGAGGAGAGTGAGGTTGTAGAGGTGGAGAGTTGCATTGCGGGGGAGCCATAAATGGCAGGAGAGCAGGTGGCAGGAGGATAGGAAGAGGAGGGAGAAGCCGTGAGAGTGGAGAGTGGCATTGAGGGGGAGCCAGAAATGGCAGGAGAGCAGGTGGCAGGAGGAGAGGAAGAGGAGAGTGAGGTTGTAGAGGTGGAGAGTGGCATTGCGGGGGAGCCAGAAATGGCAGGAGAGCAGGGGGCAGGAGGAGAGGAAGAGGAGAGTGAGGTTGTAGAGGTGGAGAGTTGCATTGCGGGGGAGCCAGAAATGGCAGGAGAGCAGGTGGCAGGAGGAGAGGAAGAGGAGAGTGAGGTTGTAGAGGTGGAGAGTGGCATTGCGGGGGAGCCAGCAATGACAGGGATGCAGGAGGTCAGAGGGGAGGTAGAAGAGGTAGGAGGAAGGAAAAGAAAGATAGGGGAGGTGGGGGAGTCGTCCGGGATGGAGGCTCAGCCGGAAGGGAGAGGAGGATCATCGCTGGGAAGAGGTCTTGAGGAAGAGGGGAAGAGATTCTTAGGGGAAGCGGCTGCGGCCGTTGAAGAGCGAGAGGCCGTGGAGTGTGAGCTCAGAGAGCAGGAGGAGAGGCTGAGGGTGGAGGAAGAAAGTCTGAGGGAGCAGGAGGGAGAGGAGGAGCCCTCGAGGCTGAGGGCGGCAGTTGAGGTATGGAGATGGACATCCTCACGAAGGAGGGGAGAAAGGAAAAGATCAAAGTCAGTGGAGAGCTCAGCCCCGAGGACTATGAAGAGATCCGGAGGTGCGTGCAGGAGAACATCGATGTCTTTGCCTGGAGCGCAGCCGATATGCCAGGAGTCGACGCGGATGTGGCGTGCCATCGTCTCAACCTTGACCCCAAGGTTCGTCCCATCCAACAGAAGAAGAGGGCCATCGCTTTCAAGATGGCCAGACCCATCAGAGAGGAGGTGGAAAAGCTACTCCAGGCGTGATTTATATCTGCGAATAAGTATCCGGGGTGGGTGAGTAATGTTGTAATGGTGAAGAAAAGGGAGGAGAAGTTGAGGTTGTGTATCGATTTCTCTCTTTTAAATAAAGCATGCCCTAAGGATTGTTATCCTTTGCCTCGAATCGACGCGCTGGTCGATTCAGCCGTCGGTTTTTCACTAATGAGGTTTTTAGATGCCTTTTCAGGGTACCACCAAATACGCATGCACCTCCCAGACATCAAGGATGTCACCTTTGTCACCGAGGATGGGTGCTTCAGCTACAATATGATGCCCTTCGGGTTGAAGAACGCGGGGACAACTTACCAAAGAATGATGGATCAGATCTTCCGGGAACAGAAGGGGCGGAACCCTGAGGTTTACGTGGACGACCTGATGATCAAGATCCAAGATCTCAAGTCTCACGTTTTGGATCTAGAAGAAACCTTTAGGACCATAAGAAAATACAAGATGAGGCTCAACCCTCTAAAATGCGTATTCGGGGCCAGCAAGGGGAAATTCTTGGGACACCTCCTTACCCCCTCTAGGGTAGAGCCTAACCCGGACAAAGTGAAAGCAATCTTAGAGTTGAAATCTCCGAAGAATGCCAAAGAGGTCCAACGTCTCACCGGCAAGTTGGCTGGATTCAGTAGGTTCCTCTCCAGGGCTAGAGAGAGGTGCTCACATTTCTTTCGAACGTTGAGAGGAGGAAAGAAATTTGAATGGACCTCTGAATGTGAGATGACTTTTCTAGCTCTGAAGCAACAGCTCACCCAAACACCGCTACTCCAAGGGCCACGAGAGGGAGAGAGTTTGTTCCTGTACTTGGGGGTGGGGACGGGAGCAGTGAGTTCGGTCCTTGTGCGAGAAGAAGGTAAGAGGAAGTTCCCAATTTATTACGTAAGCAGGGTCCTCAAAAAGGCGGAGCTAAAGTACCCTATCCTTGAAAAGCTAGCCTTCGCCCTCATCATCTCAACCCGGAAGCTCAGACCGTACTTCCAAGCTCATTCTATCCAGGTCGTGACGGATCACCCCCTCCGCCGCATTCTAGAGGGGATGGAGCATTCGGGGAGGTTAGCTAAGTGGTCGATAGAGCTCAGTGAGTTCGATCTCGTTTTCATTCCTCGGGTGGCTATCAAGGCGCAGACGGTGGCAGATTTCTTGGCAGATTACGTGGTTGAGGTCAAGGAGGCTGAAGCGTCTCCCGTAGTGGCTTGGGAGATGCTCGTAGACGGGGCCTCGGGAAGAGGCTCTTTCGGAGGAGGGATGATTTTAATAAGTCCCGAGGGAACCAGAATCGAACAGGCCCTAAAGATTCACTTCACCATCACCAACAATCAGGCAGAGTATGAGACCATTATAGTGGGGCTCAGGCTGGCTCGTGAGCTCGGCATACAGGACATCAAGGTCTCCACTGATTCTATGGTAGTCGCAGGACACATCAAGGGGGAATTTGAAGCGAGGGAACCCACCCTCCAATTGTACTTAATGAAAGCGAAGAGTGTCATCGGGCAATTCCGCAACTTTTCAATTCAACATGTCCCAAGGGAAGAAAATACTCGGGCTGACCTGCTCGCTAAACACGGCCCTCGGGCTGGAGGAACTATGACAAAGCTCTTCAGGCCTTCCATAGCGGAGGGGGAGTTGATGGAAGTTGACCAGCAGAGGTCCTGGATGGACTTATTTATCACCTTCTTGACATCAGGATATCTACCCGATGGAGACCTTGAGAGGAAGCGAGTCAGATACAAATCAGCATATTACCTGTTAAAAGAGGGAACCTTATACCGAAAGACGCTATCAGGCCTGCTGGCTCGGTGTGTATCTGAGAAGGAGGCCGCGAGGGTGCTGGAGGAAATTCACTCGGGAGAATGTGGGAGCCACTCGGGAAGCCAGACCCTGGAGGGAAGGGTGTTGAGGCAAGGCTACTTCTGGCCTACCCTCAGAAGGGATGCTGAGGAATTCGCAAGGAGATGCAGAAAATGTCAGGAGTTCGCCCCTCTTCAACTCCTCCCGGCCCAAAGATTGCGCACGATTACGGCTCCATGACCCTTCGCCATATGAGGGCTAGATTTGGTGGGCCCGTTTCCCCAAGCCAGTTGCCAGAGGAAGTTCCTGCTAGTCATGGTAGATTATTTTTCAAAGTGGCTAGAGGTGAAGGCATTGTCAAAGGTGACGTCGCAGGTAGTCAAAAACTTTGTATGGGGAGAGATCATCTGCCGGCATGGACTCCCTTTGGCCATTGTCACGGATAATGGACCGCAATTCGCTAGTAGAGAATTTGTGGACTTCTGTGTCCAGCTTGGCATAGACCTTCGGTTCGCCTCGGTTCATCACCCGCGAAGCAATGAACAGGTGGAAGCCGCGAACAAGGTCATCGTGAATCTCTTGAAGAAGAAGGTAGAGAACTTAAGGGGAAGTTGGGTGGAGCAGCTCCCCTCCGTCCTCTAGGCTTTGAGTACTACATCAAATACCGCCACGGGAGAGACGCCATTCAAACATTCTCACGGCTCCGAGACCGGTATACCTGTAGAGTTCGAGGTTGAATCACCCAGGGTGGCAGCGACAAGGAAGGGAGATGAAGGATGACAAGCAGACAATGGGGAGGAACAGAAGCTCTCCCTCGACCTAGTGGAAGAACTCAAAGAGCTAGCGTCAATCCGGCAGGAGGAGGTCAAGTGCCGAATGTCCAAGTATTTTGACAAGCACATCACGATTAAGCAGTTCGAGAAGGGAGACTTGGTTCTCAAGTAAGTAGATGCGGCGGGCAGGGGGGCCTCCGTGGGGAAGCTCAACCCCAACTGGGAGGGCCCTTTCATAATAAAGGTCTTGAAGTTAGGAGGGTACCACCTCCAGGATGTGGACGGGGTACCCCTTGATCGCGCCCGAAGCGGCGATGACCTAAAGCGATTCTACTCTTGATGTTGTCTCTTCCATACCTGTTGTTTATTTCTTCCGAAATTGAATATTTTGCCTTTCCAATACTTGTAAACTTGGCACGGATTTCTGATGCAATGCAATTCCAGGTGTTTTTTTTCCATGAGACAAGATTGCTGTATTTTTGGAGAGGAGACCTCGAGAAGACCCGCTGACCAGGCTCTCATCAAGCTGGCAGGGTTGTAGGCTCACTCGGTGGTTTTGGAGAGGAGACCCCGAGAAGACCCGCTGACCAGGCTCTCATCATGTTGGCAGGGCTGTAGGCTCACTCGGTGGTTGGAGTTGTTTTTGGAGAGGGGACCCCGAGAAGACCCGCTGACCAGGCTCTCATCAAGCTAGCAGGGCTGTAGGCTCACTCGGTGGTTGAAGTTGTTTTTGGAGAGGAGACCCCGAGAAGACCCGCTGACCAGGCTCTCATCAAGATGACAGGGCTGTATGCTCACTCGGTGGTTGGAGTTGTTTTTGTAGAGGAGACCCCGAGAAGACCCGCTGACCAGACTCTCATCAAGCTGGCAGGGTTGTAGGCTCACTCGGTGGTTGAAGTTGTTTTTGGAGAGGAGACCCAGAGAAGACCCGCTGACCAGGCTCTCATCAAGCTGACAGGGCTGTAGGCTCACTCGGTGGTTGGAGTTGTTTTTGGAGCAGAGACCCCGAGAAGACCCGCTGACCAGACTCTCATCAAGCTGGCAGGGCTGTAGGCTCACTCGGTGGTTGGAGTTGTTTTTGGAGCGGAGACCCCGAGAAGACCCGCTGACCAGGCTCTCATCAAGCTGGCAGGGCTGTAGGATCACTCGGTGGTTGTAGTTGTTTTTGGAGAGGAAACCCCGAGAAGACCCGCTGAACAGGCTCTCATCAAGCTGGCAGAGCTGTAGGCTCACTCGGTAGTTAGAGTTGTTTTTGGAGAGGAGACCCCGAGAAGACCCGCTGACCAGGCTCTCATCAAGCTGGCAGGGCGTAGGCTCACTCGGTGGTTGAAGTTGTTTTTGGAGAGGATACCCCGTGAAGACCCGCTGACCAGGCTCTCATCAAGCTGGCAGGGCTGTAGGCTCACTCGGTGGTTGGAGTTGTTTTTGGAGAGGAGATCCCGAGAAGACTCGCTAACCAGGCTCTCATCAAGCTGACAGGGCTGTAGGCTCACTCGGTTGTTGAAGTTGTTTTTGGAGAGGAGACCCCGAGAAGACCCGCTGACTAGGCTCTCTTCAAGTTGACAGGGTTGTAGGCTCACTCGGTGGTTGAAGTTGTTTTTGGAGAGGAGACCCCGAGAAGACCCGCTGACCAGGCTCTCATCATGCTGACAGGGTTGTAGGCTCACTCGGTGGTTGTAGTTGTTCTTGGAGAGGAGACCCCGAGAAGATCCGCTGACCAGACTCTCATCAAGCTGACAGAGTTGTAGACTCACTCGGTGGTTGGAGTTATTTTTGGATTGGAGACCCCGAGAAGACCCGCTGACCAGGCTCTCATCAAGATTACAGGGCTGTAGGCTCACTCGGTGGTTGGAGTTGGTTTTGGAGAAGAGGCCCTAGGAGGACATGCTGACCAGACCCACCAAGCTGGCAGGGTCGTGGACCAGTTAAGTGGCAAAACAAATAGTGGAACTTCTTAAAGAAAAGCTACTATAGGTCGATAAGATGAGGGAGATCCATGGTTTGATTGGGAGGAAGGAAAATCCTGCCCAAGGAAAAAGGAAAGGGGGGGGGGGGAGGAAAGTTGACCCCTTGAGATCACTCGCGCCGGGGATGTCCAGAAACGAGGCGAGAGGAAAGAAAGCCGGCCCCGTGCGCGAGAGCGACGGGAGCGTGGCGACTCGCGCTCTGGGCGAAGTTTATTCCTCAGTCAGGGTGAGATGAGGGATGACCCCGTCTCGCAAGCATGAGTAAACCTAAGGATCGTCTCGCAAATAATGAAACGTAACATCACACCAAGGTATAACTTATCGGGGGGAACAGTCCATTACAAAAAATATATAACATGTCTAATACAGAAATGAGTACAAAGTAGAAAAGCAGAGGGAGTCCTAGGGTTTCTCCAGAAGCCTTTTACTCCTTCACGCTAGAAGACGAACCATCCCCCTCCTCGCCATAGATCTCTGACACGAGGTCGCGGGCGGTGACGTCCTCGCAACCTTCCTTAACGACCCCCATTTCTTTCATCATCTTTATGATAAGCTCGACAGTCCTGATGTTAGCATCTCGGCAAAGTTCCTCGACCTCCTCATGGGAATAATGAGGAGGAAGAGGTTGGGGAATCACCAAGCGAGAGAGCGATGGGGCAGCGTCCCAAAGCTGGATAATCTGAGACTTCAGGTCCTTAACCTCCGCCTCCAGGTCCGCTATGCGCGAGTGCAACCTATCTGCCGTCTCAGCATCCTGCAGGAGGCCTATTCGTTAGTCGGTGTCAAATATGCGGGAAGTGAACTAAAGGTAAGAGGAAACTCACCACGCTGCCCCGAGCCTTGGCAAGAAGGCTTTCTGCCACAACCAACGTCTTTTCGAGGTTTCCAGACTTCTCGCGTTCTGCCGCCAGATTCGCCTCGGACTCTTTCCAGTTTTGGTTGTTGAAAATCAGGCGGCGCGAGAGCCGGTGCGAAAGCTCCAGGGTGCGTAGTTGGGAGTGCGCAGCCTTCAGAACTAAGTCTCGCGAGGAGGGCTCGTCGACAGGATCAGACTATGGACCCTCGTAAAGGCCAAAGCCCAAAGAGAAGGCATGGCCTATTCCTAAAGTAAAACGAATGAATAACTATAGCTAATCCAATCCAAAGTTAGGGTTACAAGTTATACCTCCCGAAGCTTGATACCGCGCTTGTGTTGTCGTTGGATGATGGAAATCGGCCGAACTGCAGGGAAACCGCAACACACAGACCTCCTTGTCACGCTATCGCCTGAATCTAAGCGTTCCTTCCTTCGAAACCAACGACCGCTCACCCGCTCCCGTCGAAGCCGATCGCTGGCACAATCTTCCCCGTGAGCCTCTGCAAATAGTGTCGTCAGCCGCCCCGCCACCCAATGTCACCGCACGCTGCTTGCGTAGCCTCCAGAGATGTTGCCGGCGGGTGGTGAAGGTCGGCCGCACACTGGCTTGCGTCGAAGTTAGGGCAGGAAGGTGAAGAATCAGGCGAAGAAATTGGGTAAGCTGGTGAAAAGGGGTCCAGGCGTTTAGTATGTCTCTACTCAACCGGTCGGGCATGTAACAATGACCGGTTTAGCCGGTCTGCAGGATTTATCAGAAGAACTGGCCGAAAATAAAAAGTTGCAACCTCTTGTTTGCACGTTGTGACTTCTTGACTTCGGCCAATCCAGGCGCCGGTTTAACCAGGCGCCGGTTTAACTGAACCGGACCGGGTTTCAGGTTATTTCTTCACATCCAAACTGCAAAATAGAAGTCGCAACCTGGTATTTTCAGATTGCCACATACAATTTAATATTAAAATTCCAATTGTTCTACGATTTTCGATCAAATGATTATATAGGACACAAATATGACAAGTTATTATATTAATATTATCAAATGATGGTTCTCCCCCGTTATCATTATTATATATTTATTATTATTATTATTTAAGCAAATAAACAAAACTAACAGACGATGGGTTGCCTCCCAACAAGCGCCTAATTTACCGTCCCGGCAGGACGGTACTAAATCACAGAAATCTTACACACGACGCCACCCGGTCGTCATCGTCTTTCAGATATAACTTAAGTCTCTCGCCGTTAACTTTGAATTCAGAACCGTCACTCTCATTAATGATGGTCACCGCACCATACAGATGCACTATTTTCACTTTAAACGGCCCTGACCACCTCGACTTGAGTTTCCTGGGAAATAACTTCAGACGAGAATTGAATAAGAGGACAAGTTGGCCCGACTCGAAGTGCTTTTCCTTAATGCGTCGGTCGTGCCACTTCTTTGTGCGCTCATTATAGATCCTCGAGTTCTCATAAGCTTGCATCCGAATTTCCTCGAGTTCATTTAGTTGCAGTAATCTCTTTTTACCGGCATCCCGAAAATCATAATTTATTTTTTTAATTGCCCAGAATGCCCGGTGTTCTAATTCGAGTGGTAAATGACATGATTTTCCTTTGAAGTTAATGACATGATTTTCCGTAAACCATCATATACGGGGTTAATCCGATGGGAGTTTTGAACGCAGTCCGGTATGCCCATAATGCATCTGTGAGCTTTTGCGACCAGTCTTTCCGATTTATGCTCACTGTTTTCTCTAAAATCCTTTTTATCTCCCTATTTGATACCTCCGATAGTCCATTCGTCTGAGGGTGGTAAGCGAGTGCGACCTTATGGGTGACCCCATATTTGTTTAGCAACGAGGTGAATTGATGATTGCAAAAATGACTTCTCCCGTCGCTAATGATCGCCCTAGGTACTCCGAATCGATTGAATATGTGGTTTCTTAGAAAATTCAGGACTACCTTGCCATCATTCTTAGGTGTTGCGATCGCCTCTACCCATTTAGATACGTAATCAACTGTCAATAAAATGTATAAATTACTTTTTGAATTGACGAACGAACCCATAAAATCCATTCCCCAAACGTCAAATAATTCGACCTCTAACATGATATTCATTGGCATTCCCTCGTTCTTTCTTAAATTCTCACACCATTGACACTTATCACATTGTTTAACGAATTCATTAGCGTCACGAAATAAATTAGGCCAAAAGAATCCGGCCTCTAATACCTTCATAGCAGTCCTCGTTCCCATGAAATGGCCTTCGTATGGCGAGCTATGACACTTCTCTAATATCGATTTCGTTTCAACCTTCGACACGCATCGCCTCACCACTCCATCAGCTCCAATTTTGAACAGATAAGGCTCGTCCCAAAGATAGGAGCGTACCTGGTGTAAGAATTGCTTCCTTTGTTGATAACCAAGTCAGACGGTAGAATATTACTCACGATGTAATTTACGTAGCAGCATACCAAGGTGGAGTACTATCATGAATCGCTAAAACCCTCTCATCCAGAAATCTTTCATCAATTTCCGGATTATATGATGGTCGTGTAGACTCTATCCTGGACAAGTGATCCGCAACAGGATTATCAGTACCTTTCCTATCCTTAATCTCGACGTCGAATTCTTGCAACAGAAGCACCCATCTGATCAATCGGGGCTTAGCGTCCTTTTTGTCCATGAGGTAACGGATCGCAGCATGGTCTTTGTGCAAAACCATCTGATTAATCTCGACGTCGAATTCTATAAACCGTGCTCTTTGTGCATAAAAGATACGATCTAAATTTCTCGAAGGCAAACACTACCGCTAGTAATTCCTTCTCCGTAGTTGTGTAATTTATTTGAGCGTCAATCAAGGTCTTACTAGCGTAGGCTATCGTGCGAAACACTTTCTCTCGAACCTATCCTAAGGCAACTCAAACCACGTAATCACTTGCGTCACACATTAGGACGAACGAATCCTCCCAATTAGGAGTTATCACGATAGGTGTTGTGGTCAACCGATGTTTTAAAGTGCTGAATGCGTTTAAACACTCCCCGCTCAACTGAAATTTTGCATCTTTTTCTTGTAGTCCACTCAATGGTTTTGCAATTTTAGCGAAGTCTTTAATGAATCTTCTATAGAAGCCTGCATGTCCTAAGAAACTTCGCAACATTTTCACATTATTGGGTGGTGGCAGCTTCTCAATCACATCTAATTTCGCTTTATCAACACCTAAACCATTCCTTGACACATGATGACCAAACACAATACCCTCGCACCAGGAAGTGACATTTCTCCCAATTCAGTACGAGGTTAGTTTCAACACAATGCGTTAGCACTTTTTCCAAACAAGCTAAACATGCATCAAAAGAACTACCGAAGATAGAGAAGTCATCCATGAAAATTTCAATGTCATGGTCCATAATATTAGAGAAGATAGCAATCATGCATCGCTGAAAAGTAGCGGGTGCATTGCATAAACCGAATGACATTCTTCTAAATGCAAACGTTCCGTATGGACATGTGAATGTAGTTTTCTCCTGATCTTCCGGGGCTACCGTAATCTGATTATACCCTGAATAGTCATCTAGAAAACAGAAAAAATCATTCCCCGTCAGCTTATCTAGCACTTGATCAATGAAAGACAGGAAAATAATCTTTTCGTGTGGCCTTATTCAGCTTTCGGTAATCCATGCAGATACGTCACCCGGTAATCGTTCTAGTCGAAACTAGCTCATCCTTCTCATTCCGTACTACCGTCATCCCTCCCTTTTTTGGCACACACTGCACCGGTGATACCCACGAGCTATCCGAGATAGGATAGATGATTCCTGTGTTTAACCATTTAATAATTTTCTTCTTCACCACTTCCTTCATGGGTGGGGTAAGACGACGCTGGGGTTCGATCGATCCCGTGGAAGATTCTTCCAAAAGAATCTTATGCATACATAGTGAGGGGCTAATCCCTCGGATATCCGTTATGGTCCACCCTATGGCCGTTTTAAATTGAGATAACAATTCTAAAAGCTTTTGAAGTTGTTCAGTTGATAATTTAGAATTGACGATAATCGGCAATGTGTTATTTTTGCCTAGATATGCATACATGAGATGGTCTGGGAGAGGCTTCAACTCAAGAGTCGGCGGACTAACAATAAAGGGCTTGTCCTCCAACGCCTTGTCCGGCATTTCAAACGGTTCCGGTCTCCTAACGAAAGCAACTTGCGCCTCAAATAATTCTAGACAATCTCGAATTTCCTCTTCATCATCCGAAATCTCCTCATGCATCAGAAGTCGGGTCAACACGTCATTCTTCCCTGGGAATTTATTATTCAGATTATAATCATGAATTGAGATTTGGTTTACCGCCTCCATATGATCTTCTTGACTCCGAGGAAATTTCATAGCTTTAAGTACATTAAAAGTGATTTGTTCGTCGTTAACTCGCATGGTCAACTCCCCCTTCTGTACGTCTATTAGTGTCCTACCGGTGGCTAGGAATGGTCGTCCTACTATAATGGACACCTCTCTATCCTCTTCCATATCTGGGACAACAAAGTCCGCTGGAAAAATAAACTTGTCCACCTTAACCAGAACATCTTTAACTATCCCCTTTGGGAACGCGAGGGTTCTATCGGCTAGTTGCAAAGTGATGAACGTCTTGGAGATTTCTCCTAAACCAAGCTTCCTATAGATAGAATATGACATTAGGTTAATGCTCGCACCTAAATCACATAAGGCCTTACCCTCAAATTGGTAACCTATAGAGCACGGTATGGTGAAACTTCCCGGATCTTTTAATTTGGGCGAGAGTTTCTTCTGAAGTATAGTGCTACACTCCTGAGTGAGTGCCACCGTCTCATGTGTTCCAAACTTCCTCTTTTTAGATAAAATGTCTTTCATAAACTTCACGTAGTTTGACATTTGCTCCAATGCTTCCGCGAAAGGGATGTTGATTTGCAGTTTTTTAAATATTTCAATAAATTTCTGAAATTGTTGATCGAGTTTGCTCTTCTTTAACCGTTGTGAAAACGGCGGTGGTGGATAGACTTTTATGTTATCAGTCTTCTTTTTATCTTCAGTGATAGGTTCTCTCTTAGTCTCTCCAGATACCTCTTCTATATCTTCATTTCTATTATCATTTTCTTTTAACTTCTCGTTTGCGGCACTAGGGCCAACACTCTCCAATTCTTTTTCTTTGACAACTTGATTCTCACTCTCATTTACAGTACCACCCACTAACTCCTTACCACTCCGTAGGGTGACAGCTTTGCAGTGAGGATTATCTCCCTTCAGATTTGTAGTTGTATCTGTAGGGAGTGAACCTTGGGGTCTAAGACTCAAAGCATTAGCGATTTATCCTAATTGAGTTTCAATTACACGTAATGAGCCCTCTAGTTTAGAAATGCGAGCATCCCTCTTCTGCATAGATTCTATAAGCAATTCATCCGATAATTTTCTAGATTACCCTTGTTGATTATAATTATAATTTTGGGGTGGATGAGGATTTTAATTGAATCCGGGTGGGTGTGTCACTCCCGAGTTATTCTTCCACGAAAAATTGGGGTGATTACACAAATCCGGGTTGTAATGAGTTGGGATTACATTATGATTATTATGATTCATGTATCTCGGTTGCCCTCCTATGTAGTTAACCTCCTCGTTACTACTGATGAGTTGCTCTACCGTGAGCGGAGTATTTATATTAATCGGAGGAGCAACTATACTATTCACTTGTTGGTTCATTTGCCCGTGATTTTGATTTAAAGTTAACTCATCTAACCGCTAATTCATCGAGTTGAATTGTGCGGTGATTTGTGCGGTGATTTGTGCAGTGAAAGAAGTGAGTTGATCAACTTGATGTACACCTCCCATAGACGAAGAACCTTGGCGCTCAAATGAATGATAATTATTTGATGACAGATCCTCTAAAATTTCATACGCATCCTCGGGGTATTTGTTCATAAGTGATCCTCCTGCAACTCCATCTACTTGGATCATAGTAGACGTCTGGAGGCCATTGTAAAAGGTCCACATTTGTTGGTGTATGGCTAGGCCATGGTGTGGGCACTTACACAATAATTCCTTAAATCTTTCCCATGCGTCATAAAGTGTCTCTCCGTTCCCTTGCATGAATGTAGATATGTCGCGTATAAGTTTGGCAGTTTTGGATGGAGGAAAATATTTAGCTAAGAATTTCTCTATCAGAGTTGCCGAAGTAGTGATCGAACCGTTGGGCAGAGAATTCAACCAATCCCTTGCTTTTCCTTCTAAAAAAATGAGAATAACCCAAGTTTTATAGCTTCCTCAGATGCACCATTGATTTTGAATGTGTCGCATATTTCAATAAAGGTCCTTAAGTGAGAGTTCGGGTCTTCATTGTTAAGGCCACCAAACTTATTATGTTGAACGAGCTGCATTGTCGTAGAGTCTATTTTGAAGTTGTTCGCTTCAATTGCGGGTCTAGTAATACTAAACTTCAATCCTCCCCGTAAGGGCATGTTATAGTCACGACACGTTCTTCTATGTTCAACTGGATGACCGTTTTGATCTACCTGACCTCCTAAATCCTGACCTTCTTGATGATTTTCATTTTCAGCGTTATGATTGTTCTGATCCATTGTTAACGAGCAGTTATGTCCTAAACGAACCACTCTCCTATTCCGTCTACATGTCCGTTCGAATTCTAGATTAAGGGCAATAGTTCCGGTGGTCGATAACGGGACATGCACTAATGACAAAGCCAATATTAAACAACAATCAAAAGAAAACAAAACAAGGTTACAAACTTGAACTCTAAATACTTAGGGTTCACTAATATCGCAAGAAATAAACACTAAATACGTCGCACCTCCCCGGCAACGACGCCAAAAACTTGATACGCCCGAAACTGGTGTGCGTAATTCATGCAAGTGCACGTGCCGGTTCAAGTAATAAAGAGTGAATAAAGATCGTTCCCACGGAGAGGTACTAGATTTAGTGTTTGCAAGTACTAGTTAGACCTTTTCTCTAGATCCAAGTGAAATAAGATGATGATTTTGATTTAATAAACTAAATTATGACAAAATTTTAAAATAAGTTAAATTAAACTATAGTTCCTTAGGAGAAAACTTTAAATTCAGATTGGAGAAGTAATCTTGTGCGGTGATTTCCCATGTCTACTGCAATGAATTTATAAATGATACTTTGTGAGAATGAGTGGTGGAAAACCTTGCAACGATTTTAGAGTAGACAACCGTATCTCTCGATATCAGAGGTCCCTAGTTCTCTATTTCCCCTGGGGTGAAATAGGAAACCGATTAAAGATTGAAAACCAAAGTTACTAACACAAAGAGGAAATCTCTTTCTCTCTTCGAGTGCTATATGGAATCTATAACACTTACGCAACTCCTCTCGATTTATGGAGCGTAGTAAAAAGGTGAAACTGTGATCAAAGGCTTCAGAATAAAGATTATAAATTCAATAAAGGTTCATTCACCAAACAATTACAAAGGGAAAACTAGAGAGAATTCATCACAATAGACATAGTACTTTCACATCACAAGATTGAGGAAATTAGTTCATAGCGACGAAAGAAAACCGCGAAACGATTGGAGAGATCTTACAACACATGATGGATTTAACGTTTAAACGCTGCAGGATTTCCCTTCCGGAGTCGCTCGCTCGATTAGCCCAAGGATCTGCCGTCTTCTTTTTGGAGAGTTTTCACAAACCCTAGATGAAGAACCATTTATTTCCTCTCCCCATCTCTCTTAGAATGACTTGAAATAATGATGATATATCTCATTTGGTGCAGTTATTTCCTCCTAAAAAAACGTAGGCACCCCTTTGGAAAGAAGTAACTTTTCATATTTGAAAATGACGCCAATTTTAAATTTCAAAATCTGAAATTCGTGCAGACTACGTTGCAACTTGCTTTTCTGCGCGTTGTGACCTGTTTTCCTTGTTATGATTCTTTGGGCAGATTTTTTTCTCCAATAGAATTCTTTGGCAATTCTCAGCACTAATACATTGGAAAAAGACCAGATTAGCTCTAAATTAAATAAATATGAATTAAATTCTCATTTTTATTTTATTTAAACTCATTTTAAGCATTTATAGCGGATATTAAGACGAAAATTGGGCTAGATAACTTCTTTTTGGGAAGTTATCACACCTTCACACTTAAACTTTTGTTAGTTCCTAGCAAAGACAATTCCAATCATCAAAATTGAGTGAGAGGATGTAGTCAAAGTATGTAATTTTCATGATCCTTTTTCTCAAAAAATAATTAAAGAAAGTACACTCAAGAGTTTCTATTTAACCAAATGAGGACCTGTCACAAAATAATGGTTCAAAATAATCAAATATTCACTAGCTTGATGAAAGATAAAACTCAATTAAACTTTCTAGTGTGGTGTGTGTCATCCTTTAAAATCATTTTTCTCCCATAAACTTTTCCATCGGACCTCCTTAATAACTGAGAAAGAATGAGACTAAACCAAGTTTTTGACTTAACCTCCACTAGAATTCATGGTTTAATTTGAAAAGAATAACATGATGACTTGTAGTGGAAACGACTTTGGCTTGATTAAAAATAAAAATGCGATAGTGAAAGGTATTTCCTTAGTTACGATTCTTATCAATTCTCCAAACTATGAGGTTCAACTCTTAATTAGCCACTTTTTAGTCCGTAGTATGAATCATTCCAAGTATGTGTACACACACTCGGGCCACATATCACTACGACTCACACAATTTTTTTTAAATTATTAGAAAAGCCCATGTATAAAGGCCCATAAAGGCCCTAGTATTCTCTCTTCTTTAGTCCCACATCTTGTATATGATTTTTTCCTCTCTTCTCATCTCCTATATAATTGTATTCTCTCCTTGTATTTACTTACACAAGCAATACATACAAGTTTTGACTTCTCTCAACATGGTATCAGAGGGAGGTTCTCTCCTCTAACCGACCTGTGCACTTTTAACCGCATCTATCCGCCGCCTTCTGGCGGACTCCGCGGTTTCCTCGCGGACTATTTGCGGTCTCCAGCGGTCTGCCTCCTTTTCTATCCGCCACTACTCGCTCACTGTCCGCGGCCTCAACGGACAGTCCGCTGCTTCTCCCGTGGATCCAGGTTCTCTCCTCTTCCCCCCCTTTTATAGTTTTTCTTCTCTCTCCTATCCGCTCGAGTTTGTTAACTCGCGGTCTCTTCTCTCCCTCCCGCTCGAGTTCGTCAACTCGCGGCTTCTCTCTCTCCTATCCGCTCGAGTTGTTTACTCGCGGTCTCTTTTCTCTTATCTCCGCCTTCTCGCGGTCTCCAGACCGTGCGGTCTGTTTCTTACCCGCTCTGGTCGTGGCCTGTCTGGCTGCTGGTGTTCGCACCGTGACCGTGCGGGTTCATTCTCCCGACCTTTTTTTGCTCGCTGTTTCGTCGCTGCGGCCTGTTCCTAGTCGCGGCGGTCTCCTCCCCTCTCTGCGGCCTGCCTCTCCAGCGGACCCCTTCCTGGTCGCTGCGGCCTCCTTCCAAGTCGGTGCGGCTTGTCTTCCTGGTCTATGGAATCCTCTCTTGACTCCACCGGCCCGGCGGCTAGTCCGCCCGCAGACCGCCCGGCTTGTCCTGCAGACCTGCGCGATGAATTACGCATTACCACCATCTCTCTCTCCGGGAAGAAAATTTTTCTCCCTTGGGCGCATTCTGTGCGCCGGGTTCTCCATGCCAAGGGTCTCCTGTCTTACCTCACACAGGCTCCTCCGGCTCCCCCTACGGACGAGTGGCTCCGCAACGACGGTCGTGTGCAGACTTGGCTCCTCAACTCCTTGGATGGTGAGCCGTATCAGATGGCCATGTATCACGAGACGGCCAAGTCTATATGGGATGAGCTGCACTCACTCTATTCCGGCAAAGACAGCCTTCAGCACCTCTACGACATCCTCACAGATCTCGTTGCTCTCGACGCCGGTGGCGCCCCAGACATGACGTCGTTTGTCGCTCGGGCTAAGACTTGGCCGAAGCCTGGATACTGCATCAGCCTTCTACCAGTGATCATGCTGCCCAGCGCGCTCAGAAGGAGGCGGTTTGCATTGCTATTATGATGGCCCGTCTTCCGCATCACCTTCAGACTATCCGGACTCAGGTTCTGGCGTCTCCCACCGTTCCATCCCTTTCTGAGATCTGTTCCATGCTCCTCCGCGTGACGCCTCCTCCGGATGCTCCTGCGCCGACTTCCTCGGCCCTTCTTCAACAGGCCCCTCCGCCCCTGCTTCCCTTGCCTCCTGCTGCTCGTGGTGGCCGCTCCGGCTCTCGGGGCCGCGGGCGTGGTGGCAGGGGGCGGCCGAAGTGTTCCTACTGCGGCAAGGACGGATACCTTGAAGCGACCTGTTACCGCAAGAATGGATATCCTCCTCGACCGACGGCTTCGGTGGCCGCAGATGCCTCCTCTCCTGCCTCTCCGGACCTTGAAGCTGTCCGCCTCCAGCTCCAGCACCTCCAGGGACTGCTCAACCCGCCTCCTGCTTCTCTGGCCTCCACCTTCGTCTCCCAAGCAGGTACGACCTGTCTCTCCACCGGTCCGTCCTGGATCATGGACTCCGGTGCCACTCATCACATTACGTCCCAGCAGCCTGCCACATACTCGGACTCTCCTCATCCGCGGTCTATCACCGTGGCTAATGGGGCCCTTGTTCCCGTCTCCGGATCGACGGACATCTCTCTCAGCCCGTCGTTTCCTCTCCGCTCGGCTCTTCATGTTCCGAGTTCCCCCTTCAATTTACTTTCTGTTGGTCGCCTTACTGTTGATCTGGATTGCTCTGTTATATTCACTTCCTCTTCTTTTGTCATACAGGATCGCAGGACGCGGACTACCATTGGTAAAGGCGGATTACGGAACGGGCTCTACCTTCTCGACACACCTCCTACCATCCTCTCCTCCGTCTCCTCCACCGAGTGGCATCGCCGTCTTGGCCACGCTCCTCTACCTGTTCTCCAACGGGCTCTCCCTGATATCTCTCTCCATCCGTTTCAGTGTGAGTCTTGTATCCTCGGCAAGCAGCCGCGTTCATCTTATCCTGCTCATTGTACCCGAAGCTCTGCTCCGTTTGATTTATTGCATTCTGATGTATGGGGACCGTATAAAATTACTAGTATTTCTGGTTTCCGGTATTTTATTACTTTCATTGATGATTATTCTCGCATGACGTGGTTATACTTACTTCGTGATCGCTCCGAGCTTCCTCGCATTTTTCGAGCCTTTGTCGTTGAAACTCGTACCCAATTTCATACAACTATCAAAACTGTGCGCACAGATAATGCTCGTGAGTACACTGGCCACGACTTCGCTACTATATGCTCTGAGTTCGGGATTATCCACCAAACCTCTTGTGCCTACACGCCTCAACAAAATGGCGTTGCCGAACGTAAAAACCGACACTTACTTGATGTGGCTCGCTCCCTCATGCTTCAAATGCATGTGCCCAAGCATTACTGGAACTTTGCGGTCTCCACGGCTTGTTTTCTCATCAACCGTCTCCCTTCCTCCGTTCTCCACTATGCTACTCCGTTCAGCCTGTTGTTTCCCTCGACTCCGGCCTTTCCTCTTCCGCCCCGTATCTTTGGTAGCACTTATTACGTCCACCATCTGGGCCCGCCCTCGGACAAATTGGATCCCCGGGCGGCCAAACACATTCGTGGGCTATTCCCGTACTCAGAAGGGGTATCTCTGTTATTCTCCCGTCACTCGGAAGCTCTCCGTCTCTGCGGATGTCACCTTCCGCGAGACTGAACCATATTTTCCGGATCCTCTCACTACTCCTATCCCTTCGGCTCCTTTACCTCCATCCATCCCACAGCCAGTTCTCCCCGTTACAACGCCGCTGCTACCGGTTCCACCAGCTCTACCTCCTGTTCCCCCCGCACCACCCATCATCCGGGTCTATACTCGTCGCCCCCGTTGCTCTATGGCCCCACTGCAGTCCGCCTCAACCACGGTTACTCCGCGCCCGGCAGATCAGGTACAGACATCCACCGCTCATCCTCTGGCTCACTACGTCTCCCTACATCGCCTCACTCCCCATCTTCACACTTTTGCTACTTCTCTTTCCTCGATTTCTGTTCCTAATTCTGTGCAGGAGGCGCTCGAACATCCTGGCTGGCGGGCTGCCATGGAGGAGGAAATGACTGCTCTCTGGACTAACCAGACCTGGACTCTCGTCCCTCTTCCTCCCGGTCAGAAACCCGTTGGGTGTAAATGGGTCTTTGTTATTAAACATGCTGCTGATGACACTATTGACCGCCTAAAGGCCCTTCTTGTGGCTCGTGGCTTCACCCAGCAACAGGGGCTCGACTACGAGGAGACTTTTTCCCCGGTGGCCAAACTCAATACAGTCCGGGTTCTCCTCTCTGTTGCGGTACATCGCCAGTGGCCCCTACTCCAACTGGATGTCAAAAATGCATTTCTGAACGGTGATCTCCAGGAAACTGTGTATATGCAACAACCTCCCGGGTTTGAGACCACGGGAGAGTCTCAAGTCTGCCATCTTCGAAAGGCTCTTTATGGTCTCAAACAGTCCCCCCGGGCATGGTTTGACAAGTTCAGTAAGGCCCTTCGGGAGATTGGTTTTACTCGAAGCTCCGCCGACTTCTCGCTCTTCACTCGCCACCGATCTACCGGGACCGTCCTTCTGCTAGTCTATGTGGACGACATCATTATTACTGGGAACGACTCGAATGGTATACTGGCGGTCAAACTTCATCTGAGCACCGTTTTTCAAACAAAAGATCTGGGGCCCCTTCGGTACTTCTTGGGCCTAGAAGTCGCCAGACGGCCAGATGGTTTGATCCTTTCTCAGCGAAAGTACTGTACTGACCTTCTTCATGATGCGGGTTACTCAGGCTGTAAGCCAATTGACACCCCAATGGATGTCAATCACAAGTTATGCGCACAGGCCTCTGACTCAGATATCCTACTGGACAATCCAGAATATTACCGTCGCCTAGTTGGAAAATTGATATACCTCACAGTAACCAGACCAGATATCTCCTTCGCTGTTGGTATCGTCAGTCGATATATGCATGCCCCCAGAAGCTCTCATCTTCAGGCGGTTGAACGTATTCTCAGATACCTCAAAAAGGCTCCTGGACAAGGACTGGTGTACAAAGTCTCTTCTTCCACTCCTACTCTGGTAGCATACTCTGATGCTGACTATGCTGGGTCCCTCGATGATCGAAGGTCCACCAGTGGCTTCTGCACGTACTTTGGAGGACATCTGATTACCTGGCGAAGCAAGAAACAAGCGGTCGTTGCTCGATCATCAGCTGAGGCAGAATATCGGGCGATGGCATCTGTGGTGTCGGAACTAACGTGGCTTGAAAGCCTTCTCACCGATCTGGGGGTAAAGCTTCCTTCACCGGCTCTTCTCCTCTGTGACAGTCAAGCTCCTATACACATTGCCAAGAACCCAGTCTTTCACGAGAGAACGAAACATATTGAAGTCTACTGTCATTTTATCCGGGAAATGGTTCAACTAAAGAAGATCGACCTCAGACATGTTCCTGGTACTGAACAAGTTGCGGATGTCCTCACAAAGGCCTTGTCAAGTACCCTCTTCTATCAATGCCTGTCCAAGCTTGGTGCATACGATTTGTACGCTCCAGCTTGCGGGGGAGTATTAGAAAAACCCATGTATAAAGGCCCATAAAGGCCCTAGTATTCTCTCTTCTTTAGTCCCACATCTTGTATAGGATTTTTTCCTCTCTTCTCATCTCCTATATAATTGTATTCTCTCCTTGTATTTACTTACACAAGCAATACATACAAGTTTTGGCTTCTCTCAACATAAATCATAGTTGGAATCATTCCAAATATGAATATACATACCTAGGCTGAATATCACTATGATACGTTCTTTTTTTTTTTTTTTAAAATCGTAGTAGGGATCATTCCAAGTAGGTATACACACACTCAGGCCACATATCACTACGTCTCACACTTTTTTTCACTTATTTCCCCCTAGTTGAAGAACTTAAGAAGAAATAACTATTAGAAATATAGGGAAATGGTACGTGAAAATTTACAGTTCAAGCTCAAAGGATGAAGAATAATCAAATCAAATATCGGTAGTGAGACATAAGTTGATCAAAGGTCAGTCCTAATCATTCTTACAAATCAACTAGAAATCTCAACGTTTTGGTTTACATCTCCGACTCGATTCATGCTAACCCTTCCATCATTACTTTTAGAAGTCAGTGAGGATCAATTTTAGGAAGAAAATTCTTTCAAAGAATTGTGTGGATAGGAGAAATATTTAAGAGAGCTTTTACTCATCTTACTAACTCTCAATCGAAGATTTGAACCATTAAGATAGATTATCCTACTAAATAATAATCATCAAATACTCTTTCTTAACTTGTTACTTAGATTGAGAAGTAGGATTAACTAAAATTGTTAAAATTAGTCAACTCTCACTCAATTGGTAGGAGTATACTACGAAGCCAGTCGTCGGTTGGAGGAGGAGGTGCTTGAGTGAGGTGAGGCAAGAGGCCCTTGGCCTGAAGAGCCCGTCGAACAGAATGCACCCAAGGGATAAAGTTTTTCTTCCCAGAGAGAGAAATAGTAGTTATCCGCAGCTTGTCGCGGATTTTAGCAGAACAAGTCGGGCGGTCTGTAGGACAAGCCGGACGGTCTGCAGGCGGACTAGTCGCCGGGCCGGTGGAGTTGATAGAAGAGCCCATAGAAGCAGCAGGAGAGAGTCCGGTACAGGTCGGGCGGTTAGCAAGCAGCAACGACTAGAGACTGGCGGGAACGAAGACCGCAGCGGGAAGAACCAGAGACCGCACTGGGAAGAACCGGAGTCCGCAGCGGGAAGAATCGGAGAAAATCGCGACCTCAATGCGGGAAAACAAACCGCACGGTTACAATGTGTGCACCAGCGATTAGACAGATCGCGACCAAAATGCGGAAAGAAGATAGTCCGCACGGTTTCGGTGAGCACACCAGCAGTCAGAGCAAAGGAGGAGGTCGCGAGACAAACTCGAGCGGACA
Source organism: Platanthera zijinensis (assembly GCA_039513925.1). Classification (NCBI taxonomy): domain Eukaryota; kingdom Viridiplantae; phylum Streptophyta; class Magnoliopsida; order Asparagales; family Orchidaceae; genus Platanthera; species Platanthera zijinensis. The sequence continues at coordinate 79,750,991 of CM077079.1, forward strand.
GGGAGAGGAAACCGCGAGTAGAAGAACTCGAACGGATAGAAGAAGATAGCGGGTAAAAGAAGCCGCGAGTAGAGAGAGCAGGTCGCGACGACTAAGCAGGTCGCGACGAGTAGAGAGGGGAGACTGCTAACCCGAAGAGGAGTAGAGAGGGCAGGCCGCAACAATAAAGAGAACAGGTCGCGACGACAAGGAGAAGAACTCGGCAAGGCGCGAGTAGAGATAGGCCGCGACGGACTGGAGCAGTCCGCAAGAAGGGAAATCACAGCGGTTCCAAAACAGCCTGCGAGAAGAGAGCCCGCTGCGGGAAGGAGCAGTTCGCGGAGGGAAGAACCGAGAGACCACGAGCAAGAAGAGAGCTCGGTCTGGACTAGAGCAGAAGCCCGCAAGGTAGGAGAGAAGCCGAGCAGGGAAGACAGCCCGCAGCGGACTGGAGGAGCTCGCAACGGACTGAAAAAAAGCAACAGGGAGAAGTGGACCCCACGGGATAGAGAGAGGAGGCTATAAGAAGCCCGAGGAGGAGGGTGGAACCACAGAGATGAAGAGGAAGCGGATGCGGAGAAGCAGGTCGCAGAGGCGGATAAGGGGAAGAGCGGACAGGCTAAGCAGGCCGCAGGAGATCGCAGGCCGTAGGAGACCGGAGCGGATAGACTAGCAGGCTGCTGGAGAGGAAGGCGGATAGAGGTTGGAGTCCGCTGGAGGCAACGAGTGCCTCTGATACCATGTAGAAAGAACTCAAAAGCTTGTATGTATTTCTTGTGTATCTAAATACAAAGAGAGAATGCAATATATAGGAGGAAGAAGGAGAGAGAACAATCCTATACATGATGTGGGACTAAAGAAAAGAGAAGAGAAAAAGCGAAAAATGGGCCCACTAATGGGCTCTTTACATGGACTTTTCTAACAAAACTCAAAAAAATAAACTAATATATGTTTTTGACTTGCGACGACATGCCAGATTCAACCGCGGAGTCGAATTGGTGATCCAATCAAGCCTTCCTGCGCGAATAAATGAACGTGGATCCCGTCTTACGGCGAACCCCTCCAGTTGCACGATCTGATGGATCCCCATCACGTGGGGCCTTGATAAATTGAGGAGATAGTCACAAGATGCGATTTTTGTAAGTTTAATTGGTTTGTTGTTACCATTTCATTGATGGTTCAAGCCTGGATATCAAGATAGAGGTTGAGCCCTATAAACTTAAATCCATCGATTGCCATCATCGTGTTTTGAGCTTGAAAAGTGTAAGAAATGTAAAGATACGCTGAGTGGGTTTGGGAAACCTTCTTGCACTAGCCTGTTTACTACTTCTAGCTTCAATTTCACATTCAAGGCCTGCTCAGTGCTCAACTCAACACAAATTGAGAGATCAAGTGAATTTGTTTGTCCCAGTATTCTTTTCAATTGCTTCCAGCAGGCTCATATTGTTAATCAATGCCCTCAAGACACTCTAGTTCCTTAGCACATCAAACTTGAGGATCATCTTACTGATGGTATCTATGAAGATGTAATGGGCAACATATCTATGAAGACGAGGCCTTGTCTATTCTGACTATTTTGATGCTCAACACTGCAATTTTGATTGATTATCCCTATATTCATGATAATTGGAAGCACACTTCCCTCCGCTTGCAGTCTTCATCATATCACACATTGGGCTTTGTTTGGCGTAACGTTTTTACTCCGGTGAGTTTTAACAAAAACGCCACCGTCATAAAATGTATGTTTGACATGACAACGGTTTTGGCCGCCACCAAGAAAAAAAACTAGTTTTGAACACCAAAGTTGATGAAGTTTCTTAGGTGAGGTCGAGTGTTCATGAACGATGATTCATAACCACCGTGTCCACGACTGCAAACAGAGCTTAATTAATCTTGTTTCAAATGTTTTCTTTAAACAACAAATCAAAACTTGACAAAATATCAAAAATCAAATATTTACTTGTTACAAAACAAAATCTCATCGCATCCTCAAAACCTTCATTCATGTCCTTCTTAGGTCTCCAAGTAGATCTTTCTAATTTCATAACATTTAGATCCTTTTTTTAGCCTACCTTGTCGACCCAACTTGAATCAAGAGACATGCATGTATGGAAGAAAATAATAAAAGGAGAGCTCATTTTGTTCGACCGGTTTGCTTTGTTGTCTAGTTGACTAGAAACTATGATCCTGGTTTTTCTCGAAACTTCTACATATCAAAATATTCCAGGAGTTATTTGAATATTCTCCAAGGATCTACAGAAATTTGTTCTTATTGTGCTACGGATGCTATTTTTTTCTTCTCATCCTCTCTCTACAACACAATTATCCCTTCATGCTATTTTTGTTCGTAAACAGCATTTGTTTGTTATTGCTTGAGATGAATATCTCAACACTATAGTAAAAAACTTTTGAACTCTCCAGAGTAAAGTCCTTTGCAATATTCCATGAGTTATTGTAGACACATCACAACTCGCCTGCTCAGGATAGTGTATGCAATCAATATGAAATCAAGAGTATCTTTTTGGCGAGTAATTACTTTGTTTAGGTGTTCTCTTTAAAGATAAGTACACGATGATTTATTTTGATTACTCTTTATTGTTATCTGAAGAGGAGGTGTTGCCGTGTGACCTTAAGGTTACGGGTTCGAGTCTTGGAAGCAGCCTCTTGCAAAAATGACTACATTTCACCCATGTGGTGGGGCCCTTCCCTGGACCCTAGCTGCGCGGGATGCTTTTGTGCGAATATTTGTAAGAGAATTTCAATAAACATTGCTAGGAATGTAAAGAATATTATTGCAAGCAAGTTGTCTCCATATCCCCTATCCCCTTAAGTTGTTTGAGAACCCTTTTTTTGGCAATAACCATATGCAGGGCGGCTTCGGCTGTGTATGCCGTGCAATTTCATAACGGTTATGTGCAGGTCAAAGCCTATACGGGTTCGCAACTTCCTATGTTTTTTTTAGTTTGACCCGCATTTATTCTTTGACTGCACATAGCCAGAAATGACCTGCATATAACATCACCCTTTTTTTATTCGACTTCATTTTGATTATTGAATACAAACTCTTTCATATTTTCTGCAACCAGCTCTTTCTCCTCAATATAACATCACCCCCGGTTCATGCGATCGTAACGGCTTGACCGGTGAAAATAAGTCCTCCCAAACGGAGCCTTCTTTTTTAAAAAAAGTTTGAATTTTTTACTGTTCATGCTCTCGGCTTATTCACCTTCGCATTGCCTGAGCTCCACAGTTCTCTTACAAAAGCAATTGGTTCTGTAATTATTTCCTCAATTGAATTTGCCCTCTGGTTTCGATCAAATCGACTGACTTTCGAATCCCTACTCTTACAGAGCAAGGATTGCGAAAAACCGAAGGAACTGTCAGGCAAAGATCAAGCGGTGTGACCCAGTGAATGGGGTGCATCGATTCTCTCGTAGATTTTTCAGATTTTCACGTGCTTTTAACTCTCTCGGATAAGCCGATCCCGCAAATTTCGGCTCTCCAGATATTTATGGCCGAGGAGTGAGATGTATCTGCGAAGGCAACCTTTCCAACCCAGGCCAAAGAAGTTCTGAGGTTTGTTACCGCCAGCGTTGTGCTTCAGCGCGACATATATGTATTCCTTCTCTTGCTCAGGGTTGATGTGTAAAGACTATCAGAAAGTTTAATTTATTATAAGATTTTGACCATCTATTGACTGCATTGATGTATGGAGCTTGAAACAGTGTGGCCGAATAGCATTGATTGTTTCCCGACCTTTTGATCTTAAGCACGAACCCGGCATAGAATTTCGATCTCCGAAGTTCATTCTATTTAAGATTAAGGTCATATTTTATATATAATACTGACTAATATTGCATCAATTATTTTATTTTTGATAATTTAGATGCCTTAATCAAATGAAGGCAACCTTAGATGCATTAATTTATAGGTGCGAAGCCCGTGCTTTCACAGTTGGCCGTAAAGGCGAAGCCTCATGTCAATTACTCGTGTGTGTATTACATCTTTTAGAATAATTTCAGAAAATTTAAATTATTCTAAATCTACTGTATACAAGCATCTTTTTATAAATTTTAAATATACTTTAAAGAGTGATGCAACCTAAAATGTCAACTTGATTTTAAGTAATAAAATTGGTATCATTTTAGATTTAATAAGGAAGCTCGACTCCAAAGACAACAAATTGAGTTGTTTGTGTAAGCCATGCACAAACAATAGAGTTCTTAAAAAAAGAGTAATAATTAGGGCAAGCCTTTGTTTGCCTAGTTCAGAAAAAAAAACAACAAAAAAAGCTTCAATTTTATGAATTTTTAAAATAAGTGAGATTTTTATCAAAATAAAAAGATTTCAAAAAATTAACTTTCTTAGTATTTCACACTGTAAATAATTTATGAAATGAAAACTTTGTTTTTATTTTAATATTAAATTTGAATATGCTTTATTTTAATGGATCTTTTTACTATGCTTGTCTTAATTAACACATTGCTTAATTTGAAGGATCATTTTATTCAGGGTCTTATGGACGATCACTACAATAAATCATAATAACGAACGTGAGATAAAATAAAAGTGCGTGAAAGTTAATTTCATATGCTTCTGCAATTAGGTCAAACATGTTTGCAATGTTATGTTCTCGTTTTGATGTCTTATATGCTTTGAGCAAGACTACCTGGTATCAATCTGATCTAGGTAATGATAACAAGATGGCAGTTAAGAATAGCCCAAAGTACTTGCGAAAGACTAAGTTAGTATTTTTGGTATTTGGTGGTGAGGAAGAGCTCATTGTAAATGGTTACATGGATGTTATATTCCAAACTGATAAAGATGACTCAAAATCTCAATCTGATTTTATGTTCTGCCTAAATGGAGGCGCTATGAGCTGGAAGAGTTTGAAGCAAGAGACAGTTGTTGATTCTACAATAGAGACTGAGTATATCGTTGCTGCTAATGCGGCAAAGGAGGATGCATTGTACTCTAAATACTCTTCTTGTGAATGATGTCATGCTCCTAGAAATAGGCATTGAAAGGACCTGTGTATTCTCCCTCATTGTCAGATCTTACTCGCTTGATCTGCTTCCCGATCATCTTCTCCACCTTTGCTCTAAACTCCATAAACTATGTGAAAAATTCATTATTTTGCTTCAAGAAGTAAGCTCATATCTTTTTGGAGTGATCATCAATAAATGCAACAAAGTAGGCTGAACCGCCCTTTAACTTTGGCTCAATCGAACCACACACATCTATGTGCGTTAGGTCCATTGATCACAATGTCCCCGATTTGAAGAAGGCCCACATGTTAATGATATACACATGTTTGAATCTGATATACATGTTTGAATCTGATATACATGTTCAAGTTCATTGTATGCAGGTTATATACTGTTACATTGATTAGACAGGTTGTTTGGGTCACAATGATAGTGGGACTCAAGACAGAATGCTGGATAAGCAGAAAACAGGCTAAGTCTAGAAGCGTTGAGTGAACTCCGTTCACTCAATGCAAGAAGGTTAAAAACGTTGACAGAACACCATGCAGTCAAAGCCTCGGTGTTGTTGACTTAAAATCTGTCTAAGGACATAAGCATTAAGTGAAGACAATTCACTCAACGCCTACTCAAAAGGATTTATTGTTAAATATAGAAGCGTTGAGTGATGAAAGATCACTCAACGCCACATCAAAAAACTCAGCAAAGTCAGAAAGCGTTGAGTGTAGAAACTTCACTCAACGCCTTCATTCAGGAAAACTCTTTTAAGTCCAAAAGCGTTGAGTGATGAAGGCCCACTCAACGCCTTATCAGTTAGGCTGTAAAAGTCAAATACGTTGAGTGTTGAAGGTTCACTCAACGCCTTAAGATACAGAATTTTTGGCAAGTGTTTTTGCGTTGAGTGACAAGGCCTCGTCAACGCCTATGCAGATTGACTGAAAATTGCTAAGTCCCTAAGTGCTGAGTCATGTTGATGTCATCTAAAATTCAAATGTCACGGGACTGACACGCTGGATAACTAAAGGCGTCGCATGCCTTTAGTACATCAATTAAAACTGAAGGTGTCTTGCAGCTACCAATTTCGGCTTGCCCATACTGTGGAAAGAGTCGTTGGACGAGGAGACAAAAAGTAAACTTTACAGAGACATTAAAACAAGTTTTTCTCACGACAGAGACAATCATCATCTTCCGCACAAGAGAGAAAATCCTTGTCACTGAAAATTTGAGAAGGACTGAAATTTTTTTAGACAAAGCTGGTTATTTGAAGAACACAACAAAAAAGTCTTCAACAACAAGAACACAGAACTCATTTTTCTGTAAGAGAAGAAGAAGCAGAGCAAACTTCAATTGTTGTTCATCTTCAAGGGCTTTACACTCTACTTTGCTACTGTACAACCTATATTCATCGAGGATTGGTCCTACCATAGCCAGGTCAGCATAAGTCAAGGTCAACAAGTCAAGACAGAAGTCAAGAGTCAGCGCATCAAGCAGCAGAAGGCCTGGAGAGTATGACGAGCTCCCCTCGCATACTCGCCAAGTAGGCGAATGGGCGAGATACTAGCCCAACCCGTGCGAGTTCCTCCAGGAAGTCGCCTAGTCGCCGGGGGTGGGGTATAAATATGACCCCCCTTCCTTGGATTTGCCTATAAATAGGACCACAGGGGTACGAGGAGAGGCACTTGAAATCCTCTGTAGGATACTTGCGAGTTCACCTTTTCCGATACTAGCCGAGTCTTTGGATTCCTTTTCCTTCGAAGTCCAGGTCGCGACCTTGCGACTAAGTCATCAGCTAGTCTCCCTCGTACCTAGTTCGACCATTCTTGGTTGAGAAGGGGCTTCTCCTTTCGAGCATCCGGATACGTGGTGGGTCCTTCCTGCCACAGCATCTGGGGTCCTATTTCCTCCAGTTCTTCATCCTTGTCATCCTATCCTTCTGGTCTTACCTCTAAACCGGTAACCTTAGGCGGCCTAGATCCAAATTCTGAGATTAGTGTTGGGTCCGGCGTTCCTTCACTTGACCCGTGGCGCTTTGCTACTTATTTAAGAAATTAAGTAGCGCCCTCTCCAACAGTCCGGGCTTTTGGTGTAGTTGGGTATGCGCTTGATCCTTCAATTGGTATCAGAGGGAGGTTACGGGTTCAAGACCAGGGGGCGCTATTAAATCCTGATTTTCCCTTCTACCTGTGTGGGTTCGGCGGGTCAGGCAAACCGTGGACATGTGGTAACCCCACCTCTGAGACATTTGGGTCATGTGGTAACCCCACCTCTGAGCCGACGGGTTGTGCTGGATGCCGGGGGGGGGGGGGTATTGTTGGGTCCAGCGTTCCTTCACTTAACCCGTGACGCTTTGCTACTTATTTAAGAAATTAAGTAGCGCCCTCTCCAACAGTCCGGGCTTTTGGTGTAGTTGGGTATGCGCTTGATCCTTCAGTTAGGATTTTCCCGGCTTCAACACTTGGTGCGGTGAGCGTGGATCATAGCCAAGGAGGAAAGTTTGGTGGTTTAGTAAGATGGCCAATGATGGAGAGCATGGAGAGTTGGTTGGCAACTCGGCGGGAGTTGGTGATCTCGCGCGAGGTGGCCTGTTTGTGACAGTTGCTGCGTTCGAGGAGTTTGCGAAAAAGATCGAGAATACTAACCTCGCCGGGTTTTCTCATCTCTCCGACGTCACAACGACCTCCCCCCGTCGCATGATACTGCTAGATGAGGAAGCGCCGCCGAGGCGAGCTGGGAAGGAGCCCGCTTGGGCAAGAGAAGAGAGACCGACGCAGTGGCGACATCATCCGGCGAGCATCCAAGGGGTCCGCTTTCGGGATCCAATGTCACCGACGAGATATCGTGATGCTCGCCAGTGGATCGAGTATGATGTCTCCAGCGAGGATGAAACTCGCAACCACTAGGGAGGGAGGAGCCCCTTCTGTGACGAGATCCTTGCCTCCCCCATCCCCGAAGGCTTTAGAGAGCCCGTTCTCACCTACTACTCCGGCAGAGATGACCCGGTCAGGCATCTCCAGTGGTTTGAATATGACGTCTCCATCTGCAACATGTCCGACGCGTTCAAATGCCGGTTCTTCTCCATCACCTCAAAGGCAATGTAAGAGACTGGTTTCACCAACTACCAGTAGGGTCCGTCTACTGTTTCTCCGACCTGCATCGGGGCCTCATGGCGAGGTTCCCGACATCAAAGAGGAGGAAGAAGGAGGACACGACCCTCTTCAAGATTACTCAAGGGCAGCACGATAGTTTGGGTCACTACATCGATCGCTTCCAGGAAGAGATCTTGGAGGTGGAGGAGGTAGACAGCTTCACCCTAATGGTGGCACTGAAGTTTAGTCTGAAGCAAGGCCTCTTCAGCATGGAGATAGGGTCGAAGCCCCAGAGATCCTTCGAGGATATGGTGGAGAGGGCAAATACTTTCGTCCAAGGAGAAGAGAAAAACAAAGAATTCTTGGCGTGGCTGGACGGAGATGAACCGCGGGAAAGGGGGAGAGCGAGACCTTTAGAAGAGAAGGCTTGGAGGTCCCCGGAGAGGCATGTCAAAAGGAGGAAGGAGGAGCCGAGAAGAAGAGAAGAAAAGAGGAAGATAGAAGAGCCCAGGAGGGTGGAAGAAAGGAGGCAGGAGAGGCCTCGAAGGCGGGAAGAGAGGAGGCCCGCAGAGGCTCCGACAAGAAGAGGTGAAGAGAGGCGATTCCAGTACCTCGATAATCTCCCCCAGTGGAGGCCACCAATGAGATCACGTTTCCAGCAGGAGAGGAATGACAACCGACGTGAGGAAGGTCGAGGAGCAGGAAGAAGGGAGGCGATGACTATTGCACGTCAAGGCAACAAGCAACACAGGCGGGAGCAGCGGGCAAGGCGTCAGGAGGCGGAGATTCCCCTTTATTGCGACATCCATCGAGTAGAGGGGCATGGGACATTAGCTTTCCCGGAGTTCTGGGAAGTAAGGAGGAGATTGGAAGGATGGGTTGCGGAGAGGGAGCAGCCGAGACAGGAGGCCCCAATGGGGCAGGTAGCATTCCAAGCTCCGGCGAGGAGGAGGAATGAGGACCATACTGACTTGGGAGGTTGCGAAGAGGTGATCCACGAATCAGGAGGTGGGTACGTCGGGGTGATCAATGGAGGAGTTGGGCTCGGAGCTTCCCGCAAGGGAAGTATCCATCAAATCTACAAGAAGAGTGTCGCTTCGATGTCGCAAAATCCTCCACCGCTAGAAGAGATCACCTTCTCAGAGGAGGACATGCTTGGGAACGAGAACCCCTTCCATGATGCCTTGGTGATTCAAGCTGCCATCAAAGACTTCACCGTCGATCGAATTCTCGTGGATAATGGGAGCTCGGTGAACGTCATCTTCAAGAGAACCTTCGTCGGGCTTCAGGTAGAAGCATCTCGGGTCCAGGCTACAAACAGACCTCTCTTTGGCTTCTCGGGTGAGAAGAAAGAGGTGGAAGGGGCAGTGGAGCATCTGGTTACTCTCGGCGGGACTTCGATCCGATGTCGCTTTTTCATCGTGGATGCGCCAAGCAGATACAACGCCATCTTTGGGCGGCCCCTCATCAACTATATCAAGGCCGTTCCATCGTCATATCACCAGTGCCTAAAGTACCACCGAGGGGATGTCTAGATCAGGATCTAGGGAGATCCCAAGGCCTCTAGGGAGTGCTACCTGAACGACATCAGTACCATCAGCTGGATGGGGGACACAGAGAGGTTGGAGGAGCTATTGGAGAAGGAAAAGGGGTTGTGTGCTGCTGAAGAGGTGGAGGAGGTGGGAGTGATCTCTCGAGGAGGAGAGCCTGGTATACTAAAGGTTGTAGGGTCCCTGCCGTTGGAGGGAAAGATAGAGATGGTCGCTTTCCTGCAGGACAATGTCGACGTCTTCGCTTGGAGAGTCGCCGAGATGCCAGGGGTTGACGCCAATGTGGCTTATCATCGCCTCAACCTAGATCTCACGATGTCTCCCATTCATCAAAAGCAGAGGAAGAGTGTTGTCGTGCTGGCTGGACCAATTAGGGAGGAAGTGGAGAAGCTGCTGAAGGCAGGTTTTGTTTCGGAGATCCAGTATCCAGGCTGGGTCTCCAATGTTGTAATGGTGAAAAAGCCCGGAGGAGGCTGACATCTATGTATTGACTTTTCCATGTTGAATAAAGCTTGCTCAAAGGATTGTTACCCTTTGCCTCAAATCGATGCGCTGGTTGATTCCGTCGTCGGGTTTCCTGTGATGAGTTTTCTTGATGCTTTTTCAGGGTACCACCAGATCCGGATGCATCCCCCCGACTGCCGCAACGTCTCCTTCATAACTAACGATGGCTGCTATAACTACAAGATGATTCCCTTCGGGCTCAAGAATACGGGCGTAACTTACCAGAGAATGATGGATCATATCTTCAAGGATCAGAAGGGGTGAAACTTGGATGTCTATGTGGACGATCTTCTTATCAAGTGCAAAAGCGTCACAGAGCACATAGCGTATCTAGTGGAGACCTTCGCCACCCTGAGGAAGTACAAGATGCGACTCAACTCGGCCAAGTGCATTTTCGGTGCGGGAAGAGGGAAGTTTTTAGGTCACCTTATCACTCCCAGGGGGGTGGAACCTAACCCGAACAAGTTCAAGGCCAGTCTGGAAATGACATCCCCAAGAGATCCCAAGGAGGTCCAAAGGCTGACAGGGAAGCTGGCAGGCCTTAGTCATTTTTTTATCCAAGGCAGGAGAGAAGTTCTCTCCATTATTCAAGACTCTTTGGAGGAATCAGAAGTTTGAATGGACCGCGGAGTGCGAGGAGGCCTTCAGGAAGCTCAAGCAACAGCTAACCTAGGCTCCTCTCCTCCAAGGCCCGTAGGGAGATGAGGACCTCCTGCTCTATCTGGGAGTAGGAGCGGAGGGGGTTAGCTCAGTGTTGGTCCAAGAAGCAGGCATGAAGTAACTCCCCATCTACTACGTTAGTAAAGTGCTGCGTCAGGCGGAAGCGAGATATCCTATTCTAAAGAAGTTGGTATTTGCTCTGGTGGTTTCAGCTCGGAGGCTCCGTCCTTATTTTCAGGCTCATTCCATCAAGGTCGTCTCCGATAACCCCCTACGTAGTATCCTGGATGGGGTGGAGCATTCTGGCAGATTGGCGAAGTGGGCGGTAGAGCTTAGCGAGTTCAACATTTCTTACTCTCCGAGGGTAGCGATCAAGGCGCAGGCGGTAGCAGATTTCTTAGTTGACTTCTCGGCGGAGATGGAAGGAGATGAAGGTTCTTATAACCCAGTCTCTTGGAAGATGTTCGTAGACGGGGCTTCTGGCAGGTATTCCGTGGGAGCCGGAGTCGTGCTAGTGAGTCCCCAGGGAAACCGAATCGAGCAGGCAGTTGATATCCTCTTCCCCATTACAAATAATCAGGCAGAGTACGAAGCTATGGTGGCTGGCATGCGTCTCGCCAAGGAGTTAGCAATTCAGTATATCAGTGCCTTCACCGACTCGATGGTAGTCGCGTCCCAGATTAGAGGCGAGTTTGAAGTGAATGACCCAATCCTGTAAAGATACTTGGTAAAAGTAAAGGGTCTTATCAGCGGGTTTCAATCTTTCTTCGTCGAGCACGTACCTCGAGAAAAGAATTCAGAAGCTGACTACCTCGCCAAGTACGGTCCCCGGGCTGGGGGTACCATGACCGAAATTTTTCGGCCGTCCATCGAAGAAGGGGAGATGATGGAGATCGAGCAGAGGGCTTCTTGGAAGGATCCGTTCACCTCTTTCTTGGCAACGGGTCGGATTCCTACCGGCGATGGTGATCAAAGAAAGTTCCGCTACAAAGCCGCATACTACTTACTACAGGAAGAAGAACTCTATCGTAAGACTATCTCAGGCGCTCTGGACCGGTGCCTATCCAAAATAAGAGTCCCTCACGTTCTGGAAGTGATTCATTCGGAAGAGTGTGACAGTCACTCAGGGACCCATACTCTGGAACAGAGAATTCTAAGGCATGGATACTTTTGGCCCACCATCCGAAAGGATGCAGAAGCCTTCTCCAAGAAATGTCTGCAATGTTAGCTCTTTGCGCCTCTTCAGCTACAACCAGCTCAACACCTTTGCTCGATCACTACTCCATGGACCTTCCCTATCCGGGGAATGGACTTGATCGGTCCTTTCCCTCAGGCCAGTGGACAAAGGAAGTTCGTCCTTGTCTTGATCGATTACTTCTCCAAATGGATCGAGGCAAAAGCTCTGGCCAAGACAACTTCTCAGATTGTGAAGAATTTCATCTGGGGGGAGATTGCATGCAGGTTCAGGATTCCTCTCGCCATCGTCACCGACAATGGTCCACAGTTCGCCAGCTTGGAGTTAGAGGACTTCTGCAAGCATCTAGGGACGGATCTTCGATTCACCTCTATGCATCATCCCAGCAGCAACAGACAAGTGGAAGCCTCCAACAGGTTGATCATCAACCTCCTAAAGAAGAAAGTCACCAACTTGAAGGGTAATTGGACAGAGCAGCTCCCCTCAATCCTCTGGGCACTGAGGACAACTCCAAACTCAGCTATGGGGGAAACTCCCTTCAAGTTATCTCACAGGTCTGAGGCACTCATCCCAGTGGAGTTTGAGGCTCGTAGCCCGAGAGTCATAGCAGCGGGAGACGACAACGAAGAATGACACCTGAAGAATGAAGACGCTCTAAGGCTCTCGCTGGATTTTGTTGCAGAACTCCGCGACTTAGCCTCCATCTGCCAGGAAGAGATCAAGCAACGCATGGCAAAGCATTTCGACAAAAATGTCCACATCAAACATTTCCTTCCAGGAGATATGGTCATGAAAAAGGTAGGCGCCGCAGTAAGAGGAGCAATGGTTGGTAAGCTGCATCCTAATTAGGAAGTTCCCTTCATCGTCCAAGAAGCCTTAGCCACTGGAGGCTATTATCTTCAAGACCAAGTCTGGGAGCAGCTGGGAAGTACTTGGAGCGGGGATGACCTGAAAAGGTTTTATCCCTAGCAGTAACACTGTATTTTCCTTGTAAAATCTTGTTTTCTTATATATATATATATAAAAGCAATGTCATTTCGATTGTTTCCTTTCATACTAATCCGCCTCGAGACGTCTGGAAGCTTTTAGGTTCAGCTCCACGATCGATCCGTGGAACCGGTCGTCGACCTGTTCCTCCTAAATAGCCCAGTGCGGATGATGGGACGATGCCTTGGGACATAAGTGCTCTTGTAAGACCGAGCCCCTGCATTGATGACTGAGGTCAGCTCTGTTGGAACACCCTATTACTATTTGGGTCAGGATGACTATATTTCTATAGGGATTTTGTGTTGTGACCTCCTTGTTGTTATAAAGGTCACATAGGTTAGTTAGAGTCGACTTCAGCTCGACGCTGAGTCGACCTCAGCTCGACGTGGAGTCGACCTCAGCTCGACGTTCCGTCAAGCCCAGTTCTGCTTTCTGAAACCATTCTCTGGCCGACGTGTGTCGTGCTCAGATCGACGTTTTCTTGTGAGCTCGACGTTTTCCAGGCTCCCGTCAGTTTTGAATAGGAATTCAATTCCTTCTGTCAGAACAATTAATGCTGAAGATTTATTGGCCGTTACAGCAAATCTGGTGCATGGCTCAAGGAATTTTCTAAGGAATGTTTGCCTGGCACTTCCCTTTGAGACATGGACATTTAAGGAAAGCATTTAATGCCTGCTGCCAACGGCTATCAAAGACCAAGAAGAAGAATACAGAGATATAATTCTATCAGTCAACAGAGAACAAAAGGACCTCTTCTTCTTGCTCTCTGTGATATTCATTCAAGCTTACACACAGGAATTCTGATTGCTTCAGACACAATCATCCAACTTGTTTGGATCATCTTTTGCTGGAGCAGATCAGATCATTGAAGACCTGTCACCCTTGTGCCAAGCTCTCCTTCCTGAACTACTTCTTGATCTCAGGGGGAGCTCTGACAACATCAACAGATCCACTTTGCTTCTCTCTACTTATTGATAGAGAAGACAACATCAGCTTTTTCTTTTTCTTTCTGTACAGGGTTTTAACTCCCTTCAAAAGTTACCTTTTGGTTTGTGAGAACCTGGTCAAAAACTCTCTGGTGCTCAAGACACCTGATCAACTCATCTTGAAGTGGATTCCTATCAAGGGTGATAGAAGAGTGGACTACCCAAGATTTTGGGGAACCACTATAGCTCCTTGTGTACTCTGGTTGCTTGTTTCTTTGTGTTTTGCTTTGTGCTGTGATTCTCTTCTTACCTTGATTAATTGCTATAGCACCATACACTAAGTAAATCTAAGCCTTTTCTCCATACAAGTTTTAATTTGCAAAACTATTTTAAATCACTCTATTCACCCCCCTCTAGAGTTAGGATTGATCTTATCCCTCACTTTCAATTGGTATCAGAGGCAGGTTGATCATTCATACAGGCTAACACCTGGATCAAAAGATCTCTGATAAGATCATTTCTCTCAAAAGGGTTATTTCTTTTAGTTTTACTTATCTTTAAAACTCATGGCACAAAACAAGGACTTTGCTAGCACCAGACCTCCTATGTGCAATCTCTCTAAGTTTGCACTATGGAAGGCAAGGATTAGACTTTACATGAATTCATTTGATGAGGACATCTTTAATTCTGTGTTGACAGATTGTCCAAGGCCTCCCACAGAAACAAGTACATCAGCTGTTCCTCCTCCTTCAGGAACTGATGCTGACATAAGAAAGTGGAAGGCAGCAGATGCTAAAGCCATGAACATCTTGGCTCAAACCATGTCAGATGACATTTTCCAGAAAGTAGCTGAATGCAATACTGCCAAAGGGATCTGGGAAAAACTTTCAGAAATTGTATCAGGTTCTGCAGATGAAAGAAAGGATAGGAGATCCTACCTCATCACCCAATATGAGAACTTCAAAAAGGCAGAGTCTGAGTCAGTTGCTGACATGTACAACAGACTGAGTCTAATCATCAGTGAGCTTAGATCACTAGATAAGGACATATCTCTCACTGAGATAAATGACAAGATACTGACTTGTTTCCCTAGCTCTTGGGACTCAAGAATCTGGTCAATTAAAGATGGAAGGAATGTCTGTGAGTTATCCACAGAAGCTCTTCTAGGAAAGCTCAAGAGTTATGAGCAATTCATTAAGAAGAGAGAAGAAGAGCAGAAGATATCCACACCAACTGAAAAGGTTGAGAAAACCATTGCCTTCAAGGCATAGGAAGAACAACCTAAAGAAAAGGTGTTGGGAAATGAAGAGCTTATGAGCCTACTTGTCAAAAGGTTCAATAAGCTGAATAAAAAGAACTGCAGGAGATGGTCATCCAAAGACAAAGACAAGCCAAGGTATGACAGATCTACTAATAAAGATATTATCTGTTTTGGCTGCAGGAAACCAGGACACATTGTCCCCAACTGTCCAGAAAATCAAGATAAGGACAGAAGGGACAAGAAGGAAAGAAAAGATAAAATGAAGGATAAGGAGTCAAGGAAGTACCATGACAAGCCTTCCTCCAGCAACAGCAAGCACACAAGAAAAGGATTTGTGGCTGAATCCTGGAGTGACTCTGATGAGTCTGATTCATCATCCAGCTCTAGTGATGATGAGGATGATGCAGAAGAAAAAGGATTCTGCATGATGGCCATCAATGCATCTCAAAAGAATACTGATTCAAAGCTTGATGCTGACCACCTATCTGATCAGGAACTTACTGAGGATCAGGTAATAGATTCATTTGATTTCAATTCTGATGAATTTAAATCTGAGTTCAAATCTACGTGCATTGGCTTGATTGAATCTCAAAAGTTAATTGTAACTCTTAGAGAACAATTGATTGAATGCAAATCCATTAACTCAGATAATCTTAGACTCTTAGAAGAGTTGAAGCAGTGTGGGGAGGAGATAGCCTCACTGAAAGGTGAACTATCTAAGGCCAAACAATTTGAAGAAGCCCTTAATGGGAGAAGTATCAAATTAATGGACATCACAAGTACAGTGAACTCAAGATTGAATGGTTCACTGGGCTTGGGTGCTTCATCCAGCCAACCCATAGTGCTGACAACTCCAATCAAATTTACCAGTGACAAAGGTAAAGGAGTCTTGTTAGTGGCTAGGAAGAATGCTGACTTAACCCAGGAAACTGGACAAAAAGCGTCAAACGAAGCTCGACGGAGGTCGAACAGAGCTCGACGTAATCGCAAGAAAACGTCGAACTCAGGTCGACGCCTTCTACTTTCTGAACAAAGCAAGACTTCGCCGTCGAATGGAGCTCGACGCACTCACCAGAGTCCGTCGACCGAAGCTCGACGTGCGTCGAGCCAAGTTCAGAGCAAAAGTCAGTTCTCAGGGGTTAATTCAAGATTTAATTCCAGCTCCACATCTCATCACTTTAACCCTTATGCTGAATGGATAATACCTCCTAGGAGATATCATCCTGTAGGCTATAAGAGTCAAGCTGAGATGTCTTTTATTTCAGAGTTTAAAGGATATCAAGAAAGGCCCAAGGTAAACTGGGTCAAAAACAATTGATTTGTTGTATGTGCAGGTAAATACCTATCCAATTGAGAACCAGCAGTGGTACTTGGACAGTGGGTGCTCAAAGCACATGACTGGCAACAAGGAGAACCTTGTGTCCTTCAAAGCCAAACATGGACCCAAAGTAGTCTTTGGAGATTCAAACTTTGGACAAACAAAAGGCTATGGCCAAGTCAAGATAGGGTCAATTACATTCAAGAAAGTGGCCTATGTGGAAGGACTAAATCACAACTTAATCAGCATCAGCCAGCTATGTGATGCTGGTTATCAGGTTTGGTTTACCAACTCAGCATGTAATATTGCATTAAATAACAACATTGTTTTAATTGGTAATAGACAAGATAACATATATCTAGTTGATTTCAATTCATCTAAAGTAGATATTTGTTTATTTAACTCCCTTAGCAAACCTAATGAACTATGACATAAAAGATTAGTACATGTGAACCTTAGAACCATTGCTAAGTTATCCAAAGACAACCTTGTTAGAGGACTACCTTCTGGTCCCTACAAGAAGGAAGGACTTTGCAAGGCTTGTCAATTAGGCAAGCAAACTAAAAATAGTTTCAAGTCACTTAATAAGAGTGATTCACCTAGAATTTTGTACTTATTGCACATGAACCTCTTTGGACCAATTAATGTACAAAGCCTAGGAGGGAAATCTTATGCTTTAGTAGTTGTAGATGACTTCTCAAGATTCACTTGGGTGTTCTTTCTGAGAAAGAAGTCTGATAACTTTAAGATTTTGACAGATTTTCTCAAAGGCATACAGATTGAGTTCAATACTCACATTGCCCTGATCAGAAGTGATCATGGGACAGAGTTTGATTCTCTTCTTATGCTAGAAATCTGTCAGAAGGAAGGTATCAGGCACACTTTCTCAGCTCCGAGAACTCCTCAACAAAATGGGGTAGTTGAAAGGAAAAATAGAACCCTTATTGAATCTGCCACAACATTGTTGACAGATGCTCACCTTCCTCTAACCTTTTGGGCAGAGGCTGTGAACACCTCCAACTATGTTTTGAATAGAAGCCTGATACATAAACTGAAGGGTAAGACTCCCTATGAGTTACTCAAAGGGAAGAAACCTAAAGTAAATTATTTCAAAATTTTTGGTTGCATTTGCTTCATTCACAATAATGACAAGAAATACCTAGCTAAATTTGAAGCCAAAGCTGATGAAGGAGTGTTTCTGGGATACTCCATGATTAACAAGGCTTATAGGGTTTTTAACAAGTGCTCCAATAAAATTGAAGAATCCATGCATGTTACATTTGATGAAACTAATATGTCTTATAAGGAGAAGGAGACTTCTACCATAAGCAATTTGCAGGAACATTCAATTTCAGAAAATCTGAAGCAGCTTACCATCACAGACAAAGATTCATTACCTTCAACAACTCAACAAGACACTGAACTTAGTGACAATGAAGAGGAATCTCAGGTTTTGGAAAGCTCAAATGGTCAACAAATTGAAGAACCAGTTGTTGTTCCACAAGAGGAAACAACAACACAAGTTGATGCACCATCAACACCCCTTGTTGATTTAGTAACAACAAGAGATCACCCAATTTCACAAGTAATTGGAGATATCTCAGTAGGTGTGCAAACAAGGAATCAAGTTAATCACAATATTATGCACACTTGCTTTCTTTCTCAAATTGAGCCTCAAACAATACAAGATGCAGAGCAAGATCCAAACTGGATCATTGCAATGTAAGAGGAGTTGAATCAATTTGAAAGGAATAAAGTTTGGGAATTAGTACCAAGACCAAGGAACCAGTAAATTGTTGGAACCAAATGGGTATTCAGGAACAAGTTGGATGATCAAGGAATAATTGTGAGAAACAAGGCAAGACTTGTTGCACAAGGATATTGCCAAGAAGAAGGGATTGATTATGACCAAACCTTTGCACCAGTTGCAAGGTTGGAGGCCATAAGAATATTTCTTGCATATGCAGCTCACAAGAGATTCAAGGTATATCAGATGGATGTCAAGAGTGCATTTCTCAACGGAGACATCAAGGAAGAGGTTTATGTAAAGCAACCTCCAGGTTTTATCTCTCCAACCTCTCCTGATCATGTTTTTAAACTGCATAAAGCTTTATATGGTCTCAAGCAAGCTCCTAGAGCATGGTATGAGACCTTAGCTTGTTTTTTATTGGAAAATGATTTTAAAAGGGGTAGAGTAGACCAAACTCTCTTTATTAGAACCCATAGGTCCCATATCCTACTAATACAAATTTATGTAGATGATATCATATTTGGGTCTACTGATTCAAACTTATGCAAAAAGTTCTCACAACTTATGCATTCAAAGTTTGAAATGAGTAGCATGGGTGAGCTTGCTTTCTTTCTAGGATTGCAAGTTAAACAACATGTGGATGACATCTTTATTTCTCAAACCAAGTATGCAAGAGAACTGGTTAAGAAATTTGGAATGTCTGAAGCATCTTCTATGAAAACACCTATGCCTACAAATGTTGTTTTAGATGCTGATGAATCTGGAAAACCAGTTGATCAGACAAACTATAGAGCAATCATTGGCTCATTACTTTATCTAACAGCTAGTAGACCAGACATAATGTTTGCTACATACATTTGTGCTAGATTCCAAGTAAGCCCTAGAGAGTCCCACCTCACATTAGTTAAGAGGATTCTTAGGTATGTAAAAAGTTATCCTAATCTAGGTCTCTGGTATCCACATGACTCAGGATTTGATCTAACTGGATTTTCAGATTCTGATTATGCTGGATGTAGAGTAGACAGGAAAAGCACCAGTGGAACTTGTCAATTCCTTGGTGATAGACTTGTCTCCTGGTTTTGTAAGAAACAAACTTCTGTGTCCACATCAACTGCTGAAGCTGAATATATGGCTGCAGGCAGTTGTTGCTCACAGATTTTGTGGATTCAAAACCAGCTCCTAGACTATGGCTACAACTTAGAGATGTCTAAAATTTTTTGTGATAATACTAGTGCAATTTGCATTGCACAAAATCCAGTTCTCCATAGTAGGACTAAGCACATAGAGATCAGACATCACTTCTTAAGGGATAA
Organism: Platanthera zijinensis; assembly: GCA_039513925.1. NCBI lineage: Eukaryota > Viridiplantae > Streptophyta > Magnoliopsida > Asparagales > Orchidaceae > Platanthera > Platanthera zijinensis. The sequence continues at coordinate 79,770,505 of CM077079.1, forward strand.
TGTAGAAAAGAAGAAAATTGCACTAGAATACATTTCCACTGAACTATAAAGAGGAGATATTTTCACCAAGCCCTTGGATGAAAAGAAGCACTTCTTCTTCCTCAATCAGTTGGGAATGCTAGATGGAGACAGTATAAATTAAAACTCCAAGATTTTGAAACCCATAATTAACAGGAATAGGAAAAATTTCATTTTAAAATTCCTCTGTCTGAGTGGTTTCTTTGAGCTCTGAACTAAGCTCGACGCTGCGTCGAACTAAGATCGACGGTCCGTCGCCCTCAAAAGCGTCGAACGTCGACCTCGACTTCTAGCGTTGAACTAAGTTCACAGCTCCCTGGCTTCTTGAGTTTTTCTCCCTTCGGTCGACGCCTTCGTTCAACGTCGACCTGAGCTCGACGTATAGCATCAGCCAAGCGTCAAACGTCGACCTAAGCTGCATGCTGTTGAGCCGTTTCAGTTCCCCTAGAGCCTTAGAGCGTCGACCTGAGCTCGACGTTCTTTCCATTTCTGCGTCAAACCCTAGTATAAAATCATTCTTCTCCGTCGTTCACAGTTGCGCTCTCATATTTTCTGCTCAAACTTTCTCCCTCCAAATCCTTTACTCTTGATCTTGGAAGGTATCTATTTGCAGGATAATGGCAATTACTGCAGGTGCATTGGCGGCAATGAAGTTTGATTCAGGTTTTGACATCGACATCGACTCCTTTGATGGATCATCGTAGAATTTTCTGGATATTCTGGAGCTATTCAAAGAGCAGCACCTGGTTAACTTCATGACAACCAGGATTCCTCTTCCAGAATCTGAAATCAAAGAGTGGATTTTTACTGCAGTGAATTCAGATAACAGTACGATGACTGGAACAATTTCAGGGAATGAGGTAGCCATTTCTCCTCAATTCATTTCAGAGGTTTTCCGTTTTGCTGTTGGAGATGATGAGATAGAACTCTCTGTGGAAGAGTTGGCTGTGATGCTAGACAGAATGGGGCATAATTCTGGTAACCCCTCTAAACTTTTAAAAGTTAACCTAGCTATTGAGTTTAGGCTGTTAGCAGATATCACAGGCAAGGTAATTTGTGCAAAAAGGACTGCACATGATGCCATTACTAGGCATCAGTTCTGCATTATGGCTGCAATTTTAGATAAGAAGCATCCCAATTGGGGTTTGATTGTTTTTGATATGATTAAGAAGAAAATGGATAAGAACTTTGTCCACTTTGGAAGGGTTCTTGGTTTGATTCTGAACCACTGTTGCCCTCAGTTGCTTGTGTCCTCAAAGAAGCACATCAATGCTTCTAAGAGACTCACTTGTGCACTGATTGGCAAGTGGGACAGGAAGATTGTGAACTCCAGGGCAGCTGCAGCAATGAGGACTTCTGCAGACACCAGGACTGTAGAGGTCACTCTTCCTCAGTCTACTGGCCCAGAAGCAGGGATTTTGCCATCTTCCTCCATCATCCTCCCATCCTCTTTCATTCCAACAACAACAATCATCTCATCCACTCAACCCATCCCTTCATCCATTTCTACTATTGCATCCTCCATTCCACCACTCATCACTTTCCATCCCCTCCACTATTTTCCTCCCATGAGCTTGGACTCTTCATCTCATGAGGACATCCTTTACCTTGACATTCATGATGAATCCTTCATGGATGCCTCTGCCTCCTCTCCTCATGACTTCCACCCTTCATCAACATTTTCAGAACTTCTCCTATCCTCCATCCATGAACCAGCTATCCCTCCCATGTCTGCACCACCAACAACATCTTCTACCTTCACCTTCTCTGCTGCTCCCTCTACCTCTACTCAAGTCCCACTTGAGCAAGTAGATCTTTTGCCTTTGGCCAATAAGCTTTTTGATATTTTGGCCCCTAGGCTCTCCTCTCTATTGGATGCCAAGCTGGCTCCTCTAGTCCTTTCCCTGAGCTCTCTCTCTGCCTCAGTCTCATCCCTCTCATCCTATCTGGCATGCCCTTCTTCTGGGGGCCTAGAGTCAGCTGCCACTGATTCTAGGCAGGGGGAGATGTCAACAGAAGAAGAGCTGCAGCCTTCAGCAGTACAGGTAGTACAGGTTTGTTCAGAGACAGTTTCAGCAGTAGAAGTTCAGATGACCTCTGAGGCTCCTCCTCAAGGTTCAGTTCAGATGATCAGCAGTGCCTTAGACTTTCAGTCCTTGGCATCTTCTGTCCAGAGCTTCTACCCTCCAGCACATCTTCACTTCAGAAACTACAGCCTCCTGCCTCCTCAAGAAGACCTGTCTAGGGCCATTGTCCCTTTTCAGAAGATCATTCCATTCTCCTTGGCTGTTGATGCCATGATCCTTGATGAAGCAGTGGTAGCTGTGGCTCCTGCTTGTGATTATGTTGTTGTTGAAGCAGTAGTAGCTGCTAAGACTGCTCCCTCAGAAACTTCAGGTGAATTGATTGAGACACCAGATGCAGTGTTAGACTCCTCTTCTACACTGTCAGTAGACCTTCCTCCAGTTATTTCTTCAGCTGCTCCAGCCCCCATCAATTTTCCTATCTCAAAGAGAACTTACATAGATCCTTATGATGAATCTCAAAGCTCAGAGGATGAATTTGCAACTGATTCTGATGACTCCTCTGCAACCATTGCAAGGAAGAGGAAAGCAAGATCCAAATCACTGAAAAGAGTTCCATTGGCTAGAGCCACAGATCATGACATCCCTTACCACATCAAGTACAACTGTGAAATCACTGAGCCCTGGATGCAATATTCTCGAAACCAAAGAAAGGCAATGAAGAAGAAAAGAAAGTTCAATGAAGGCCCCTCCAAGCCTGTCTATCAGCCTCCACCTCCACCTCCTCCAGATGCAGGTGCAAGTGCAAGCCTCTCTTCCAATCCTGCCCCATCATCTCTGTATGGCAAGACCTATCAGTCAAGAAGATCCCAAGGGTATAACCAGCAAAGAGGCTACAATAGAGGCAGGCAGTCCAGAGGAAGATCAGGATCTCAACCTTACCAAAGGGGAGGACCCATTGATCCAACCTCTGGTCCCTATCCTTACAGACCCAGAGTTGACTTCACTCCAAGAACTCATCAAGAACACTCTGCCAACAGATATGAACCAGCTATTCCTTTTGAAGATCCTACTAAAACTCCAGCTTACTGGAAGGCCAGGATGACTGAGATGACTGCTCTGAATGATATTGACAGAGCTAGAGCAAGAGGTCTGGACACCTCTCACATCAACACCATGTCAGATCAAAGGAGAGAAGAATTGGAGAAATACAACTCAAAGAAATTCTTTGATTCTGATAAGTATATGCAGCTTCATCCTGCAGCTGTACCAGCTAGTGGAAAAGATCAGAAATCCTTAGGTGCAGCTGAAGATTACAGATCCAAGAAGGATGCTACAAATCCTAACAGGGAAATTATCTTCAAAAGAAGTGATCAAGACAAAGCTCCAAAGGAAAAGTAATGTAAGGCGTTTTATTTCTTTTTCTCTGCTGGATACAGGACATTAAACATTATTGCTGCTATATAGTGTTATATATGCTGCTTTATTCTGTCATATGTCTGGTTGTATTTTATTCAGTTTTGTTTTGCTTTACTTCTTTTTTGAATCCCTAAATTCATGTAAATAGTAATCCTAATCCAAATAGGGGGAGATTGTTGGAACACCCTATTACTATTTGGGTCAGGATGACTATATTTCTATAGGGATTTTGTGTTGTGACCTCCTTGTTGTTATAAAGGTCACATAGGTCAGTTAGAGTCGACTTCAGCTCGACGCAGAGTCGACCTCAGCTCGACACTGAGTCGACCTCAGCTCGACGTGGAGTCGACCTCAGCTCGACGTTCCGTCAAGCCCAGTTCTGCTTTCTGAAACCATTCTCTGGCCGACGTGTGTCGTGCTCAGATCGACGTTTTCTTGTGAGCTCGACGTTTTCCAGGCTCCCGTCAGTTTTGAATAGGAATTCAAATTCCTTCTGTCAGAACAATTAATGCTGAAGATTTATTGGCCGTTACAGCAAATCTGGTGCATGGCTCAAGGAATTTTCTAAGGAATGTTTGCCTGGCACTTCCCTTTGAGACATAGACATTTAAGGAAAGCATTTAATGCCTGCTGCCAACGGCTATCAAAGACCAAGAAGAAGAATACAGAGATATAATTCTATCAGTCAACAGAGAACAAAAGGACCTCTTCTTCTTGCTCTCTGTGATATTCATTCAAGCTTACACACAGGAATTCTGATTGCTTCAGACACAATCATCCAACTTGTTTGGATCATCTTTTGTTGGAGCAGATCAGATCATTGAAGACCTGTCACCCTTGTGCCAAGCTCTCCTTCCTGAACTACTTCTTGATCTCAGGGGGAGCTCTGACAACATCAACAGATCCACTTTGCTTCTCTCTACTTATTGATAGAGAAGACAACATCAGCTTTTTCTTTTTCTTTCTGTACAGGGTTTTAACTCCCTTCAAAAGTTACCTTTTGGTTTGTGAGAACCTGGTCAAAAACTCTCTGGTGCTCAAGACACCTGATCAACTCATCTTGAAGTGGATTCCTATCAAGGGTGATAGAAGAGTGGACTACCCAAGATTTTGGGGAACCACTATAGCTCCTTGTGTACTCTGGTTGCTTGTTTCTTTGTGTTTTGCTTTGTGCTGTGATTCTCTTCTTACCTTGATTAATTGCTATAGCACCATACACTAAGTAAATCTAAGCCTTTTCTCCATACAAATTTTAATTTGCAAAACTATTTTAAATCACTCTATTCACCCCCCCTCTAGAGTTAGGATTGATCTTATCCCTCACTTTCAAGCTCCCCCCTTGCATGTCGGCCTAGGTACCCACGATCGCATCTCTCCTCCGGCTGGAGGAACTATCAGGAACAGTTCCAGATGCCAACCTCCCGGACTCGAGGAAGAGACAACCTTACCAAGCATCCATTTGGGCAGCAGCCCTTTCGTTTTTTCTAGAGGTGGGATAACCTACCGAGGGGCAAGGAAAAGCCCAAGGGATGATGTTGTCCTTGAGTGCGTCCTGAAGGACCCTCAGAGGAACATTACCCTTCGTTCATGCACTGGCAGTTGTAGCTAGATGGCATGGTCGAAAGCGATCTACACTATCAGATAGGGATACGAGCCTTTGAGATCCGTTCCTCCTAAATAGCCTAGTACAGATGATAGGACGATGCCTCGGGATTTAAGCGCTCTTGTAAGACCGAGCCTCTACATTGACGGCCGAGATCAGCTCCTCCCTTTCATGTTGACCTGTCTCCCCGGTTTCATCTCTCCTCCGACTGGAGGAATTTTTAGGAACAGGTCTGGGAGCCAACTTCCCGATTTGGCAGTTTCACGATCGTCTCTGGTAAAGGTATCCGTCATTTGTAAAGCATCGTTGCAGCTAATCCGTCTGTCGCCTCTCAAGTAACAGGATGAGCTCACCTCAGCACCGATTAAAGTCCTCGAGTGGAAGTATTATCATAAGTCCGAGTCCCTACATGAGCTCCTCTCCTGCACATCGGCCAACGACCTCCTCGGGTGAGACCAAGTTTAACGCTGGAGTGTTGCCGTAGTCCGTGAACTCTGTACGAGCTTCTCTCCTGCAGACCGACTACTTGCCTCCCCGAGTCAACTCACACCACTCTAGTTGAGCGCGGCTACTGAGAGCTGTCGACGCACCCCCAGTTGAGCTTGGCTCCTGCTGGGTGTCGACTATTTCCCACCCCCAGTTGAGCTTGGCTCCTGCTAGGTGTCGTCTGTTTCCCATCCCCAGTTGAGCTTGGCTCCTGCTGGGTGTTGACTTTTTCCCACCCCAAGTTGAGCTTGGCTCCTGCTGGGTGTCGACTGTTTCCCACCCCCAGTTGAGCTTGGCTCCTGCTGGGTGTTGACTGTTTCCCACCCCCAGTTGAGCTTGGCTCCTGCTGGGTGTCGACTATTTCCCACCCCCAGCTGAGCTCGGTTCCTGCTGGGTGTCGACTGTTTCCCACCCCTAGTTGAGCTCGGCTCCTGCTGGGTGTCGACTGTTTCCCACCCCTAGTTGAGCTCGGCTCCTGCTGGGTGTCGACTGTTTCCCACCTCCAGTTGAGCTCGGCTCCTGCTGGGTGTCGACTGTTTCCTACCCCCAATTGAGCTCGGCTCCTGCTGGGTGTCGACTGTTTCCCACCCCTAATTGAGCTCGGCTCCTACTGGGTGTCGACTGTTTCCCACCCCCATTTGAGCTCGGCTCCTGCTGGGTGTTGACTGTTTCCCACCCCCAATTGAGCTCGGCTCCTGCTGGGTGTCGACTGTTTCCCACCCCCAGTTGAGATCGGCTCCTGCTGGGTGTCGACTGCTTCACACCCCCAGTTGATCTCGGCTCCTGCTGGGTGTTGACTGCTTCACACCCCAAGTTGAGCTCGGCTCTTGTTGGGTGTCGACTGCTTCCCACCCCCAGTCGAGCTTGACCCCTGATGGATGTCAGTTCCGACCTCCAAGCCATCTGAGATTTAGCTCCGGTGAGATAGACAATTTTACAAATGCAAGTATACTAAGGCGAGCAGTTGAGTATATCTTGGCGAGCATGCGAGAACGATTATGGCGAGTATACAAACAGTCATTCGTGCGAGCATCATTATGCGAATTGAAGAAGCGAGTATGACCGCACGAGCAGCAACTGCACGACTATGACCGACGTCAATGCGCGGATAAGAGTCAAGCACATCCTCCCAGAGCCTATGAACCTAGCGAGCGATATCAGCCAATATGCGAGTAAAGAATGATGAAGAAGGAAATAACTTGTATAAATATATGACAGAAATTTACAAGTTACAAAAGTATGTCAAAAATCTATTACATCCGAGCTCGGTAGATCGCTACTGCTGGAGACCGATGAAGAAGAGAGGACACAATCGGTAGAGGTAGGCCCTCAGCGAGTAGTTCGGGGATAAGCTCGTCGACGATGAGCTACTTCTCCCCCTCAACGAGCTAGCCGTCTATCCTTAGCCGGGCGAGCATGATGTTCCCCGCCGCTCGCGCTATCGCGCAGTGGATTGACAACCTCTCCTCCCAGAGAAGGCTAAATCGCTAGCCTAATGCAAGTCATCCTCCGACAACGACGCATCAGGCAAGGGAGCTGAAGAGCTCGCGCATCCTTCAGCCACGATCAGCCGAGTTTCCATCTTGGCAGTGCGAACTTGGGCCACCTCTAGCTCCGCTTGAGAAGTGGCGAGCTTCCCCTCGCATTCAGATAGTTTCTTCGCAGCATCGATCTCGGAGGCCTGCGGGATATCAACCGTCAGCAAACTAATTCCAAGTCAAAAATCATCAATGCCGCATACGGGAAGCGACCTACCACATAGTCCCTCCAACAGACCGATTGCATGCCGAGATCTATGACCTTCTTGGAGACGACCTTCAAGGCCTCTGTGGTCTCCAATAGCTTCATGTATGTGTAATGTCCTAGCTCGGTAGATCACGTGAGCGAGCATGCGACTTGCTGGGCGAGTTTCGTCAGGCCGAGCTCCAACATAGACTCGACATCTACCCGCCCATACAAAGCGTGGAGAATGGCGAAGGCCTCCCCCTTGTCCTCCCAAACCGCCGACCAGGACGGGAGGTTGGTGCTCAGCGACACCAAGTGTTTGTCTTCCGACCAGGTCACCAGCGGGCGATCATAAGCATCCACCACCCCTCGCCCAAGGTTATAATTTGGGTGGAAGCGGGGTGCCCAAGCTTCAGGCGGCGACTCCTGGTCATCAGAGTGAGGCGACGACACTTTCACCCTCTTACTCGCAGGCCCCGGTGACTTGAATTTCGCCTTCCCCTTAGCGAGTTTATTCTTCTCCCCAACATCAGGGGAGGGGGGGGGGTTGGTTTCCGTGAGAGATGTGGCTATTTCCTTCGCCGGAGGTAGTCGCTTCTCTGGAAGCTCGTTGGCCACTGTAAAGATCGAACGACATGATTAGTGTCGAGCTCCAATAAACAGGCGCGTGCAGGCGAGTATACATAATTTTCTCTCAAGTCTTGCCCTCATTCGGATGGATCTCCTCGAGCGTGTTGACGTTAAGCTGCCAGTAGATAACATCAAACCGGCAACCTCAGAAGGACTCAAACAGTTGCTCGCGGACAACTTCCAAGATCGGTGGGAGGAAGGCAACATCGGTGGGTTAGTGCGGCCTTCTCAGGAGGCCCGCAAAGTCGCCATGAATTAAGACCAGCTGCTCGCTCCAGCGGTGGACTTTATTTGCTGTCCCCACCAAAGTACAGACGTAGCTGTAGAATTAAACAACTCCCTCGGCAGTCGCAGCAAAAGCGAATATTCTGCGGAAAACAGAAAGGTCGAAGGCGACCCTCTCTTTCTGCAGATAGCAAAGGTACCCCATGATGATCGCCACTCCATTGGGATTGATTTGCACAGGGACGGTCCCAAAGTATCGAAGGATCTCGCAATATTCAGTCCAGAATGGAAGTCGTAGGACGACGTCGAAATGGCGAAGCGGCAAGACCATTGCACCCTCAATGTAGGCATTGAGTCGCTCGCTGTGAGTAGGGAGCCTCACCGAATATCCATCTGGCAGAAGTCGCTCCCTGAATGTGTCCAAATCTCGCTCTGAGGTTATTGATTTCTTGAAGGCTGCGTTGGCAAAATTGGAAGCATGGGCTTGTCGGCGAGCATTGGCATCATAACTAACCATTTTAGTGAGCTAGCGAAAAGACAAAAGAAGAGAGGCGAGAAGAAGAAGGCAAGAAGACACGAGCAGAGAGGTTACTTGCGAGGTGGGTTGAGAAAATCGCACCAGCGTACTTATGTCCCACCTACCCCCTCTATTTATAGGCGAAGGCAAAGGGGAGGGGGGTATATGTCTGCCTCGACGAGTATTTGTCCAAGTCGTGGTTAAGGCGAGAAAATAGACACTCGACGTCAACCCTATCTCGCACGACACAACAGAGGATGTCGCGACATTCGCCAGAACCTGTATAGTAAACTCGGCATACCGCAGAATAAACGACAAGCAAAATAACAGGGAAATTGGCGGCAAGATGCAAACTCGCTTATTACAAAACTATTGATTTCAAAAAGTCGCCTACGATGAGTTCAGAATAAAAGAAAAAAGAAATGGTCCTAAGTTTTAGGTGGTCACTCTGAAGGGTGAGGATGTCGCCCGACCTAGCCCATCTCACGCGACCGCCGGTAATTCTCCGTCGCCAACGCCAAAGCGTCGTCGCCAAGCCGCAGGTTCTCCTCCATCCTCTTCAGCCGCCCCACAGAGCCCATACTCGCCCGGATGCTGGCCAGCTCGTCGAGGACAAGATGCAGGCGGTGGTTTTTTATCGTCAGCTGGCGATCATTCTCCTTCACCATATGGAAGCGAGTCTCGTAGCTCTCCAGAGTCATCCAGAGTTATTCCATCTTCGCTACTCGCACCTCCAAAGATGAGATCCGGCGATGAGGCTCGCAGATAGCGAGCTGACTGAACTTGCTCTCCAACTCCATGTAGGCGCGAGTAGCAGCATGACGATACTCACTCCATGATAACCCGATGGCATCGATGAAGGCTGCCCCAGGAGTCGTCGAGCGATCTGTCAGAGTAGGTAGAAAAGTCGCCAGGTCAGAGCTAAGCGCCTAAATGATCAAAGGAAGCAACAACGACATAGCTTACTGCGACGAGGAGACCGAGATCGGCGAGGAGAAGGGACGCGACCCGGTACATCTCCTCGACCAGAATATGGACCACCCGCATGATCGGCTAGTCTACCCTTCCCGCGACCTCCGTAATCAGGGTCCCCGACTCGCGGCGGGAAGTAACTCAGCAGCGGCTTATCCTGCTTCCGGGCCAGAGTCTTTGACGGAGGCAGTGGAGGCTGCGACAAACTCGCCGGAGGATGCAAGGTCTTCAGTGGAGGAGGCGAGAGAGTCACTGCAAGTTAGCCTGTTGTTGAGCGGTCAGAGGCGGCGGCGGAGGTAAAGAGGTACTCTCCTCCTAGATAGAAGCCGCATTCAAAGGAGGCGGCGGCATCAAATAACTCGCCACTGACAGTGCCGAATCTCGCACGGGAGCAGGAGCAGCCTTGCTCGCCGGGAGATCCTTGCTCCCTGGAGGATCCTTTCTCACCGGGAGATCCTTCACTGATGGTTTCTTACTCGTTGGAGGGTTTTACCTCGCCAAAGGAGTAGTCTCCAACACTTTCGTGGCGCCGAGATTAATCCGGACCATATGCGCGGTCCGGAGTGGCTTATCGGTTATCAGGGTGAGTAGCGACACAGAGCTAAGGGGGGACAACATCTAGAGGCACATTCACGACATCCGAAGGGGAGTCTGCGAATAATGAAAACATATCAGCGAGAAGCACATGGAGACCAACTATTTTGGAAGAGTGGTTTAGCGAGATGACGACATGATAGGGAGATGACTTCGACCTGCGACGGCGCCAGCGGGTTAGCAACCTCAGGAGACTTCAGTGGGCTGAGAAGGCTCGAGTCATGAGCGGCCAAGTTGGGGATATCGTCTAGCCCAAGGTCACTAAGGAGCCTCAAGGTGCTAGCAGAACTTGCGGGATTGCTGCTTGGAACGACGACCTCTTCCGGGGGCGGAAGAGTGTCGGCCACCTTGGAGGCAGATATCTTTGACTTCTTTGTTTTCTTATTTTTCTGGGGGGGGGGGGGGTAAGTCAGCGGCGACATCTTCCTCCCTCGTCCTTTTCGACTTGGTGATGTCGAGCATACCAGACAAGGTGACGAGGTTGTCTTGAAGGAGTTTCTCGTTTGCATTAGACATTGTGCGCAAGCTCTGGAGATACGCCTAAAAAACCAGGCCCCCTATTTATAGAGAGTCCGGCAGTCGTCAAGGGTGAGCAACTCAGATACTCGGCGTAGCAGCTCGCCGAATAAGTGTTGGATGTTTCTTTCCAATCTCCTACGTCGCTCGAAAAGAGCGGGGATTATGTACAACCCATATCATCGAGGATGAGTCCTACCACAGCAAGGTCAGTAGAAGTCATGGTCAACAAGTCAAGAAAGAAGTCAAGAGTCAGTGCGTCAAGCAGCAGAAGGCCTGGCGAGTATGGTGAGCTCCCCTCACATACTCGCCAGGTATGCGACTAGGCGAGATACTCGCCCAACCCGTGCGAGTTCCTCTAGGAAGTCGCCTAATCGCCGAGGGTGGGGGTATAAATATGACCCCCCTTCCTTGTATTTGCCTATAAATAGGACCCTAGGGCTATGAGGAGAGGCACTTGAAATTCTCTTGAAGGATACTCGCGAGTTCACCTTCTCTGATACTAGCTGAGTCTTTGGATTCCTTTTCCTTAGAAGACCAGGTCGCGACCTTGTGATTAAGTCATCAGCTAGTCTCTCTCATACCTAGTTCAACCATTCTTGGTTGAGAAGGGGCTTCTCATTCGAGCATCCAGGTACGTGGTGAGTCCTTTCTGCCGCAGCATCTGGGGTCCTGTTTACTCCAGTTCTTCATCCTAGTCATCCTAGCCTTCTGGTCTTACCTCTGAACTGGTAACCTTAGACGGCCTAGATCCGAATTCTTTAGTTGGGATTTTCCCGGCTTCAATAGCTACATCAAAGGCTTGGTGAAACAGAACTCTGCAATTGTCTTCTCAGCACAAGCAGAAACTTTCTGAAGATCTATTATCTTGGTGCTGTGAAGAAGTAGGGATTGAGTTTTCTCAGTTTAGAAAGAAGACTTAGAGATCATTCTCTCTGTAGTCAATCATCAACAACCATTTACTCTCTCTATAAGATCATAATTGATCTGAGTTATAAGACTAAAATATAAAGTCTGAGTGGTAGGATCTTAGTCAAGATTTGAGGTAAGAGGTTTATTATCTCTGAGTTATAGGGCTATCCTCCTAGCTTGAGTTGTAGGGATTCTTGATAAGCTCGAGGTAGGTGATCTGTAGGGTTACTGAGCTGTAAGAGTAAATATTACTCTGAGTGTGTAGGGCTGTGGCTTAAGGTAGGACTTGGAGGAAGTCTGAGAGATCCCGAGGGATCTGTGTTGTAAGCTCTTTGAGATGAGTTTGGAGAAGATTGCCTTGTATAACACACTATTAGAAAGGTGAGATGGAAAGTGGATGTACCTATACCTTGGGAAACCACAATAAAATCTGGTGTGTTATTCTTTTTCTTAAAAGCTAACATAATAATCAAACACACAACTCACCAAAGTTAGAAAATTCAAAAAGACTAGAAGACTTATTCACCCCCCTCTAGGTGTATAACTATTCTTGAAACAAAGACTTTAAGTGGTATCAGAGGGAGGCTGTTCAAAAAGGACTTAACAATCTAAATAGATCTCCAAGAGTAGCTGAAGGTTATCCCTATGGGTTCAGGTGAGAACCATAAGGAGTTGAGCTCAATGAAGCTTCCTATTTGCAGGAAAGAGAACTTTGGGATTTGGAAAGAAAGGATTAGGCTATTCATAAAAGCCTCAGACCCAAGTATATTCATTAAAGTTCAATACGGACCCTTCATTCCAATGATGGACTCTATCATTGATGCGAACATCTAAACTCCAAAGAAGTACACTGAGATGACCAAGGATGAAGTCATTCTAGAAACCATGGATAAAAGAGCTCAAAGCACCATTATCAGTATCATGGATGACTCCACCTTCCAGAACCCGGTCCACTACAAAACTTCTAAAGAGATGTAGGATTCTCTTATAGTTTATATGGAAGGGACAGAGGAAGTGAGGAATGACAGGAAATCCCTCCTAAATCAGCAATATGAGGCCTTCAAACAAGGTAAGAAAGATTCCATAGCTAAATGTTAAGAAAAGTTCTTCATAATAGTGAACAGTCTGATCACCTATGACAGACAATTCACTAACTATGAGTTAAATGACAAGTTCTTAAGATCCCTAAATAAAGAATAGTATATCAAGATCTGTGCCATCAGAGAGGTTGGCAACTTGACCAACACATTGCCTCAAAATTTATTTGGGAAGCTGCTATCCCATGAGATGCAGCTGAACTCCAAGAAGGCAGAAAAAGATGCAGTCAGAACTCTCAACAAAGAGAAGAATGCAGCCTTCAGAGCTGAAGCCACAAGGAGCAGGGAAAAGATTCTCTCTCCACCATGGAGAGTTGCAGAGTCAAAGAGCTCAGATCCCAATTCCACAGGCAATGAGCTGTCAGATGGACAATTGGTATTGTTCTCAAAACAGTTTAAGAAGATGCTGAGCAGGAGAAGATACTAGAATAACAAGGGATCTTCAAGCTCCACGTCAAGGAAGCCCTATCCCAGCAAGGAAAAGTTCAAAAAAGACCCCTCTAGGGAAAGGTCTGACTCTAAGCAGGACAAACATGTTAAGAATAATGTTATTTGCTATTGTTGCAACATAAGTGGACATGTCATTGCCTACTATAAAATTAAGAGAAAGGAGCACATAAAGTCTGAAGACAAAAAACATCACAAGGACAAGAAGGCTGAAAAAAGCTTCTTGGACAAGAAGAAAGTCAGCCTATCAAACAATGATTCTAAGTCTTCAGAATCAGATGAAGAGGAGGGATACATTGGTCTCATGTCCATTGAAGTAAAGGTTGATCATCCAGCTACCCCATCTGGCATAAGGGACCCACTGTCCTATATTTATAGTGATTTTGAAGAAGATGATAAGTTCAGTCTCATGGCCCTAACTGAAGATAATCAGGACAATTATATTCCTGATAAGGTAAACTCTATCCATAGCTCTCCCTTTGTCTATAAGTCTGTCTCAGACTCTGAAGCATCCACTTCCTCCAGTGAGGATGATGGATCAGAATCTGAAGATGATGTTAATCAATTGATTGACAAGTATGGTGCGATTCTGGATGCTCTGAAGAAGAGCAAAAACCTTATCAAGAGACAAGCTGAGGAGATTGCCTCTCTTTAGCAAGCAGCTTCCTTGCAGCCTGAGTAAGCATCCTTGCTAGCTCAGATAAAGAGAGAAGTCAGCCAACTTAAGACAATCTTAATTATTCAAATTGACACTATTAACCAAAAGAACAAGATCATCATGGATCTTGAAGAAAAGATCCTCAAGGATAAGAAGCTTGTGGCTGAATTCTCTAAGCTCAAAACTATATTGCCACTTATTGACTCCTTCACCTCTCAAAAGGATAAGAGAGGTTTGGGGTTCATGTGGAACTCTAGAGATGCCCATTCCAAAGGAAAAGGAAAAGATCTTGTAGTGCCTTAAACCACTTTTCAAAAGGTAATCCTTCCTTCCAACAGGTATGACCAGGACAACATATATGGTCACTGGAAGAATGAGAACTCTTCTTTTAAGAATATAAGGGTATCTTACAATGGAAGGATAAAGAGCATGGGTTTGAGTGCACTGAAGCTTCCCCATGAGGAAATCTAAATGGCCCATTATAGACTATTTGTGTTTGGTGCTCCGACGTCCATTCTCAAGGATAAGGTAGTGGCCTATTCTCAAGTTACTCCAACAAAAACCTTGACTAAGGATAAGTCAGTCAGTGAGCCTCACTTGTCTTTCTCTGATGCCATCAACAACATGTTAACTGCAAAGAAGACTTCTGTTGGAGAAACTCAAAATAAGCCAATTATATCTACTAACAGACTCACCTTAAGTTAAATTCTTGTTGAAAGAAATATGAAGAAGGTTGCTGCTCTCCCCTCTTAACAGATAACAGTTGATATCTTGTACACTCCAAAGGCTGTTTAGAAGAGGAGATACAACATTTATGAGTGTTGGTGTTATGACAAGGTAGGTCACTTTGCCATAGACTGTAGGCACAACCCAAGTGTGCCAAGGGTAAGGATGTGTCTTCCTATCAGGGTTCTAAATTAGTAAGAAATGGATTCAAAGATGCTACATAGGAAGTACAACTCGTTCTCCACTTACTACAGGTCGCTGACCTAGAATTCGTCCTATCGGAGCCAAGCTCGATATGGAAGAGAGAAGCGCTTGAACTCTATTCGAATTCCAATGTCGACTCATCCTCCAATAAAATCAAATCATCCATCAGTGGGCATAAGATCAATATCACTCCCAAAAAATTGAGCAAATCCCTAAATCTACCCATATTCAGACCAACAAAAGAAGAGGATGAAATTTATCAGGATGATGTGAAATCCACCCTCAAGTGGCATGGGCTTTCAAAGCACACCACTGTGTCAGTTTTAAGAAAAGAAATGAATCTCAAAGGAAAATTTCTAGTTGATGTGATTGACAAAGCACTGATTAGCAAAACAAAGTCACATGATAAGATCTTCAGAAAAATATTTGAGCTCATTACAAGGGTAATTCTTATAAATATAACTGACTGGGGGAAAGGTGTTGTTTGATAGGATTGTGGAATGTGTTTTAGAGTCTAACCTGGGAGAAATCCTGCCCCTGTACTTGCATGTTATTATTCCAGGGATCCTCAATGTGAGGTTAGGAATAAAGATCCATCACATGAGGAGGATGGACTCAAAAATGTTTGACAAATGGGACAAGGTATTACAGACATATCAACAAACATCTGATAAGAATAAAAAGACAGTTGTACTCATCACTGAGGAAAGCACAAGAAATAGCTCTTCTGAGAGTAGAGAGGAAGAGCCACATGATCCTCAGTTGTCTTACTCTTCTGATGAAAGTAGAAGAGATATAAGTGCTCAGGTTTCTATATCCTCTGAACCTGCATCAAAGACTATCCAAGTCAATGGCTCACAATCTGAAGACATCCCCGACAGAGGTAGCTGAACAAGTGTCTGAGGGTATTGTTAATAGGATCTATGCTAAACTTGAGTGGGAGACTACCCAGATGGATTCACCTGCTGTGGGGAGAAAGTTCAATCAATTCAAGACCAGCTTGATTCCTTCATTGAAAATATGCAAAATAGGATTGATCAAACTCCAGATGGTCTTAAGGTGATACTCTTTTGTCCTCAAGTTGAGGGGAGCAAGTTCCTGATACAGTGATTGAATAAGCTCCAGTCACAGTTGATACAGAGCAACAAATTCCTTTGGGGAATGCAGAGGTTGAGGGGGAAATTTCAATAGAGCTCCCTACTAAGGAAACTAAAGATATTATAGACATATTTGAAGATAGTGTATGTAAGATCTGCCTTTTCCCTTTTCAAAGGCATCCCGGATCTTATGCCCAGAACCGCCGCCTTACGGTGACACTAACTCCTGAGTTAGTCTACACCGTAAGACGCCGATTCTGCCGGCTATTACGATCATTTTTCACTAGAGATGCGGAAGTAAAAGTGTATAAACAAGCTAATACACATGTCCACAGAAATCACAGAGCATATCATATATATGAAAATGAAAGTGCTACTATAGTCCATAATGAGTACTAAAGAGAAAGTAGGGCTTATGCCCATATACATCAATAGAAATCAGACTCTCTCTCACAAAATAGAAAGCTGTAAACTAAGCTATCCACTACATCTCCTCCCACCTGAGGACGTGCGGTAGTAGTGTCTGGTGGTGGTGGTAGCTGCTCCTCATGCCCTGCCTCCTCGTCCCGCTGGACGTGCTGGTCCACCTCCTCGAACTCCTAAAAAGGGGGAGTCAACGTATGTTAGTCAAAAAGACTAAGTCGTATCCTCAACACCTCCTCCTGTCGCTCTTAGGTACCGGATGGAAGGAGGATGCGGAGGACAACAAGGGGTAGCAAAGTGGAAGCAGGTGACATTTCTATCTAGCAGGAGTAAGTAAAATCTAGCAGTTCTATATATAATCTAGCAGTTCTATATAAAGTGCAAGTAAGTAAAGACAGTGCAGAAAGGAAAGGACCACAGTAAGAAGATAGAACTGTAAGTAGATGCAGTACAGAAAGGAAAGTACGCTACTGCTACTCCTACTCCTATCAATATCACATAAGTACCCTAACTTATATGAACGCCCATACGAACTTATAAGTTAGGGTTTCCAAAAGTAACTTATCATATAAACCGCCCATACAATTTATATGATAAGGATCTATGAAGCGTATGTCCTAATGAATGAATGTATGTTATGATGAATATGTTAAACATGCAAGTGCAACACACACACACGACTCCGTGATCACAGACCTTTAGTTCCCTCTTTTTAAGAGCTTGCATCACTCTCGGGTACTACCGTTGTGGCTACGGCAACAGTGGAGCAGGCTCTCCACTTCTAGGTAGGTATAAGCACTACCAGACCTAGACCCCTCTCATACGCCTCTGTACACGTCCTAGGTGCACTCTAGAGTTTTGCGTACATATTTTGCTGACTAACCGTCAGTCTTGTAGGTCGAGTGTACGTCTTCGGGGATTCCGCAGTATTATATATTTAGCATACTGGCCCCTCCACCCGTACTCCTCGCCCGAGTCATCGTACTGCCATCGGTGCATCGACTGGCCAGTCCCGCGTGACTCGCCACTAATTTTATGCACATGCAAGGTATTAATCTGAGCTTCCTGCTCGTACTGATATTGTCAACACATTCCCTCCAATCCAATTTGGGTGAGCAAGTGCTTGTAGCCCTCCAACCTTAAGAAATAGGTGAGCAAGCCACTCGTATCCCTCCAACCCGGATAGGATGAGCTCATTACTTGTATCCCTCCAACCTTATGAAACAGGTGAGCAAGTAACCCATATGATGTTTCCAACCTTATTTAACCGGCGAACCTATCGCGTAGAACTTCAAGCCTATTAGACTACTCTCGTCTAAGGTTTATTATACATAGTGATTTAGAGTGAATCCCAGGACTGCCCAAGGCATGCCCCGTGAGGGGGTCTCGAGGGCACTAGGAACCAAGACGGGCATGAAACCCGAAGTTCCCTTTCGCAAGGATAATTACTTTTTATTGATGTCTACCCAAGATCCACAACCAACTCTCATTGTTACTTCAGGATTATTCTGATGACTTAAGGTATCATTATCGGAAAGGCGACGGTCTTCCGTCGGACTCCGTTATGCCTATTGTAAAGTGATTTGCACTCTATCACTCGTTGCTATACTTATGATGCTATCAACACCACCCGGGTTTATTCCCAATTTCCACGACTATCCCATTTTACATTCTATCTCCCGGTGGTCCTAGTAGAGTAAACCTACTTATTCTAAATGTAGCCCCAGACCTAATACCACCCTGTCATTTCCAAATTACACTACCATCCCCATCGTTCTGTTCATTAATCTAGGGTGGTATTATCTAGATAGGTATTTACGTACGACGCTTCTATCGAGACTGAGCGACTAGGGTAAGATGACCTAACTAATGATCACTCGAATGAACTTCCAAATGCAATGTATTGTGTTTAATCACATGAGACTATTATAGATATGACACATCGATTTATTCAATATTTTATCTCCACCAGAATCAGTCAATTATTGTTAAGGGTAAAATTGTCATTTTCTCGTATACTTATAAATTAAATCTTCAATTTATCAAGTCGTATCTCAAGGGCTCGAATATGTCTCCCATGAGTTTAAATAATATAATTAGGGTTTTGTAAATCCTCTAAACCCTAGTTTGATTCATTTTTGAAAATGCTTAAGTGTTCACCAAATTCTCAAAATTGTCAAATTTACTAAGTGTGGGATTTTTGCTCCCTAAAAATCCCAACTAATTTAGGGTTTTAAGTTATACCCTACTGGTCTACTAAATCAGGGGGTGTGCATTCTAAATGCACCCCCTTCAGGAAAATATCATAAACAAGTTTTACATTTGCTATTTGCACCCCGAGCCTAAGTAGTTCAATTCTTGCATGTGGGTCTTTCCCAACATGACTTGTTCCAATTTCAGAGAAATTTATACCACTGGTCTATATGGTCCCTAATGGCCAGCCACCAAAATTTGGGGCCATTTGGAGTTAGCTAACTCCAAGAATCACCTAGTTAAGCCCTAGGGGTATTTTGGTAATTTCCCCATATTTTATTTTCCAATCAAGCCCATTTTTGGTCAGGGCCTGAATATGCCCTAATTATACCTCTGACCAAAATCTCAGGTCAAGGGGGCTTCTGGTTTGGCTTGGGCAGCCATTTGAAATTCTGCAAAATTGCTATTTGCAGCCCAAGTCAAATATTATTTCTCAAACATGCAAGTGAGATTCCTCATCATGCAGTGTATCAATTTAGCCCAAATTTAAACCATGGGTCTAATATACCCATGAGAGGGTGCCACCAAAATTTGGGGCCATTTGGAGTTAGGAAACTCCAAAAATCACATTTATTTACTTTTGGGTATTTTTGTAAAAACTATAGCAAAATGTTCCCCAAAATTCTGATTTTTGGGGAGGACCTAGATTTGACCAAATAAGCCACATGCCCAAAATCTCAGTCCATTTAGACTTAGGGTTTGAGTAGGGCATCAGTTTTAGTTTCTGCCCTAGTTAGGGGGCAGTCCTAGCAAAACAGCCCTACAGGGCAGCCTACTGGTCCAAAACCTATGATTTCTGTGGCATTTTAAAGTTAAATCATCTACCTAAGTGTTTCATTCAGGGTCCATCCTAAGGTGGGGCCTCTAAGTACCTCATAAACAACATGCAAAGTCACAGCAAAAGTGTGACAGATTTCCTATTATTCATGAAATAATAAAATAATTGAATTATGATTAAATAAGCACAGATCTTAAAGGTAGATCGGACGGTGGCTGCTCTTCTTCTCCATGCAGGCATGCATGGCCAACCCGTGCAGGCGTTTCTTGCGGGGTGGTTCCCGGCCATCGCCGGCGGCGGGGCCTCCGGCCAAGTCCACCCCCGGCCTCACGGTGGTCGGGGCTTGAACTGGCCGGCGGCTGGGCGGCGGAGAGCGGCGGACGGCGGCGGCGCAACCAAGCCGAAAAGCTCCCAGGCCGCCATTTTTAGCCCGATTTTCGAGCTTTTGATTCCTAACGTCGAGCTCGTTTGAGCTCGACCTCTAGCCTAGTGGATCTAGGATTCTAGTACACTTGGAGGGGAGGGGATACGGACCTGTGGTGGCGGCTGAGGCCGAGGGTGGCGGCGGTTTCCCATGGCATGAAAATTCCGGCGATCTCCTCTTTGGGTAGCCATGGCAGCAGCTGGTCTCTCTTCCTCTCTCTCTCTGGGGTAGGGATGAAGTGGGAAAAGAGGGGTGAGCTCGGTTTGGGCTGAGTTAAGAGAGGGGGGGGGGGCGATTTCACCAATGCTTGGCGATTTCACCAAGGTGACGATTTCACCAAGGTGGGGGGGGGCTCGGGTTGGTGTGTGTGGCCGGCTAGGTTGCTTGGGAGTGGGCCCCACTACTCCAGCTGGGTTAAATAGACCCTAATGGGTCGGGTTCCAAGGTTAGGGGCTGAGTTGGTGAGTGGAGAGAGGGGTTTGGCTCTCATAAGTGGAATAGGCTATCTTGGGCTTGGGTTGGGTTTAGGCTTGACCCAAGGCTGCATGGTGGGGGTCCTACACCTCCTAATACCCATGCATGGTCAGCCAACCCATCATGGGTTGGTGGGATGAGCCCAAATGGTCCAAACCCATTTCTTAGCATCTTCTCTCTCCTACTCCTCCTCTTTTCTCTCTCCTAAGTGTTCTCCCAAAAGTACTATTGCAAGACCCTATTTTTCTCTCCCCTAGGGTTTATAAGGTCACTTTAGGCCCACATGATGAATTTGGGTTGGTTTGGGTGGACCCAACCTAGTGAAATGGGCTAGGGCACCATTTTCACTATTTAGGTCAACATGTTGACTTGACCCAACATGGGTCAACTAGTTGACCCCATGGCCTACCCTAGGGTCCACTTAGATTGTATTTAGGGTTAGGGCAATGTGGTGGGGTCATGGTGTGGCTAGGGTTTGTATTTAGCCTAGTTTGACCTAGGTTGACTTGGGCCCCATAGTGGGCCCCACATGGTCTAAATCCTCCTCCTAGGGTCAAACCTAGCTAAACCCTAGCATCCATCACATGCCTAACCCAAATCTAAGTTATTTGAAGTTTGGGATGTTACAAACCCTATAAACAAAAAAAATAATTTCGTCCCCGAAATTTAAGTTCGGGCTACGGGGTTTCTACGACAAGCTTATAAAAGATTCGAAACGTAACTAAAAGGAAAATATAAAACTAAGTTATACCTGAGGAGAATAGCTCCGGGTGTCGCTCCATCATGAGATCCCTCGGCTCCCAGGTGTGCTCCTCCCGTCCGTAGTTGGACCACAACACCTTCACGAGAGGGACCTTCTTTTTTCGCAACACTCGGACGGCGGTATCGTCGATCCGGACCGGCTCTAAACGAACTGATCGATCTGATGCTACTGGCCCGTCGGTAGTAGAAATATACTGCTCAGGGCGAAGGAGTGCTCGTCGTAGGGAGGAGACGTGAAAGATGTCGTGCAGAGTTCTCAACTCTATCGGTAGCTGCAGTCGGTAAGCCAAGGGGCCGATCCGCTCCAGGATCAAGTAAGGCCCCATATATCTCGGACTGAGCTTCTTGTGCCTCCGCACCCGGGAAACACCGTGCACTGGACGTATCTTCAAGAAAACCCTGTCTCCCACCTGGAACTCCACCTTACGATACCGCGCATCGTAATACTTCGCCTGTCTGCTCTGGGCCTCCAACATCCGATCTCTGACCAGACGTATCTGAGCCTCCGTGTCCTCGACATACTCTGAACCGTGAGCTCGTGTATCCTCATCTTGTACCCATGATAGAGGTGTCCGACACCTCCTCCCATATAGTGCCTCGTAAGGAGCCATCCCAATGCTTGCCTGGTGACTGTTGTTATAAGAAAACTCAATCAATGGCAACAGTCGCTCCCAGGGCTTCCCCGTATCCAAAATACAAAGACGCAGCAGATCCTCCATAGTCCTGTTGGTCCGCTCTGTCTGACCGTCGGTCTGTGGATGGAAGGCAGTGCTGAAAGAGAGCTGCGAACCTAAGTAAGCATGCACTGCCCTCCACTCCCTAGAAGTGAATCGACCGTCACGATCCGAGACAATCGTCCTGGGGACGCCGTGGTATCTAACGAACTGCTCCACAAACAATCTCACCAATACGGCAACTGGGGCGTCCTTCCGGATCGGTATGAATCTGGCTACCTTGGTCAATCTGTCGACGATGACCCAAATGGAATCGTGCCCAGAGTGGGAGTGAGGCAACCCATGCACAAAATCCATAGCAATATCCTCAAACTTCCACTCTGGCACCGGTAATGGCTGTAATAACCCTCCTGGGCTCTTGCATTCAGCTTTCACTAGCTGACATGCCTCGCAGTGTGTAACATAATGTATGATCTCCCTCTTCATCCCGGGCCAGTACATGCTCTCCCGCAAATCAGCCGTCATCTTGGTGATACCGGGGTGCACTGAGTACCGTGATTGGTGCGACTCCCTGAGTATGTCCTCCCGGATACCACCTCCTGCGGGTATATATATACGGCCACGGAAATGAACGAGGTCGTCGCGTAGCGTGTAATCCTCTGCCTTGCCCTCAGCTAGGGCTCCGAATATCGGCTCTAAATCTGCATCCTGCCTCTGATGCGCCCAGATGCGCTCCCGAATGTCACAATCGCTAATCAGGGAGTTCAGATACTCCCGGTACAGCTCTGGCTCAGTCTCTGACACCACAGTAATGTGCATGCCCTCCACCATCTGAGCCAACGACATAGCTCCCACCCGAGGTTCCGGACCAGTAGTGCCGGCTCTCCTGCTCAAGGCATCCGCCACAGTGTTTGCCTTCCCCGGGTGGTAATGGATCTTGTACTGGTAGTCACATAGGAATTCTAGCCATCTCCTCTGGCGTAGATTCAGATCCTTCTGAGTGTCGATGTACCTGAGATTCTTGTGATCGGAGAAAATATCACAATGGATCCCGTACAGATAGTGCCTCCATATCTTTAATGCGAATACCACTGCCCCGAGTTCTAGGTCATGGACTGGGTAGTTGTGCTCGTGCTTCTTCAACTGTCTCGAAGCGTATGCTATCACATGACCGTGCTGCATTAGGACAGCACCCATCCCCTGGTATGATGCGTCGGTGTAAATCTGGAATCCTTCCTTCCCAGCTGGAAGTGCAAGGATAGGGGATGAGGTGAGCCTGCTCTTCAATTCCTGGAACGCTGCCTCGCACTTCTCAGACCAATGAAATCCTGCCTCTTTCTTCGTCAACGATGTGAGGTGGAGAGCTATCCTGAAAAACCCCTCCACAAACTTGCGGTAGTAGCCTGCTAGCCCCAAGAAGCTGCGTATCTCCGTGGCCGATTTCGGCTGCGGCCAATCTCTAACTGCCTCGATCTTAGCTGGATCCACGGCTAGTCCAGC
Organism: Platanthera zijinensis; assembly: GCA_039513925.1. NCBI lineage: Eukaryota > Viridiplantae > Streptophyta > Magnoliopsida > Asparagales > Orchidaceae > Platanthera > Platanthera zijinensis. The sequence continues at coordinate 79,793,663 of CM077079.1, forward strand.
CCCACTGATGGTGTGTCCCAAGAATGTTACCTCCTCAAGCCAGAACTGGCACTTAGAGAACTTAGCATACATGCTATGCTCCCTCAGCTTCCCCAAAACCAACGATAGATGCTGCGCATGTTCCTCCTTGGTCTTGGAATAGACCAAAATGTCGTCGATGAAGACTATGACGAACCGATCCAAGTAAGGCTCGAATACACGGTTCATCAGACTCATGAATGCTGAGGGCGCATTCGTGAGCCCGAAGGGCATCACCGTGAACTCAAACAAGCCATACCGAGAACTGAACGCCGTCTTCGGTATGTCCTCCTCTTGGATCCGCAGCTGATAGTATCCAGATCTCAAGTCCAGCTTCGAAAACCAGAATGCTCCCTGAAGCTGATCGAACAGCTCATCAATCCGTGGCAGTGGGTAAGTGTTCCGGACCGTAAGCCGGTTCAATTCCCGGTAATCAATGCACAACCGGAGCGAACCGTCTTTCTTCTTCACGAATAAAACTGGTGCTCCCCAGGGTGAAGAACTAGGCCGGACAAATCCGGACTCCACTAGCTCCTGTAACTGCGTCCTGAACTCTGCCAGCTCCCTTGGAGCCATCCGGTACGGTGCCCGGGATACGGGCTTGGCATCCGATATCAACTGGATACGGAAGTCGGTGTCTCTGGCCGGCGGTAGTCCGGGCAATTTCTCCGGGAATACGTCGGAGAAATCCCGAACCACGGGTATATCGGAAATGGCCGTCTCCGCCACTATCATCTCGAAGCATACAAGATACACCTCCTCGCCCTGCTCGTAGGCTTTGACAGCCTGTATGGAAGATAATGAAAGAGATGGGATAGGTCGGATACCTTCGATGGTGACGTAGGAGTCGCCATGCCTGAGGGTGATCCTCTTGGACAGACAGTCTATTTGGGCGTAGTTCCAATGTAACCACACCATGCCCAGAATAATGTCGAAGTCCTGCAGCATCAGGATCGTCCCCGGTATCTGGAATATCTTGCCAACGATCTCGCCCTCCAAGTTGCAATGCTCCGTAGTCACTATCTCCGAGCCGTCGGGCAGACGCACCCTTCTCTCCGCGCCCGTGAATCTTTCCACGCCATCTAGCCCTTTGATGAAGGCTTCTGATATAAACGAGTGTGTAGCACCCGTGTCGTATAAGGTATGGGCAGGTTTGCCATTGACGATGACTATGCCTGAGGTTTTGATTATTTTAACGAGTGTTATTCTACGAGGCTTAATGAGCTTATAAGATCAAGTAATTGGAAGGAAATAAAACTTTTAAGGTTTTAAGTTACCTGTAATGACCTCCTCTGGGTTTCTTGGAACGGCAAGATCCAAGGTGTACATCTGATCACGACCCCTGCCTCGGCCGTGATGTCCTCGTCCTCGGCCTCGGCCTCGTCCTCGATCTCGGCCCTGGTATGCTGGAGGGGCCACTGGAGGGGGTGGAGGAGGAGGAGGAAGCTGACGGAACTGCTGCGGACAATCAGCTCTATAGTGTCCCGGCTGGTGGCACCCAAAACAAACCACTTGTCTCTGACCTTGATCTTCCTGCCCGATCGGTCCATGAATCTGAAGAGGTGGAGGAGCATACACTGGAGGAGGCCTCTGCTCCTGCCTGTAGTTCTCCTGCCGGTAGTTGGGACGACGACGTCCCCCGCCCCGTTTGAACCCAATGACCTTGCCCCTCTGGGGGCCTCTACTACTCTCTCCGTGCCATGGCCCATCAAGTGGCCTCTTCCCTCTACTCTGTGTTATAAGCTGGTCCGCCTCGTGCTTCTTTGCCATCTCGATGATCTCTGTCGATGATCCATGAGAAATAAATAGCAGTGCCTGCCGTACTGAATCCCTAAGTCCTCGGTAGAACTTCTTTGCATACCTCCGGTCCTCTAGATCATGAAAGCCTGCAAATCTGGCCAGATGGGAGAATTCCCTCTGGTACTCAATCACTGAACGAGTCCCCTGCTTGAGGTTCAAAAACCTCTCCTCCAACTCGTCTTTGTCTGTATCTGTCACAAAATGTCCAAGGACGGACTCACTGAACTCCTCCCATGAGATCTCTGATGGGTCCCTATCAGCATATGTGGAATCCATCATGGATTTCCACCATCTCCAGGCATGTGAATCTAGAGCAGAAGTCGCCAAGGGTACTGCCTGTTGCACCGGGCAACTGATGCCTGCAAGCATCTCCTGTATGGCCTCCAGCCATTCCTCTGTCTTCACAGCATTCTCCGTCCCGTGGTACATGGGCGGGGACAGGCTCCTGAACGCACTCAACCAGTTTGACCCCGGATTTGGCAGCTGTGCCGGGGCCTGCTGGGCTCTAAATGCGTCTAGGATCGCAGTAAGGGTCTGTCCCATCTCAGTCTGCATGAACGGAGTGGCAGTCGGAGGGGGAGGGACCACGTTCTGTGGCACGGCGACCAGTAGAGGTTGCAAAAAGGTGATTCTTAAGTCAAAATTCTTCAAAATTTGGCCTAACTCATTGTTTAATGGACTATTTAGTGTGACTTTTTACACATGGGCACACCATTGCTTCCGCTGAATGGTTTGTTCGCAAACTACTCTCGAGCGGGGTGTTCCAGTGTTGTGGACTTCTTTCTCTAATGATCGTATTTTTCAAGTGATACCAGTTTGTAAGATCCGCCTTTTCCCTTTTCGAAGGCATCCCAGATCTTATGCCCAGAACCGCCGCCTTACGGTGACACTAACTCCTGAGTTAGTCGACACCATAAGACGCCGATTCTGCCGGCTATTACGATCATTTTTCACTAGAGATGCGGAAGTAAAAGTGTATAAACAAGCTAATACACATGTCCACAGAAATCACAGAGCATATCATATATATGAAAATGAAAGTGCTACTATAGTCCATAATGAGTACTAAAGAGAAAGTAGGGCTTATGCCCATATACATCAATAGAAATCAGACTCTCTCTCATAAAATAGAAAGCTGTAAACTAAGCTATCCACTACATCTCCTCCCACCTGAGGACGTGCGGTAGTAGTGTCTGGTGGTGGTGGTAGCTGCTCCTCATGCCCTGCCTCCTCGTCCCGCTGGACGTGCTGGTCCACCTCCTCGAACTCCTAAAAAGGGGGAGTCAACGTATGTTAGTCAAAAAGACTAAGTCGTATCCTCAACACCTCCTCCTGTCGCTCTTAGGCACCGGATGGAAGGAGGATGCGGAGGACAACAAGGGGTAGCAAAGTGGAAGCAGGTGACATTTCTATCTAGCAGGAGTAAGTAAAATCTAGCAGTTCTATATATAATCTAGCAGTTCTATATAAAGTGCAAGTAAGTAAAGACAGTGCAGAAAGGAAAGGACCGCAGTAAGAAGATAGAACTGTAAGTAGATGCAGTACAGAAAGGAAAGTACGCTACTGCTACTCCTACTCCTATCAATATCACATAAGTACCCTAACTTATATGAACGCCCATACGAACTTATAAGTTAGGGTTTCCAAAAGTAACTTATCATATAAACCGCCCATACAATTTATATGATAAGGATCTATGAAGCGTATGTCCTAATGAATGAATGTATGTTATGATGAATATGTTAAACATGCAAGTGCAACACACACACACGACTCCGTGATCACAGACCTTTAGTTCCCTCTTTTTGAGAGCTTGCATCACTCTCGGGTACTACCGTTGTGGCTACGGCAACAGTGGAGCGGGCTCTCCACTTCTAGGTAGGTATAAGCACTACTAGACCTAGACCCCTCTCATACGCCTCTGTACACGTCCTAGGTGCACTCTAGAGTTTTGCGTACGTATTTTGCTGACTACCCGTCAGTCTTGTAGGTCAAGTGTACGTCTTCGGGGATTCCGCAGTATTATATATTTAGCATACTGGCCCCTCCACCCGTACTCCTCGCCCGAGTCATCGTACTGCCATCGGTGCATCGACTGGCCAGTCCCGCGTGACTCGCCACTAATTTTATGCACATGCAAGGTATTAATCTGAGCTTCCTGCTCGTACTGATATTGTCAACACATTCCCTCCAATCCAATTTGGGTGAGCAAGTGCTTGTAGCCCTCCAACCTTAAGAAACAGGTGAGCAAGCCACTCGTATCCCTCCAACCCGGATAGGATGAGCTCATTACTTGTATCCCTCCAACCTTGTGAAACAGGTGAGCAAGTAACCCATATGATGTTTCCAACCTTATTTAACCGGCGAACCTATCGCGTAGAACTTCAAGCCTATTAGACTACTCTCGTCTAAGGTTTATTATACATAGTGATTTAGAGTGAATCCCAGGACTGCCCAAGGCATGCCCCGTGAGGGGGTCTCGAGGGCACTAGGAACCAAGACGGGCATGAAACCCGAAGTTCCCTTTCGCAAGGATAATTACTTTTTATTGATGTCTACCCAAGATCCACAACCAACTCTCATTGTTACTTCAGGATTATTCTGATGACTTAAGGTATCATCATCGGAAAGGCGACGGTCTTCCGTCGGACTCCGTTATGCCTATTGTAAAGTGATTTGCACTCTATCACTCGTTGCTATACTTATGATGCTATCAACACCACCCGGGTTTATTCCCAATTTCCACGACTATCCCATTTTACATTCTATCTCCCAGTGGTCCTAGTAGAGTAAACCTACTTATTCTAAATGTAGCCCCAGACCTAATACCACCCTGCCATTTCCAAATTACACTACCATCCCCATCGTTCTGTTCATTAATCTAGGGTGGTATTATCTAGATAGGTATTTACGTACGACGCTTCTATCGAGACTGAGCGACTAGGGTAAGATGACCTAACTAATGATCACTCGAATGAACTTCCAAATGCAATGTATTGTGTTTAATCACATGAGACTATTACAGATATGACACATCGATTTATTCAATATTTTATCTCCACCAGAATCAGTCAATTATTGTTAAGGGTAAAATTGTCATTTTCTCGTATACTTATAAATTAAATCTTCAATTTATCAAGTCGTATCTCAAGGGCTCGAATATGTCTCCCATGAGTTTAAATAATATAATTAGGATTTTGTAAATCCTCTAAACCCTAGTTTGATTCATTTTTGAAAATGCTTAAGTGTTCACCAAATTCTCAAAATTGTCAAATTTACTAAGTGTGGGATTTTTGCTCCCTAAAAATCCCAACTAATTTAGGGTTTTAAGTTATACCCTACTGGTCTACTAAATCAGGGGGTGTGCATTCTAAATGCACCCCCTTCAGGAAAATATCATAAACAAGTTTTACATTTGCTATTTGCACCCCGAGCCTAAGTAGTTCAATTCTTGCATGTGGGTCTTTCCCAACATGACTTGTTCCAATTTCAGAGAAATTTCTACCACTGGTCTATATGGTCCCTAATGGCCAGCCACCAAAATTTGGGGCCATTTGGAGTTAGCTAACTCCAAGAATCACCTAGTTAAGCCCTAGGGGTATTTTGGTAATTTCCCCATATTTTATTTTCCAATCAAGCCCATTTTTGGTCAGGGCCTGAATATGCCCTAATTATACCTCTGACCAAAATCTCAGGTCAAGGGGGCTTCTGGTTTGGCTTGGGCAGCCATTTGAAATTCTGCAAAATTGCTATTTGCAGCCCAAGTCAAATATTATTTCTCAAACATGCAAGTGAGATTCCTCATCATGCAGTGTATCACTTTAGCCCAAATTTTAACCATGGGTCTAATATACCCATGAGAGGGTGCCACCAAAATTTGGGGCCATTTGGAGTTAGGAAACTCCAAAAATCACATTTATTTACTTTTGGGTATTTTTGTAAAAACTATAGCAAAATGTTCCCCAAAAAATCTGATTTTTGGGGAGGACCTAGATTTGACCAAATAAGCCACATGCCCAAAATCTCAGTCCATTTAGACTTAGGGTTTGAGTAGGGCATCAGTTTTAGTTTCTGCCCTAGTTAGGGGGCAGTCCTAGCAAAACAGCCCTACAGGGCAGCCTACTGGTCCAAAACCTATGATTTCTGTGGCATTTTAAAGTTAACTCATCTACCTAAGTGTTTCATTCAGGGTCCATCCTAAGGTGGGGCCTCTAAGTACCTCATAAACAACATGCAAAGTCACAGCAAAAGTGTGACAGATTTCCTATTATTCATGAAATAATAAAATAATTGAATTATGATTAAATAAGCACAGATCTTAAAGGTAGATCGGACGGTGGCTGCTCTTCTTCTCCATGCAGGCATGCATGGCCAACCCGTGCAGGCGTTTCTTGCGGGGTGGTTCCCGGCCATCGCCGGCGGCGGGGCCTCCGGCCAAGTCCTCCCCCGGCCTCACGGTGGTCGGGGCTTGAACTGGCCGGCGGCTGGGCGGTGGAGAGCGGCGGACGGCGGCGGCGCAACCAAGCCGAAAAGCTCCCAGGCCGCCATTTTTAGCCCGATTTTCGATCTTTTGATTCCTAACGTCGAGCTCGTTTGAGCTCGACCTCTAGCCTAGTGGATCTAGGATTCTAGTACACTTGGAGGGGAGGGGATACGGACCTGTGGTGGCGGCTGAGGCCGAGGGTGGCGGCGGTTTCCCATGGCATGAAAATTCCGGCGATCTCCTCTTTGGGTAGCCATGGCAGCAGCTGGTCTCTCTTCCTCTCTCTCTCTGGGGTAGGGATGAAGTGGGAAAAGAGGGGTGAGCTCGGTTTGGGCTGAGTTAAGAGAGGGGGGGGGGGGGGCGATTTCACCAATGCTTGGCGATTTCACCAAGGTGACGATTTCACCAAGGTGGGGGGGCTCGGGTTGGTGTGTGTGGCCGGCTAGGTTGCTTGGGAGTGGGCCCCACTACTCCAGCTGGGTTAAATAGACCCTAATGGGTCGGGTTCTAAGGTTAGGGGCTGAGTTGGTGAGTGGAGAGAGGGGTTTGGCTCTCATAAGTGGAATAGGCTATCTTGGGCTAGGGTTGGGTTTAGGCTTGACCCAAGGCTGCATGGTGGGGGTCCTACACCTCCTAATACCCATGCATGGTCAGCCAACCCATCATGGGTTGGTGGGATGAGCCCAAATGGTCCAAACCCATTTCTTAGCATCTTCTCTCTCCTACTCCTCCTCTTTTCTCTCTCCTAAGTGTTCTCCCAAAAGTACTATTGCAAGACCCTATTTTTCTCTCCCCTAGGGTTTATAAGGTCACTTTAGGCCCACATGATGAATTTGGGTTGGTTTGGGTGGACCCAACCTAGTGAAATGGGCTAGGGCACCATTTTCACTATTTAGGTCAACATGTTGACTTGACCCAACATGGGTCAACTAGTTGACCCCATGGCCTACCCTAGGGTCCACTTAGATTGTATTTAGGGTTAGGGCAATGTGGTGGGGTCATGGTGTGGCTAGGGTTTGTATTTAGCCTAGTTTGACCTAGGTTGACTTGGGCCCCATAGTGGGCCCCACATGGTCTAAATCCTCCTCCTAGGGTCAAACTAGCTAAACCCTAGCATCCATCACATGCCTAACCCAAATCTAAGTTATTTGAAGTTTGGGATGTTACAGTGTACCTGAGGCTAAAGTGCCAAAGACTGATGTTGCTGAACACTCATCTGAGTTTAGAATAGCTGACTCAGAATCCAGAGAAGTTGCAAGGGAGAAGGATTAGGATGTCTGTGACCAAGGGACATCTCATCCAGGTGATCAAATGTCCTCTACATTCTTAGCTCAATTGAAGGGTCTGCTAGATGACCAGAGGAGACAACTAGAACATTTTATTGATGATTCTATCAAAGAACTAAGAAAAGATCTATTTACATAGATAAAGTCCATCAAATTTGAAGTAAACCTGCTTAAGGCCAACAAAATTTCATTCTTCATGAGAGCTGCCCCAGTAGTAACCTATACTGAAAGCAAGCCTGAGGAAATTTGGAAGAAGCATATTGATATTATAGAAAATCAGAACATCACTGCCAGCAACATGGAAATGGTCCATAATGTGCAGAAGACACTGATGGATACACACAAGATAATACTTGAGAGAAGGATGGATGCATGCACTCAGGATCTAGATGATCACATGCTGGAGGTTAAAAATCATGTTACTAAGGGGGTCAATTTTCTGGATGAAAGACTCTCTCTAACTAAGAACTCCCTGACTGCTACTGTATCTGAAGAAGTCATAAAGGGGGAGAAGGCAATGATCAAAGCAAACACTGATAATATTGTTTAGGTAACCAATGTAATCAGGGGTTCATTGGGGCTTAAACAATATTCATATGATAATATTATTCCTGCTCCTATTCCAGAAGGACAGACAGATGGAATCAGTATGATGTACAATATGGTAATCAACAAAATGAATAGTGTGGTAATGATTCTTATGGTGATCAAGATGGTGCTCAGTGGGCTGAAACCTCTACTGTTGAAGATATTCCTACCTTCAGCCCCACTGCAGAACATATTTCAAGAGCTAAAGGAAATTCTATTGCTGAAGAATAGTAAGAGAATAGGCTCAGCAAAAAGAGGTACAAAGAAGAGATGGAAACTATGCTAGACTGAGTCTTCAATCAAGGACCATCATTCTGTCTGCCTGGGATCAAATCAAAGAAAAAAAAGCTGAAAGGGGCAAGCTGTATAGCTCCCTTGAATGGGCTAATCTTGGAAGGAATGAAGAGGTCAGGAGAAAATTCAGAAGGGACAAGAAGACAGGTGCAATGCCACCAAATGCTCTTGAGCCAAGCAAATCCTTCCCAAATCCCCACAGTTACTTTGAAAGACAGAAGCAAAAGAGAACTGATGTCGATAAAAATGCTGCAAAGAAACCTAGTAGGGGGATATTTATCAAGGAACCTGAAACATGAAATGTTTATGCATTCCTTAAAGGCCTTAGGATTGTGAACATTATTATAAGCACACTGCCTGTTTATGATTATCACTTTAAATGTTAAATCATATTTTTGATCATTGGTCAATTATTGCTCTTATTTGCTGTGAATATGTTTTTATTCATATGGTGGTGTATATCATTGACTAGAGTTCCGATTTCTTCAAATATGGGGTGATTGTTGGGTCCATTGATCACAATATCCCAGATTTTAAGAAGGCCCAAAGGTCAATTGTATACACATATTTGTATCTGATATAAATGTTCAAGTTCATTGTATGAAGGTCATATACTATTACATTGATTAGATAGTGGGACTCAAGACAGGATGTTGGATAAGCAGAAAATAGGCAAATTCTAGAAGCGTTGAGTGAACTCTCTTCACTCAATGTCAGAAGGTTAAAAGCATTGACAAAACATCATGCAGTCAAAGCCTCAGTGTTGCTGACTTAAAATCTGTCTAAGGACAGAAGCGTTAAGTGATGACAGTTCACTCAATGCCTACTCAAAAGGATTTATGGTTAAGTACAGAAGCGTTGAGTGATGAAGGATTACTCAATGTCACACCAAGAAACTCAGCAAATTTAGAAAGCGTTGAGTGTA